>CM060962.1:285392200-286592200 GCA_030765045.1 Tenodera sinensis | reverse complement strand
AATAAGACAATTTCTGCAAATGTTTATCTCAAATAACACGAAAAAGATATAGGAATAAGATTTTGTCAGAATGGTTAGTACAAGAGTAGAGAAAGTCATGTGAGTGCAACACATCAGATTTTAAAGTTAGGACGAGTTTTATTATCTTTAGTGTTACTATTGCCTTCTGGTTATTTCAGTTACGGTACAGTAACCATTACTTTACCTATGTTCATATCATTTTGGAGAAAATACTATAATGTTACTATCTACACCGATAATTTTGTTTTTCATGATTGGCAGCGCTGATACCAGACTTGTCTTTGCCAGGCATGGGTCGCTTGTTATTGTTCAACATTCGACAACGCATTCATGCATCCAGCTTTCGAGAACAGGTCGTACAGGTTCTCCTGTACGGTATGTTTATTTGCACAGCACCTAGCCGCTAATGCGACTTTATCTGTGCGGTGTTAAAGATTGTCATTTTATTGTCATGCTTTTGTGCCAATGGTTTCTTCCTGTATGCCTAGTTTTGGATATAGGAAGGGGGCAGGAATAGGTGTTGGGGTAATAATGTGTTAAAAGATGGGAGTGGCATTACCCTTATCCAAGGGCGTCCTTGGGTAGGCGGTAACTTTTCCTTCTTCGAGGCGCTCTGTGGTCGTGTTGACCTAATGCCCGTACCAGCTGATTGGTGTGGGAGTTAAGTTTGGAGTGCATGGCTCGGGATCGCTCCCTTACCAAGTCCATGATGTAGGGTAGTCCGGAGTGGTTGTGAAGGATGTAAGACGGGAATCTACGCCCGGTATCGTATATCATTCTTAACGTCCTATTCTGCACTGTCTACAGTTTGCGTATGGTAGAAGGTGCCGCTGATCCCCAGGCTTCGCAGCCGTATAAGATCAATGGCGGGATGATTGCCTGGTAAATGCGTAGTTTTAGGTGATTGGGCATGGTGGATCGGAGGATAGGGTAGAGCTGTCTGAGCGCAGCGTGACCAAGTTTGGCCTTTGCGCGGACGTATGGGGCGTATGTTAGCCCGCGGTCAAGGAGAACGCCTAAATATTTGGCGGAGGTTACCCATGGGATATTTCTCCGCCTAAGCCGAAGTGACCGTTCTGGCCGCCAATGGCGAACCTTTCCAAGGAGGAGAGTGGAGCTTTTCCCCGAACTAATAGCCATTCTCCACTTCTCACTCCAACGGCCGACGGCGTCGAGTTGTCGTTGAAGGGGAGAGAGGCCAAATCTCACGTGTTTGTTTTGTGCCATGATGAGGACGTCGTCCGCATACTGGCATGTCGCAGTGTGTTGTTCCATGGGGAAATTGGACATGTATGCTGCGAAGAGAAGCGGGGAGAGTACACTGCCCTCTGGGATTCCTGCCGCTATTTCTCTTATTGTGGACAGTTTTCCTTCCACTTTCACTCTGAAAGTGCGGTCCTGAAGGAAGCTGCTAATTATAGTGAGATATGGAGGAGGGATATTTGCCTGCTTTAATTTGTACAGTAGGCCTTGGTGCCAAGTTGTGGCGAACGCCTTTTCCACGTCCAGCAGAACTGCTGTGGTCTTGATGTTTCCCTGGAAACCCAGGGAAACCATCTCGGCCACACGCAGCAACTGCATGGTCGTGGAATGACCCCGACGAAAACCAAACTGGTGATCCAGTAGGAGTTGCCTGTCCTCGAAAAGAGGTATTAGGCGGGTAAGGAGCAACCGCTCAAAAACTTTTGAGACGATTGGGAGAATGCTGGTGGAGCGGTAGTTGTTAGGAAAGACTGGGTTCTTGCCCGGTTTCAATATACATATTGAATATACATATATATTCATATCCAGGGGATTTATTAGGGTTCAGACTTTGGATTTCGGAAATCACAGCTTTCGCCGCCCGACGCTGCGTCCCCCACCTCCGCCCACCACAGGCATCATGAATGGGGTGCTGTACTGGAGGGTGGGACATTCTCAGCGGCCCCAGCCCTTCCGGCTGGTTATGCGGCCTTCGCAACCTGGGGCCACTACTACTTTCTCAAGTAGCTCCTCAATTGGTCCCTCCGAGACTGAGGCTGAGTGCACCCCGTGCTAGACCTCCAACTGGGAGAAAAATCCCCACGCCGGTACCCGGGATCAAACCCAGGTCCTCCGTGCCAGAGGCAGGCGCGCTACCACTGAGCTATGGAGGCGGTCTATCGATATTCTACTGTGCTAATAAATTTCAAAACAAGGTTTAAGACTTTTGAATTTTCACAACTTTTGAAAATGTGTCGAAATATGGATTTTTTGAACTAGGGTTGTAATATGACCATGGACATCGGCAGACTTTTTTCTAGGGCGGGGGGGGGGGGCATATTGGAAGTTGCAGTCAAACAATAATATTAATTTAAGATTTGAAGCTTTCACGGCGAATGTTATTAATTCATTATTTTGTTGTCAAAAGTTATAGTAGACATTTGTTACGGATAACCGTATTAATTTGTACGGTATTAAATAAAAATTGTTATTTAGATTCAAATTAAAATAACACTCTAGCAGTCAGTAATTGATTGCACATTAAGTTCATTGCCCCCCCCCCCCCCTCACGACGCCCATGCTCATATACTCATTCACTCACACACTTGCTCACTCGGTCACTCACATACTCATTCACTCACACACTCGCTCACCCAGTCACTCATCATGGGCGTCGCGAAGGGGGGGGGGGCAAGGGAGGGCCGCGGCCCCACCTTGGAAATTAATGAACTTAATGTGCTGACTATTAAACTATTATTTTAATTTTTATGTAAAGAACAATTTCTGTTTAGCGCAAATTTATACGGTTATCCGCAACAAATACTATAACTTTTGACAATACAATAAAGAATTAATATTATCTGATTGCAAAATTCTAACATTTGCCCCCCCCCCCCCCCCGGAACAAAGTCTGCCGACGTTCATGTTATTATTGTATCTTGCAAGTTAAGCTTTAAGTGGAGGGGATTGCAGTGTTATAAATCATTAAATAAGCTATCAAACTATGTATGTTGTGTCGTATGTGCGTTGTTATTCTTTGTACTGATATCGATATTCATTTGACATGTAGGTAAATGTTAGGTTATGTTGTCCCATTGAGATCGTATATTTAAATTGGTATAGTTCCTTGTATAACGTTTTAGTAATAATATTTTATATCGCCGAATACAGTATTTTAGGCGATTATGAAAACAGTATATCAACCTAACTTATTTAATGTAGAAAGCTGAAAATCTGGGAGTAACTGACTGCATTTTCTCAATGTACTATGGTCTACTGTCATTTGATTTTAATCAAAATCGTCAGAGCCATTTTTGAAAAAATTAAAACTTTCTATGTAAAGAATAGTCTGGACCTTCTAGAGGGTCCTGGATTAGTCTGGGTGTATTTATGCTGTTCACAGACAGACACTTTTCTAAAACAGCTGCTTTTTTTATTCATGGAGTCTCAAAACATGTATCTCCGGCGAAATCTTGATATAAATTTTTGGATGGAATGCAATAGATACCATACTAACTTTACTATGCATACGTGACAGAGAAAGGAAAAAGTAAATGCGATAGAAACACTTGACTATCGGTAGCGTAACTGCACAAACTCTTGGTTTTTCATCACAATTAAGTGACAGCTTTCCGAGAAAAATTAAACTAATTTTCCTGTAGGTTGCAAAGCAATACTTAACAATAAAGCATTGATCATTATCTGTTTGTAAAAGTGAATGTGGTCGAATTTGACCACATTTGAAATATTTGTTGTTTATTAACTAGTAGGGTAGGCTACTGTTTATTCCATTGAAGTTCGAAGGAAATATTCATTACAAAAATTAAACGCATCTTATTTGTGTAGTGAATATTACATATGCAATGCGATCATTCTATTATGTTACAGTACCTGGGTGACCGAGCTTCGCTCGGATTTTCTTTTCTTTTCCTTTTGATTAATCGTTTATCTACTTATTTAGATAAACTTGAAAAGAAAAATGTTAGCTAAATATAAATGTTTATCCTAATTGTTGGAGCTGTTTCCATGATGAGACCTTTAATATCCTGGCTTGTTTGTTGAAACTGGCCCATTAAAAGAGGAATTATGGCCAAAATAAGGTTTAGAGTAATTGTGACTGTTACTCGTAAAATTGCGTTTTCTTTTTTTTTTTTCTTTTTCTTTCAGGAATGATGTCTATATAGATAAACTTAATAAGCAAAACCCTGTCTGAATACAAAATTTGATCGAAATCGTAAGAATTACTCATTTCTTCTTCTTTTTATTTTACGACGCTCTTGAATACAAGTACTTATTCATTTAGCGTCCTCCTCCAATGTTTATACTAAATGACTAATTTGTCAATTTAGCATCCTTTAATATTTTTAAATGAGCTGCTTTTTGGAGTACTATACTTTTTAGAGTTTAATTTTACATTTCCTAATATGTTTAATAACTTTATGGAAAAAAGTCTGGAAAAAAGTCTCATGGGCCTAATAGTAATTTACTGCACATTAAATGCGTTAATTTCCAAGGAGAGGCCGCGGCCCCCCTTGCCCTGTCCCCTGCAAGACGCCCATGAATATGTACATACATATCTATAATACCTTTGCTTTGAATATGGCTACCACCATAGCTTTTAAAAGGGGTGTTGTATTTTTAAAAAATACATATGTATATTGAAAACATCCCATAACCAATTTTAATTTGTTCACTGCTTTCACCTATCCATCAAATGAGTTAGGTTTCCCCTCTCCCTTAATGGATCTCTGAATACGTGCTTGAGTGACTGAAAGGTGAGTGTGTGAGTGAATCAACGAGTGTGTGAGTATGAGTGACAAGAACGTCGGCAGACTTCTTTCCAGGGGAGGGCCAAATGTTGGAATTTTGCAATCAAGATAATATTAATTCATTATTTTGTTGGCAAAAGTTATAGTATTTCTTGCGTATAACCGTATTAATTTGTGCTCATTAAAATTGTTCTTTATATTAAAATTAAAATAATAGTTTAAGAGTCAGCCCATTAAGTTCACTAATTTCCAAGGGGGGGCCGCGGTCCCCCTTTCCCCCCCTTCGCGACACCCATGTCTTCAAGGTGAATAATGAGAACCATAATGATAATAGTAATAACAGTAACGATGATATAATACTAATAATAATAATAATAATAATAATAATAATAATAATAATAATAATAATAATAATAATAATAATAATAATAATAATAATAATAATAATAATAATAATAATAATAATAATAATAATAATAATAATAATAATAATAATAATAATAATAATAATAATAATAATAAATAAATAAATAACAACTAGACTAACTACCTTAATTCTGGAGCCTATGATCCTCACGACATCTTGCTGCTATAGCGCATGCGCGGACGCGAGTATAAACCTAATGGAGAGATTGAAATCCGCTAGATTGGCAAGGTTTTAAACCAAGTGTTAGATTTTTTCAATAAATAGGTTCCTGTTCTTATACTCAACACATGCCTGACTTTCGATCTGTGTTTCTTTTATGAATTGGATTTAACAAGTGAATATGTGCATCTTTGTATTTTTCATGTCAAAAATTGGGTAGTATGTATATTTGAACAGCCAAATATTGGACATTAATCAAAGGAAATACAATAGTTTGCCACACGATCTTGCATACGATTTTGTTCTTGCACACAGAGTTGAGAATGCGTATATGCTTATGTGTATGTGAAACGGCCCCGTGCCGTTCACGTGCAGCCCATATTAGGTAAACACACCTAGGTTAGTGTGAGTATATGAACAGGATGACAGGGACCTGTGTTAGAGACTCTATGTACTCCTACCATCAATAACCAGATATGTGTAAACAATGTCTCAACGCTTTCTCCACTTTTACAAATTGATGCAGGTTTAATTGCTTGGTCAAAATATATTTACTGAAGTTAAGTAAACATTACTTGTATAATTTAGAAGCCTAAATACAGTAGTATCACAACGATTATTTTTATACACTAATTAATTTTGCAAGGTTTATAGCTCATGCTTAATGATACCGGCTTTGATTTGTAACTGTTAAGTTCCATCACATATCTCTGTCTCCACTTCGTCTTCGGCAACGGGACCTACATCGTCTTCTTCTTGAGCAACTTCTACGCCTCCTTCTCGAACAACTTCTCCTTCTCCTTCTTCTTGAACAACTTCTCCTCCTCCTCCTCCTTCTTCTTGAACAACTCCTCCTCCTTCTTGAACAACTTCTTCTCCTTCGTGAACAACTTCTCCGGCACCACGATCTTCTTCTCCGACAAACGGAACCGATAACTTTTATAGAGCCCCGGTCTTTTAATGCCTTTAGAAACTTTTTCCTTTGGTTTTCATCCATAGTAAACAATTTCTCTTCGTTCGTGTCAGTTGGACAGCTCATAAGAGTTCTCGACACATCATCGAACGCTCTTAACATACACTGCTTTTTATGGATAGTTCTGTTTTTAACCCTTGTTCTGCTTTCGGGTGCTGCGGGCTTCCCCATTTTCTTAGTGAAGAATTTAGATTTCCCTTACGAATTAGATTACTGGAAGAATTTTGCTTTCCCTTGAAAACCACATTTTGATGTTGAAATTCTATGGCAACGTGTTGTTGTTGTTGTTGTTGGGGGTTTTTGGACGCACTATCACACTCCTGGCAGGAGTAATCGATGTCTGCGTCGAATCGAAATATGTAGGAGAACATGGCAACGTGTATTTCAGTTGAACAAAAGCGAGTGAAACATACCGAAAACAAAAGTCCCACCGTGCCAATGTACAAAAGCTAAAGTACCTACTATATTTATATTCCTATATAGTTAAATGGCACGGGGTGCACTCAGCCTCGTTAGGTCCCGGGGGGACCAATTGAGGAGCTACTTGATGGAGAAGTAGCGGCCCCAGGTCGAGAAGACCGCATAACTGGCCGGGAGGGCTCGGGGCGCTGACCACGTCCCACCCTCCAGTACTGCACCTCACCAATGACGCCTGTAGTGGGCAGAGGTGGGGGACGCAGCGGCTGGGCGGTAGGCCTTGGCCCTTCGTGGGCTGTCGCGCGGGGTTTACATTTTACATATAGTTAAATGAGTAATTTGGAAATAAAATTAAAAGTGTATTATGCCTATCAAGAAAATTGTCAAATTAAGTTTGTATGGGTTCCCGGTCACAAAAACATAGAAGGTAATATGAAAGCAGACATATTGGCCAAACAAGCAAGAAAGATAGAAGAAAAAATAAATGTACAATTACCACCTAAAGATATCTTGCATCATATGAAAAGTAAAACAACTTCACAATGGTTAAAGGAACATCCTGAAGACCATTGGATTAGCAACAAACAATATAATCCTTGGTTCAAAAATATATACTATCCTAGACAAGACTTGTGCAACATAATCAAAATGAGGCTAAATATTGCATTAACACCTGCATTTTTGTTTAAGATGAAGATGAAAGACTCTCCCTGCTGCAGTTGTGGTGAATATGGAAATTTAGAACATATATTATTAGGTTGCAACTTATATAAAAATGAAATTAGTGAGTTTTTGAGTTCTATTTATAATTTGGGCATACTGGGACCTATTAAAATAACAAATTTATTAAATTATAATCCAAAATTAGTATTCCATAAAATTATTAAACATATTAGGAAATGTAAAATTAAACTCTAAAAAGTATAGTACTTTAACATGTAGGAAGTTTGCAATCAAATAATATTAAATCTTTATTTTATTGTCAAAATTTATAATATTTGTTGCAGATAACCGTATTAATTTGTCCTAAATAAAAATTGTTCTTTACATCAAAATTAAAATAATAGTTTAATAGTCAGTAATAGGCTGTACATTAAGTACAGCGCCCCCCCCCCCCCTTGCCTGCCTCTTGCGACGTCCATGATTAGGCCATCGCTTTGATTTTGATGTAAAGAACAATTTTTATTTAGCACAAATTAATATGCTTATCCGCAACGAATACTATAACTCATATCTTTTGCAGTTTTTGGCAACAGAATAATGACTCAATATTGTTTGATTGCAAACTTCCATCATATGGCGCTCCCCTGAAAAAACGTCTGCCGCTCATGTATATATTGAATTCTAATGCTTAGTTTTCTCGTGATTTTCAGCATGATTTATGCTTCAAAGAAGGTTTTCCTTCAGTTGCACCTAACGATACAGAAATTTATAAGTATGTAATAAACTGTCATATCCATTTCGTATTATTACTGAAATTGTTAATGACACCAGTATGGTATATTGTCGCGCTGATGCCGACAGTGAGCACAGGTAGGTAAAGGCTCTTTGTTGAAAGACATCGTTTGTATTGGTCGGCAACGTCTCTTTGGAAATATTGTGCTTTACCGGCAATAAACGGCTGTATTAAAGGAATTTGAGACATTGTCATGCAGCGTGAGGAATTGTTGTTTCAAATGCGCATGTTTGTGTAATGGAACCCTGCTGTACGTACAACAGAGTTGTCAGCGGTAGTGCCACTCGGAACATCAGGAGAAAGTGCTCTGACATCGAACTTCAACATTGAGTTAAGCGTTTGGAATTTAACCACAGACATAGCCAAAGATTAATTAAGCTGTGTCTCCGACAACTTGGTTCCCCCACCATTGCTACTGCAGGAGTATATCCTACCAATATTTCCTTATCTTGCGCACATAGCAATAGCAGTAGTGTTAAGGTTGGCAGTAGCATCAGAAATATAGTTAAGCGCTGCGCCCACAGAACACCTGCGGCGCTGCGTGAGCGCTGTATGTTTATATTTCTCTTACGGTATCGTGTGCTGTATGTGAGTGATTTCCGTGGAGATAGTTGAATTGCAATAATGGTCCGCTACAAGAATGTTCAAAACCGGGAACCTCAGATGTCACGGTAAGCTTGTGGCTTACAGCAGCAATGTGAGCATGCTGAAGTGCCATTACAAATAAAGTATAGATGTCAAACCTTTACGTTTGAAGTTTACATTCAGAGGTGGACAGAAGTATTCAAATGTCAACATAATGCTTATAAAAGAGGACATTTAACAATAAAAACTGCATCAATTGCACTATGTTTCATTCGTTTTCTCGAGCGGCCGATTTTATAAACAATTACCATATATATTATGTCACATTTACTGTAATTAAATATAAATAAATTTTCGTAATGAAAACTGAAAAATGTTCGCCCAACAGTTGGACAGAAGTATTCAAACAAAAAACACAGCCCTCTAGTTCTTGGTTATCATGCCCTTCCTATGACTAACGGCTGCCAAACGACCTGACATTGAATGTAGGTGCTTGCAAGTTAAGCCTGAATTAATTTTATTCCTTTACTGTAGAATATACTTCGATGTTGTTTTGCTTTTGATGTGTTTCCTGATATTATCTTCCAATCCTTGCTAGATGTTCTCGATCAGATTCAAAGTCGAGTGTTTGAGTTGATGTTCTGAATGTATGGGGTGTGTTGTAAGTGATGCATAACCTAGCCGCTTCTGAGGTGCGTTTAGGATCGTTGTCTTGTTGGAAATAAAAGTTATTTCCAACATTTATGAGTGCTTCTCAGCAGATATCTTTATTGTATGTTGTTATAATCATACTTGTTCATGTTGCAATCAATAAAAGCTAGCTCACCTACACCACTTGATCCCATACATCCTTACACCATTACGCTGCCACCCCCATGTTTGATTGTATCTTCCATATTTTTAGGATCCCACTCACTATTCTTCTGTCTCCACACACTTAATCCACCATCAGCTTGGTATACATTGAACTTCTTTGATCTGAACATAACACGTGATCCCAGAACTCACTGTTCTTCGTTACATATACACTAACGAATACTAAATGCTTTTTCTTGTTTATTTTGCTTACATACAGTTTTCTTCTTGGTGTTCTGGAATTGTACCCAGTACTGTTCAAAACCCTACAAACTATTCTTTCATGAACCACCTTCCCAAGAGGATCATCCAGACGTGCTCTAATTTCTATACTGTTATTCAGGGATTTGTTTCACCATTTTCAGCACTTGTCTTTTATCTCTTGAAGTAGGTTTTGATGGAGCACTTCTCCTAGGCTAATTGACCATGCTATGACTCGATTTACAGCATTGGATGATACACCACACAGTGAATGGATATCTGTGTACAGTTTCTCCAATTTCTTTACATGTCTTATTTTATTCGTACATATGTAAGATTAATTTTGTTGTAGAAAGTTCTCTGTTTCCCTTTCCATCCCATTTAGACTGTGGCCACTCGTTGCTGAAGTTGTTTGTGTACTGTATGTCAGTGGGCACAAATGAGGAGTTCTGAAGCTACAAATATCAGCATTTCCATCGTTTACTGTGTCATATTGTTGTATCATAGAGCACGTTTGAATACTTGTGTCACAAAGAAACATGCCGTTTTTAAGGGAAATCACATTTTGAATAATACACATATTCTTATGATTTGTGTACTGTGTATGTGCTTGAAAAATACTGTAACACCAGTGGAATATGGAAATAACAAATAATTCTGCCTTCCTTGTTGATTAATTCAACATTTAAAAGTGGCATATCCATAGATTTGAATACTTCTGTCTGCCTCTATAGGCCTCCTGAACTGTTAGTGTGCAGCTTACCTATTATCATACAACAGCCTACGGAAATTCGCTAATCATAATTTTATGTAGGCACATACTGTGAGAAAAACTGAATTTTTTTCTTTCTTCTGAATTAAATGGTAAATATTATTTATTTATGCCAACAAACTTACTGTTGGTGTTTTTAAACACACAAGCTGTGTGTGGGCAAAGTTTGAAAGATAGAACTGGAACTTAAAAATTCAATGCCACAACTGGGATTTGAACCACAGACAAATCCCAGTTGTGGCATTGAATTTTTAAGTTCCAGTTCTACCTTTTAAATGGTAAATACTTCAAATCTGGTCAATGTTGTGATGATTATCAGAATTACTAGCATTAAAAGTCTATAGATTCCATAGGTATGGTAGATACATATTGTTTTTGAATGCTTGTAGCATTACCTTAAATATCCAGAGTATATAAAAAAGGTGCATGGCTGTTAATTAGATAGTTTCCATTTTCAACTTGCCTTTTCGTGTGTGAGGAACAACACAGTCAAATTACACATCCAGGTAATTATAATCAATGGAAAAATATGGTAATGATGGAGAAAGGCAGAACAAATAATATAGGCTATGTTGTTAAATTAATATGAAATATGTTGCTCTTCTGTTAACATTTTCTAATGTTCAGATCTGGGCATCATTCCCCAGCAAAAGAGAGGGAGCCAAGCAGCAATGATTTAAAACAGAGCAAGCCATATGCCAACCAAAGGACAAAGGTAAAGCAATGACATTCTGATGTATTCTTGGTATGAAGAGCATGTTTTGGTAGTTTGATACAAATGGGATGTAAGTCTGCATAAACCTCATCTAACAATTGAGGAGCGCTTTTTCAAAACTCGAGAGATGCAAAATTTTACGAAATTGAGTTATATATACCATCGGCATAATTTTCACCTTCTGCATCGTTCTGTAAAGTCAGATTTTGCAAAATTCAATTCTTGTCCCGTGTAGAAGCTAGGGAATATCAGCAGTTTTTTCAAAACTTGATAGATGCACTTGTTCAGTTAAAGTAAATGTCGATAGATGCAATTTTATGATTTTATAATCCAAAGTGTAGCAACCTCAGTTCTATGAAACGCATGTTGACATTGACTGCCATCTCACTGTTTCGATTCTTGGAATTCTCAATCATTTCTGCAAGCTTTGTACACTGCTGCTTCATTGGAAATAACTGGGCACTCAGGTTGTTTGCTTGGATTTCACATTCATTTCTGCAAGCTTTTTGTTCCTTTCTGCCTTTAACTGCAGAGGTCATATCGACCTTGCCTATTGGCAATGGTTTTACTCGTTGAACAGTGGGTTTTTCGGTCTTTGGGGGTTTTTATACGTTGAATTCACAAACACACACACACACATTCACACTTTCATACTTTCATTCATTCTTCCAGACGGGAAGGATGAAGGATAATCTTGGCTGGAGAAAAATTCCTACCCCACTGCCGGGAATCGAACCCGAGACCCCTTGCAAGCAGGCAGGTGCTTCTACAAGTTTTGTTATACTTACATGGCGTTTTATTCTTAGTTGACACACTTCACTATACTATGCACAATGGACAGGAGCTAAGATTGAGAAACTGTCCCAATCGTAGAATGCGCTGGAGGTAAGAATTGCAAAACCAAGGATTGGAAATCAAAATGCAAGTCAAGCAAAGCTCATACTCTAGCAATTAAATGTTCATGTGGTCTCAAGTGCACTCCACGAAATCCTAAAACTAAAGCTTCCAAGGAATCACAGGGGTGTCAAAAGATAGATTATCTCTCCTGGCTAGAAAATTTCACTTATCTGGGAATGCGCCAAAGGAAACCAGAGGAGGTAAAAGAACAGGAATATTACAGAAGGGCATTAATGATATAAAGCAATACATTAAGAAGTACAAGCACTAATAAAGGTGAAAGCTTACTTATTCATATTGTTTGAAATTTCTTTGTGTGTATTAAATATGTTTGTTGTATAAATAAAACAAAATATATTGTTATTGTGAATGTAGCAGTGCTTAGTTTCTAAGTTTATACCTAATAAAATTATCCTTATAAACATTAATATGTTGGTTGTATAGTACATTATGTGTTATAAAGAGGTGAAAATAAATAAAAGTATAATAAATGCATAAATAAAAAGCCACAAAAACAATAAATGACAAAAATAATGAAAGTTCATGTTTTAATTTCTCGCTCATGCAGAAAAGTTTATCAGCATCTATCGGCTGTTGAAAAAACTCAGCATTTTCAAACCCCAAATTTGCACTAGTTAAACTATGTTATTTGTTTCTTTTCACATTCAATGAGACAGTGTCAGGAAGGAGAATTGAATGGTTAATACAGTTGCTGTGCTAACCAATTAGTATTGCCAATAAGTAGAAAAATCGTTTTTCTCAGAAACGCATTTTGTGCATCTATCGAGTTTTGAAAAAACGCTCCTCATTTGCAGTATTAATGTAGTTTGTCATTAGAAAGTCGTTTCCAGAAAGAAAAAAAATACGGAAAGCTTAAGACCTTAACACATCTCACCCAGTGCAAACAACAGGTTTTATCTATCTGTTGTACTGTTAGTCTTTTTAGCACTACACAAAAGATCATGAGGTTGTTGAATATAAGTAAGATCACTGAATAGCTATCAGCAATTGAATTACAAAATATTGTCTGCACACTAGCTTTGAGGGAATGAAAGGAGTGCATGTGTGATGAACCATTACAGCTTCATGCAAATGTTGGACACAGGAATTTGTCTCTATTGGCCTATATATTCATAAAGCATGGGTCAACATGCAGGCAAGTGTATCTGGCCCGCTATCTCACTGGGCAAGCAGGGTACAGATTCTGTTGTTCAGTTGTAGCGCAGCAGTGATGTGATAGGTATGGCACAGCATGGTGAATTGAGCAAGCGAAGGAAGGTTGAAATTTGACCTGAGGGTCTATGGGCAGATAAATATTTTGTATCTGCTGCTAATGAGCATACCATATATCTTTAGTGCAATATTATTATTACAGAAAAAGACATAATATTTAAAGGCATCACAAAGCCAGACAAAATGTTAAGATTTTGTAGTATTTTTTTAATTTAGAGCAAAAATGTTTCACTGTGCACTTGCCAATCCCTACTCTAACACGCTAACCACGTCCACCTGCCGGCCCCTGTTATAAAGCATTATGTTTTGGAATACCTATAAGTCTTCTTTTCTTTAAATGCCATAAACAATTATTATTATTTTTTTATGCTACCAAGCTTACTGCTGGTGCTTTTAAACACACAAGCCGTGTGTGGGCAATGTTTAAGAGATTGAATCAGAAACTGAAAAATTCAATGCCATCGCCAGGATTTTTCAGTTTCTGATTCAACCTCTTTGCCATAAACAAGTTTACAACTTGTGAAGGCCGCATAACTGGCCAGAAGGGCTCGCGGGGGGGGGGGGGGGGGTTGCTGACCACATCCCACCCTCCAGTACTGCACCCCACCAATGACGCCTGTAGTGAGCAGAGTTGAGGGATGCAGCGGCTGGGTGGCAAGCCAAGGCCCTTCTTGGGCTGTGGCACTAGGGGTTTTTTTGTTGCAATAATAATAATAATAATAATAATAATAACAATAATAATAATAATAATAATAATGACAATGATAATTTTATTGCAGTTAATAGACTCTTACAAGAGCATCTGACACTGTCAGCATATCTATTCAATCATTTGGATTACAATATTAGTTATTTACAAAATCACAATATGAGAATATAATTTTATAGTAATTAGTCAAAATACAATGCCATTGGTTATTTATAAGGTAATCACTAAATACTTACATCTAAATAAAATGGTTAGTTATTTCAAAAAATAATCTATCTCTACTTAGATTCACATTGTTTATGATTGCTCTATCTTTCTCTTGTTATTTAACTCTCATGACTTTGTTGGTCCACTGTGTGCAGTGCACATCAGCTTCTATGTTAGATATACAATAATACCACAAGTCTCTAGAAGTTGTTGTTTCTCATTTCACTTTAATATTTAGTTCTTCTGCACTAATTATGGTTCTCTTCATTATTTACTTGTAGGTACTTTTTAAGTCTTCCCCTTTGAGATATATGAGTACTTCTACAGATAAAGAGTTCTACTGTCCAGGTTTCTGTTTAATCTTTTTCAATATAATTTCCTTGGTGGGATTTACTTTGTGTCTTTTTCATTATTGCTTCTTTTGGCTTAACATGTACCCATCTTTTTGGAGAACTCATTTTGGATATTAATAAGTAATGGTCTGAGTGTAAGTTGCATCCTCTGTATGCATGTTTATCATTTATTAGTGGTGCTGACTTCCTATTTGCTAAGACATAATCAATTGTAGATTTACTCTTGTCAAATAACCAAGTATATTTATGAACCAATAAGTATCCTGTTTTCTTCACGTGATTATTCTTTCACTTGCCAAGTTACAGCAATTGATTTTTTTTCTCCATAATTTTGCTACCACTTATAGCTGCTCATTTCTCTTGCAGTACCCCACTATACCAGGTGAGTCAGCCACCCCTTAAGTTTTTGGAAGGTAGGCCACCTGTCAAATGACATGCGCTTTAGTCCAATTTTGTACTTGCTAAGACATATTGCTTGATATTCTTAGATGGACGAATGTGCAAAATTGAGGGGAATAGCAGTTTAAGGGACAGAGCATACTCACTAAACTACACCTCAAAAGCATACAACTCACTGAGAGCAAATTCCCGGTTTCCAGCCTTTTATAAATTTTTTATTACAGTATACATAGCAATGCAATTCAGTAAATGCCTCTGATAAAATGGACCTATCATACGAGTACACCATCATAAGCTAAAAAGAAAATGGCAGATTCTTGTACTTCAATAAATTAGAGGAATTCCTCGTCCACCATAGACCCCTATTGGCAAGACGCATATATTAAATAGCGGTTTATTTAATTTTGTCATAAATTAAGTCTTTTACATCTCAAATAATATGCATAATAGCTGTTGCTGGTTAAGTCATAGTGTTTAAACAGTCAGCAAATGATTAAACCTGCCTTGAAAGGCTAAATCACACTCCAAATGTCACTAAGTGGCAATGGTCTGATGCCTGACATACAAGTTCTATGGTTGAACTCAGAAGGTGCTTCCAGTCAAGCCTTGAAATAACTGATTAGGATTATGTCAGTATCCTGTGCGTCAACTCTAGGGACATGCTTCACATCTGTGCATTGTACAGTTTTTTTATGCCCATCAGTACTTGGAAACTGAATCCACAATAATCTAATTTTAAAGCCCCTAAGGGTTTAGGACATAATTTAAATCTTTTCGGCTGTCTGCATTTTGTAATAGAATAGATATAACAACTTCTGCCCCATTGGACTGGCATGATGCAGTAGTGCACAAACAGCTTGGTGTTTATACTGGGAGAGATATCCTAAAAGAGAACAAAACCATAAAATGGAAATTAAACAATTACAAATTAAAATAATGAGAGCTTTAAACATAATTGTTCAATCAATGTTATGTGTGACTATTACAGGATAAAAAAAATTAGTAATGCATAGGATTCGAACCACCACCATAGAACACAAATTACATACAAATTGTGCACTTGGTCCAATTGAGCTATTTAATAACTTCAAAGATAAGCATTCAGTTTAACATGTATTCACTGGTCCGAGTGCACACTAGCAGTGATGCAAACATCAGCTATCTAATTATGAGTATATTAAAAAGGTGAAGCTCTAACATCTATATTAGTGCTAATTTCATCGAGTGTGTAACCAAAGACATCCATACTAAATACTTGGATAGAATCTGGCATTGGGGCCGATGTTTTCATGTTAGAGTATATAATGCGGATTGCATAAAACTGGAAAATAAGGGGTAGCTGACTCACCTGGTATAATAAAATGTAACTATTTAATTCTTTTGAACCTTTACATTTCTTTTTCGTTTCTGTGAGAACAGCTATATCTACTTTCATTAGATTGAGTTTGTGGTCTATTTATAGGTCAGGTTCGTTGTAGTGTATACTTCTTTATTACTTACACCAATTTTGAGGGTTTCATCAACTCATTTTATTTGGCCTTATTCTTTGCATTGAACATATGCTTATCCTGCTTGATTTCTGGGGATTATTAGCGATAGAAATTTCTCTTGGTTGTGTTACAAGCTATATGCAAGAAAAGCCTAGTGATGGGGTTGCTGTTTTTCTGCCTACAGACTTGCATAGTAATTTCTTTGGGTTACCATTTCCTAGAGGTGCCGCGTTAACTAAGGCTGTCAAGCATACTCTGTGTCGTGTGTTAGTCGTAGCTTCCTCCTCAGAAAGGTAGATATACCGTACTTCACATGAGGAGTAATCTGGTTCATTGGAGTACTGAGTCCTCTCACCATTAACAAGGTGAGACCCATGAGAGGGAAATACACAATTTATGTTAAATTGTTTTTTAGGCATAAGATATTTCCAGTACATGCATTATTAGTGGTTCAAATTGTTCAATACCTTGTCTTTCTTTAAATTCCTGTTGATTTTCAGTTGTTTCTTGCCATTGCATGGAAAGAGTATGGAATTACAAGGCCAGCATACAGTGTTCAATTCTTAAACATTTGACTACCCTTATTCCCTTTGTAACTATAACAAAATGTGTAATGTAACTATTTATGCAAAGGTTTCCCTCAAATTAAATTGGATAGAAAAATAAGCCTTCTTTAGAATAGCTCGTATACCCACTAATAAATAATAGAGGGTACAAAACGTTCTGTGAATGTAATACATAAGATTTTTCAGTATAGGAACTTCTGAATGCCACTGGTGGAAGCTTGATGAACTTGATAATCATGTTGTCCTCAGAGATGTCAAAGTTCATGAGGTTATTGAGCTGAGTTGTTGGTGGAGACAACAGTCTTTAAAGTTATCTCAACTATCTTTTATGAATGTGTTAGGCTCCACTGTGTTTAATTCCTTCATTTTATGTAGAGTTGCAAGCTTTGTTCTGGTGTTGAACCATCTGCTATGTTTTCCTTGATTCAAGTCCCACAACTACATCAAAAGGGCAAGTGAGCTACACTGGTGCTACGGAAGACAGATAAATGGATACACTGCCTTTATTTACAGTATAATCATTTATTGTGACAACTCAATTTCTAATCCAGTTAATGTGTATCTGGGCCTTATTTTGATTTTCTATTATGAATTAAACATTCCTATTGTTAGGTTGATCAGCATAGGATTTTAGCTTTTTCTTTTCTGCAGCTGAGTACAAAAATAATACTTGATGTTAATGGATGGATGGAGTTTAGGGGCCTGTCGACAACTAGGTCATTTGGGCCCTAGGTCAGAAAATAAAAAATCTAAAACTGCCTAAAATGTGAAGTTCAAAATGGCAACTAAAAATGCAGACAGATAAAAACATCAAACGGCACATGAGTGCGCTAAGTTAAAACTTGGTAAAACCATCCATTAAAATGTGTAAAAGATCAAAGCTAAAACACATTAAAACTAAGCACTTAAAACACTAAAACGTAAAACACAAAAACCTATGCTAAAAAGCTAAAAAAAAATTTCACACACTAAAAACATGTTATACTTGCTTTGCGAACCCAATTTGTGCAACGAACCGCAGCGCCTTACAGGCAGACACCGGGTCGTCACCCAAAATTGAGGCAACTTGATGTTAATGTGTGTGATTTTGCCCTCATCCTTTGCTGTGTTTATTTCACAAATCTGCTTTAATTGCAGAGGTACCGGCCCAAATGACCTCGTTGATGGGCCCGTAAACCCCACATACTCACTCACTTGCAGAGGTACCAATAAGGTACCATTAGGCAGTACCTCTGTTTTGTTCTATGAAATAATACTGAATATATGGGTTTTCATGTGAAAAATTGTGCCAAATTTAATCTTAATTTTATCCCAAAGTTTAATGTTTATTTGCCATAAAATAACTTTCCTAGTTCTTCATATAAACTTATACAAGGTAATAATAAATACTGGAAGTTGATGACAGTGTTGTTGGAATCACATTAAAATAGGGATTTTGTGTCGATTAATAACACTAAACAACACTCACTTTTAAATTTTCCCATTACATGTTTCGGAGGCTAGCTTTCCTCCATTATCTACTGGACATCGATTGAACTGTAGAGCCATGTTTTGAAAATCCGAGGGAAGTTCTTGACTATCCTTGTTTTATGGAGCTCATGAAAAGGTTTGCAAGTACTGGGGAAAGTGGGTTACCCGTTGTTAGTCCTGATGAAAAAAGAAAAGAAGAAGAAACTAGTAAAAGAAACAACCATCCTAAGCAAACCGAAAGAAGAAATGTCATTCAAAAAATTCACATACCACCCAAAGACATTTGACAAATTCAAAAAGATTTTTAAAGAATACAATATACAATTGGCTCCAATCAACAGATGTACTGCTAAAAATTTACTTGGCTCAAACACTAAGGACAGCATTGTAGCAAATAAAAAATCTGAAATCTACCAAATAGAATGCAATAACTGCAACCAGGTGTATGTAGGAAAAACTAAGAGGAATTTGGAAATGAGAGTAAAAGAACATTTCATATGTATAAAACACAAACATTTATAAAAATCAGCAGTTGCCACCCATTTTTGGAAAGAAAATCAAGACAATCCAGATCCAAAATTGTTAAAACACATATCGGGAAACTAAGAATTGTCAGCGTGGGAACAGATCTTCATCTGGAAAAACAAAGACCGAGTTTTCAATTTTTATATACCACAAGGCGATCTGTTATACAAGTTCTTAAAAAACCATCACCAGAGCAGTCTACAGGAGATACCAGCCCTGGGAACCAGCTTCTACAGTTCAGTCAATATCTACTTGATAATGGAGGAAAACTGGCCTCCAAAACATGTACCAGGAAAATTTAAAAGTGAGTGTTGTTTTGTGTTATTAATTGACTCAAAATCCCTATTTTAATATTATACAAGGTATTTAAATCCTGCAGAAGTGATCCTTGACAGAAGTATAGATTAGATTTCACTCAATTGTTTATACTTCATATAACTTATATTACAAACCGGAAGTATTCATCATCTACAAAGATTAGGCCTATTGACCTGTTCCGTCTTCAAAGGCGATATCGTCCAACCATCTTATCCTTGGTCTGCCGACATTTCTATGTCCTTTTGGTTTGTAATTTAACATTCTTTTTGGTAGTTGGTCGTTATTCATTCTTGTTATGTGTTGGTACCAGTTTATTCTTTTTTTTTGCTCCATTAATTCAGTCAAATTGAAAATGTCCAGTTGTTTTCATATATTTTCACTTCTCTGGTGATCTAGGAGAGTTACACCACCCACACTTCTTAGAAATTTCATTTCACTGCTTTCTATTTTCTTTTTAGTTGCTCAATTTATGGACTAGTTTTCTGCACCATAAGTTAAAAGTGGCATAGCTAATGTTTTATAAAATCTTAGTTGTGTTGAACGTTGTGCTTTATTCCTTAAAGTTCTTATTGTTCCGCACATTTGCTGAAATTTACTGATTTTATTTGTAGCATCTTGTTCTGGAAGTATTATCAAAAGCTAATACATGTAAAATAAAAGATATGGAAAAATACATATTCTATATACATGTATTTCTAATCTATGTACAAAGAGTTTAATTTAATAGCTCTTCTAGTCTGTGTGGACACTTTTCAATTATACTTTTTAAATGGTAATTATTATTTATTTATGCCAACAAGCTTACTGCTGGTGTTTTTAAACACACAAGCCGTGTGTGGGCAATGTTTAAGAGGTTGAATCAGAAACTGAAAAATTCAATGCCAAATCCGGGATTTGAACCATGGATCTTCCGCTTATCGAGCGGCTGCTTTAACCACTAAGCTACCATGGCCAACTTGGCAGTATGACATTACATTCCCCAGCTGATTTGTACTTTTTCCTGGTTAACCACAAGGGAATCTCACGGCTTGTGTGTTTAAAAACACCAGCAGTAAGCTTGTTGGCATAAATAAATAATAATTACCATCTAAAGGTTACTTAAACCCAGAACATAAAGTACTTACAATTGTAAGTCGCCCTTGGGGTATTTATCTCTGATGTGAGATTCCCTTGTGGTTAACCAGGGAAAAGTATGAATCAGCTGGGGAATTTAATGTCATACTGGCAAGTTGGCCATGGTAGCTTAGTGGTTAAAGCAGCCACTCGATAAGCAAATCCGTGGTTCAAATCCCGACTATGGCATTGAATTTTTCAGTTTCTGATTCAACCTCTTATAATTTTTTAACTTTTTTAGCAAAAGTGTTTTTCCCGAATGATCTTTTATACTTTTTGGTATGGCATTATATAGTATCATTTCCATTATGATTGGATCTTTTTTTTCTTGAGGCCTTATTTATGTGTGATCTATAATAATTTATATTCCCTCTGGTATTGTATTTTTAATAAGTAATTTGTTTTGAGTCAGTATAATTACTTTATATACATAAACTGCAATGATTGGCTTACATTTGCCTGTAGTTTTTAGTTAATAAATATAATGTATGCATCTTTTCCGTAGTAATAATGATCTATTTAATTTTGTCACACCACACCCTCCCCAAATTTCATTACCATATTCCATGTGCACATATGTTATTCCATAGTATATAGATCTAAGTTGTTCTACATTAAGGTAATTTGCAAAGTATTTTAGCAGGTGTATGTTTTTTGTGATCTTTCTACCAAATTTGTTTACATGAGTTTCATATTTTGGGTGTTTGTCAAAGTATATTACTAAAAAGTTATGGATAGACACCTGTTCTACTTTAGTATTATCTAGTCTTACATTTAGGTAGTTCAATTCTTCACTTCTATTTTGCTGATGTTTAAAAACAAGATTAGAAACTCAGACATATGCAGAAAAGAAATTGCAGTAATCAATAAATGGAAGTCCCTGAACGAGGAATCAACACACATCACTTGTGCTCCTGGGGCCCAAATGACCAAGTTGTCGATGGGCCCTTAAACATCACTCACTCACTCACTCACTCACTCACTCACTCACTCACTCACTCACTCACTCACTTGTGCTCTGAGAAGATCAGAGGTAGCCCTCTTCAGAATGACTACTGGCCACGACTGCCTGGCACATCATCTCCATAGAATAAACATCTTACAATCTCCACTTTGCACCTTGTGTGACTCCAACAAAATCATGGACAGCCTACACCTTAGGTCCTGCCCTGCTGTTTCCTTGGAAGATGACATCATCTCAAAATACTGGAAGGCCAGACTGTTAATGACTATTGCCATAGGCAGTGCGTTAGTTACCAACCAACTATTTTGCTGAAGTTGAAAATGAATCAGTTTGTTTTTTGACATTCAATTTGAGAGAGTTGACATTAGATAATTTGAAATCTGTGATAAATTTTGAATAATTTTATTTTCTAGTTGCAGCAAGGTTTTTTCCTTTGCAGATGAGTTAAGTATCATCTGCATGTGATATAAGCTTACTCTCAGTTGATTTCACCAAATCATTTACATATATAATTAAAAGCAATGGTCCTAAGACAGATCCTTGAGGAACCCCAACTTTTATGCTTTGAATGTTTGATTGAACTAACTTTAGATTGTTTCTGTACTGCCAATGAAGTTTGCAGCGTTGTTTGCAATTTTCTAAATAGGCGTGTAGTATGTTTGACGTTATTTTGAGTAACTTTTTTACACTCACCTTCACTTAAATTGTTTTAAAAACTGGAAACATTTTCAGGACCGTTCAGTCCCATCATCAGCCGTTGGGTGACTGATGCTATCCTCTTGTTCTCTCTCTCTCTGCTATCATTGTCTTGCTGCCATCTGGTGTTAGGGGTGCAGAGCTTTAACACTTCATTTAATGCTGGGATTTCGAAGTTAATCACTTTATTATTGTTTTTGATTATGTATATTTTTTCCCAAATGCTCAGTTCTATTGGTGAATTTAAAGATATTAACAATGTTATATTAAGGCCAATGTTGTGGTTTTCATTCCAAAAGTGATGTGCCACAGCAGACTTTTCAGTTTGTTTTAATTTTATGTTCCTCTCGTGTTCCTTTAGTCTGATTTCTAAATTTCTCTTTGTTTTTCCTATGCAGCTTTTTTCCCAACTATTGCAGTCGATCTGGTAAATTCCAGATTTAAGATTGTATGGGAGAGTATTGTTAAGTGACTTGTTCAGCAGGTTTTTAAACTGTATTTGTTTTGTGGTGCCAGTTTTATGTTCGACTTTTTGAAGATTCTCTCAAATTTCCTAAAGGCCCAGGGCTGGTAGGTGAGTTTTCTAAATTTCCAGTTGTTATTTGTAAGTGGTGTTAATTTAGAGGTTTGCGAAATTATCTTGAGCTTTTCTACATACATATTCCTAATGGTGGCTATGTGTCGTCTTCTGTTTCAATTGCACACTTTATATAGTTGTCCTGCAGGTTTAGTAATTTCAGAGTCCACTTTTTGTTTCTGGGGAATTATGGCGAAAATGTCATCCACGCATCTTCTCCAAAATTTGAACATATGTGAAAGAGCAACAACATATTGTGACTTTGGTGGGTGTAAAGTAAAGTAGACAGATGTAGTCGAGATAAAGAAACACTTTTATTTCCGTAAACAGTAACTTTGTACACTCGTTGCAACAGCAAGAAAGTCTTTTCGGATTCTCCAACAGCACGGCTCCGAATTCGTAACACAAAGAACTGTCCCTTCTCCGTCGGCACGACTCCTCGACGCTTCGCATACGTCTCTTCTTTCCGTCGGCACGACTACTCAACGCTTCACATACGTCTGACTCCTCTTCTGTCGCACTTTACCGCTATTTATATCTCCCAGGCACTATTCTGGAAAGTTCAGTTATTGCGGTGAAATACAAAGCAGAAGATTCTCAAAGTCTCTATCCTTTTCTCTCTTTCGGCAAGCGCCCCAACAATGTGGCCATTCTCTGTCTCTTTCCTTCGGCTCCTTTGCGGTAGTGCCGACAATAATGCAATGGGTGACACTGCTGTTGTTGGCAATTAGATGCGGCGGGCGCGGTGACAATATAAAGAAACAGCAGTACTAAATGATTTCAACCCAGTCACCGTTAGGGACACGTCAAAAACTGCAGAAAAGCTCAAGATAATTTTGCAAACAACTACATTAACACCACTTACAAATAACAACTGGAAATTTAGAAAATTCACCTACCAGCCCTGGGCCTTTAGGAAATTTGAAAGAATTTTCAAAAAGCTGAACATAAAACTGGCATCTTCCTTTCATAGAAGTTTGGCACCACAAAACAAATACAGTTTAAAAAACCTGCTGAACAAGCCACTTAATACTATCCCATACAGTCTTAAATCTGGAATTTACCAGATCAACTGCAAAATAAAGCTGCATAGGGAAAAACAAAAAGAAATTTGGAAATCAGACTAAAGGAACACGAGAGGAACATACAATTAAAACAAACTGGAAAGTCTGCTGTGGCACATCAATTTTGGAATGAAAACCACAACATTGGCCTTAATATAACATTGTTAAAATCTTTAAATTCACCAATAGAACTGAGCATTTGGGAAAAAATATACATAATCAAAAACAATAATAAAGTGATTAACTTCGAAATCCCAGCATTAAGTGAAGTGTTAAAGCTCTGCACCCCTAACACCAGATGGCAGCAAGACAATGGTAGCAGAGAGAGAGAACAAGAGGTTAGCATTAGTTGATGATGATGGGATTGAGTAGTCTTGAAAATGTTTCCAGTTTTTAAAACAGTTTAAGTGTAGGCGAGTGTAAAAAAGTGACTCAAAATGACCTCAAACATGATGAATACTTCACTGTTATTAGTGCTTCTATTTTTAATATTCTTAATATTCAGGAGTGTAGTTTCTTGTTTATTCTACCTCTTAGCCCATAAGTTGCTAAATTAGTTATCTTAAAGATGCAGTAGGGATATATGCCATAACACTTAAAGCTGGAGGTCTATTGTATTATTCTCCATGTTTATTGTTTCTAGTTATAGACCAGTACCTGAAGTGTAGATTATCCACTAGACTCTTACCTGCGTGATCTGTTGAGTCAGCCACTTTCAGGTGTTCATATCATGTTTGCAACCAAGAATTATATGAGAGGCAATTTCGTTTCCTCACCACATAAACTGTAAATTGGGTTTACCTTAAAGACACCTATTATATTATGAAGGTGTTTTCTTGGTCTACAGCAACCTGTAAAGATGCCTATTATTAGCCTCATTTATGGCTTACTGAACTTTATGCCTTTAGTAAGAGATAGAGACAGTTGGTGTCAACAGTTCTCTCTCAAGTTGTCTACGTTCTACTTGTGCCCATTGTTACTGTTGCTTATTTGTAGCCCACTCTGAGATGGTTCTCTAATACTGGATAAAACACATAATAAAAGAAGTTATAGATGGCTCTTCTCTATAAGCTAAACTCCCTAAAGAGGCACTATTGATTTTTTTTTCATCCCAAGGCCTAGGATCGTCTTTTCCATAAGCTGCAGCTAATGCATAAAATGCATAAAATATTAAACCTGAGAAGAAGATAATCAGCAAATGTCATAC
Source organism: Tenodera sinensis (assembly GCA_030765045.1). NCBI lineage: Eukaryota > Metazoa > Arthropoda > Insecta > Mantodea > Mantidae > Tenodera > Tenodera sinensis. The sequence goes on along the minus strand of CM060962.1, from coordinate 286,567,101 downwards.
TGCACTTTTTGTATTAGGACTATGTCCTAAATAAAGTCTATACAGTTTCTAATTGATTACAGAATTTATGTGAACCATTCCCCTGACATTTGAAAACAGGATGTTGAAGGGATGATAGAAAGGGAACAATTACTGTTGTAAGACCTTAAAAGGATATTAACACCAGTTTTATGTGATGCAACATTTCTACTTTGGTCTTTTTTTTTTTCAGAGATCTTTAAATGATAGTCAGAGCAAACCTAAAAAGAAGTATTGTCTAAATGGCGAGTTGGCATTAAGAGAAATTAGAAAGTATCAGGGTACTTGTGGTCTGCTCGTACCAAGGCTTCCTTTTGCACGAGTAGTGCGAATGTATATTGGACGCCTTTTTGGAGTTAGAATATCAGAATTCAGGTAACAAATGAGATGTTCATCAGTAAGTTTTAGAAATTTCCTTCTCCACTTATGCTAATATGTTCATTTCTTTTATAGGATCGAACGACTTGCATTAGAGGCTCTTCAAGAGGCTACTGAAGCCTTTCTTGTGCAGTTCTTTGAAGATTGCCTGCTATGCTCTATGCATGCAAAACGTCGAACAATACTTCCAAGAGATGTGCACTTGGTGTTGCGTATGAGAGGGCACATGAAGAAGTAAACGAAGTTACCAGATTTTTAATTATTTACAATGGACATTCCTAATCTACTATATAATTTCAGTAACATTTCTCCGTGTGATATTCTAAATTGTGGAAAATGTGCCCATAGCTCCTGTAAAATGATACTGTTGAAAGAAATTTTGTTTGAGAAACATTCAGTCCTGGATTAATTATTAGAGTAAATGAAGGTTTAAGTTAAAAAATAACATGTGAGTCGGTTTACTGACACTACATCAAGAGATTAGAGGAGACGTAAACAAAGCCACATGCGTTTTCTACCACAGTGCGCCCTCTTGATGCTTACGCCATCTAAATAGTCCCTTGAAGAAATACTGTTACTAAGGTCTGAAATCTCACTTAATGTTTGCTAAAGCACAAACTATGTGTACTAAGCATAGTTAAAGTGCAAGAATACACACTTAAGTGAATCTGTGACCAGCCTAATTCATTCTGCGCGCATGTTATTCAGTATGAAAGTAACATGGCAGAACAAGTGAGTGCTGTGAAACATAAGTGTGGCAAACCATTGCGAAGTGGTGAAAAGACAATAATATTGAATGTGTTTACCAAGTTCTGCGAGAAATATCCCGAACTTTCTATCGAAGACATGATGAAATTAACATCCGAGTTTACCAGAGTGTCAGTTGCAAGTATTTACAGCACATGCAAAGAAAAATCCTCAGTTGGTGAAGTCAGAGCTCCCGGCAAAAAGCGACCACATGTCAGGCAAATGTTGGATGTAGTTTGTGATGAATTTGTGAGATCTGCAATCCGACAAAAAGTTCACGAGTTCTTTGTTAACAATGAAGCCTCACCTTAAACAAAGTGCTGTTGGCAGTTAACTCTGATCCCGATCTTACAGATTTAAAAAGAACTTCCCTCCACAAGATGCTTCTGGAAATCGGTTTCAAGTTTGTGAGCAGGAAATGAAAAAGTTATTGTGCACAGAGATGACATAAGTAGCAGTTAATTTCCATGTGGTACATGTTATGTGGGTCAAGTAAACATATCCTTTTAGTAGTGTAAAATGCGTATTATACCTACGCGTAGCGGTAAATATGTTGCATCATTGCGAATGCCCATGGCCGCGGAGTGATACAAACTGATGCTTTGTTTGCATCTCCTCTAATCTCTTGATGTACAGAGTATACATTTATGTAAAATGGGACATGTTTCGAGAGCTGTTGTTCCCATCATCAACATGATGCTGACTGCTGGAGCATGGCATCCTTGTGTTGGAGAGTGTTGCACTATTATCATCTGGTGTCTTTTCAAGGAATTTCTTGCTGAGGTCACTTGAAGGGGGCTCAAAGTTGAACACTGGGCCTTTGTTTTTCAAAATGAAAATGTTCTTCCAGACTGTTAGTTGTTTTAAAAGTTAGAAGGGCTTTTAAAAGCACAGATTCAGGATCAATTTTGTGGTTTACTAACTCCTTTTTACTTTCTCTACTGGTAAGTAGAAGGTAGTATTGTATTCCACCCAAACATTCGATGTTGAGATTTCACCGGAAATATATGTTTTGAGACTCCCCTGAATCCAAAAAAAAGCATTTTTAGTAAAACGTCTGTGTGTGTGTGGAGGGGGGGGGGGTGCACGTCTGTGTGTGAACAACATAACTAAAAAATGAAAAGTTGGTTAAAAACCAAAGTTGGTATTTAAGTTTAATGTCTTTCAAGGATGCGACACAAAGATTTTGAAGAAAATAGCGCCACCCTAAACTGCATCTCTTTACATCCAAAATCTTAATTTTCTTGAAAATGGCTCTAACGATTTTGATTAAAATGCCACATATTTAAGATAGTTTTATGACAAATGAAATGTATATTTTGAATTTTCTGGCTATAGCTTATGTAGTCCTGTTTACTCTGGATGACTTTTGAATAACTCGTAAACCGTAAGAGATAGGCAAAACTCTTACTGTACAAAAAATGTAGATCTTGCTAACATGCACAATTTATATTTGAATAAAGTTTTTTGTAGAGTGAACCATTTTGGAAATATTCCTTGTTATTTGTGCCAATTTCAGAAAACTTAAAACTTTTGTGAAATGCAACATCGTTCATTTTTTTATTTGTTAAGCGTGGAAAGAGAAGGGAATCTCAAAGCTTTAAAAGATTTGAGTATCACTCAAAACCTACTGTATTCTAATATTCTCCTTGTACCTACAACGAAATAAGCAATAAAATAATTTCTGTAAATGTTTATCTTGTGTAACATGAAGATATAGGAATAAGAGTTTGTAAGAATGGTTAGTACAAGAGTAGAGAAAGTCGTGTGAGTGCAACACATCAGATTTTCCAATATACATTTTGTTGCAGTCTTTGCAATTAAATTGAGAAGCGTCTTGATTCTACTGGGAATGCCCTCAATCAACTTACTGCTAGTTGGCATTAAAAAAATAACAATGACCATCTAAAGGTTATTTGAACCTGGCACATAAAAAAATTACGAATGTAAGCCGCCCTTGGGGAACTTAGCTCAGATATGAGATTCTCTAGTGGTCTACCAGGAAAATAAGAATCGGTTAGGGAATTTCATGTGATACTGGTGAGTTGCCATGGTAGATCAGTGGTTAGAGCAGCCACACATGAAGCGGAAGGTCCATGGTTCTATTCCTGACTGTGGCATTGAATTTTTCAGTTTCGATTCTACCTCTCAAACATTGCCCACACATGGCTTGTGTGTTTAAAAATACTGGCAGTAAGTTGGTTGGCATAAAAAAATAACAATTGGACTTCTGTTTGTTTGCTAGTGTTATGGCTAGTTTGCAATAATCTGAGAATGGAAATCAATAGAGAAACAAAGACGGGAAGCAAAACAGTGCAAATATTTTGGTTCACTATAGCCCAATAACAAGAATGGGAATGCATATCAGTAGCCATGTCAATAACGGAGTGGAAAGATGATTTTGCGCATTTGTTTCGAACTGACCAATGATATTTTTTTACTTGCTTCCAATTTAGCCAACATAATTTGGGTGAGCCAACTTCAAAATTCAATAAACATTCTCTAAATGCACTAACCAGATCTATTACTATTTCTCATTCTTCTGATCATACCAAGCTTCATTCCTTCGTTTATGGCATAAATTAAAGTTGTTTATTGTTGATTAAAATTTATGAGTAGGATGATTACAATTCAGTTTTACTTAGTAGTTGTTATTTAAGGACATTTGTTTCGAGGCCACTGCAGCCATCATTTGCTGTATGCCTACTGATGTCAAGGTTGGAATCCTTCTTTGAGCTGCTCATGGTGAAAGTCTCAGCATCAAAAATTCATCCAAACTTATCAATAAAATACAAAATCTTACAATAAAAGATGATATTCTGGTCTCTTTTGATTTGGTGTATTTGTTCACAAGCATCCCCATCATCCACATATAAAAGTTACTAAAGAATTGGTTTGAGTCAAAAAAATGCCAAAAAAGGAATAGAAGAATTCTTGTAATCTAACAGCACTATGTATAAGGCAAAATTATTTCACTTTCAACAACAGCTATTACCAGTAAATTTCAATGGGAAATCCAATGTCACCATTCCTGGCTGATCTGTTTATGAGTGCATTGGAAATATGACTGACAAAATGTTTTATGCCATCTGTTCAGAGTATGGAGACCACATTGGGTGCCTCTGTTGGCCAGCATTGGCCAATGAGATATAAGAGGTAGTGGCCAACTCTTTCCAAAAACTGGCAACAATTCTTGCTTATTTGGAGAGTTTCATTTTTGTTTGCTTCTATGTATACTTATAGGTAGTTTCTTTCATTAGACTGTCATGATAATTCAGGATTTTTCCAAGATCTCCATTGATGAGAAATTGATTTTGTGGTCAATATCAAGAGTGCTGCACTACCGCAGATTGTTTAGGTTAACTTAGCATTAGTGTTCTTTGATCCATTCTTTCACTGTCGTGCTAGTGTATATTTTACCACATATTCAAAAGGAATTTATGGATGCTTGTCATACAGAGAGCCAAATTATTTCTAATCAAGCTCAGATTATATATTTTGGCAGGGGGCTTGAAGACCATTCTGATGAGTTTTTGCTAGCACATCTGTACATTCCTTCTTCTTCTTCTTCTTCTTCTTCTTCTTCTTCTTCTTCTTCTTCTTCTCTTCTTCTTCTTCTTCTTCTTTCTTCTTCTTCTTCTTCTTCTTCTTCTTCTTCTTCTTCTTCTTCTTCTTCTTCTTCTTCTTCTTCTTCTTCTTCTTCTTCTTCTTCTTCTTCTTCTTCTTCTTCTTCTTCTTCTTCTTCTTCTTCTTCTTCTTCTTCTTCTTCTTCTTCTTCTTCTTCTTCTTCTTCTTCTTCTTCTTCTTCTTCTTCTTCTTCTTCTTCTTCTTCTTCTTCTTCTTCTTCTTCTTCTTCTTCTTCTTCTTCTTCTTCTTCTTCTTCTTCTTCTTCTTCTTCTTCTTCTTCTTCTTCTTCTTCTTCTTCTTCTTCTTCTTGTTCTTCTTGTTCTTGTTCTTGTTCTTGTTCTTGTTCTTGTTCTTGTTCTTGTTCTTGTTCTTGTTCTTGTTCTTCTTCTTCTTCTTCTTCTTCTTCTTCTTCTTCTTCTCCTCCTTCTTCTTCTTCTTCTTCTTCTTCTTCTTCTTCTCCTCCTTCCCCTTCTTCTCCTTCTCCTCCTTCTCCTCCTCCTTCTTCTTCTTCTTCTTCTCCTCCTGCTCCTCTTCCTCCTCCTTCTTCTTCTCCTCCTTCTCCTTCTTCTCCTTCTCCTCCTCCTCCTTCTTCTGCTTCTCCTTCTCATCCTCCTCCTCCTCCTCCTCCTCCTCCTTCTCCTTCTCCTCCTCCTCCTCCTTCTTCTTCTTCTCCCCCTGCTCCTCCTCCTTCTTCCTCCTCTTCCTCCTCCTCTTTCTTCTTCTTCTCCTCCTCCTCCTCTTCCTCCTCTTCCTCCTCCTTCTTCTCCTCCTTCTCCTTCTTCTGCTTCTCCTCCTTCTCCTTCTTCTGCTTCTCCTTCTCATCCTCCTTCTTCTTCTCCTCCTCCTTCTATGGTGCACTTAAGGGAAAGAGGGCTATTGAAGACTTTTTAAGTTTGTTGTTTGGTGTAATGGTTCTGCCTGAAGACAAGCAAGTGTTTCATATGTGCTGAAAGAACTGTGCCTTTGTCTAGAAGTTGATGGCAGTTTCTACTGTTGAGGTATAGATCAGTGTATATGGGTTTTCTTGAACCTTATAACCTAAGTAGCCATCATCCTTTTTATAGATATGTAAATATCTAAAGGCTTGGAATCCACATGTTTCACTATTTTACTGCTTACATCGGTAGCATTATGGCATTAGGAATATATCAGCTGAGACTGAAAGCTAGGCAGGTATGAAAACACAGGTGTTTATTTTCTATAGTACCCTTTTATTGAAATTGTCCAGTAGTCTGTACATCAATAGCTTTTATGAAATATTAATGAGTTGCTTAATGGTTGCAGGTTCAAGTGTGTAGGTTTTTAATAGCAACAACAAATCGTCAGTTCTGAGGCTTCCAATAACACTGAACAAAAATGAAACTTTTTTTGTTTAAGAAAGAAAAAATATGTGATTCTGATGGTATTTTTCTCCTGAATTCAGATATATCGGGTTTTCTCCATCATGCAAGGTTTTCGAGTGACAGGTACTTATAATTTCAAACACTTGAATATTTTCTATGTTCTTAACTACACAATATTCGAACACCCGGACTCACCTAGAAAGTAAAAAATGATGATTTTCTGCTGATTTTCTGCTATGTTTTGCCTCTGGAGTGTCCCTCTTGATGGTCCAACAAGAATCGGCCAGCATATTAGTATTCCATTTGCCTTGATATCTCTTTTCCATAGTTGAAATCTCCTGTTGAAAGTGTTCCCCATGCTCATTGCTCATTGCGCCAAGATTTTCTGGGAAGGAATCTAAGTGCGAGTGCAGGAAGTGTACTTTTAAGGACTTACTACAACCCAAATTGTTATAAGATCATTGACAATATCACGGTAATTTTCTGCTATTCGAGTTCCCAAAAAACTAACTTTTTTGGATGCTTGCCAAGCTGTTTTCTCCAGTGGATTCAATAGTTCCTCAAACTTATCATGCATTGGTGATCGTATTTGTGGACCCACAAATATTTCTTCTTTAATTTTTGCTTCACTAATTTTAGGAAATTCCTGTTTTAAATACATGAACCCAGGAGTATTCTCCATGGCTTTAACGAAATTCTTCATTAATCCTAGTTTGATATGTAACGGAGGTAGATACACACTTTTAGGATTACATAATGCATCATGTTTCACATTTTTCTGTCCAGGAATGAATGATTTGCATTTAGGCCATTCTTTTCTAATGTAATGGTTCTTTTCTGTCCCTACTATCCCAAAGACACAAAAATCTGATGTGTTGCACTCACATGACTTTCTTTACTCTTGTACTAACCATTCTTACAAACTCTTATTCCTATATCTTCTTTGTGTTAGTTAAGATAAACATTTGCACAAATTATCTTATTGCTTATTTCCTTGTAGGTGCAAGGGGAATGTTAGAATACAGTAGGCATTGTGCGATAGTGAAATGTTTTAAAGCTTTGAGATTCTGTTGTCTTTGCACACCTAACATATAAAAAAATGAACGATGATCCATTTCACGAAAGTTGTTTTCCGAAACTCACACACATAACATGGTTCATCTTACAAGAAAATTTTTTTGAACATAAATTGTGTATTTTAGCAAGATCTACATTTTTTGTATAGTATGATTTGGTCTATCTCTAACGGTTTACCAGTTATGCAAAAGTGGTCCAGAATAAATACGACTACAGGGGCTATAGCCAGAAAATTCAAGATATACATTTCATTTGTCTTAAAAATATCTCAAACATATGACATTGTAATCAAAATCGCTTGTGCCATTTTCAAGAAAATCAACATTTTCGAAAACTCTCCCATGTAAAGGGTAATTTAGGGTGGGGCTATTTTCTTCAAAATCTTCATGTCACATCCTTGAAAGACATTAAACTTAAATACCAACTTTGGTTTTTAACTGACTTTTCGTTTTTGAGTTATGCTGTCCACCGACACACACACGGACCTTTTTCTAAAAATCTGATGTGTTGCACTCACATGACTTTCTCTACTTTTGTACTAACCATTCTTACAAACTCTTATTCCTATATCTTCTTCATGTTAGTTGAGATAAACATTTGTGCAAATTATCTTATTGCTTATTTCCTTGTAGGTGATAGGGGAATACTAGAATACAGTAGGCTTTGTGCGATAGTCAAATCTTTTAAAGCTTTGAGATTCCGTTCTCTTTGCACACTTAACATATAAAAAAATGAACACCGATGTTCCACTTCACTAAAGCTTTAAGTTTTCCGAAACTCACACACATAACAAGGAATATCTCCGAAATGGTTCAACCTACAAGAAAATTTATTGAAATATAAATTGTGTATTTTAGCAAGATCTACATTTTTTTGTGTAGTATGATTTGGTCTATCTCTAACGGTTTACCAGTTATGCAGAAGTCGTCCAGAGTAAATATGACTACAAGGGCTATAGCCAGAAAATTCAAGATATACATTTCATTTGTCAAAAATATCTCAAACATATGACATTTTAATCAAAATCGTTTGAGCCATTTTCAAGAAAATCAAAATTTTCGAAAAATCTTCCATGTAAAGGGTAATTTAGGGTGGGGCTATTTTCTTCAAAATCTTCATGTCACATCCTTGAAAGACATTAAACTTAAACACCAACTTTGGTTTTTAACCGACTTTTCGTTTTTGAGTTATGCTGTCCACCGACACACACACAGACCTTTTTCTAAAAATTCTTTTTTTGGATGCAGAGGTCCTCAAAACATATTTCCGGCGAAATCTCGACATCAGATTTTTGGGTGGAATACAATACTTCCCCTACTAACCAGTAGAGAAAGTAAAAAACAACAGTTCTTTGTGTAACCAAGCTGCAGGCCAAGAATAAGTGCAATAACCTTCAAATCATCACAAATATTCCATTCGTGCACTACATATTGAAGCTTTGCCAATATAAATTTAAAGTTGTCATATGTTTCTTTCATACTAGCAGAGTGAGCCAAGGTTCTGATGGGAATGTATTGCCATTATGCAGAAGCACTGCTTTTAAACTAGCTTTGGAGGAGTCAATGAACAAGCGCCATTCTGTTGGGTTATGCTCAATACCAAATGCCATCATAAGAGACAAAATGTTGTTACAAAACACTAAGCCATTTTCTTCAGAAAAATAGTCTTTAACCTCTTGAGGGATATGGACGTGAAATCACGTCCATTTAAAATGACGGATGAGCGATATGGGCATGTATACACGTCCTGTGCGTTTAAGCATTTAACCCTTATTTATCCCTTATCCAACTCAACTTATTTTAATTTTCCCTTTATGAAACATTTTAGTAAAGTCTATATACTTTATTGGCTTACCTTAATATGTTTGTTCTGCAGTGATTTACCTCAAAACAGGGATAAACACACAAGGGTACCTACATCTCCACATTCGCGAATTCCCTTCTTGCAGCACACGAAACGCTTTGCTGTTGGTGGTATCCTTTTAGGATAATGTTTTCCTTGAAGTCTGAGGGGTGCAGGGATTTTGGATTTTCAACCCCCAACGTGGTATTGTTCAATTAGGCTGCGAGCTATTTAAAGTCGGACATTGTCCTGTGTGGGTTTAGAGAGCTCTCCAAATTACCAAACAATTGTATATGGTTATATCCAGTTGGTGCAAAAATACCTTTTTATACCACTTCTCCCTTCAGCTACAAGCAGGAAAGTATACGTATGTATTTCAACAAAGAAAGACACGGACTGTACTAAGTTACGAAACTCGCGTAAGCAAAAGTTGCAATGTGCCTCTATTCTGATGACTCAAGAAACCATGCATACAGTAGTGCTTTATTACACAGTATGCTGACGCATAAGCCACACATACAATGGGTGTTTCTTTACTGTTTCTTTCCGAGAACTTATATTAGATGCGTTCGACAGAGCAAAGTTGACTTTTCACCACAGTGAAACAAAATAGTGCCATTTCAACGTTTTGTAAATACAACTCAACTTTTCTGATGACATACATTTATACTGCATATAACAAGTTTTATACCAGTTTTTGTTTCATTAAAATAACTTGATATTTACACAAAATACAGCTGTGTATATACGACATACTTTAAATGCCCTGTGCTGGGTATTGGGTAGCAGTTCTTGGCTCGCGGATGTTTTAAATGGCCATCGCTCAAGAGGTTAAATTGAGAATGATGACTACGTTAAATACATATCTTTGTATTCTTTTGAAGAAGATTCCATCATTTTAGCCGGGAACCAAGCATTTCAGACTGGTTTTTGGATAAGTTTAAATCTCGTATGAGATCGTTAAGATCTTCTTGAGTCAATCAATGAGGCTCAGATGAACAGTTTTGTTCAAAAGTTTTATCACCAAAATCAGTTTCATTTTCTTCCTTAGTTCCATCAGAATCTGAGCTCTTCATCTAATGTCACATGTTCTGGAGGCTTTGGTCTGGACAATTCTTTGCAATCTGGAACTGGTCTCATTGCAGATTGCAGGTCAGGGTGCACCACTGTATGTTTTGATTTTGACATAATCCCTTTAATGTTTGTTAAGCAGAAATAACAGTCAGGGGAGTGATCTTTGGGTTCCCTCCAAATCATAGGGGTAGGAAATGGCATGTGGCGTGTGCCATTTTTCCATGCAGTGAGAAGCCTACTACATGATAAACAACAGATATGTGGGGCCCAGCCCTTGTTTGTTCCCCCACTTTACATCCAAAATAAAGTTCATAACTCTTTTTTATTAATGGAGTAAGGTGCCGCCTTTGGGACTTGGGTGTCACTTCACCACATACATAAAAAAAGTTCTTAGGATGACTTAAACAAACTCTAGGCATTTTGTAACTTACAACAAATTAAAGGAAATAAATTTGTAAATATATAATATACAATAATCCAGACACAAAGCACTCACAATTACGTGTTTACTGGTTCACTACTATCTCACAACTGACAATGGACGAAAAAACTTTTGTTTAAAAAAATGAAATTGAAATAAAAAAAAAACAATGGGTGATGGAAATATTCTGACATATTTGAAAACACGATAAAAAACTGCATTATGTACGACTATTGGTAGTCGTGAGACAAAAATCATGTTGACCAGTGTAATTACTCTGCATGGCACTCAGTAATATTTTCTACTTTAATGAGCTGCCTCAAAGTTTTTGCATGTACTTGCAACCAAACATTAGGAAGTGGTATTTGACAGGGAAATGGGAAGAATTACACACGTTTGACACTTTTATTTATTTCTTCTAGCATCCAGATAGCATAACATAATTTGACATATTTGCATAACAAGCATAAATAACCTCACAAAGACGCTTCTACATACACTGCCGCTCAAAAGTTTCCAGACACTCAGTGTAGTAAGTGTAATACAGAAACATTTTTGGCATTGTTTCATGTAAATTTAATGTGATTATAACAATATATCACAAAATACTGACAAGTTTGATATCCTTAGAGGAAGTGTTTGTAACTTTTTTCTCACTGAAGAAAGCCCCATTCATTGAAATCACTTTCTTCACTACTCTTGGTATTCTCTCTATATGTTCTTGAATTGTAGATGCTGGAATGTCATTCCAAGTGGCTTGTAGTACATTCCACAGTGCATTTTGTAGGGCAAGTTTTCTTTATCTGACGAGCCAGTTCATCCCAAAGTAACTCAGTGGGATTAAGATCTGGAGGCTGAACTGGCCATGCCATAATTTTCAGTTCCCCTGCCCTCTGCTGATTATCCAGGTATTTCCTCACATTTTTTAAGTATGTTTTGGGTCATCCTGCTGAAATATGAAGCCCTGACCTATCAACATTTACCTGAAGAGACTGCATATCTGCTCAAGATGTTTTGGCAGCCATTTTTGTCAAGTATCCCGTTAATATTGTGTAGGGTGCCTACACCATTGAATGCAAAGTGCCCCCATAATGGCTGTGCCGTAGCCGAGTGGTTAGACCATTTGCTTCTGACCAAGGCAGCCTGGGTTCAATCCTAGGCAACCGCATGTGGGATTTGTGGTGGACAAAGCAGCACTGGGGTGGGTGTCCTCCAGGTTCTCTGGTTTCCCCTGCCATCTTATTGCACCGGTGCTCCATCTTCATTTAATGTATCATCAGTGTTACCACCTGCAGTGCCATATGTAGTAAAAGTGGGCGTTAAACACTACCAGGAAAGAAAAAAAATAGCATATCTATCATACATAACAATAAACTATTAACAAATTATGCAGTCATAGCCGAAACATTCAATAAATATTATGCTAATTCACATAAAGTAACAAGAAATAATAAAAAGGAATCTAAACAATTTAAGAAAGATTTGAAACAAAAAAGAGAATGTGATCCTAACACTCAACACTATCTTTTTTCAAAATTTTAATATGCAAGAACTGAACATTGCAATTAATAATCTAAAAAACAAAAAGTCTTCTGGACCAGATTACATACATCCAGAGTTCATAAAAAAACTTGGAAAAACAGCAAAACAGCTACTACTAAAACTACCCTACAGTCTACCTTGGAAAACCACTGTACCTGCCAAATGGCGAAAAGCAATAATTGTCCCACTCTTGAAGAAAGATAAAACAGCATCAGAAATAAAAAATTATAGACCAATAGCTCTTACTAGCATAATAGCAAAAGTGATGGAAAGAATGGTGTCAAACAGGTTAAATTGGTTTCTAGAATCACAAAACTTATTTTCCCCATGTCAAGCTGGATTCAGAGAGCTCCACTCTATAAATGGACAAGTCTTACTTTTCAGTTAAGAAATTAAAGACTCCTTCAATAGAAAAGAAGGTAATTTATCACTTTTTATTGATTTCCAAAGTGCATATGATTCTACATGCAGAACAAAACTACTGAAGAAAGTAAAAAAAATAGGGATATAAGGTCCAATGTTTTCATAGCTATATCATTTCCTAACTCAACGCTTTATTGCTACCAGATATGGAAGGAATATATGGAAATATAAACAAGTACACCGTGGCTTGATGATTGATGATTAAAAACTGGGTGGACCCTTTATAAGAGCCCTGCACATGTCTTTTTATTAGGCCCTTTATGCCTCTTATCTAGAGTGCTCTTCATTAGCTCCGTAGCTTTCACAAAAGCACTGAGGGACCAGATGTTAGCTCTCTTAATATCTTCTGGGATCAAAAAGAAAGATCCCAAGAGTCAATGCCTAAGCTGTACAAATGCAGGACAGCTACATAGGATATGCCTCGCTGCACTTCCTGCACTTTGGGTCATTTTTAATGCCCATTATGTGCAGATGTCTTTGTAGGGTGTTGTGGCCAGTAAGAATGCCCACAATCCTCACAGTCAAGTTTGATGAAGACCTTTTTATATCTGCGGCTAGGAAGCCCACATAATTCATGTACCTGCCTAGCCCCAGTGTCTCTCTTCCATATATCGGAGTGCAGCTTGTCTGTCCATATGGAAAGATCCCTAAACAAGGTTCAGGGCCAATAAAATCACTGGCAGATCCTTGTCTTGCCAGTGTATCAGCTTTTTCATTGCCTTCAATTCCCGAGTGTCCAGGCACCCAAATTAAGATTACTGTCCCTCAGTCACAGAGTTCATCCAGAGCCCTCTGACACTTCCAGACCAACTTGGAAGTGGTCCTGACTGTGCAGAGAGCCCTTATAGCAGACTGGCTATCGGAACATATAGCCGGTTGAATCTTTGATATATATAGCACAGGCCAGTATGGCAAATACCTGGAAAATGGTAGAATATGTACCTAGGGAAAATGATTCCTGTATACCAGGTCCCCAAATTCCTGCACCTGTCCTCGTCTCCATCCGTGAGCTGTCTGTATACCAGACAGACCCATCATGCAAGATGCAAGGACCGCCACTGATCCATTCCTCTGTGGCTGGGACAACCATGGAGTATTTAAAGTCTAGCTTAAACTTAGGCTTCATCAGGTCCCTGATCATACTAGTGATGGGCCTTGATGCATGAAACCTGGTAAGGATGGTGGAGTGGCCACCCAAAAGGATGTTTAAATGACCACCCCCTCAAAGTCCAGAGGGGATATGTGCCCGCCCTCGCAACCTCCTTGACAAACAAAGTCAAAGAAGGGAGACCCGAAAGTGCCTCTAATGCACTGAGCGGTGAAGTGCGCATAGCCCCTGTTATCCCAAGGCATGCTAGTCTTTGTATACTATTTAGTCAGTCAGCCGATGCCCTATGTTCAGAGCCCGGCCACCAGACTACTGACACAAAGGTAATGGAGGGCCTGATGACAGAGACATAGAGCCAATAGACCACCTTAGGCCTCAGGCCCCACGTCCCACCAACAGCCCTCTGACTGGCCCACAAGGATTTGCAAGCCTTATCAACCTTATTGTCAATGTGCTTCTTCCAGCTCAGCCTTGAGTCCAGAATTACTCCCTGATACTTAGCCGAAGCTGTCTAAACTAATCTACATATACCAAAGAAAAGAGACTCCACTAACCCTTCCAACTCGATGGTAGGTGAAAATCTCTGCCGCCTCCCGCCAGCCATTGTGGTTAGGCCAGCGAGCCCCAGCAGAGCCCACCCCACCAGCTGTCAGCTGTGCCCCAGGGAAGTAGGTCTCGAGCATGAGCTCTGAGGTCTCCCCCTCTGTTGACATATAGTTTCCAGACCGGCAGACCAAGGATCCCAGCCTCGACCTTCCGCCCCTACATAATATCTTATGAAGCCTAGAAGCTTCATGTAGTTTATCAGTCGAGCTGCAAAAGTGCCTCCAGGATCTTCTAGAAGCCTTCTGCACCTCTTTGTTGTATTCTCTCTGTGCTTCTTTCCAAAGCTCCCAGTTATGTCCGTCTCCATAAATTCTGTAATAATGCCCGAGTCTTTGTTTTCAAGTGTTCCAAATAAGAGTTCCATTTGAACTTTTCAGCTGCCCTTCTTCTGCTAAGTTGTTTTCATAGGAGTCGATGAGAACTCTGGTGAGGTGGGCAACACCCATCTCCAAGTCCTCTCAATTCCTTGTATTTCCTAAAGGGCCATTTTCAAGTCCCCTTCTCAGGTCCCCCTAAAAGAATTCCAATCCATTCTTCTGGGGTTCCTGTACAAAGGAGCCTCAATTGAGCCATTTATGTCAAAAACACAATGTGTCTATGATCTGACAGTGAAGACTCCAAAGAGACTCTCCAGCCCTTAAGTCCTCTTGTATCCTAATAGATCCAAGTGTTAAGTCTAAGATCTCCTCCCATCTTCCATTACTGAAAGTTGGAGTATCTCCCACATTCAAGATCTCTAAATTGTTGTACTAAGATATTCAAGTACAGCCTCGCCTCTTGGATTGACCGCCTAACTCCCCCATACAGTATGATGAGAATTGGAGTCGCAGCCAATCACAAGATCAAGACCCGTGTTTCTACACTCAGTTATCAGATTCCTGAACTCCTCCACGGGTGGAGGAGTCCTGGAATCCCCAGGAAAATAAGCTGAACAGAACAGCTGTTATCGGTCCTCAGTATATCTCATTAGAACAGCTACCAGATCTCTAGTTAAGAATCCCAGCATTGCCCAATTATTACCATCCTTCAGTAGGATACAAGCTCTAGACTCTCCAACCTCTTCTGGATAGAATAAGGTGTAGCCTGTACAATTTAGCCCCTTGATATGGCCCTGCCTTATCCACGGCTCTTGTATTAAGGTGACTGTTAACCTACCTCTTTGCACCTTACTCAAGAGTAGCCTAGAGGCAGCTATGATATGCTGTAGACTAGCCTGCAAAAAAAGTAAGAATGACCTACCTTATTGGCTTTCTGCAGCAACCCCCCCCCAGCAGCACCTTTCTTGGCGCTCCTGGACTCCAGCAGTGTGAAGGTTGCCATGTGGACCCCACAGAAGATCTTCTCCATGGCCTTCAGTTGTTCAGCCACCTGAGAGCTCATACTGACCACAAGGCGGACACCCCTCCTCTCCTCCCTGCAGTCCATCCCTTGTTGTTGATGCCATGGTTCTGCCTTTCCAATCTTCTAAAAATGATGTTATGTACCAGTTTACCCCACAGCCACACCATCATCCTTTTGTATGTAAGGAGTTCATCCATGCCCACTACACCATGGCTTACCACAAGGTGCAGTGCTCAGCACTACACTTTTTAATATAGGGCCATTGACAGAATGGGACATTTGGAAGGTTTTGTTCATTCTATATTGTTCCAAAAATAACATGTAAAACAAATTATAAACATTTATTTTATTAACAGATAACTTCAACCCTAAGACAAATGCAAAAAGCATAAAAGGTACAATATCTTGTTAACTGAAGTAAAAAGGCGAAGTAATTCTCCTGTGATGGAAAGGGACTTGTACAAAATGAAAGTTTTGTCTGAGTTAAAACATCTTTGAAGTTGTGTGAAACTATACAAATGGCTGTCTCATGATTTTAGTAATTAATAGCCACATATCAGGTATTAATACAAGGGTATGGAGAACTACATGGACATCACTGTTTTTTAGTTACATTTTTCACTTCTGTGACGTAAAGGGACAGTTGGTGTAACGGAAAGGGACAAATAACAAATGAAAACTTCTGAAGCTTCACTTTTCATAAAAAATATTCACTTTATTAGTGTTACAGTGTAGCATTCTTTATCAGAACTCACATTATGATATATTAGTGATGTCTACACCAGGGAATGAAAATCTCTGGTGATTATCAATATCAGGAACTCCAAGTATTTTTAATATATCGGAAATTCTAACCCGTGATGTGTCATTGGTTTTCAATGAAAATTTGAAATCTGAGTTGGTTTTTCTCATAAAACTGATCTCACATTCAGTATTGTCAAACTTAAGCATTTGTCATATGACATTTTTAGTTGCCTTTTTTGTCAAGAACTCGCCAGTGCTCATTGTGTCTCTATAACCTAAGAAATAAAACAAAAACAGAATAGCAATGCCCTGTGTGAGATTAATGATTTAGTCAAGCAACTTTATCAAAGGGATGACATATCACTGCAAGCTCCAGGGAAGGAAGGATGTTGCGACAATAAGAGCGAATGAAGAAAAAGAAAATTTGAAAATTTTGAACATTTGAATTTACTTCCTGTGTTTCAATCTAGACACGTGTGCCCATCATAAAATTAAAGTTGAATCTTTTTTTGGACAAAGCATGCTCTTTGTAAACCACATTATATGGGGTACAACTTCAATGTAGTGTTTAGAATGAGTGTCAGGTATCAATGTAATGTCTTTAACACTGGCATCAAATTGTGGCTTCTGTTGTTCCACTTCATCTTTAGAACAAGATATAATTTCCAATGATTTTGACTCTTTCCTGGCACACCAGTAAAAAGACTGCATTGGTAACCAGATGTTTTCCACCTAATACTGAGTGCCATAATAATCTCTTCAGTTCCCCACCAACACCATCAACACTGCCCTTCCCATGACCTATAGCTAGAAAGCTCCATCTTAAATGCACTTTGAACTCTTCCTGAAGATGAGTTAAATTACAGAGCGAATAACGATGTTGTTGTATAGGGGAGGGGATGATGTCTCCGGCACATTGTTCCAGTGGTGGTGCTGTAGTGTGGAAGGTATACTATTTATGCGTTCATTGAATGCTCACGTACGCCACTGGTTATCTGTCAACCTACTTTCCCTGCTGCTCTCATATACCTCATTCAATTCATCAGTCATTTTGTTTTTTGGTTATGCACAGACACACATAAATATGTATTTCTGGTGAAATCTTGATATGAATATCTTTTCTACTTAATATGCATGTGGTGCAGAAAGTAAAACTACAATGAGGGACACATCCTTTGTGTGACCCTCTAGTGATACCCAAGCTTTCAAGGACAATAAACAGGAGTCTCAAAGCAGTTGGTCAGTCCAAGCAAGAACTAGCACAGTTTAAATGTGGTTGCTTCCACAACTTTCTGGTGATTCATAAACATTTTAACCATTTTTGAACTAGTGGGAAAATTAAGCTATTATATATATATTTTTTTTTTTTTTTTTTTTTTTTTCTGTGATACTGTCATTCAAGTTTAATGCCCCAAAAAATTAACATGTTACCTTCCTTGGTTGTTTTGTTGTACAGCAATCTCGTATAGTTTTTGGGATTCTCTCATAGAATTCAAAATAATTATCTTGCATACATTGATACCCTGTTTTAATATCTTAATACATGTAAGATAAATTAATACGTTATCATGATTTTGGCACAAATTTTATTGTACAATCTTATGTATACACCCTAAGACAAAAAAATGAGTAGACTCTTGAAGCGCATATTTGTCTAAATCCAACCACTCGGTCATCTGCTCACATTGAATAGTTGAGACTCAATATGAGAAATGAACAATAGAACGACGCTAAAGACACGCATTCCATGACCAATTGTAAACCGGTTGTGGAAACGACATGGACTTAGAAAAATATACGCTTCCAGAGTCTGCTCTTTTTTTGTCTTAGGGTGTATATAACTTGGCACAGATAACCTTTGACACAAGGCAAAAATTACTGTGTAACTTAGAATTCAAAGGTTCACTCTATTTCACAGAATTATTTAATATTAAGTAATGCCTACAAAAGCTTGCAAGACCACTATATCTTTCTTTATGATAATCATAGTAGCTTGAACATAAGAATAATTACTTTAGTATACTCAACCTCACAAAACAACAAAGGAGTAGCCGTCATGTAATATTCATTGATCTCTGACTTCAATCATGGAATAACGACACTGTCAAGTTTGATCTTCCTTTTGTTTCGAGTTTCTGTGTTTTCTTAGTAATTTTGTATATGTTGGTTACTGAGAATAATCAAGGTTTTACTGACATTCCTTTAACTGCTAATATTTCTTTCCAGTGAAATTTTCTCTGTAAAAAATGATGTAGTTCGAACAGCACTCACACAGGCTATTGTGTAATATTTTTTAAATGCATCCAAAGAAATGCAAGGCTATTGGGCAAATGCAACCTTAGACTAAATGTTGTAGGCATAAACTGTTAAACCATGTGTCGGGGTGGCTCAGTGAGTTAGACGCTGGTCTACTGATCCCAAGGTCACAGGTTCAAATCCAGGCCAGACCGATGGTCGTTAAGTGTGATTAAAAATGACAGCTCATGTCAGTAAATTTACTGGAGTATAAAAGAACTCCTGTGGGATGAAATTCCAATGCACCTGTGTTGCTGATATCATCCTGGCAATTGACAGTGTCGGTAAGCAACAGTAATTTTTTTTGTTTAATGTCAAACCATGAGTAGTGCCTGGTATTCTCATTAGTAGAGCTTGGATTGTGTGTAATTACATATTCTGTTTCTATATATGTAGTTATGAGAAAAGCTAAAATGTCAACGAATTACGCTGAGAGGATCCTAATTTCAAAGTTTTAAATTACATATTTTGAGGTATAATACATATTTCACACCATACTACATAATTTTACATGTTTTAATATTATTGTGGAGTTATACATTTTTGTCAATCCTGTACATTTTTGTTGCAAAGCAATAAAGAAAAACCAATTGAAAGTTTTATTATTGTGCTTCTCATACATTGTTGTCAGTCCCATATATTTCTGTTACATTCAAAGCTAAGTTGCACAAGCTCAATGTGGATAATAGGTTTGTTCCAACAAGTGGTTTTGAGCGCATTCTGAATGCCTTCTGAACTAATACCAAAATTTTCTTATGCATATGCGCAATTGAGCACGCTCTCAGAATTAGTTTGAAATTTTGTTAGGTTGCAACATTACTTTGAACCATTATTAATCTGTGATTCTGAATAACCTAAGCACACATTGTGGGGGGCTATACAAGGTTTGTTCCAACACGATCCAGAATCACTTGTTATCTGAGCATGCACAGTAGCTAAGCAGTGTACCAAACATGACAGAAAATCTTTTAGACCTCGTTCTGAACTTCCAACTTGCTGTTCCAACATTTTGGTCAAAAGCAGGAACTGCAAATTCTGGACATGTGCAAATCATGTAGACTAATAGCCTACTACGTATGTGCAGTTATTCAATATGAATGAATTAATGATGGTTCAAGTAATGTTCCAACCTGAGGTCTGTTCCAAGTGGTTCTAAAAGCGCTTCGAACTAATACCAACATTTTCTTACAACATGCACAGTCGAGCATGCTCTCAGAACTAGTTCTGAAGTTTTGTCATGTTACAATCCTACTTAGGTACTGCGCATGCTCAGATAACTCAGAACTGATTCTGGATTGTTTTGGAACAAACCTAAAGACTCCTTTTAAACCATTGCCTATTATCCACCCAGTGGTCTATTATCCTATTATTTATAGACCGCTACAGATATTTTTTTATTTAGTTTACATGAATTCTCAAAAGTTATTTTGACCATGTATATCATCATTGATGTCATCTGATTATGTGACCACATTGTTGTCTTTTAAAACCTAGAATATTGTGTAGTTTATTAATTTACATAAGCTGCAAATTACTGCAGTGCCTATGAAAGCATATTATTGTCTTTTTCCTTGTCACATTTCCCTTCCAACTTCCTGTAATACAATAAACTGTTGATAAAGGTTCATATAATCAAGGAAAATTGAAGCTATTAATAGTGAAGCAATGGAATCTAAAATAAGAACAAATTAGAAACTAAAACCTTCACTTATCTTAGTAATGGCTGCTGACTAGTTTCAAGGTGCATTTGAAGAACTTGCAGCAATTACCAGCTTTTAGTTTCTAATTTGTTCTTATTTTAGATAAAGGTTTGTATTATTGCATCACACAAAGAACATGCTAGTGTAAGCAATTCTAATGCTGAAAATATGATTCTGAAGTCAAGCAATCTATTTATAGACCTCTGGTCACAAGTGTTATCTCACATCAGCACATGGAAACATTTACTCGACACAACGCTAGTGAGATTCTTACTTCTGTAATAGTATGCAAGCATCTGCCATGTGTGTTATTTGTCTTTTGGAGTTTTTCTATTTGAAACAGGGGCCCTAATGACCAAGTTGTCAACAGGTCCTTAAGCCCGACACACTCACTGTTTGAAACAGAGTGAACTGGTGTTCAACAGTATTCTATATTGTGTTCTTTGAAGTGATGATAACATGTAAGCACATGGATTCCTAAAGTACATATGTCTTATAGCCATTATTTTTAGGGATAAGTTTGCAATTCTGCAGCAAGAAAAAATGCAAACCATAATATGCAAGCAAGTCTGTTGGTTATTTCTTTTTTGCTTCTCATTAATTTTAGTACACATACAGAGATGCGGTGTGTAACAATTATGATATCATATTCAAAGGAATTATGCTGGATACTATAAGTGGCAATAACTTTTCCAATGAAATTCATGATGCTTATGATACAATTGATGTGATCTTGCTCCTGACCCAGACAGTCTGACTAATGAAGATGAAGCACTACAAGGTATAGTAAATGTGAATGATGTTCCCAGCCCAGTTGAAGTACATTGACTGCCTGTGGAAAGAGTGACGAATGACAAATGTCTCTAGGTTTGAAAAGTTAACCAAATAAAGAAAACTTTGAGACCAGCCAACATAATACAAAAAAATGGGCTTCCCATCACATAAAAATTCCAGTAAGTGGCCATGCTTCAGATGAAAAATGCGAAGAAGTGAAAATAAGATTGAAGGATTGCACACCACTTGAGGTTCTGCAAAAAAAAATGTGATGTAACACACTTCCACAGATGTTTTGACCCTTACCACAGTTGGTAATAAGCTTTTAACACACCAAATGTTCCAGTTAATAAGTGCTTGGCTTTAATTGATCTGTAATTGCTTTAAGAAATAAAGTTTAATCATAAAATACATGAACTTGACAGAAATGTATTCGTTCAGCATTACTATATGTTTTTACACTGATAACGCCCAGCGGTCTGCTTATAGATTGGCTGATTTTGGGAAACTGGGTGAATAAAAAGGCAAACAAAATATGTTGTTGACATACTGTATGCTAAACAAATACAAGAAATGGTTTTTCTTAATTTTTGAACAAGAAAAAAAAAATAATTTGAGCGTTAATGGGTTAAGCATTTTCCTTTCTACACTTGTTATCAAACGCTTCAAAATTTGTAAGTCAGTTGCATTTAAGTAGCCATGGCAGTGGTTGCGTCTTAGTTGTCATCAAAGCTGAAACATTTATTTCTATTGACAGTGCTTTAATCACTGATGGTAAAATAGCCCTGTGCCAAACTTGTGATAAATGTATAGAGTGTATGATGAGATCTCAAATTGAACATTTACGAACCAATCTGTTTCCCAAGAATTAAAATTGACAAGATGAAACATGGTGGATGAAATTAATTGAATTAAAGAAGACACAGCAATTGTCTTACTACATGTTGAAACAAATGACATCAAAAGAAGCATCTACGCTGAAGAAATTATGGGTGATACAATTGATCGCATTACTAGTGTAAGAACCATCACACCAGGAGCTAAAGTGATAGTGAGAGGTGTGTTGCAAAGATGTGAACTATCCAACAGAAAAGTGTAACATATAAACAGTGAACTAAATTGACTGTGTAAGACGTGGCATTGTACATTTGTGGATGGAAATTTTTAGATCCAGAACTATGATTTTGCAAGAGACAGTGTGCGCTTTAATTGCAGAGGATCCTTTAAATATGGCCAATTATTGTGTAGTGTTTATCATCACCATAGGAGTTGCAAATGCAGGGGAGGGGGGACCGGGGGCGGCAAGGCAGGGTCGTGGCCCCACCTTGGCAATTAATTTAATGTGCAGTCAATTACTGACTATTAGACTATTGTTTTAATTTTTATGCAAACAACAATTTTTCCTCAGGACACTCTTACAATAGAAGTACTTGATTGTTTTGTAGCGCATGTGTTCAAATGAGCCCGCCAATGATGTTATTCACATTTTAATGTAAATAAGGAATGCATTGTTTTCAATTTCCTTACTAATTATTGCCCTCAACAATACTTTTGTACAATAATGTTTACTTTATTATCAACAGTGGTTTCATGCCACAACATTAGTTATAACATTATTTTTGTACAAAATTTTACAGTTTAACTCCATGAGCATTCTTATCGATAGAAATTGAAAACAGAAGCGTGTAATATTATAATGTAATCAAATCAATAATGAACAAGATACTTATGGTACACAGTATTGTCAGCCATTTCCAGTTATACTACTTGCATGATATGTAAACATACACACTGCAGTATACAGTGAAGGAAGGCATGAGTAACACACGCATACAAGAGCATGCTTGCACATACAGGCACATGCTCATGCACACATGTGTAAATTATTATGAAAGCTAATATAACTCATGTTTTATAGTTTTTGGCAACAGAATAATGAATTAATATTGTTTGATTGCAAAGTTCTAACATGTGTGTCCCCCTCCCTGAAAAAAGTTGTTGATGCCTTTGGACATGATCGATAAATCTTAGTACACTAAAAATGTTAGCTAATGCTGGATTTCTGACAATGAAGTCATTAATCCTCTTGCTCTCCAATATTTTTCACTGATAGAAGAGACTTAGCAGTAATAGTAACCGCTTTTTAGTGAGCACCATATTTTTATGTTTTGGCAGTTACATTGCTCTCTTACAACCCCCAGAATGTCTGAAGGACCACACCTGTCATTGATTTATGGGTCTCAACGACCTGACGGGGAGAATTATCAAAATAAATTCACCGACCATATCCTCTGATTACCAATCAGAGGACATATTATATGCCATGACAAGTCAGCATGTTAGGGGTTAAGAGTTTATAGAGAAATGGAGTGGATGGAAAAATAAAGACTCCCTAGCCCTCAGGAACCCTAATAGCATCGGGGTCGGAAGAGAACAAGAGATGACCAAGGTAAGGTCAGATAGAAAAGTTACATTGAGGAGCAAAACACCAGTAAGTGGAAGTAATGTTCTGCTCAGCTTGGGTACCTTGTGGTTGCCATTCACATATTCCCTAGACAGAGACATGTCAGGGCATCCGTCATGATTTTAGACCTGTCCTCACTTACCATTATCATAATATGCACCCACAATCATCCGGTTTGCTTCGGCGGTACCGGACCTCATGTCACCCCTTGTTGAAAATAAATTGTACCACAACCACAATTCTTTATACAGGACCTTGATTCTTTATATGCATGGAGCGAAACAAACAAACTCCCATTTAATATTAGTAAATGTGTAAAAATGTCCTTCAATAGAAACAAAAACCCATATAAATATGTTTATAATATCAATATGACACCACTCGTTGAAGTGATTGAAAAAAAGGATCTAGGGGTACATTTTACAATAGATCTTAGATTCAATAGACACATTGACTTAATTGTATCCAAATCGCTAAAATGCCTTGGCTTTATTATTCGAAATTCCTATTCATTTAAAGAAAAAACTTTAATTCAACTTTATAATTCATTTGTGAGACAAAAACTCGAATATGCATCTATTATTTGGAATCCTAAGATGATAATGCATGTCACCGCAATAGAAAAAGTACAATCAAAATTTCTAAAATACATACTATTTAAAAGATCTGGATATTATCCTACTTATACAAACTATGAAACCCTTTTGGAAACATTTAAACTTAAAACTTTGAAATTTAGAAGAGACATTGCAGGGTTAATATTTCTGTATAAGGTATTGCATTCGATTATTGATGATATTAATATTACAACAAATGTATCATTTTATGTACCCAATAAAATAAGCAGATTCAGGAGGCTTTTCTTCACCTCCAGAGTAAATACGGAAATCCATAAAAATTCACCATTACACAGAATTATGTATTTATATAACAAGCTTCATCATTTCGATGTAGATATTTTCAACATGTCTGAAACTCAATTTAAAAATGCTACAACTAAATTGGTAACAGTAGTATCGTTGCTGTAATTAGGAATAGTAAAAAAATTACTTACCATACCACCTTCACTTTTTTTTTTTCTTTCTTTCTTCTTCTTTTTATAATTGTTTCTATTCCTTATAGTAGTTTATGTTCATTTATGTTTTTCTTGTATTTTATTTGAGTGTGTATATTATTATATGTAAACATCTATGTATGATGAACATTGTAATTGGGCTTCCAAGCCTGTTATGTTCATAAGAATAAATAAATAAATAAAAAAAAAAAAAAAAAAAACAGAATAACTTTAGTATAGTTACACACACACACACACACACAAAAAAAATAATAAATAAAATAAACAAATATATAAAAAAAACCGAGTATACAATTCTGGTGTATCCTATGTGAGCCTACCTCCTCAGTCTGTACTTATATACAGATGTGGTATAGCGTATGTGAGCCTACACAAGCCTACCTCTTCAGTCTATACTTACATACAGATCTGGTGTAGCCTATGTCAACCTGTACTAGCCTATCTCCTCAGTCTATACTTATATACCGATCCAGTGTAGCCTATGTGAGCCTATACTAGCCTATCTCCTCAGTCTATACTTACATACCGATCTGGTGTAGCCTATGTGAGCCTATACTAGCCTATCTCCTCAGTCTACATTTATATACAGATCTGGTGTAGCCTATGTGAGCCTATGTCAGCCTATACTAGCCTATCTCCTCAGTCTATACTTATATACCGATCTGGTGTAGCCCATGTGAGCCTATACTAGCCTATCTCCTCAGTCTGTACTTATATACAGATCTGGTGTAGCCTATCTCCTCAGTCTACACTTATATACAGATCTGGTGTAGCCTATATGAGCCTATTCTAGCCTATCTCCTCAGTCTATACTTATATACAGATCTGGTGTAGCCTATGTGTAGCCTATGTCAGCCTATACTAGCCTATCTCCTCAGTCTATACTTATATACCGATCTGGTGTAGCCCATGTGAGCCTATACTAGCCTATCTCCTCAGTGTGTACTTATATACAGATCTGGTGGAGCCTATGTCAGCCTATACTAGCCTATCTCCTCAGTCTATACTTATATACCGATCTGGTGTAGCCCATGTGAGCCTATACTAGCCTATCTCCTCAGTCTGTACTTATATACAGATCTGGTGTAGCCTATCTCCTCAGTCTACACTTATATACAGATCTGGTGTAGCCTATATGAGCCTATTCTAGCCTATCTCCTCAGTCTATACTTAAATACAGATCTGGTGTAGCCTATGTGTAGCCTGTGTCAGCCTATACTAGCCTATCTCCTCAGTCTATACTTATATACCGATCTGGTGTAGCCCATGTGAGCCTATACTAGCCTATCTCCTCAGTGTGTACTTATATACAGATCTGGTGGAGCCTATGTCAGCCTATACTAGCCTATCTCCTCAGTCTATACTTATATGCCGATCTGGTGTAGCCCATGTGAGCCTATACTAGCCTATCTCCTCAGTCTGTACTTATATACAGATCTGGTGTAGCCTATGTGAGCCTATAAAAGCCTATCTCCCCAGTCTATACTTATATACAGATCTGGTGTAGCGTATGTGAGCCTATGTGAGCCTACACAAGCCTACCTCTTCAGTCTATACTTACATACAGATCTACTAAAAATGTAGATCTCGTTAAAACACACCATTTATGTCAAATAGTTTTATTTGTGGAGTGAGCCATTTCAGAGATATTCCTTATTATTTGCTTGAATTTTCTAATTCA
Organism: Tenodera sinensis; assembly: GCA_030765045.1. Taxonomy (NCBI): domain Eukaryota; kingdom Metazoa; phylum Arthropoda; class Insecta; order Mantodea; family Mantidae; genus Tenodera; species Tenodera sinensis. The sequence goes on along the minus strand of CM060962.1, from coordinate 286,540,821 downwards.
TATTTTCCAAATGGAAAGTGGTTATTTCTTCTCTTTATCTGTTGGTCATACAAAGAGAACGGAATTTCAAAGCCATCTCATAGCAACCAGTTCTTAAAAGATTTGACTCGCTTAAGCTTACTGTATTCACCTATTCCCATTGTGCCTATAACAAAATATGCAATAAAACTTTTGTACAAACGTTTATCTCGATTGGCACGGAGTAGATAGAGGAATAAGCATTTATAAGAATAATTTGCACAAGAGTAGAGAAAGTCATGTGAGTGCAACATATAAGATTTTTTGAGTCATGATGTATATGGACACACACAGACCTTTTCTAAAAATACTTCTTTTGATTCTTGGGCATCTCCGATCTCATCCGATGAAATCTCTCGCATTTTTGGTTGAAGCGCAATATCTTCTTTACCTACCATGTAAGCCCATGGACCAAAAAAAAAAAAAAAGATTCATATCTGGAATGCCAGGCTACCTTATCAGCAGAGAACAACTCCACGAATACCAAATAACATACAGTTTTCAACAAGTATATCTAACTGTCTCTGTGTCTGTCTGTTGTATGTGTGTGAGAGCATGTGCATGTGTACGTAAGTGTGTGTATGTGCATGCATAGGCAGGCAGGCTTTCCAGACATGACTTTTTTTTTTTTTTGTGCACCAGGGTACATGGTAAAAAAAGTAAAAGGTAATTATAAATTAAATTTTAAAAAGCCATAATCTATATATTTAATGCCCAATATTTGTTTAAAAACTCATAGTACAAATTAAAGTTTTATTATTGCACATTACCATAAGATAGTACCGTAAATGTTCTTTAGTTACACTGTAAATTCAATCAGTGAATGTACAAATCTAATGAAAACAGACTGCTAGATGTGGCAATGGATCTTGGAAGTATCCTTATTTTCTTATCACCAGAGTGACCTGATTGCTAATAACCCAAGTGCCCAATACTGCCAATTCCTGAATGTCCATATTCTCTCCTTGTGTCAGCATAATTATGAAAACATAATTGATGGCAGATCCTAGATTACATAATGAATGATTTATAAGTTACTTGAAAAAAATCCATAATTAAACGTTTCTCATTTTGGCAATGTAAATAAATTAGGTGTATATTTAACAGTTGGAATCAGGACTGAAAAATTCAATGCCATAGCTGGGATTTAAACCATGGATCTTCCGCTTATTGAGCGGCTTCTTTAACCACTAGGCTACTATGGCCAACTTGCCAGTATGACATTAAATTCCCCAGCTGATTCGTACTTTTTCCCGGTTAGACCACAAGGGAATCTCACATCAGAGATAAATACCCCAAGGGAGACTTACAATCCAATCGGTAAGCGGAGGATCCATGGTTCAAATCCCGGCTATGGCATTGAATTTTTTAGTCCTGATTCCACCCCTTAAACATTGCCCACACACGGCTTATGTGTTTAAAAACACCAGCAGTAAGCTTGTTGGCATAAATAAATAAGAATTACCATCTAAAGGTTACTTAAACCCAGGACACAAAGTACTTACAATTGTAAGTACTGAAGAAAGCCATGCTAAGCAATCTAGACCCTGCGCCAGATTTGAACCCGAGACCTCGGAAACCAGAGGCTAGCATGTTATTCCTACACCACAGAGGAATAGTTAAGAGCCATATTTGAGGAAATCAAATTATTCTAAAAGTACTCCAGAGAGAAAATCCATGAGGATGGCTGCCCATAATTTAGGGTTACCAAAAGGTACAGCCTACATATTACTTTAACTAAACAAACAATTTTCAGTTAATCTATTAGATTCTGTAAAGATACTTAGCAATGTTTTTTTTAAGTGTTTTAGTAAAAACATAGTTTTTAATTTTGTTGGCTATTCAGTGTATACATATATTTTATGAACAGATGTAATGTGGCATAGCTTTCCTCTAGGTTTTCGACTTTATTGAAATCTAGTTACATATTTGCAGTATATAAGTGGTCATGTAGTATTGATACAGAGTCTCACACAATTGAGGAGCGTTTTGTCAAAACTTGACAGATGCACAAAATACGTTTCTGAGAAAAGTGTTTTTTCCTATTTATTGGCAATACTAATTGGCTAGCATAGCAACTATATTAATCATTTAATTCTCCTTCCTGGTTCTGTCTCATTGAATGTGAAAAGAAACAAATAGCATAGTTTAACTGGTGCAAATTTGGGGTTTGATGCAGAGTTTTTTCAAAAACTGATAGATGCTGATCAACTTTTCTGTGTGAGCGAGAAATTAATGCCTGAAGTTTTGGTATTTTTGTCATTTATTGTTTTTGTTGCTTTTTATTTATGTATTTATTATTTTTTTATTTATTTTCACCTTTTTATGATATTTTATAATACATAATATACTATACAACCAACATATTAATCTTTATAAGGATTAGTTTATTAGGTATAAACTTAGAAACTAGGTACTGCTACATTCACAATAAGAATATTTTTTGTTTTATTTATATAACAAACATATTGAATACACACAAAGAAATTTCAAACAATATGAATACATGAGCTTTAACCTTTATTAGTGCTTGTGCAGTCTGTACATGGTTCTTAGTTCGTTTCTCTTTTCCAAATCTGCCTCTCTTAATGTTCATCAGTCCCCTTTTGCAGGTTGAGCATGTGTCAGTGGTGGTGTGCAGAATGAAAGATTGAAGAAGTTGTAAAATGTGTTTTTATATTTTGACAATGTGCGGACTGGTAGACTTCTTAATCTTCTTTTGTTGCAAAAGTTGGTCCACATTTTTCTGATATTAAGTTCTGGAGGTAAATATCCTCTCTTTGATTTTGCTCTTCCATAGTGGCTTTCTCTATATCTGTACTTCTTAATGTCTTGCTTTATAGCAGCAGTAGTGCCCTTCTGTAATATTCCTGTTCTGTCACCTCCTCTAGTTTCCTTTGGCACATTCCCAGAAAAGTGACACCCCTGTGATTCCTTGCAAAAGTTGGTCCACATTTTTCTGATATTAAGTTCTGGAGGTAAATATCCTCTCTTTGATTTTGCTCTTCCATAGTGGCTTTCTCTATATCTGTACTTCTTAATGTCTTGCTTTATAGCAGCAGTAGTGCCCTTCTGTAATATTCCTGTTCTGTCACCTCCTCTAGTTTCCTTTGGCACATTCCCAGAAAAGTGACACCCCTGTGATTCCTTGGAAGCTTGCAGTGCATACTGACAATGCTCGGCCATCATTACTTCTCACACTGTATTTAATGCTAACAGTCTTCTTTCTTCAGCACTCTGCGATTAGGAGATGTAATACTCATTTATTTCATAAGGAATTTATCTTGATCTATTTTGTTGAGCATAGAAAGGTGTTTGTGAAATCCACTTATATCATTATAAGTCAAATCAGCTGCATCACAGTGATTATGCCCTTTACTTTTAGAATTTCGTGGAGTGCACTCGAGACCATGTGAACATGTAGTTGCTGGAGTATGAGTTTTCCTTGACTTCCTTTCCTTGTTTTTGCAATTCCTACTTCCCTCACATTCTATGACTGGTACAGTTTCACAATCTGAGCTCCTGTCCATTGTGCATAGTACAGTGCAGTGTCTCAACTAAGAATAAAAATGCCATGTAACTACAACAAAGCTTGCAGAAGCACCTGCCTACTGTGCAAGGGGTCCCGGGTTCGATTCCCGGCAGGGGGTAAGAATTTTTCTCCAGCCAAGATTATCCCTCATCCTTCCCTGAGTCTGGAAGTATAAATGAAAGTGTGTGTGTGTGTGTGTGTGTGGGTAAATTCAACGTGTAAAAACCCCGAAAGACCGAAAAACCCACTGTTAAACAAGAAACGTCATTGCCAATAGGCAAGGCTGCCGATATGACCTCTGCAGTTAAAGGCGGGATATAAATGGAACAAACAGAAAAAAAGGCTTGCAGAAATGAATGTGAAATCCAAGCACAGAATCTGAGTTTGCAGTTATTGCTAACAATGCAGCAATGTACAAAGCTTGCAGAAATGATTGAGAATTCCAAGAATCGCAACAGTGAGATGGCAGTCAATACCAACATGCGTTTCATAGAATTCAGGTTGCTACGCTCTGGATCATAAAATCATAAAATTGCATCTATCGACCTTTGCTTTATCTGAGCAAGTGCATCTATTGAGTTTTGAAAAAACTGCTAATATTCCCTACCTTCTACACAGGACAAGAATCAAATTTTGCAAAATCTAATTTCACAGAACGATGCAGAAGGTGAAAATTATGCTGATACTATATATAACTCAATTTCGTAAAATTTTGCATCTATCGAGTTTTTGAAAAAACGCTCCTCAATTTGGATTTGGATAATTTGGAGGCCAATATCTTGAAGAGTAGTGATGTTTAACCCAAATCTCTTGAACATATTTACTGCAAATCCTGTTATTGCAACGAAAAATAGTCCAATAACTTCCCAAGGTTAGTTTAGTTTTCTTGAAAACTTTCGTGTTGTATGCTTGAAAGATGTTTGAACTTAAATACTATGTTTGGTATTTGGTATGCTGTTTTTGGCTTTAGTGAGTCTCAAAAAGTGTATTTCCTGTAAAATCATGATATCGAAAATTTTGGGTGCTAATACATTACGTGGCAGAGAAAGTAAAAACCAATGACTTCCCATTTGAGGAAAGTATAAGTATTAGAAATGTAATGTAATACATTGAAACAATTTTCTTTACTCACTTTTCTTCTCTACTCGCTCTTCAACATATGACTCGTAAAATCTACTGGTTGACCAATCACCGTGAAAATTGTCACAACGGTTTTTTTCATGGAGGTTTTAATGCTATTCATTTTATTATGCAACATATTACATTCACATGGTTTTCTCTACTCACTTCTTTTTTTATATAACTCATTCACACGTCCTCCACTTGCCCTTCAACACATAATTCAAACAGTTTTCTATGATTGAAATAGGAATGCAATTTAGTACATTCACATGGTTTTCTCTACTCACTTTTCTGTTAAATAACACATTCACATGTTCTCTACTCACCCTTCAACATACAATTCATATAATTTTTTATGATTGAAATAGAGATGCAACATATTACATTCACACAGTTTTCTCTACTCACTTTTCTTTTATGAAGCACAGTCACACTTCTTTCTCTACTCCCTCTTTGACAAACAGCTCATACAATTATATAATTCAATTTATTATATATAAATATTATATGATTGAAATAGAAATTCAGTGTCTTACATTCACACAGCTTTCTTTACTTCCTTTTCTTCCTGTGGCATTTGGGATTATCCAACAGTGCTTTTGCGTAGTGTTTTCTCTGTGTTCTTATTTATTTAGTTATTTTGTGTTCTTTATAGTATCCAACCTAAGTCTAAAAGTTAGAGGGGAAAAAATCGTCAAACCACGGGTATTTCAGCTAATAGGTATATATTTCATGAATGATTACTTCACCTAAGCCAATAACAAATGTATATATAACACTGCAGATATGAACTGTTATGTGAGTTTTCTCAATGCCAGGTACTCCCTACACTCCTTACTATTATATATTGTATGAGCCCCATGTTTTTCATTTTTAATTTTACACATATTTTCATAGTACTAAAAATTCACAATCACAACTTTTCAGGACAATCTGTAGGGATGAGAAATCTGCATGGGGCTAGGATAAATTAGTTTTGTACTTATAATCTGTTTTAAAAAGGTGGCATATTAGGAACCTTAATTTTTTTTAAGTAATTAAGACTAAAAACCCTTGTCTGTCTGTTTCTTTGATCTTTCATCCAGTTCTGAGCTATGGTTAGTTTCAAAGGACTTCAAAGGCAAAATTGAAGCCATACATTTCATTTGTCATGAAAATATTTTAAACATATGGTATTTTAATCAAAATTAATATTGTCATTTTTGAGAAAGTCATGTAAAGGGTAGTTTGGTGTGTAAAACAGGATAATATTGCATTTTTATCCAGTTCTGAGGTATACTTTCTTTACTATGTATAGTAAATAGAGGAAGTATTGTATTCAACCCAAAGTTTCGATTTCAAGATTTCACTAGAAATATATGTTTTGAGGCACCCTGAATTCAAAAAAAAAAAAAAAAAAAAAAAAAAAAGAAACATTTTTAGAAAAAGATCGACATGTTTGTGTATGTGTGTGTGTGTGGGGGGGGGGGGGGGGTGGTAATCTAAATATTGTCAAGGTATTCCTGCTAATCCTAAAGAATTCCTTGTGTGCATCTGCCTGTGAACAGCATAGCTCAAAAACGAAAAGTTGATTAAAAACCAAAGTTGGTATTTAAGTTTTTCATTTTTCAAGGATGTGACACAAAGATTTTGAAGAAAACTCCTCCAACCTAAACTACATGGAAAATTTTTCAAAAATTTTGATTTTGTCAAAAAATGGCTCTAATGATTTTAATTAAAATGCCATATGTTTAAGATATTTTTATGGCAAATGAAATATATATTTTGAATTTTCTGGTTATAGTCTACATAATGTTGCTTACTCTTGGTGATTTTTGCATAACTAGTAAACCATAAGAGATAAACCAAATCTTACTATACAAAGAACGCAGATGTCATTAGAACATACAAGTTATGTCAAAATGAATTTTTTTGTGGAGTGAACCATTTCAGAGATATTCCTTGTCATTTATGTGACTTTTGCTGTACTTAAACTTTTCGTCAAATGGAAGGTCGTTTTCACTCTTTTTATCTCTTGGCTGTCAAAGAAAATGGAATTTCAAAGTTTTAGAAGATTTGACTTACTCAAAGCCTACTGTATTCCCATATTCCCCTTGCACATATAAGAAAATCAGATGTAAGATAATTTATGCAAATGTTTATCTCGACTAATATGAAGATAAGGGAATAAGAGTTTGTAAGAATAGTTAGTACAGGCGTAGAGAAAGTATTTTGAGTGCAACACATCTAGTTTAAATTTTTTTTTCCCATGTAAAGGATTGTTTGAGGTGGGGGATTTTCTCGAAAGTAAGTTAATATTGCATTGTCATCCAGTTCTGAGCTATGTATTGTTAAAGTTACAAGTCTCCATCTCATTGGGAAGTTAGTTTAAAATTAATCGTAAATTTTGTACCCAGCAGACAGACAAGAAGGTAAGTTGTTAAAAATGAACACTATGCAAAAGTAAGAATTCAACAGTCAAAAGTAGAAGTTGACTTTTCATTCATTATATTTAGGTATTGTAATCTTTAGATGATAAAAATCAGTCTGGCTGGCTCAGCTGGTTAGGCATTGGCCTACTGATCCCAAAATTGCAGTTTCAAACCTGGCCTAGACCGATGGTTTTTAAGTGTGCTTAAAAGCAATAGCCCCATGTCAGTAAGTTGATTGGCATGTAAAAGAACTGAAGGACAACATTTTGGCACACCAGCAGTCCTGATGTGATCCTGGCAGTTCACAGCATTGTGAAAACAAAATATTTTTAAATAAGTAATTATCATGAATTATTCAGTGCATGAAGTAATTCTTTATTTCTATATTCATGTGTTAAATCATAAATCTGATACAGCAAAAAGTAGTGAAATATTTCATTAAATTTATTTATTTGACCCGGTGTTATCAGTAATTCTTTTTGTCAATCATTATCTGTAATCCCCTTTAAAGAAAGTGTAAGTTGATAGCCAAACCTTTTAAGAATTGTTCGTTATATTATGGCTGTGAAATTCCACTTTCTTTGTATGGCCAAGAGATAAAAAATGGAATAATGACTTTCCATTTAATCAAACTGCAAGTATTTAAAAATTCAAACATAAAAAGAAAAATCTCAGAAATTGTTCACTCAACAAAAATTGTGCTTGACATAAATTACATTTTAACAAGATCTCCAGTAAGATTTTCTCTACCTCTTGCGGCTTACCAGTTATGCAAAAGCCATTGGGAATGAAGAGGACTTCTGAGAACATTCCCAGAAAATTCAAGATATAAAATTCATCTGACATAAAAATATCTTAAACTTATGGTATTTTAATAAAAATTGTTGGAGCCATTTTTGAAGAAAATGTTCCATGTAAGGGATGGCTTGAGGGGTGGAGATTTTCTTGCAAGTCCTCATGCTGCATCCTTAGAAGATATGAAACCGCACGCACGCATGTATGCACATAGACTTTTTCCTAAAAATACTTTTTTGGGTACAGGGGATCTTAAAACGTATATTTCCAGTGAACTCTTGGTATCAAACTTTTTTTGGTGGAATGCAATACCTTCTTTACCTACTAGGATAGGATAGACATGGTTCAGAGGGGGACTTCACACGACACTCAGAACCCTGATATAACCAAACAGGTGAAACATGAAGAGAAATAGAGAGACAGGAAATTTGGGGATGTAAATATTCTTCCCAGCATTCACCTAGCAACCAGGAGAAACCCCAAAATAAAACCCATGGGTCAGGGTGGTCAAGTACGGGAACTGAACCCATGACCTCCTGAATGTGAACCTCACACATTACTGTAGAGCCATCTTGCTCGGTCTTTCTACCTGCTATGCAGCATATGGTTTTAGAAGGCACATGAGCTGAACCAATGCGTGCACACGGTGGCTGCACTGCTGCCAAGTTATACACCAGAGAGCAGAAGTTACAGGGAGGGAATGAGGAAAGTAACATTTGTCGTGTCACAAATTGTTAGAACGTAAACTTACGCAGCAAAGGATAATGATAACATTATAAACTGTAACACTCAATATTAACGTACTTATTTACTGAAAATAATGTACCTAGATTTTTGAAAGTGACTTATTTTAAAGGAGTTGCTAGCTTGTCATCCTCCTCATCTTCTTCTTCCTCATACTCACTTAATTCGGAATCAGTTTCTCCAAGATTTATAACTAAACTCTGTACTGTGTTATCTCAAGCCACTTCCTTATGATGACATTGTTAAAACTTCACTAAATACAATGTAAACATGTGAATTTTCTGCTTATTGTCACAGTTACACAATGCACAATTTGCGTTACAGACTGATCTTGAACCGAACTAAAGAATTCGCACATTGTATATAAACTCTTTTTTGTACTGTATACTGCAATCAATTCATTTTGAAAACACTTCAAGCAAAACTAAACACTTCTAAACACTCATAATGTTATCCACATGTGAACTGGACTAGAACAGCACTAAACACCTACCTAACAGAAGTAAGACTGACGCACATGTAGTGATTAGCACACGTGTGCAGGGAGATGCAATGAAGGTCACATGGACCATGCTCCTGCTGGCCAAGTTTTATAGTAAACATACTGTATATCTGCACAGAATTTGTTTGTGCTGTCATGAGAGTATTTACAGCCTGTGACTATTATAAAGTGTATAAAACAAATCCAAAATTTAGACTACTTAAGGATAATGTTTACTAAGAGATCAATTAAATTTCTCAAAGAAAAATGGGTCATTTTATAAAAAGGTGCTAGAAATGTGCTGACAACAAGGCAAGCAGTTCCAGCATATCCTTTAGTGATGTAGAAGAGTACATGAACTTTTAAAGTACATTTCAATTTATTGGGGACCCTTTTTCCTCTTCTTCTCCTTCTCCTCTCCTCCTCTTTCTCCACCTCCTCCTTCTCCTCCTTTTCCTCCTCCTCATCTTCCTTCTCCTCTGCCTGCTTCTCCTTGTCCTCCTCGTCCTTCTGCTCCTCTTCTTGCTCATCCTTCCTCCTCCTGCTCCTTCTCCTCCTGCTCCTTCTGCTCCTCCTCCTGCTCCTTCTCCTCTCCCTTATGCCCTTTCAAGCATCAGGTTTCCTCAGCCATCATGATCCATTTCCTATATTTTGTCTATCTCTAGCTAGTTGTTTAACTTCCCTCAAAGACTTATTACTTTCTCTACCGGTAAGTAGGGGAAGTATTGTATTCCACCCAAAAATTTGATGTCGAGATTTCACTGGAAATATGTTTTGAGACCCCCTGAATAAAAAAAAGCATTTTTAGAAAAAGGTCCTTGCATGTGTGTCTGCCTGCCTGCCTGCCTGTCTGTCTGTCTGTCTGTCTGTGTCTGTCAGTCTGTAGACTGCATAACTCAAAAACGAAAAGTAGGTTAAAAACCAAAGTTGGTACGTAAGTTTAATGTCTTTCAGGGATGCAACACAAAGATTTTGAAGAAAATAGCCCCACCCAGAACTACCCTCTATGTGGAAAATTTTTCGAAAATTTTGATTTTCTTCAAAATGGCTCTAACGATTTTGATTAAAATGTCATGTTTGAGATATTTTTATGACAAATGAAATGTATATCTTGAATTTTCTGGCTATAGCCCCTGTAGTCGTATTTACTCTGGACGACTTTTGCATAACTGGTAAACCATTAGAGATGACCAAATCATACTATACAAAATGTAGATTTTGCTAAATTACACAATTTATGTCTCAATAAATTTTCTTGTAGGGTGAACCATTTTGGAGATATTCCTTGTTATGTGTGTGAGTGTGAGAAAATTTATTGAGACATAAATTGTGTAATTTAGCAAAATCTACATTTTGTATAGTATGATTTGGTCATCTCTAATGGTTTACCAGTTATGCAAAAGTCGTCCAGAGTAAATACGACTACAGGGGCTATAGCCAGAAAATTCAAGATATACATTTCATTTGTCATAAAAATATCTCAAACATGACATTTTAATCAAAATCGTTAGAGCCATTTTGAAGAAAATCAAAATTTTCGAAAAATTTTCCACATAGAGGGTAGTTCTGGGTGGGGCTATTTTCTTCAAAATCTTTGTGTTGCATCCCTGAAAGACATTAAACTTACGTACCAACTTTGGTTTTTAACCTACTTTTCGTTTTTGAGTTATGCAGTCTACAGACTGACAGACACAGACAGACAGACAGACAGACAGACAGGCAGGCAGGCAGACACACATGCAAGGACCTTTTTCTAAAAATGCTTTTTTTATTCAGGGGGTCTCAAAACATATTTCCAGTGAAATCTCGACATCAAATTTTTGGGTGGAATACAATACTTCCCCTACTTACCGGTAGAGAAAGTAATAAGTCTTTGAGGGAAGTTAAACAACTAGCTAGAGATAGACAAAATATAGGAAATGGATCATGATGGCTGAGGAAACCTGATGCTTGAAAGGGCATAAGGGAGAGGAGAAGGAGCAGGAGGAGGAGCAGAAGGAGTAGGAGGAGAAGGAGCAGGAGGAGGAAGGATGAGCAAGAAGAGGAGCAGAAGGACGAGGAGGACAAGGAGAAGCAGGCAGAGGAGAAGGAAGATGAGGAGGAGGAAAAGGAGGAGAAGGAGGAGGTGGAGAAAGAGGAGGAGAGGAGAAGGAGAAGAAGAGGAAAAAGGGTCCCCAATAAATTGAAATGTACTTTAAAAGTTCATGTACTCTTCTACATCACTAAAGGATATGCTGGAACTGCTTGCCTTGTTGTCAGCACATTTCTAGCACCTTTTTATAAAATGACCCATTTTTCTTTGAGAAATTTAATTGATCTCTTAGTAAACATTATCCTTAAGTAGTCTAAATTTTGGATTTGTTTTATACACTTTATAATAGTCACAGGCTGTAAATACTCTCATGACAGCACAAACAAATTCTGTGCAGATATACAGTATGTTTACTATAAAACTTGGCCAGCAGGAGCATGGTCCATGTGACCTTCATTGCATCTCCCTGCACACGTGTGCTAATCACTACATGTGCGTCAGTCTTACTTCTGTTAGGTAGGTGTTTAGTGCTGTTCTAGTCCAGTTCACATGTGGATAACATTATGAGTGTTTAGAAGTGTTTAGTTTTGCTTGAAGTGTTTTCAAAATGAATTGATTGCAGTATACAGTACAAAAAAGAGTTTATATACAATGTGCTTACATCATCTAGTAGGAAAGTTGTAAGGCAATTTGAAACTAAATTTTCTGGCATGCATGTTCCAAGTAGAGAGACTGTTTGTTTGCTTGTAAATAAATTCAGGGAGATGGGAACAATTTGTGATAGGAAAAGAAAGGTAAAAAGGCATGTGCTTATAGAACAGAAATAAGACGAAATCGGAGAAAGCTTAGAATAATCACCTCAAAAGTCACTTGGGTGCCTTACACAAGAAACTGACATTTCAAAAGTTTCAGCATGGAAAGCAACAAAACTTCTAAAACTCAAACCATAGAAGGCTACTGTTGTCCAGGAATTTCTACCATGTGATCACCAGTCAGGTAAATTTCTGCAATTGGATTTTGAGGAATGTTAATGATAAAACAATCGATCCACAATTAATACTGTTAAGTGATGTAACATGGTTTCATTTACATGGTCATGTCTCATCACAACACAACCTACGGACAAACCCAATTTTGATTATTAGAAATGTTTAGTTCTTCCGGGCTTGTAGACTGTGGTCTAGAAGGCATTGTAGATACCAACGTTTCGCCAAGTACTGCAAAATGTTGGTATCTACAATGCCTTCTAGACCACGGCCTACAAGCCTGGAAGAACTAAACATTTCTAATAGTCAAGACACCAGCCGTGAAAGCCTAGTTTATATAAAACCCAATTTTGTTCATGAAACTTCCTTGAATGATCAAAAAATTGGGGCATGGTATGCAATAAATGGGTACAGAATAATAGGACCTATTTTTTGTGAGTGTACCATAAATGCAGAAAAATATACTGGCACCATGTTTTAAACAGCTGACGGACATTGAATGTCGGTCCGGATATTTCCAGCAGGACTCTTACCACCTCACATATGGCTGACGAGTCATTAGAACTTACTGAGGAAATGTTCAAGGATAGAATCATTAGTAAGAGTTTATGGCCCGCTCAGTCCCCTGGTCTATATGGGGCAACTTGAAAAATAAAGTATACAAAACTAATTTCCAAACATTAGAAGAATTAAAACAAAATATAAGGACAGAAATTAATGCTATTCCAGAAGCTGAACTAATGCGTGTTAATGAAAATTTCCTCAGAAGATGCTGTAGATGTATTGATGCAGATGGATGGCATTTTCAACATCTCCTGTGATAAGGTATGCTTTGTGTTTATTCTGATAATTATTAATGTGATTTGAGATTTGATTTGATATTTACACATGTGTAACCAGCAAATGGGCCATGCAACTGCAAGCTAAGTCATGCAATACATGACTGGCACACAGGCTGGGCCAAGCCTACCGGCCAAGTTTTGTAGCAAGTACAAGTTATAAATGAGCATTTGTTGTAGAATACAATAATTAGGCATATTATTTGGCATTACTCTCACTTCACGTGTTGCTCCAACTGAAACTCAATACAAACTGGTGTGAAACCTTGAATAAGTCAGTTGTCATTACGTACCACTCCTCTCCCCACACAAATGCTACTTCTGTTGCAGAGCAGAACCCTTTCTTAGCTGTAGATACATGTATATGGATGACCCGGTAGAAATTGTTTCATTATACATTTCACTGTATACAAAAGGGGGGATAGACCAAACCAAATTGATAGATAGATGTTTAAAAGCTAATGGGCATATGTTATCCTTAAAATGCTGTACTGTTTTCATGATATTGCAAACAAACAACTGAATAGCAACAGCACTTTAAGAAAATGATTTTTGAAAATTTCAAACCAATTGACAGGTATCTTGAGAATGGCTGATGCCACAGATAGTTATTTGAAATAAATTGTGCTTTATAGAGATCTGTATTTTTTGTGTAATAAGTTTCTGTTTCTTATGGTTTAACCATTATGCAAAATTAAACAAAATTCCTTCCAACAGAAGAGGACTCTACATGCCATTCTCAGGAAACTCAAGGACATATTTCATTTCTCATATAATTATCTTGAAAATATGGTATTTTAATCAAAATTATTGGAGCCATGTTTTAGAAAATAAAAAATAATAAAAGGTTGCGTGTATATGGTAGTTTTGGGTAGGGGGTTTCTTCAAAATCTTTGTGCAGAATCTTTGGAGGATACTGAACTTAAATACCAAGAAATATCAGGCTTTTCATTTTTGGGTTATGCTGTTCATACATGCATGTGCACACATACATACAGACTTTTTTGTAAAAATGCTTTTTTTTATTGAGGAAACTTTAAGATATGTAGGGCCTGTTAGCACCTCTCCACTGACCCAATCAGAAAGCACCAGTTTCCCATTGGATGGCATCAAGGAGCCCCACCCCTCTGCCCAAAGAATACATGTACTACCTGGTCAGGGGAAATGCGTCACGTTCCTGATGGCCACATCGTGAAGATGACCAAAAGCTTGAGCAACTTTATCAACATTGCACGGCTGATAATCTGAGAAGGTCTTAAGGTATGTATTTACATGGAAATCTCAATATTATACTTTGGGTGGAATACAATACTTCATCTACTTACCATAAGTACAAAGTAGAGAAAATAAAAAGTGGTGGGATAAAACTACTTATCAGTTTATAAATCCCAGGATAATGGGAACAAACATTCTGATGGAAAATTAGAAGGCACATGGTCCCACTTTAAATTCCTCTGTCAAATGAATTCAAAATTGTACATCTAGTTTTAAACTCATGAGCAACATTTCTTCAAATCTATGCAAATCTCAGGATGTTTCAAAATGTTGACATATTTAAGAGAAGGTTGAAACAAAATTAATTATATTATTTATTCTATTTCACTTACTGTGTACAGACTGAACTTGAAAAGTTGAATTGGATTTTAAGATTTCAATGCCTCATTTAAACTTTACTGAACTTTCATTTGGACGCATGTGCATGTTATGGGGGAATTGCTTACCCTGCACTGTGCTGTTTCTAACCAGTTCTGTTCCCCCTCCATTTTCTCTCCTCTCCGTGTGCTGGCTAACCAGTTGATGCAAAGCTGAGCTGTAGAGAAGTTGATAACTTTGTGAGACCACATGTTGCAGTGTTATGGTGAGGTAGTGCTGTTAGAATGTCAAAAGTTCTATTGTTAAGCACACAGAGTCTTCATGCATGATTCCTATGTGACAATAAACTCTTCTAGAGAAGTGAGACCTCATTAGATTCCTGAGGGGCCAATTGGGGAGTTACCTGATTAAAAGTAGTGGCCCCTGGTTGTGAAGATGGCATAACAGGTCGGAAGAGCCCAGACCTTATCCCACCCTACAGTACTGCACCCCACCAATGATGCCTGTAGTGGATAGGGGATGCAGTGGCAGGGTAGTAGGTCTTGACTTGGTAAGAACTTTGTACTGTTTTTTTTTTTTTTTTTTTTTTTTTTTTAAGGTTCCCTGTTGCTTGTACACCACACAAAGAAACAGTTTGTAATCTTATAAATAGATTTAGAGAAATGGGATCTATTCTTGACAAACCAAAAGCATATCACCATGTTCTTACAGAGGAAAAACTTGGTATCAGAGAAAAGTTAAAACAAAGTCAAAAGAAATCCCTAAGAAGGCTTGCACAGGAATCAGCAATTTCACATACCTCAACTTGGAAAGTCACCAAACTCTTAAATTTAAAATCCTATTAGATAACTGCAGCACAGGAATTGCAACTATGTGATAACGTGAGTAGAGTTCATTTCTGCATTTAAGTGTTGGATAATGTTGATCCAGTTTTAATTATCACAGATGGTGCATAATTTTATTTACATGATCATGAAGAATTAATGAGTGTTATTGCAAATTTTCTTAAAAGGTGGCACAAGAGCAACTTTTCAAAAATCATCTTTCACAAAGGTATGTGGCTATTGTAGTTGTAATCTGAATGAGACATCTATGTGCTTGGACTAAGACTGACACCACTGGCAAACAGATGCTTTGTGGTGTCAAAAAAGTTCCTGGTAGGCTGGCCATGCATCCAAATCAAGGCATACTATGCATCTAAAATCACCTTGTCAATAGTATCTGGGCAGGATTCCATTTAGGTGTAGGCAATGTGCATCAAAAGATAAACAAGAAACAAGGCAATAAAGATGCATCAGACTATGCCTGGCACTCTTGTTCTTCTCATATTTGTCTCATTTCTAAATTACTGCACGTCTTGTAATGCTCTCAATGCACATTACCTTTAAAGGAAAACAAGAACATATAACCGTGCTTTTGTGATGTATTGCTGTTATGTATCAAGATAAAATTGTAACAAAGAATTCATATTAAAATCTGTTAGCAATAACAAATTAAACAAGAATAATGGGTATGTATTTATCTTTTATTTATCACAAATGTTAATTTCAGCCACTTGAAATTGAAAAACCTATACTTAATGACAACAGTGAATGCATAGCTAAATAAAAACGGTCTTATTTTCTCTTTTATTGTTTTGTGTGATCTTTCTTTTCGTTATTTTAAATTTAGTGTAAGAATAAAAGCTCAGTGCACTCGTTAACAGGAATTATTTTATTCTTAAAAATTTACTATTCTGAGAATAAAAATCAGGTAATTTAATTAGAGCTTGTGTTACCCGTTTAAATTTTATAAATCTAGGATATATATAGTAAATTTAAATTTCAAATCCTCACAGTAATCTATAATTTTTGCCCTAAAATCAGAGCAGACATATTTATTTCTCTCCCCATTTTCAATTGGATTTGAATCAAGCATGTAGCATGGCAAAGGAGGCTGAAATTAAGCTTTGTGAGAAAAAATATTACATGAGAAGAGCAAGACTCTTACAAAGTTTAGCTGAAGAAATCAATCATTGCTAAAGAAATGATTTGAAATAGTTATCTTAAAAGAAAATGGAAAAGAACAAGAAAAGGTTTGATGATTAATAATTCTGATCAATTATATCACAATGAGTAGCTGTCTTTTTCCTTCTAAGCACTATCACCATTTTCAATATGCTCTTTTAAATTCTTTTATTTCAATCCTTTGCTTCCCCAGAAAATGGGTTTTATGAAACTCTTGACAAACTAAAATAATCAACAATATTCAACAAGTGATGTGAATATACATCTTTAAACATACAATTCATTTTTTCTTTCATTTTCTCTTCTTTTCTTCTCACATTTCTTAACCATTTCTAAAACCAACATAGTATATTATTTTGCCTTTCCTTGCAATCCTTGACTTCCACAGGAGTCATGTATACTTACTGCAGTCAGAAAGAACAAGCTGGTGCCAAGACAAGGAACTACATAACAGGAATTCATTAATTATGAATTCCCAAGAATATGCATATTGTTACAGATATTGAGTTAGAATTCCTTGTCCAGACATCACAGTAAATACCGCAAACAACCACTACTAATAACCAACAATCATCAAACTCATCTCTGTTCAAACATGAAGGTTTTTGTTTCCATTTTAAAGCTGAGAAGAAAACTGAGTGCCATCTATGCAATAAGCAGCCAGCATTAACGTAACTGTTAACTTCAGATAACAGTGTGTTTATTCATATTATGGTGAATTTGGACTAGTATACCAGACACTCATGTATTTTGATGCAGTTAAAGCTCTTAATTCTAAAAAAGGACTTGCCATGTTGCACCTGATTGGGGATATCATAATGTTGAGATTCCTTATGGGGGCTATACAAAATGATGACTATTGGTTATAGTTAAATTAAGTTATAATTTTCCTACAAATGTTTATAAATATTTACGTCTGAAAAATTTTAATTATTTTTGCTGGCTTGAGAATGCAAAGATGATCCTCAGTAATTCATTATAACAGAATGCTTGTATAGTCTTCAGAGAGTATTTTAGCAATTGCACTACTGTTAAATGATTGATACAAATTTGCTTATTACCATTTTAGACCAGTAGAACTGTTTAACAATTATGAGTATTCACATTACTCCAATAACAAATATTCTGAGCTTTCTTTGCACAAAAATATACAAAACAATTATTATTATATTATTTATATTTTTTGTCTTTTATAATTTCAATGAATGCGCAGTAATTCATAATTCATAATAATAAAAATGATTTGCGATCGAGCAACCTTATCGATAAATTGAACAAGACACACAGGTGAAAAAAATTGTTTAATAGTTTTTTGCACATCATAGCGCAAGAAACATGGTTGATGAAAAAGTTCTTTCCTCAACTTAGAGATAACTTTTTCACTGCCTTGCACTCTTGCATAGTCACAAGCAGACATCTTGAAACATCCAGTACTGTGAAATCCAACAGTGACAAATAACACACAAAATTATGTTAAGAGATTGAGGTTCCACAAAGCCTGGTGCTGTGGACATGAGAAGCCATGTTCTATAAAGATGGGATGGTCGGCTAGTTTTGGCCAGCCATTCATAGAAAACAAGTAGTGTAAGAACTCTAAGAAATAAAAGAAATATAACAAACCAAAATGCTAAATACTAATCTTTGCCTGGCCCTAGTGAATAGGAACAAAAAAACAAAACAGAGGAACAATAAAGTGATGTTCCAAAGCTTAGTGATAAATGTTTTAGAAGAAAACTACTACTGAACCTTTGATTAAATTGAAGAAGAGGAAAAGAGGAAAAGAGGTAATAAATTTGAATATAAACTCATTCTTTCTTGCACACTTACACAATCACATGCACACACATTCATCTCAGTGTGGCAATAGGAAACAAGAGCACAACAATAGTATTATGAATCTTGATGCAGCCAACAAATGAAATATTACAGAGTATTAGAAATAATAATAATCATAATAAAAAAAGGAGTTATAGTTCTTGTCTTTCAAAAGATTCAACATGATTGTAATAACACATCAAGTTACTGCAGTGGTCCAGCCACTTTGCAAGTTCCATGGCAAATGATTTCACTGGCACTGGCTTCTATCGCAGTAACCAATATGCTCCACCACTTACCACTGCCTCCCATTATATGGTTCACTTGCAGTATATTGTACACCTACCATGTTCATCGTTTCATGTAACGGAGGGGAGAAAATTTATGAATCACAATGTTTCTAGCACCACAAAAAATTAGAATGGAAAGAATGGAGAGCCATGATGACTCTTAAGCACTGTAGTAGCTTTGTCATCTTCATTAAGTCTCTTCCAGTCTCAACCAAACTAATGAGAAGCAATCATCTTCATTTCATATTCCATTCGGACTGTTAAGATGGAAGGAAATATTCATATTTTTCATATCATAAAAGTTCAAGGTCTTCAGATGCATTTTGTATAAAAATTATCTAATATTCTTAAGTCCTTAGCTGTGGAATAGTTTATAAAGATGTTTTTAGTTTGTAGCGACCCCCAGATATATGCTTGATGTTCAAAGAGGACTTCTTGGTGCACTGGCTACCATGGAGCCTCTTTTTCCACATAGGCCTTTACTCCTAATGATGGAAAAAGCAATTCCTGCCTCCAATAATCAGCCATTTTTTTCTTAACTTGGATGACCATTTTCTGATTGCATAATTCTAGGAACTGCAAATTCTCTCTTCCATCTGTTCATATTAGGTTCTCTAACATAATGGAATATCAATGATCTTGAATCTCAAGCTCTCCATCTGTGGTTACTCAGGTTTTTACCAACAGAAATATGGTTTTTCCTCCAAATCCAAGTGTGCAAGTTTTAAAATTATAGGAACCAAATAAGTAAATATTTACTTGAATTTAGAGCAATCCAGCAGTGTTGCTTGCTAGGCCCATAGCACTCATATGACAACAAAAGCAATATTTAAAAAAGTTCCTTTCTGGTTGCATACACTGTTTCTTGTTTTTTTTTTTGTTTTTTTCATTCATGTATCTGCCTTCTTCAGATCAGAAAGTTTTATAACTCCTTTCTTCATAACATGAACAGATTACTGTTTCCATTTAAGTGGTAGGCTGAAGATGGGGGCAGGAGTTCATGCTTTGAGCAGGCGGCCTAGATGTAGGAGTAAGGCCCATCAGTGAGGGCGCTACAGAGCAATAGTCAGGAGTTGTCATCTTTGCCTCTTGTCCCTCGGTTTGGCTTGTATTCAAGTCCGGGATCAAACTGCATCAGGACAAAAACCTGGAACAATTAGAGTGTCACCTGTAATACTTTTATAACTCGTGTTGATGCATAACAGGATAATAGGATAAGCATCTCCTAACATCACTATTACTGTTAGCCCAAGAATTTGTAACACAGTAGACCTTAAATGATTTCCAAACAATGGTTATTCCTTTGGTGTTATTCTCACTGTTGAGTAATACTCTCAAAATTTAAATCTCTTCAACTTTGCCACAGATATTTTCATTTAAATTGGGAGTAGTTGCTGTTTAAAACATATAATATCCCATATTGCTTTTGGATACCAAGTAAACAATATAAGGTTATCTTATTTTGTAAATAAATATTTTTATAAATTTGATAAATTTGATACCAATAAACACATTTTCATTTAAACAGGGGGGAAAAATATCTGGTGTTACATTCACATGACTTTCTCTACTCACTATTTTTTATTTTATATAGCTTCTACAAACTATTGTCATGAAAGCTTAATTTTTATGTACTTCACATTAACCCATATAAACATTTCCAGAAATAGTTTCATTATACTTTTTGTAGTAGGTACAAGGGGGATAGAAGAAACCAAATCAACAGGCCATGTTTAAAAGCAGAACACTATATGTTGCCTTAAAATTCCATACTTTTTCCGTAACTGTGAGAAGTAATTGAATAGTGACCTTTAAAAACTGAATAAGTATTAAAAACGTCAAGCCAATGCTAATAATGGATATCTTGCAAACGGCTGATATCATAAAAAAGTTATTTGAAATAAATTGTATGTTTTAAAGAGAACTAAATTTTTTGTGTATTTCTTAAGGTTCCATTATACAAATTATACCATGTTCCTTCCAAATAAATAGGCCTTCACAGGATTCCCAGAAAATTCAGACATATTTCGTTTGGCATGTAAATATCTTAAAATATGAGAGTTTGGCCAAAATTGTTGGAACCATCTTTAAAAAAATAAAAAGAACTGAAAAATTTTCCATATGGTAGTTTGGGGTGGGGAAGAAAAAATCTGACGTGTTGCCTTCACATGATTTTCTGCACTCTTGTATAAACTATTCTTACAAATGCTTATTCCTCTTATCTACTTCATGTTAATAAAAATAAACATTTATAGAAATGATCTAATTGCTAAGACTTATTGCTAGTTTTCTTGTAGGTGTAAGGGAAATATAAGAATGCAATAGGCTTTAAGCGATAGTCAAATCTTTTAAAGCTGGTTGCTTGTGATGGCTTTGAAATTTTCTCTTTGCATGGCCCAAGATATAACAAAATGAATAAATTCCATTTGTGAAAAGTGTAGCTATTGTAAAATTCAGACAAATAACAAGGAATATTACTGAAATGGTTCACTTCACAATAAAAACATATTTGTCATAAATTGATTGTTTTAACAAGATCTACATTTTTTTTTATAATAGGAAAAGAGGTGACATGTGACTCCAGCACCTGCTCCATCTTGGTTTAATATTAATGGTCCATCAGTATAAATATGGAGCCATTCGTGTTCTGGAAATCTAGTATGGATTATCTCTAATGCCAATAATTTTAGAACACTAGTTGGAGTATCACTTTTCTTAACTTCTCCTGTCAGGTGTAAATAATATGTGATGTCTAATGTTTGTGTCAGATTGACTTTAGATATGAAATTTTCCTTTGAATTAGGAAGGTATACATTCTTCTTGATGTCTTGAATTTTGGAAAGAAATCTCTCCTGAGTCTTTAGTGTATGTGTAAAATTTCTCTTGTGCCATGTATTGAATGGGAGTCTGATCAACTTTTTGTGTTAAATAAGAGCCGCTTTTTCTATTTCATATTCAATGGGGCATTAGTTGGTTAGTATTTCCATAGCTGCTATTGGTGTGGTTTTGATAGCACCTGTAATTAATCTCAGACTTTGGTTTTGAAAGATTTGAATCTTTTTTGTGTTTGCTGTTACAAGAACTTCACTGCAGTAAGTAAATAATGGCTTTATATATACATTGTATGTTGTGTTAAGAGTTGCTCTGGAACATCCCCACTTCATTCCTGTTAGAGGTTTTAACAGTGAAAGGTGCCTTTCTGCTCTTTGTATTACATTTTCTATTTGTTTGGTCCATGTAAGTTTAGTATAAAATGTAACTCCTAAATACTTTGCTTCCTTTGTTTCTGGTAATTGTTGACCCTCAAAATTTATTTTTATTTTTAGTGGCTTTTTTCTTAGTAAAAAGATTTGGTAGTTTGATTTTGTTGTATTAACAGTCATTAAATTTTCTTTGGTCCACCTTTGTAATTTGGTTAAGGATTGTTGCATGGTTTTTTATAGTTCTGTACTTTTGCTTTTTGGTTTTGAAGTCCACATTACTAAGTCATCAGCAAATAGTGCACACTTCACACCTGATTCTTGTATTTGTTGTGGCAGATCGTTAATAAATATATTAAAAAGTGTTGTGCTGAGCACTGCGCCTTGTGGTAAGCCACGGTGTACTTGTTTGTATTTAGATATGTTTCTTCCATATCTGGTTGCAATAAAAAACATTGCAGGAAATGGATCGAGACCACCTTCAAATATGTCTGGCCATTTCTAGTGCCCCATCCATCAGTGAAAAATATTGGAGAGCAAGAGGATTAATGACTTCATTGTCAGAAATCCAGCATTAACTAACAACAACAACATTTTTTTTTTGTGTGCGTAGAAAGCTTTTGTCTATCTCTTATGGTTCAACATTATGTAAAGGCAGTGGTGTG
Source organism: Tenodera sinensis (assembly GCA_030765045.1). Taxonomy (NCBI): domain Eukaryota; kingdom Metazoa; phylum Arthropoda; class Insecta; order Mantodea; family Mantidae; genus Tenodera; species Tenodera sinensis. Next base: position 286,518,292 of record CM060962.1, on the reverse strand, counting down.
CATTCAAACTGATTTATTTACAAGTTCAAAATTAAAATAGTTTTTTCATATCTCAATCAAATACAAACATCGAACTTGAACGTTACAGTACTTAAGGTTCAAACTCCCCCCCTGCCACTAGCCAGCTGTTGCTCTTGGTGACTTGTGTTGTTCCGAAGGAATACTCCCTCTCAATACCAGCTAGCCTATGAGAGCTGTATTGACGCATGCGTATTCTGTATAGAGTCCTACTAGCGTAGCCATGGCATCAGCCGACAGCAGAGGAAAGTGTGAATTTGATTGGTTAGTTCAGTTTAACTGCAGCTAGCTAGACTTTGATGTCATAAAGCAGAGCCTAGTCGATCGGTTACATATCAATATGGAAAGCTTGAACGAGAGATAGCGATACACGCAAGTGTAGCAACCCTACAATAATGGTGTTGTTTTATAGGACATAGTATAATAATGTCAAACGATATGAAATGCGCATATACTTAAAACTGTTAGCTAACATTAAAAAATATTGTTAAGAAACGACTTAAATGCTTTTTTGTTTATGAAGGTGACCTCCATTAAGAAAATGGAAATAAACAGGGGAAAGTATAATAAGTTAGTCATCATGCAGATCAGATCAGACTATATAGTGTTATTGTCACAAGTTTGAAAGTTTGTTTGCACCCTGCGGAAACTAAAAGGTGAAGAGTGCGTTGTTTTATATGTGTTTCTGTTAAAGTATCTAGTAAATATGACAGGTGAATTCATTGAAAATGAATCCGAGTGACTGTGTAATAGACAATGTTCAAAAGAGGCCATTTTTATATGGGCTATAATGTGCTAAGCATATGGTATAAATATCAGAAAAATATTTAGGATAACAAATACCTCTACTATTTATAACCTGAACATTTTAGAATAATGATTATTTATTTTAAAGTATAGGATGATTTTTCAGTGCTGTAACCTATACCACTTGGGTAATTGTTGTGACCACCCCACACCACTGTGTAAAGGTCATCCGGAATGAAGAGACTTCTGAGGGCATTCTCAGAAAATTCAAGATAATACATTTCATTTGGCAAGAAAATATCTTAAACATATGGTAGTTGAATAAGAATCATTAGAGCTATTTTTGAGAAAATCAACATTTTTTAATGTTTCATGTAAAGGATAGCATGGATGCATGCACACACGTACAGGCCTTTCTCTAAAAATGCTCTTTTAGATTCAGTGGTCCTCAAAACAAGTATTTCTGGTGAAATTTTGATATAGAATTGCACGCACGCACACACATACACACAATGCAGTTATACACACAAAATGCTGTTGGCTGATTTTTATGTCAGCTGGACACAATTTTCTTTCTTTACACAATTTATGAACATACCCTGCTAACAATCTTAAGTATAACCAGGTTGTAAAACTTGGGCATAAATGAAACTTGGGCATAGATGATAGGTTAAATGTAACTATATCACAAAATATCAGGGTCAGAGGGCGTGAGTGGCAAGTCAAAAGAAACGGATATGATGCAATGCAACACTCAATACCCGACTGTTCAGGCTTTGAAGTGTTTAAAAAATTAAGTTGGTAATTTTCATGGCGCTCTTATTTTGGCTGAATAGCTTATTCACCCAGAGAAATACTGTGTGTGTATAATTACTTCTTAATGAATAATAAATATACACTTGTTACCCTTAAAATTATGTGTGTATGTTTTCAAATTAAAATACTTCTATTTTATGTAACAGGTTTACAACACATGTATATACAGGTTAGGTGGAAATTAGCTTCCTATTGTAAAATCTTATAACTTACCTATACATTAACAATTTTTTGTGTGACTTAATACATGGTTTGTTTACAGTGTAAAACATGATATATAATGGCACATCACATCAGAAATCAGGAACAAGCTCAGATGGCCACCCATTATGAAGTATGGCATTTTATTGTGCAGGTGCAGAGATGGTAGAGGACAGTGCATGGACCTTGCGCTACACTGGATCCAAAGACCATCAAGAATTGCTGATTCAAACTGATGAACAAAAGGTCTGTGATGGACATGCAAAGAAGTGAATGTCCCTTGATATTCAGGACAGAGGAAAATGTTGCAGGATATGTTCACAAGCCCCAAAAAGTCAACACAAGCTGCTCATGAAAATGGTCTTCCACACTACACAGTCAAAGATGTTTAGAAAAATGAATTGAAATTTTTTGCATGGAATCCACATCACTGTCAAGAAATATCTTCAGAGGATTGTTACCATCAGATGGAATATGGTGAGTTCATGCTTGGTTGCTATGAAGACTGGCCACAGCTGTTCAAGAATATCATTTGGAGCGACGAAGCCATTTTTCTTGTTTGTTAATCAGTACAACTGTCACTACTGGCACAGCAGGATCCAAAGTTCTCAGGTGAAATCACCATATGGTGTGGTATAACTTCCAATAAAGTTGTAGGGCCATTCATTCTCTGAGATATGAACTCAGAACAGTTCCTAGCCATGCTGAGAAATGGAACCTGGAATAACATCACTACCTCATGACATACAACAAGAGCTTCTCTGCAAGTCAGTTGAAGCTCTCCCCAAGAGATACTTGTGCAAAATGCAGGTACATGTGTGGAATTTTAAATTTTACTTCTCAACAAAATTTGTTTCACAGGATTTCTACTATTTCACACTCCACAACAAAAATTGTTGCGCTACTATACACCTATTATTAATAAAGTTATTGACAATTTAAAATAGGGAGTTACTTTCCATCCATCCTGTATAACATAGTATTCATAATAAAAATACTGTATGTTCATTGACCTTAACTTATTAGTAGTCTGTTTCTTCATCATATGATTTTATGGTTGCAAAATTAGCAGTACTTACAGTAATGCACTTAGAATATTTTCAGAGAGTCTCAAAAGTAAATCTCCTGTAGTTTTAGCCAACAGTTTTCACTTGCCTCTCTCTTGTTAGGGGATCCTCATCTGGGAAGACTCAGGTGAGGATAACTGACACTTAACTGTGTGTATGATACTGGTTTACCCAGCTTTTGTTATTTGATTTAATGCTAAATATGTTTTTGGATTTTCCCCATTAAGTTTTTCTATAATTTCCAAGCACCAATGCATATATGCTTTTTACTTAACACTTTATTAGCCACACATGAGCATAAAATTCTAGTGCGTTTAACTCCTGTGATTCTTTACATTTCAGATATCATTACACTATGCATTTTTTAAAATTTCTTATTCATGTTTGAAGTTGTCATTTTATACATTTATAAGCAGCTTGTGACTTCATGATAATCCTAAGATAGGACAGCTATCAAACTCATGGATTTTCATTCTTAGTATGTTTCAGTTAGTTGATTTTCTATTTATTGGTTGGTTCACAACCACCAGTTAGCTGAAATACATGTATTAAAATGGGAGTGTTCACAAGGGAATGGGAAAGAAGATTGGCCAAGTTTTAACTTTCTTGTTCTAATTACTGGGCATAGCATGCTAAATTCATATTGTGCACATTTCACTTTTTGATGTAGAAATTATTCAAGCTAGCCATGCCATGAAATAACTACATCTAGTCACAACCTAGAAAATATATCAATGGTCCGTTAGAAACAAGCAAATTCCAATGCACAATATGTTGTTGTTGGCTAATGGTGGATTTCTTACAATGAAGTCATTAGTCCTCTTGCTCTCCAATATTTTTCACTGATGGATGGGACACTAGAAATGGCCGAGCATATTTGAAGGTGGTTTTGGTCCATTTCCTCTTGCAGATCACATAGAGAACAGAGTGGCGAAGAATACATTCCAATTCTGTTCAAATGTTTTGCCAGACAATCATGTCCTGTAATCAACCTGAAGGTTACAACTGCTGTTTTTCGAGGATACTCAGGAATTACCCAATGCACAATATCAACCTCCACTTTGCTAATGATAAGCTGATCAATAATATGCATTCTTGTTCTTGTTTCCATTCCAGTTACCATTACCAGGTGGTTGTGAATCAGGCTTAATGTACTCATCACTATTTGTAAATTACACATTTTTCTAATAAATATAATACGCTTTTCTTTATATTCTTCAGTTCTCTTACCTATCACCACTTCATATATTTTAAATTACATTAATAAGCAAATGCAGCAATAACACAACCACATCAGAAAATACAAATGGATGCAACAAGCCATATAGTAAGTGTGGATAATAGAAATCATGCTCATCATAACCTATTTCAACAAATACAGAATTGCCTTTCTGAAAAAATTGTTTCATAAGAAAGTCATTGACATTGCGTTCAAGAGTTCAGTGTTCTTATTTGCCGAAGTGAACCAAATTTACATACATGAATTTACATGTACATTTATATACAAATATGGTGGCATCTATGATGGATATTTTAATGAATACCTATAAAACAAGATAACCATACTCTGATATCAAGCACCCAAGTGGTATTTGCCAAGACCATTAACCAAATTGTATGTTTAATAGAGCATATTGATATTATAATAATGTGTTGGCTGAAGTTGTTGCAAGAGTGATAAGATTGCAAAGTAGCGACTTTTGACAGAGAATTTATTACTTGCTAGATAATCATATTTACAATTACTGAAACTGATTATAATCCATGTAAAATTACCTATATTTTAAATGTGTGTGTCTAATGCTCAGAATTTGATAATAAAATCATTCTTCTTCTTGCCTCCCAATATTTAGAGACTAGATCTTCTTGATTTTGGAGAATTTCACATACAATTAGGTGATCAATGTTCATTAAGTCATTTTTTTTTTTACATAAACAGCACTGTGGGGAAGTCATTAATTCAATCTTGAACAAATGTCCACTCAGACAATCATGGCTTGAGATTAATCTGAACATTGCAAATGATGATTTTCTTGGTAGATCTGGAATTGTTTTAAGTTTATTTTGGAGATCCAATTAAGTTTTTTAGAAGAAGCAAGATATTCATCATATTTTCTTGTGAAGATGTCTTTGATTAACCTTTTAACTATTTCCTTGAGGATATTTTGTTTTGTTGTTTGAGCAATTTTGGAACCCTTCTTGGCCAACATGTCTGCTTGATCATTTCCAGAAATTCCACAGTGGGATGGGATCCATTGGAAAACAATACGTTTATTTAAATTTTGAAGGTGTTTAATCATACTATGAATTTCCTTTATTTTACCCATTTTAGGGTAGTCAGTTGAAACAATAGCTTGAATAGCTGCTTAAATGTAAAAGGATAATGGCCTAGCTGGTCTTTACCCAAGGCACTCTCATTACTTAAGACTACTAGCAATGTTGCTATTCATTGCATTATGTTTTTGTTTATTTCTAGGATATGCACAATGGAAAGTTAGAGTTACAGGTATTCCTGTGACTTTGAAAATAATGGTGGGTGTATAACTTCACAAGCTGTGCCTGTTTAATGTCTAGTGCTGGTGTTTAAAGTCCGAATAGAGAGTGAAATAGTGTGAAAGTGACAAATGATGTGAAACTGTCAAGGACATTTGTTGCCTTGCTGATAATGATCTAGTGAATGACAAAACAGGTGTTCGCACATGGACATGGGTGTCGCTTGTGGCCCCCCCCCCCCTCCCTTGGAAATTAATGAACTTAATGTGCAATCAATTACTGACTATTAGACTATTATTTTAATTTTAAAGTAAAGAACAATTTTTATTTAGCACAAATTAATAAGGTTATCTGCAACAAATACCATAACTTTTGACAACAAAATAATGAATTAATATTTTTTGATTGCAAAGTTCCAATATGCAGCCCTCCCCTAGAAAAAAGTCTGCCATTGACCATGCACATGGAGCAACATAGTGTTGTATATAATGTATGCAGAAACTCTTTGTGAGGTTGTGTTTGTTACACAAATATGTCAAATTATTTTAATTTAAAAGGTGAGTTAATTAATAACACTGAACAACACTTACAAAATATTTTTCCGGGACGTGTTTCGAAGGTTAACTTTCCTCCATTATCAACCGGACAAATAATGGAGGAAAGTTAACCTTTGAAACGCGTCCCGGAAAAATATTTTGTAAGTGTTGTTCAGTGTTATTAATTAACTCACCTTTTAAATTAAATTAATTACAACACTGTTTTCAAACTTCTATGACAGGAAGATGTCAAATTATGTTATACTATCTGGACGCTAGAATGAATAAATAAAAGTGTCACACATGTATAATTCTTCCCATTTCCCTGTCAAATGCCACATCCTGTTTGGCTGCAAATTCACACAAAAACTTTGAGGCAGCTCATTCAAGTAGAAAATACTTTACTTTGTGCCAGGCAGAGTAATTATTGGGAGCCTCAGAATGGAAGAAGAAACATATTTTATTGTTGCCATTAGGAAAACCAGTTACTTGAACCTGCAACCATTACAGAACCCATTAATATTTCATAAAAGCTATTGATGTACAGACTATGGACCATTTCAATAAAAAGGAATTATAAAAAATAAACACCTGTGTCTAAAGTAAGAACAAATTAGAAACTAAAAGCTTTGAAGCTTTTAGTTTATAATTTGTTCTTTCTTTAGTTTCTTGTTGCTTCACTGTTAATAGCTTCATTATTTCCTTATTATAAACACCTGTGTTTTTATGTCTGCTAGCTATCAGTTTCAACTGATATATGTCCTAGTACCATATTGCTACTAACGATGCGCAAAGTTTAATATACACGCTTCAATAGCTGTGATGACAGTTTTTAAGCATGACACATTTATTAAAGCAAATAAAAGTTGACTTATGTGAGCTTTAACTTGCAGCAACCTTAAAAACTGTAATCACAACTGTAGATGCTCACCTATTTAACTTTATGCATCAACGGTAGTAATGTGGCATTAGGACACATGATCAGCTGAGACTGACAGCCAGGCAGGTATGAAAAATACAGCTGTAGGAGCTACCAGCAACATGAGCATTTGCGAGCATGATTGTTCATACTTTAGTTCCATTCGCACTCCACCATGGGCACTTTCTATTGCCAAAGATTAACATACGACTTTTACTTCTATTTAGATGTTCTGTGGTAGTAGAAATACTGGTCGCATAATAACTAACTTACCCAAAGCGGGTAGGTTAACATTTTAAACTTCAGTTATGAATTAGTTTCATTTACCACCGAGAGAGAAAATATAAAATATTAGTTCACCAATTTCTAATGTTACCACTTTTCTCCCTTTTTACTCTTGTTTAGCATGCCCTGGTAACACATTTGAACACATGAATCAGTGGCGGCTCGCAGTCAAAATTTTAGGGTAGGCAAAGTGTAACAGTAACAACAAACAACAACAACAATAATAATGATGATAATAATAATGATGATAATAATAATGATAATGATAATGATGATAATGATAATGATGATGATGATAATAATAATAATAATAATAATAATAATAATAATAATAATAATAATAATAATAATAATAATAACAACAATAAAAATAACAATAACAATAACAATAACAATAACAATAACAATAACAATAACAATAACAATAACAGTAATAATAATAATAATAATAATAATAATAATAATAATAATAATAATAATAATAATAATAATAATAATAATAATAATAATAATAATAATAAACCCCGTTTATCCGAAATATAGGGGCGAAGTCATTGCGGATAACGCAAACAATATATTGTTTGGTTGTTTAATAAGAGCAGAGTGAATGAGTGTGACTTACAGACGAATTACCGCCAAAACTAAAATCACGAGTGTCGGCAGACTTTTTTCCAGGGGGGGGGGGCACATGTTGGAAATTTGCAATCATATAATATTAAATCATTATTTTACTGTCAAAATTTATAGTATTTGTTGCAGATAACCGTATTAATTTGTGCTAAACCAAAATTGTTCTTTACATCAAAATTAAAGTAATAGTTTAAAAGTCAGTAACTGACTGCACATTAAGTACACCAACTTCCAAGGGGGAGCCGTGGCCCCCCTTGCCCCCGTTTCGCGACGCCCATGACTAAAATAGATTAAGAAATTGAAAAATTGTCTGACTGCAGCTTTGTGTTAAATAGCTAAAACACTCCTCTTTTCATGGTCAGTGCGCCGCGAAAGCGAAATTTGTAATAGTTCACTAATTAAGTCGGTCATACTGGTATTACACAGAGATAACGACAGATTCAGATCTCCGAGATCTTCGTTCGTGGAGTATGGCTGTTCGGAAAATGTCGCATAAATTCGGATTTGGGCCGGCAAGTGTTCGGACTGCTGGCAGACGCGTCTACGCATGCTCGGAGTGCATATACAGACCGAATTTTTCCTTATCCCTGTTCAAGGGCCTCGTACTGAGGAAATGGGGCCGGGCAGGCAGAGGTTAAGCTAGCCTGCTCTCCACTACCCAGGTTCCATGCGTATCATTTCTACCGCGCGTTTCAAACACGCAGCAGTTTTGATGAATCGGAATTGAGATTAAAGGATTTGACCATGCGCTGGTCATTATAACCGAGAAAACTTTTCTTGAACTGCAATTTAGGGGAAAATGACGGTTCAAATGATAAAATGCAGAATCATAGTTAAACATTATTTGTTGATGTATTACGATAGGGTAGGCAATGCCTACCCTGCCTACCCTGAGGAGCCGCGCCTGACATGAATATAAAGGAAATAAACCAAAACCTGGCTGGCCCCATAGCTCAGTTGGTAGAGCATCTGCCTGCTGTGCAAGGGGTCCCAGATTCAATTTCCGGCTGAGAGGGTGGCAAGTTTTCTTTCTCTAGGATTATTCCCCATTCTCCCCAGAGTATGGGAGTGTGAATGTGTTTAATGTAAAAAAAAAAAAGTAATACAAATCCAAAGCTTGAAACCACTGTTAAACCAGTGAACACCAATGCTCTTGAGCAATTGTTCCAAGAGGTTAAAAGCTGGTGATATGATCTTTGATGTTAAAGGCGGCATATAAATGGAACATTAAAAAAAAAAAGAAAAAACACTTCCTAAAGGGGGGTCATTAATTAGTACACTTTGGCATATATATTTAAACAAGCAATTCTTGTATGTATGTGTCAGATAAGATACTGTATTCAGATAAGATTTTGCTCTTTAAGTTTATCTATATAGCTGTCTCCTGAAAAAAATCTGATGTGTTGCACTCACATGACTTTCTCTACTTTTGTACAAACCATTCTTACAAACTCTTTTTCCTATATCTTCTTTGTGTTAGTTAAGATAGACATGTCTTTGCACACTTAACATATAAGAAATGATCCATTTCAAAAAATATGTTTTCCTAAACTCACACACATCACAAGGAATATCTCCGAAATGGTTCACCTTACAAGAAAATTTATTCATGCATAAATTGTGTAATTTAGCAAGATCTACATTTTTTGTATAGTATGATTTGGTCTATCTCTAATGGTTTACCAGTTATGTAAAAGTCGCCCAGAGTAAATATGACTACAGGGGGTATAGCCAGAAAATTCAAGATATAAATTTCATTTTTCATAAAAATATCTCAAACATATGACATTTTAATCATAATCATTAGAGCCATTTTCAAGAAAATCAAAATTTTCGAAAAATTTTCCATGTAAAGGGTAGTTTAGGGTGGGGCTATTTTCTTCAAAATCTTCATGTCGCATTCTTGAAAGACATTAAATTTAAATATCAACTTTGGTTTTTAACCGACTTTTCGCCTTTGAGTTATGCTGTCCACAGACACACAGACCTTTTTCTAAAAATGCTTTTTTTGGATTCAGGGGGTCTCAAAACATATATCGAATTTTTGGATGGAGTATAATACTTCCTCTACTTACCAGTAGAGACAGTAAAAACTGATTTTATACAAAATAAAATTTAATTCCCTCTTCTACAAATAAGTTATACAATTTTCCATATGTTTGAAATAGAAATGCTACGTATTACATTCACACTGTTTTCTCTATTCACTTTTAGGTAACACATTTACATCTCTTTTTCTACTCACTCTTCTACAAACAGTTCACATGGTCTATATATGCAAAATTGATGTTTGTATATATGTAACCCTAAATCTCAAAAACCGTTTAACCAATCACTGGGAAATTCGACATGTATAAGTAGTTTTTCATGGAGAAGGTTTCTATGCTATCCGGTTTACTGCACAATTTATTACTTTCACATGCTTTTCTCTGCTCACTTTTCTTTTATGTAACACATTGTATATTCCTCTCTACTAACCCTTCAACATACATTTCATACAGTTTTCTATGAGTGAAATATGAATGCAACATATTACATTCACATTGTTTTCTCTACTCACTCTTCTTTTATGGCACTATCACAACTCTTTCTCTACTTGCCCTTGAACATACAATTTCCTATATGTTTGTAATAGAAATGCAACATATTACCTTCATACTACTTCCTCTACTCACTTATGTTTTATGAAACAATTCATGTGTTATTCTCTACTCACTCTTCAATATACAAGTAAGCCTGCCTTGCCTGCCTTGCCTGCCTTGCCTGCCTTGCCTGCCTTGCCTGCCTTGCCTGCCTTGCCTGCCTTGCCTGCCTTGCCTGCCTTGCCTGCCTTGCCTGCCTTGCCTGCCTTGCCTGCCTTGCCTGCCTTGCCTGCCTTGCCTGCCTTGCCTGCCTTGCCTGCCTTGCCTGCCTTGCCTGCCTTGCCTGCCTTGCCTGCCTTGCCTGCCTTGCCTGCCTTGCCTGCCTTGCCTGCCTTGCCTGCCTTGCCTGCCTTGCCTGCCTTGCCTGCCTTGCCTGCCTTGCCTGCCTTGCCTGCCTTGCCTGCCTTGCCTGCCTTGCCTGCCTTGCCTGCCTTGCCTGCCTTGCCTGCCTTGCCTGCCTTGCCTGCCTTGCCTGCCTTGCCTGCCTTGCCTGCCTTGCCTGCCTTGCCTGCCTTGCCTGCCTTGCCTGCCTTGCCTGCCTTGCCTGCCTTGCCTGCCTTGCCTGCCTTGCCTGCCTTGCCTGCCTTGCCTGCCTTGCCTGCCTTGCCTGCCTTGCCTGCCTTGCCTGCCTTGCCTGCCTTGCCTGCCTTGCCTGCCTTGCCTGCCTTGCCTGCCTTGCCTGCCTTGCCTGCCTTGCCTGCCTTGCCTGCCTTGCCTGCCTTGCCTGCCTTGCCTGCCTTGCCTGCCTTGCCTGCCTTGCCTGCCTTGCCTGCCTTGCCTGCCTTGCCTGCCTTGCCTGCCTTGCCTGCCTTGCCTGCCTTGCCTGCCTTGCCTGCCTTGCCTGCCTTGCCTGCCTTGCCTGCCTTGCCTGCCTTGCCTGCCTTGCCTGCCTTGCCTGCCTTGCCTGCCTTGCCTGCCTTGCCTGCCTTGCCTGCCTTGCCTGCCTTGCCTGCCTTGCCTGCCTTGCCTGCCTTGCCTGCCTTGCCTGCCTTGCCTGCCTTGCCTGCCTTGCCTGCCTTGCCTGCCTTGCCTGCCTTGCCTGCCTTGCCTGCCTTGCCTGCCTTGCCTGCCTTGCCTGCCTTGCCTGCCTTGCCTGCCTTGCCTGCCTTGCCTGCCTTGCCTGCCTTGCCTGCCTTGCCTGCCTTGCCTGCCTTGCCTGCCTTGCCTGCCTTGCCTGCCTTGCCTGCCTTGCCTGCCTTGCCTGCCTTGCCTGCCTTGCCTGCCTTGCCTGCCTTGCCTGCCTTGCCTGCCTTGCCTGCCTTGCCTGGCTATATATATGGACATTAGTATATATGAGATTAATGAACGATAAACTCCAAAACTGATCACCATGAAATTGGCATATGTAAGGGTTTTTTCATGGAGAAGCTTTTTATGCAATCCATTTCACTACACAGCACATTACAGTCACACGGGTTTCTCTACCTACTTTTCTTTGACATAACCATTCACATGTCCTTCCCTACTCTCTCTTCTACAAACAACTCATACATTTTTCTATATGTTTGAAATATAAATGCAACATATAATGTTCACACGGTTTTTTCTACTCATTTTTCTTTTACAAAACACAATAACGCTTCTTTCTCTAGTCCCTCTTCTAAAAACATTTCATACAATTTTTATATGCTTGGAAAGGAAATGCAGCATATTACAGTCACATGATTTTCTCTACTCAGTTTTCTGTTACTAAACTCAATCACATTTCTTTCTCTGCTCCCTCTTCAACAAACAATTCATACAATTTTATATATAAATGAAACAGAAATGTATATTACATCCACATGCCTTTGTCTACTAGCCTTTCTTCCTGTAGTATTTTTATTGTTCAACAGTGCTTCTGTATATTGTTGTTCTGGTGTTTTTATAAGAAATATATAGCTAAAAAAGTAAAATTGTCACAATTGGTGTCAGGACTGTGATGAAAAGCATGATATGGAGCAGCTGATGAAACAAATGTTAGCCAAGATGGACATAATGCGAAATGAAATGAAATGAAATGAAATGAAATGAATTTCGGAATACAGCAGAAGGAAACAAAGACGGAAGCCGAATTGAAAAATGTAAACTCTGGAATGGATAAGATGAAAATGGGAATGTCCAATATGAACATAAAGCTATCAGAGAAGGTTAACGAGCAAATGACTGGAGTGGGCCATTAATGGATTATAAACAATGCAACATGAGATTACATACTAAGACATGGCATAACACAAAATATCGACAAAGATTTTGAGTGCACAAGGTGACAGTATTCAGAAACTGCCAGAAAACTTTCATCACCATTCAGCCAAACTTTAATTAACAATGAAACATGGTTTAGATTGTGGTTAGTGTTTTCTAAACATAAACACACAGTTTATTGTGTTCTCTGTAGGTTCTTTGGAAAGACATCTCTCTTAGCAACAGAAGGTTACAATGACTGGAAAAATACAAATAAATCTATGAAAGAACATGAAAATTCCTATGAACATAAATGTGCAATTACAACAATGTTAGCAAGAAAATATGCAGCTGAAAGAATTGATAGGGCTTTGCTACTTCAAACAGAAGAGGAAATTAAGTTCTGGAGGGAAGTTCTGAAGCATATAGTAGCAATAGTAAAATCCCTTGCTATGCGTGGTTTGCCATTTAGAGGCACAGATGAAATGTTCAGTTCTAACAATAGTGGAAATTCTATCATGTCATTAGAACTGATTGCACAGTTTGACCCATTTCTCACTGAGCATACAAATAGATATGGAAATAAAGGAAGTGGTACAACATCATACTCATCGTCACAATGACTTCATGATTCACACCAAAATTTGGAGACATGCTTTACTGCATTATTGTGGAATGATATTTTAGAAAGGTTCAACAGTGTAAGCAAAATGTTACAATCTGTTGAGGCTGAATTAGAAGTAGTCATCAATCTTTACAATTCATTAGTAACATATCTTGAATGCAAAAGAGGTATATTTGACCTTTACGAGGAGAAAGCTATAAACCTGTGTAGTGAAGATACATACAATTATGACAGCATACAGGAAACATAGATGTAAGTTGCAATATGGTGAGAAAAGGGAAAATTTTGTGTTTTCTGGCAGAGATAATTGCAGAATAAATGTTTTCAACGTTATTATTGACAGCCTGTGTCAGAAACTGAAATGTGGTGTAATGTATATGAAGAATTGTTTGCTAATATTGATTTTGTTGCTAAGCTATGTGAGTTAGACACAAAACAAATTTTTGAACAGGCTCAAACTTTAAGAGCAACTTACTTGGATAGCATAGAGAATGAATTCGACAATGAATGCATTCACCTTAGATATTATATGATCGACAATTTAGATAAAAAAATGTCATTGCTGTTTCTATACCAAATACTCGATAAGAAAGCCCTCTTGGATCTTTATCCTAATATTTGTGTAGTGTTATGTATATTTCTGTGTAAAACTACAGCAAATTATTCAGCAGAGAGGTCATTTTCAGTACTCAGGAGAGTTAAAAATTAACTTCGTTCAACAACTTGCCAGGAGAAACTAAACATTATGTCAATTCTTTGCATCAAGTCTGATGTGCTTCATCAGATTGACTTTGATGATGTCGTCAATGCTTTCTCTATGGAGAAAGTATGTAGGAAATCATTATAATTTGCAAGTAAGATGCATGTATTTTTATTCCAAATAATTGTTTTTCTGAATTTGTAACTTTCATTTAATGTTGCATCACTTAAAACTAATTTAAATTGATAATGACCTGTGTAATAGCTGTTTATATTGTTTGGGGAAATTCCAGGGTGGAAAATTTTAGCACTGCCTAGGGGTGGCAAATACTTAATCTGCCACTACACTTACACATAAGTGCTTGCACTACATGTTCTTTGAACCATGCCTAGGCTTGCACATACTCTGCTATTTGAACTTCAATCTAAAACCAGAAAAGCTTACATTACCTCTACATTACTCACCCTTGATCATTCTCAAAACTTGCTGTGAACCTTGTACCTACTACTTATTCATTTTTACTTTCTTTGCCATCTATCTATAATAGGTAGAGGAAGTATTACATTCAACCCAAAAATTCAATATAGAGATATCACTAGAAATAGATGTTATGGTGCACCAAATAAATAAAACAGAACTTTTTTAGATAAGTTGTATGTGATTGTATGAATACATGTGTGTGGCATAACTCAAAAACAAAAGGTTATGTAATTACCAAACTTGGTTCAACACCTTCCAATGGTATGACACTAAGATTTAAGGAAATGCCTTCATCCTATCTACCCTTTTCATGGAAAAATGTTTGTTATTTCATAATTTTTCTCTGCAAGACCACAAGAAAAGACTAATAGCAATTTACCACTTGAAAATGCATCAGTAAATCAAACTAATAACAAAGAGTGCCTCAGAAACGTTTAACAAAACAAAAAATATGTTGTTGTTGTTTTCTAGTGCCTTGCATCTGGCAATGAAGCCATTAGCATTCGTGCTTTCCAATACTTTTGAACTGTAGTTTCTTCTGATCTTAATGCTTCACAGGTCTTCAAGTGGTCTTCATTCATTTCTGCTGGATCGTTACACAGGACACATATTGGTGAAGCTGAGATATCTATTCTGTAGAGATGACTTGCTAAGCAGTCGTGATTTGTCAGTAGTCGGAAGGCTGCAACCACTGTTTTCCTTTGTCTCTGGGGGATTATATCTGGGTTTATCTTTAGGACTCATACTCATGTATGTGGCTTTCATGTAACTGTTTTCTTAATGGACACCAGTTTTACAATGTGGCAGTTACATCACCCGACTTAAACCCCCATTTTGCAAGGGGGACCATACCTATCGTTGGTCAACGGGTCCATCGGACCTAGTCGGGAGGACTAAATAGGTGGTATTTAGATCCACCGACCTTCCCCTCATGTGCCTCTGAGGGACGCTGTTGTGCTGTGATAGGCCAGCACATATGTAAATGGCATTTCCTCCATTTTAGATAAAACAGTTATACCGCTGTGATTCGGTCCCCAGAGCCTCATCTGTTAAAAGCAGGGTGCACCACGGGCAGGATGGGGATGGGAATTGGGTAGGAGAGGCTATAGGAGGTGCATCACTACCCCTTACACCCCAAACAAAAAATATCACTAATATAATATATATATATATATATAATTTGACATACATTGCGAGTTTTAATAAGATCTACATCTTTTGTATAGTAAGATTTTGCCTATCTCTTACAATTTACCAATTATACAAAAGTTTGTTTAATAAATTCTAATGGTTTTAGTTACTATGGTAAACAGTGTAATTCCATGTAAATGTCTAACAGGCATGTGGTTCTCAACTCATGCTGTTCACCCAATTTTGAATTTGGTTGGGTAAATTTACCTGGTTGAGGTTTATATATGGGAACTTTCTTTAGTGCTTATGAAACTTTTGTATTTAGTCCTCAGATCCCTAAATTCATTCCCAACTCGTTATTACCACAGTAAAATTTGTGTAACCCTCCCTTGATAAATAATTTTCTTTCTTATTCTTTCTCAGTTAGTTTGACTGGCCACTGAAATCAATATTTTCCTTTTTGGATAATATGTAGGATTTTATTTATTTCAAGAACAATTTAAAGACAAGATGAGAAAGATTAAAGATGGAAAGAGAAACCAGATAATACAATAATACAAGCATAGCTGCATAATCAACTAATAAAGAATAAATCAAGTACTATAATATGCTATGTGCAGTTACTGAAATGGTATTGGATTCTAATTCAACAAGTGTTGTAAATTATTATTTCTAATATTATTAAATAGTTTGAAAAATCTTATTTCTTGAATGGAAACTTTTAGTACTTGTAGGGGTTTAAAGAATGTTTGTCTACATGAGTGTCGGCAAACTTTTTTCCAGGGGGGGGACATGTTGGAAGTTTGCAGTCAGATAATATTAAATCATTATTTTATCGTCAAAATTTATAATATTTGTTGCAGATAACCATATTAATTTGTGCTAAATAAAAATTGTTCTTTACATCAAAATTAAAATAATAGTTTAATAGTCAGTAATTGGCTGCACATTGATACCGAAATTTAGATTTCCGATCGAATGGGCTTTTGAAAAAGACACGTTTTAATTTAAGTGCCGGATGTGAGATTTGCGATAAGCGTTAAGTAATAACATACATAGATAATAGAGCAGGAAGTGTTGTAAGGTGAGCAAGATATGAGTAAATAATAGTCGTTAAATTTGTAGGATAAACACATTATTGGTTTGAAATTAACGAGTCATGACGTCATACTACATAGTTTAAATACACGTTTGAAAGTCAAGTCCACCAACCTTAAAAGTCGCGCGATATATTTAATAAAATATAAAGTAAACATTGTTTAATCCTAAAAAGGTAATTATATATTCGAAATTCATAAAACAACATGTTATAATAGAAAGGGACATTTCTAAATTGCGGGAAAAGGAAATAGCATTTTGGATACGAGGCTTTCTTGGATGACGTCATGACATTCAAAATTGAAGTGAACGGTTTTCCTAGCGTGGGTAAGCCAGAAAGCGTCTGGTCACTGCCCAGACCAGCACCGCACGTTGTGGAGTGCAGACGTGAGTGCGATTCCTCTACATATCGTTGAGTCGGCATAACTCACGAAATGTGGCGTTGAGAAAAAAATAAAGTATAAACCAACAGCATTAATTTTTCCGCCACAAATGGCGTCCCAACGTGTGGCGTCGAAAGAATAGACCAACCCCAAGACGACCAATCCAGCATAGAACCAGCTTCAAATGGCAACCCAACGTGTGGCGTCGAAAGAATGGACCAACCCCAAGACGACCAAGCCAGCATCGAACCAGCAGACAAGAAGGTGCCCAGCGTGTGAACATCTGTGAAACGTGTAGTGAACAAGTTTAAGTGCAGTTAAAAAAAAAAAAAAAAAAAAAAAAAAAAAATAGTGAAATAGTGAAAATATTGAAAATTTTGGTGAGTAAAAAAAAACACATGTAGATAGCTTAGAAATGGAAGACAGTGATAGCGATTTTCTAGGTTTTGAGAGTCCGGAAATTGAGAAAAGTGTAGTTAGGATGGAAGAATATAATCAAACTATAATCGGTAGCAGAATATGCCAAGAAGTAGAAGATCAGAACGTTAGAGAAACACCTAGAGGTAGCTCAGAAATGTTTAGTAATTCAGAAAGGCCAGCAATTATGTCAGAAATAGAGAATATGTTTCAAAAGATAATGAAAAAGATGAGTACAGAGTTAAGTCAAAAGATAGAGGAAACTAGTAAAGAATTAAGAACAGAGTTAGGACAGAAATTAGAGAAGGGACAACAGGAATTGGGAATGCAATTGGAAAATCAGAAGAGAGCTTTAGAAACCTTTAGGGAAGAAGTTAGGGAGGAAATTAATAAAGTCAGTAGTGAAGTAAAAGAAAATAGAGAACAGGTTAAGGGAGAATTAGAGACAATAAGACAAGAAGTAAAGAATTCTGAAAAGAAATTAGGTCAACAAGTTAGTGAAAAATTAGAGAAAGAAAGGGAAAGAGTAACATATAAATTAGACAAACAAAGGGAAGAGGTAGTACAAAGGTTAGATAAAGACAGGGAAGAAATTAGAGAAGAGTTACAGGGGTGTAAAGTTAGAATGGAAAGATCTGATGTAGAAAGTGAAAGGCAGGCTAGAAATTTGGAGGATGTTGCAGACCAAATAAAAGGGGTAGTAACAGAAATTACCCAGGTAAAAGAGGCCTTAGAAAATTTGAAATTAAATGAAAATGCATGTAATCACAACAATCTTAGTAATGAAGTTGCAAGAAACGAGGCAATACCAGGTGTATCAGCTGACATTTCGATGCAAAATAGAGGTAACAGTAATTCCCATTCTGATCTCAGAAATAGTTCAGGGACAGGTGACAATTCAAATTTACACTGGCCTAACCATGTCTTAAATGAAATGACACCTCCAGTTTTTGAAAATGAAGATTCAGATGATCCTAAAGCCTTTTTAGAAGGGTTACAAGAGTACTTCACGGTGAAACGTATACCAGAGGAGTACAAGATGGTGATAGTAAGAAAGTGCCTAAAGGGTAATGCTGCTAATTGGCTAGGCCTTTCTATGGGTAACAATAATGATTACAGGACCTTTAGGAACATCTTTTTAACCAGATATTGGGGAGCTAGTAGGCAGGCTAATATTAGAGTTGAATTAAGCAATGGAAAGTTTAATCCTAGATCGGAGGAATCGATGGTCAACTATTTTATGAGAATAGCGAGAAAATCGAAGATGTTGGATCCTCCCTTAGATGAAAAAGATCTAATAAATATAGTTACTCCACATTTTCCGGAAACGCTTCAACACTACCTAATCATAGCCCGACCCGATAGCATTGCAGCTATGATCGAATTATTATCAGCCTTAGAAGTCAATAAGCCAAAACATGCATTTGGAAATAAATATGAAAAAAAAGAAACGGTAAATTCTTTCGGGCAAGGGGCACAGTATTATCAGAATAGAAGTGAGATTAGGGAAAGATATAAAGGACCAGTACCAAGGATGGAATCATTCCGGTGGGAAAATCAAGGTAGATATAACCAGGAAGGGCATCACCAAAATAGAAATGGTAATCAAAGGGGAAGAAATATAAGGGTGAATTATATGAATACAAATAGATTTGATCGAGGTAGACGGGGACGTTATTTTGGACATAGTAGAAATTCAAATGATGGGTATTGGACAAACGGAGATAATGAGTTTAGACCGAGGTCACCAAGACAGGGAGAAAGGTATTCTAATGGACGAAATTCCCCCGAAAATGCGGAAATGGTTGAGGCCATTAACACGGTCAAAAACATGGTAGGAAGTAACCCCGATTTAATGCAGGAAAACAGAAGTAACAATTCGGGAAATAGTACAGGAGCAATACATAAAAATCAGGGAAACGCCAGACCCGGTCAAACGCGCCTTCAGTGAGAACTGGGTATCCTAGTAATGATTGTGATAAGTACTCGGAAATAAATAGTCCTAGAAGGCAAATGATGATACAAAAGAAAAGAGAATGTAAAAATAGAATCGACGAAAACGAAAAAGTAGGAGATCCACCTAAAATCAAAATTGGAGTAAATGGAAAACAATACAATGCAATTATAGATACGGGATCAAATAGCACAGTATGCTCACAAAATTTTTATGATAATTTACAAAGTAGTGGTTTTAAAGTAATGTCTTTACCAGTTAATGGGATATACTGCTCGCTAGCTGTGGGAAAACGAAAAGAGAGAGTAAAATTTCAAGCAATGATAAATATTGAAATAAATGGGAGAATACTAGGAATTTTATTTCTGATTGTAGGAAGACTTGTGACAGATATTATAATAGGTTGTGATTGTCTTTATGCCTGGGAAGCTGTGGTGAATTTTAAAAACATGATTCTAGAAATGAAAGTTGAAGATGAGACCATTATAGTGCCTTTTGTGGAAGATAGTAGTTCAGAAACTATTGTACGAGAAAAAGAGGAAGAAGAAATCCAAGGGGATACATTCTTTGTAGAATATGTTAAAGTAGGAGCTATGGAATTAACTGAAGTAAATGTCAAAGAGTACAGTGTCGATAATAAAGAAAATGTAGAATGGGATAAAAATGATTTCATAGACAATTTGAGGTTTTCTGACGCAACTAGGTACTATGATAGGGAGAGTAGTGAAGACTTAGAAGAATTGTTGAGGAAAAAAGTAACTCAGGCTGATCAACTAAATGAACAACAGAGGGATAAACTGTTTGAAATATTAATCCGAAATAAAGAAGTATTCTCTGAGAAACCTGGTAAATGTAATATTTATACTCATTCGTTTGAGATGATACCCATCAAACCTTTTACACATAAAGCGAGAGCTATCCCTAGTACCATAAGAGAAGAGGTAGATGCAGTTATAAAGTCAATGTTAGAAGATGAGGTTATTGAAATTTCGAATTCAGAATTTGTGAATCCCCTATGTATTGTAAATAAGGCCAATGGAAAGATTAGGGTGACATTAGACGCGAGAAAACTAAATTATTGTTCATCATACTTTCCATCAGGGAATCCAACAGAACGTGTCCTCCGAGATATAGGAATTTATTTACGTGTACTTACACATCATAATCACAAGGATTGGGTGAAATATTGTCCATTGATAGAAAAGATTATCAATCACACCATTAATGTAACTACTGGGTTTGCACCAATAAAATTAATGTTAGGAATTGAACCAGAACCAATATTGATCGGGGTACCAAAAACACTGAAAATTAATGACATTCAGTTAAGTGAAGAAGAAAGAGCGAAAATTGCTTTTGAACGAATCAAGAAAAAGGCAGAGAAGCGAAAATTAAAGAAAAAGAGTAGAAAACATAAATGGGAACCTAAGATAGGCGATTGGGTATTAGTTAAAGACCATAAGTTATCAAGTGCGTTGCGAGGTAGGAACAAAAGGATGGAATTGTTATATAAAGGTCCTGCAGAAATTATATCCAAATTTGGTTATCATACCTATGAATTAAAAGATGTTAAAAATGAAAAATGTCTGGGAAGATGGCATAAACAACTCCTTCGACCATACAAGAAACCGTGTGGTACCTTGGAACCTTGATTTCATGTAAAATTCGAAGTGTCATTGTATATTGGCGCCCAATCAGCTTTGAGATAAAATGTAAATGTTAGCTTACTTGAAAATCATATATTGGTTAGGTACTTACATATTCATGAAAAATGCAGAATGTGAATTGCTATATACTACAAAGAGCTTAAAAATATATTGTATAGAGCTCACAATAACCGCTTCAGAAAGATTGTTAAAATGTTCATCTCCGCATAGAGAGAAAACTGAACATTTACTTTGTAAAAATTTGTTAAAATATTTAGATGTATAGATAGTTATCACCACAAGACAAAGAAAGAACTTGTCTGAAGAGTGTAATGGATTTATATAAATATATGTACATTTTAGTGCTTAAAGGATCTAGTACAGATATGTGTTACAATAACAAAAGTGAGAATTCACAGTGCAAGTGATAGTGAGAGCGAAGTGAGCAAACATGAACTAAAAGAAGGAAGTATAAAGAAAGACTCTTGAAATTTAACCTTTATATAAAAGCTTCACAGAAGAAACCATAACATATTGTAATTAGTATTTAAGGATTAATGTTAAGTCAAGTGTACAATTGTTTGTCATGTTAAAAAGATTAAGGAGAAAATATGTTAATAACCAATTTCAAAAACAGTGTAATTGAAAATTGTATATAATGGGAGTGTTGCCGATTATTCAAAATACAGGAGTAATTTTTAATTTTTCTTTCGGGCAAGACATTTACATTATTTTATTATGAAATAATAAAATAATATAAATGGGGGCATTTGATACCGAAATTTAGATTTCCGATCGAATGGGCTTTTGAAAAAGACACGTTTTAATTTAAGTACCGGATGTAAGATTTGCGATAAGCGTTAAGTAATAACATACATAGATAATAGAGCAGGAAGTGTTGTAAGGTGAGCAAGATATGAGTAAATAATAGTCGTTAAATTTGTAGGATAAACACATTATTGGTTTGAAATTAACGAGTCATGACGTCATACTACATAGTTTAAATACACGTTTGAAAGTCAAGTCCACCAACCTTAAAAGTCGCGCGATATATTTAATAAAATATAAAGTAAACATTGTTTAATCCTAAAAAGGTAATTATATATTCGAAATTCATAAAACAACATGTTATAATAGAAAGGGACATTTCTAAATTGCGGGAAAAGGAAATAGCATTTTGGATACGAGGCTTTCTTGGATGACGTCATGACATTCAAAATTGAAGTGAACGGTTTTCCTAGCGTGGGTAAGCCAGAAAGCGTCTGGTCACTGCCCAGACCAGCACCGCACGTTGTGGAGTGCAGACGTGAGTGCGATTCCTCTACATATCGTTGAGTCGGCATAACTCACGAAATGTGGCGTTGAGAAAAAAATAAAGTATAAACCAACAGCATTAATTTTTCCGCCACAACATTAAGTTCATTAACTTCCAAGGGGGGTCGCGGCCCCCCCGTGTCCCCCCTTTTGCGATGCCCATCTTTGTCTATAATGAAATGATTCTCATTAGAGGCTCTTGGAGAATTTTATTGCCCAAAAACTTGAAAAACTGTAATTAATAGGGAAACTATGGTTAAGCATTTTAAATACTGAAATGTATTAATAAAATTTATTCAAATAGAAACAGAATGTGACCCACATTTCACTATAGTTTTCAGACAAAAAAAGGAGCTCTTATAAAAATGAACTGAAAGAAAAAGTTACAAAATAAAAAGGACTTGAAACAACACTTTCTTGGAAAGTTGAATCAGACTTTAAAAAGTTTGAGTGTAGAACCATACATCTTTTGGCTTACTGTGACAAGGTGAGGTGTCATATGTGCATTAAACTTTCTCATCTGATTCAAGTATCCAGTTAAATCTTCAAGGTAATTGCAAATATTCAACGCAACAAAGTTGCAAGCATTTCTATTTTGTGGGCGTTATAGTTAATTACTATTATGGATAAATCAAACAAAGATGTTATGTTGGCTTACCTGATCTGTAGGCAGCAATTGGAAGTCATCAGGAGGATTTGTAATGACGTAGCGCTTCGACGATGCATCACACGAGGAACTCGTGTCCCGAAACCTAAGCCAATATATGGCAGACACGATAAGTATGAAAAGACTACTGATAAGATACAACACCAAGGATGCAGCATAAGCCATCACAAGATGCAATGGCAATGTATATGAAAAACATAAAAATGTCATTAGGCATTTCATGTTTCTTCATTGCCTCAGCTTTCATGCACTTGCAATTCCTGCTTAACTCTTTTAATGCCAGTTACATCTTTAGAGCTTATGATCAAATAAATTAGATTATTGTAATATGTATGTTTAAAGCAAGAAATTAGTAAAACCCAAATGGAATTCAAGTAAAAATAAAAATCACATTAATGATTAATATCAGTATGGAACAGTGGGTGCTCTAATAATACTTGACACTTCCTCTTTACACCATTTTTCTATGATGTCACAGATATATCTGATCAAATTCTAATAATACTTGACACTTCCTCTTTACACCATTTTTCAATGATGTCACAGATATAGCTGATCAAATTCTTATACAACTTTTTCTTCCTTTTTATTTATACAGAGAGATCCATATACACGTGAACTGCTACACAGTGTTTTTCCACTGCAGGTGTAGAAACATGTCACCAGCAGCTGATATACACAAGGTCACAAACATCACTTGTTTTTCTCTGCTCTGCTCACAATCAGTATTGAGTTGACATGATACCGTGTGGCTGCATTATTACCAGTTTGCTTTATTATTTAGTCTTGTACTTAGTCTAAACTAAGCCCCGGCACAACAGCCCATAAAGAGCCAAGCCTTACCGCCCAGTCACTGCGTCCCCCACCTGCATGCCCCACTACAGGCGTTATTGGTGGGGTGCAGTATTGGAGGGTGGTATGTGGTCAGCATCCCAATCCCTCCCGACTAGTTATGCGGTCTTCACAACCTGGGGCCGCTACTTTTCTATCAAGTAGCTCCTCGATTGGTCCTCCTGGAACCGAACAAGGCTGAGTGCACCCTGTGCCAGACCACCCAACTGTGCTACGGAGGCGGTCCTTGTACTTAGTCAAAAAGTGTATTATGGCTCAGCATTTTTGTTTTCTACTGCACAGCATGTATTTATTTATGATTCATATGTGTTAACTCAGTCAACTCGCCAGGTGTGGTGCGCCACTAGTGGAGAAAGAGTTAAAGGCCCAATTTTTTTTGAGTCAACAGTTGATGCCTGTACATATGTGAATACAATTTTGTGACCTTTTTTTAGAGAATTAACCGACAGGGAGTGTGATTTTGCCTTTTTTCAATAAGGCTCTGCAACTGTTCATACATCCAATCTTTTGATGAGAACAATTGAAAGTGTGTTTCAGGACAGAATTATTAGTAGAAATTTGTGACCCCTCAGTCCACCGACCTAAGCCCCTGCAATTGCTATCTCTGGGGTAACTTAAAGCATTAAGTGTGCAAGACAAACCCACACACCCGGGAAGAATTAAAACAAAATATTTGTCAGGAAATTGCCCGCATTTCTTAACGTGAACTATGGCGAGTGATGGATAATTTCCTAAAGAGGTGCCAAAAACATATGGACAACGACGATGGCCAGTTTCAGCATCTGCTATAATTATATTGGTAAGTAAAACTTTTAAAAGTATTTTTAAAAATGCTGTATGGTTTTATCTGCGCTATTCTATGATAGCGGCAGTAGGCGAAAAGCGCAGAAGACCTGTACAGACAAAACATAGCGCAACTAGTTCACAGATTCTTGGATCACCCGTTACAAGATAGGTATACTGTTATCTTTGTCCAAATTTAAGACTAGTTGGCAAGGAACTATCAAAATGTAGGTATGGTAAACAGTGTTTCCTTTAAAAGGTTCACAAATTTGAGCTTTTCTCATAAATTTTTAGGACTAAATGTTCCTTGATTCTAGCTGTGGCAGAATATCAAGAAAGGCTGCATACTTTATATGAGCAACTTTGTTTTACATAAACTGAGTATGTTACTGACAATGGGTGTCAGCAATATAATGTACTATTCTTAATCAAGCATCCAATGAATAATATAGATTGTAAATGCATTAGTCAACACTATGAAAAACATAATGTATTTTTTACCACTGCTAAGCTTTTTTTTACTCTTTATTTATTTGTGTATTTAACATCCCAGAAACAGAGGTTTTATTACTGGTTTTCAAGGTATCACATAATATACATTGTACAGAGGGAGAATAGAATCTCTGCAGTTAACTCAATAGCATGTTCTGCTAGTTCATAATAAAACTAACATAAGTTCACAAATGTATATGCTAAATTGTAAAATCATAATGAATCTGATTTCCTGCACTTACGTGCATTAAACAGTCACCATATCAACAGCTTAACTTAGCAGAGAAATGATATGAATGAGCTAATTTATTTAAAGTTATGTTCTTGTGAAGTGCTACTTTTTACATATATTACTACCCAATATGAGGGTAGTATAGATAAGTACTGAGATAACAAATAATGAATGCTCAAAGCAATGTTTTATTTACCCCAGTTTCTCAAAGTATTCCTCCTAGCACTGTATGCAGTGGAACTACTCAAGCATCCAACCACTCAAGTTTCTGGCACTGCAGATGAGTTCTCCTTAATTACTACAACTGCTTTTTTGGGGCTAGAAAATTCATAACCTCAAAGTCAGTAAGGAATATGAAGAAATCACATGGTGTCAGGTTGGGACCATATAGTGGATGAGTTAGAAAGTCCATTGTTACAGTAGAAATATGAGCTGATGAATTATCATGGGGCAACAAAATGCACCTTAGTTCTGTCTTTGGATGCTGTTTGTCAATTTTCTGAACATTTTAAAAGCTTAACTTCTGTGCAACTGCTGACATTCGATGTATGCCAATAATATTACCTTAAAAGTCTTGCATGTGGCAAAGTTCATCTTCTTGAAGTTCTCCATTGGTTACTATTAAATATAGATATTGTACCAACAATAGCACCTGCCACTATTGTTGAATGGAAGTCTAAATGCAGTTTCCAATGAACTATTATGCCAGTTTCACCAGCTATCTGTAGTTGAATGCAACTATCTATCGGAGTGCAGGTTATTTTCAATTGTATGCATAATAGTGTGAAAGTTTTTGTGGCAGTAGCCATAATGTCTTCTCATGGGCGGCATTGCATCAGGAATGAACATGTTAAGTAATGCTACCACAAGTGATAAGCATGGGAGTGGAAGTGCAACTATATTAACATTTTAGAAGCTTAGTTTATGTGCATCATTTTGAGCAACACTTCTCTGATTTCCAAGCACAATGGTTATCGTGTACTTGAGGAGAAGGAAGTGGCAATATTTTTCTTTTCCATATTCCTTGACCTCTTAACTTTGATAGGTAGTAGGCCATCAGGAAATACCCTAATTGAGGACTGACATTTTGTTTCTGGATCAAAGTGATATATCCATTATTTATTTATGCCAACAAACTTACTGTTGGTGTTTTTAAACACACAAGCCGTGTGTGGGCAAAGTTTGAGAGGTATATAGGAGAAATACGAACTGGTTTGAGAATTTAATGCCATTCTGGCAGTTTGTCACAATAGCTCAGTGGTAGAGCAGCCGCCCAGTAAGCGGAAGGTCTGAGGTTCAAATCCCAGTTGTGGCATTGAATCTTTAAGTTCCATTTCTACCTCTCAAATGATATATCCATGTTTTGTCATCTGTAACAATATCTGAAACATCATGAGACCTTTCACAGTTAAGTCTTTGCAGAATTTCTTGGCATCATTTCACTTTGTGGAGATTCTATGCTTCAGACAGATTATGGAGTACCTATCTTGAAGACCTTTTTACACAAAGGTGCTCATGAAGGATGGCTGAAAGACTGCAAAGTAATCACTAATGCCAGCTTTTAGGTTAGTCTTGCATCTTCTCTGATCATAGTCTCCACAGAGGTGATGCTATTTTTTTTGTCATTGCTGTTCTGCTACTCTTTCCTTCATCTTTAATAAACTGTCGTCCCATCCTAAACTCTCCAAATCACAGGAACACAGTAGCAAATGAAGGAGAGAAGTCCTTGATAGCCTCCCTCAAATGTTCAAGTAACTGCATTTCATTTAAGCCACCTTTGAAATTGTATAAGATTATTGCATGAAAATGGTCTCTTGAATCTTCATTGTACTTAAAAAAACATTCATGCTTTTCAGACTTAAAACATACAATGTAGGAAAATGCAGCTTTGGATGTTACCATGGCAACACCAATGACTTAGCAGTTTCAACCAAGTAACAATGTCTCAATACATGGAATATAACCTTTCTCAAAGTACTGTGTGAGAAGAATTTGCCCAACTGCTCTGTTCAGCATAATTGCTGGCACTCTGGAAATTTGTCCTTTAGTTTCTTGTTATTACATTCTACTGTTGCTTCAAGCACAATTGAATGCCATCATCTTAAATAGGAACTGGATTTAAACCTTGAACATGGAAAGCTAGGTGCACAAATTATGCCTTAAGCAAGACAGATTTCTCTTTTACTCTAGCTTTTAACTTGAGCACCAGGAAGCCAAATCAGCATCTTCGTGCAGTTTCTAATAAAAATGTACTTACTTCCTTTCTCATATCATTTACTCTTTTGTAGTGTCAAACAATGTGGGTACCCTGTGAATATGCAGCTATTCACTGGTATAATTGGAAATGCTCATCTTACTCATACAAGTGAGTATCTAAATTTCATTCTTCCCTGTGATCGTCATCATCATTATCAAGATGATTGTTACAAAACCTGCTAAACTTCATTAAAATATGTTTCTTTTTCTGAATAATGGAGCAAAACTGCTAATTTAATATCACTAATTGTTAGGGATACACAGTCACTTTAAAGCCAGATAGATGACCTCAGTTGTGCAGTTATCTTACTATACCATCTATTGAAATAATTTGCTCATAGATGCCCTTACTGTGCTTTTCAAATGGGAAGGAGTTTGTCCTTGAGCGTCTCCAGGCCGGTAACCAATCAGGGTCCTGCTGTGTTGTCATATTGCTTTCCCCTTAAGTGGGATTTGACGCGTGCCACAAAATATGAAGAGTGGGGTTAATGAGCTTGCAATGCTGTGCATGTAAACGTATCTTATTGGCTGCAGATCAGAACTCTTCCCATTTGAAAAGCACTATAGTTCCCTAATCACTTCTTTTATGTTATTTTATCTCTATATATAGAGCCTTCATTTGGACACATGGCGGTATTAAGAGCTATGCTTACCATGCATTGTACTATAACTGCTTCTCTTCCCTCTCCACTTTTCCTCCTCTCTGTGTGCTGGCTAATCAGTTGATGTGAAGCCTGTGTTGTACAGAGGTTTATATGTTGTGAGACCATGTGTTTTAATGTTATGGTGCCTTAGCGCTATTATTGTGCCAAAAAGTCTGTATACTTCAGCACACAGAACCTTAATGTGTGATTTCTATGTGAAAAATGGGATGGCATTTTTAGACAGATTCCCTGATATTTGTGCATCTCACATAGAGCGAGCGAGTGAGTGTGTGGTGTTTGAGGGCCCGTCGACAACCTGCTCCATTAGGGCCTGCCTCGCAAAGGAATGGTTTGTAATCTTGTGAATAGATTTAGATAAACAGGATTTGTTCTTGATAAGGAGCCAAAATTAAACCATCATGTTTTTACAGAAGAAAGTCTTGTTGACACTGGAGAAAGGTTAGAATGAAATCCAAAGAAATATCTGAAAAAACTTGCACAGGAATTTAGGAAATTTGTAAACCGCGGCTTGGAATGCTACTTAACTTTAAAATTAAAACCTTATAAGATGTCTGTAGTTCAGAAATTGCATCCATGTAATAATGAAGTAGAGAATATTTCCGTGACAGTGTTGAATCATTTAAATGATTGCTCTGTTGATCCGGATTAATTTATTTATGGAGAAAGCATAGTTTTATTTATGTGTATATGAAGCATTAATGAATGTTAATGCAAACTTTCTTAAAAGATGTGACAGATATATGATGCCACAAGGACATCATTTCAAATATCTTTTATGACAAAGGTACAGTTTGTCCAGATTTTGGCACTCCATATGTGTAAGAGAGGAGAAATTAGGAGAAGTGACTGGCGTGGCGGGGAACAAGCAAGTGATGTCAAAACTCAGGCAGCCACATACACAAGCAGTGTATGCTTATGTATTGCAAACAATTACTGTATAGTTATCACAGTCAGAGCAAGTGGTATACTAATCCCCACCTCTGCTATTACGTAAGTGGGCAGGTCTCTGCTATCACACATCTATGTTTCAGAAGTGGGAGTGTGCCACGATGAACTGGACAGAGTGTATGTGGTTATTGTAGTTATAATTAGCATGTGACATCTAAGTGTTTGAATTTAAAAGGCTATGAATATCAAAACTCTGTTGGTAACAAACAGAATACTTCCTGGTGACCAGAAAACTCCTTTTAAGGCAGCCATGCATCCAAACTAGGACTCTAGATGACTTATTTGTACCTTACCGACTTAATATTTACTGCAAACACTTTAATTTTTCTCTCACCCTCTTTAGTGTGTGTTCAAGAACATAACTATTTAAACTATTTTGGGAGCTCTTATCATAATACTATAGGTTCTACATCACATTATTCTAATTTATAAATAAGTTAAAGCAATTGTTGTAAATAAATACCTTGATACTGGCATTAAAAGAGCAAGATTAGTTTTGAAAGATTTCTACAGAAACGTCTGTGCATTTAAGGACAAATATTAGTTATCATTCATTTAATTTTGAACAATCATAATATAAAATTCATATGCATACATGTGCATAATTTTCACATTGCAATAATGAAATGATGCAGCAAATCCATGCATTCTTAACTTCCTGCATAGCAAAAATGTTTAATTTGACCTTTACATGAGAGTATTTAAAAAGGATAACTTGGACCACATGAAGTGTTGCAAAGTAATATTTCTTAAATGAATGAATAAATTAAATGCTGATATTTTTGGAACCAATTACACACAGTGACTGCTATAGGGTCACAAACATAATTTTCTCACGCTTCCCTCATAGAGAGGTAACTAACACACTTTAACTTCAGATTGTGGGAAGGAGTTGGTGGCAGTGATGTCACTAAAAGATAGATAACACTGTCAGTTAATTTATAACCTTCATAATCATTAGAACCTCTTTTGAAAGTAATTACTTTCATTGTCAGCTTTTTGTCCACAAGATGAAAGTGGTGGCTTCGGAAATATGTTTTGAATGAATATGAAGTAATAATGCATAAGTATTATAAATTGACTCCAAGCATTATGTATCAGTCTAAACTTGCATATATTGACTCATCTTTAATAACCTGGTTTCATACCAAAGAAATTGTTATATACAAAATATTAACAAATTTATGTACATTACATTTTTACATTGGGTGTTAAAAATGGCAGATATTTACTGTGCACTGGAGCTAGCTTTTTTAGAGAAAGTGCATTGTTTATCCAACATTAAATAAAAATGTTTTGGAAGCATACTGATTCAAGTTTTTAACTGACATCTTGAAGCAGTACAATTCAAAACATATGTCAGAATTTTGAAAAGGATATGTAAGTTTTCTTGAACATATTTAACAATGTGAATTAGTTACATTTACTACTTATGTACTTAGAATTAAACTGTGTTTTAAAATAATTTTAAAATGTGTTAAGTGGCTTAAAGATACATTTAGATGAGGTATAGAAGATTCTAAAAGATTTCATTCAAGGGAGAAGATACTTCAAAATGAAAGTTGTTTGAATTGTTAAGGAAAACAGGTATTAAAGGAAATGTATTATTATTCTTAACAAGCATTGGAATTTCCCTCTTCCCCCATGCCTCATGACATGTTATCAATAAGCCAACCCCTTTTTCTGAGATTTGAGAAAATCAGTATTTAATTTTATTGATTCATTTAGGATTTACTACATTCTAAAATTCTGTGAAGTAAAGTCAGATTAAAATGC
This sequence comes from Tenodera sinensis, assembly GCA_030765045.1. Lineage (NCBI taxonomy): Eukaryota > Metazoa > Arthropoda > Insecta > Mantodea > Mantidae > Tenodera > Tenodera sinensis. Next base: position 286,487,356 of record CM060962.1, on the reverse strand, counting down.
TCTTAACATGCTAGAATATTATATTATTTTCAGTAGCTGGCTTCATGCATAGCTATACTCTGAGAACTTAAAGTGAGAGCCAATAAATAAAATGTTTGGCAGTTCCAAATAATTGTTAAGCATAGATTAAAGTCTCAAGACAATTTTATTTATCGCTAAGCTGGTTATAATGAGAGAAATGATAGCTCCTTACAGGGTGATCCAAAATTAACAATTTTATTATCCTAGGTGGAGTAAAATTATATCAGGAGAAAGAAAAACAGTTAATACAAAAGTTACTACATAATCACCTTAGCATATTGTATTATTGCTGAACATTAATGTTATCATTATGGCATTTCATAACAATATTAATATATTCATTTAATATGCTGACTATTAATATAGTAGAGAGTTATACTCAAACTGCTAAGTAAAACCTAAACAGACTTGGACAACTACTAACTACAGTATTTGTAACATGCATATACCAACATAGCACCACATTTTAGAGGAATAAAATGATTCTAATATTTTGTTATCCTATGGGAAATTTACATGCATGTTTATAGCAGAATTTTGTACAATGATACATGCAATGTAATTCTCATAAATGTGATGCACATGTACAGAATATTTGTATAGTATCTAATTACCAAAAATCCTTTGTGCCAACTATACCTTTGGAACAACACAACGAGGATAAGGAAGGGTGGTACATCTACTGCAAAAGGACAGAGGAATTCATGCTTCAGTATTAGTAAAGTATTTGAAGTCAAAGTCGGCCAAAATTCTTTGAGGTCAGCATCAGCCAACTGAATCCTCTGAGGCCAGTTGAGGTCAGTCTCAGTCAACTGAATCCTCTGAGGCCAGTTGAGGTCAGTCTCAGTCAACTGATACCTCTGAGGCCAGTATTAACCAGCTGAAACCCTTGAGGTCAGTGTCAGCCAACTGAACCCTTTGTGATGTTGGCAAGTAAGTGTCTTCTTGGCAAGGGAAAGTTATTGTTAGGGGAAGACTAGCAGGGTGGTTGGTTTTAATGGTTTTACATCAAAGACCATAATATGTCACAATGAAGTTGACTGACTCTGCCTTATATAATGGTGAACAGGGTCCTTGAACTTGAATATTGTGTAATTAATAACATTTATTCCAGTGACTGCAGGAATGGTGTTTCTTTTTAACCTCTCCACTGTAGAAAGAATATTACTTCATAAATCATTTTATGGAAATTAAGCCATTTTACCACAGTGGATGAACAATAATTTACAATTTAACTGAGAGAAGCTTGAGACAGTGAAGCAGGGAGCAAACTGAAACTGTGTGTCCATGGAATGACACAATTACTTCACTTATTTAAAAAACAAATTTCAAAAGTTTTCACAGCAGATGCTTTCAAACATGTGATGCAAGAAGCACAGAAATTTTCGAAGTCCGAAGTCTCTCCAACGTGCATGTTGACTAGGCTGATTACTGTTTCTTGCATAAGAACCAATATGCATTTCATTTATTACAACTGTAGCCAACCTCTAAAAGTATCCTCATAAACTGCCCAACAATTGTGTGCTATCATCTGACTATGGTTTTTATTGCTTTACAATTATGGTCATGCAGTGAAGAGGAATTTATTGTAGTGCAAGAAGTGAAGTTTATAAGCGCTTGGAGACATTCTTGCAGATAATAAAACTTTTAGAAATGGCTCATCCAAACAGCAAGAACCATTCATCAGACCTCTTTCCAGGAACTATTGGAAGATATTAGGCAGGCCTATCTTGTTGTGTAGGAATTACATTAAAGTTTAGGCTAGGCATAGTTAAGTCAATGAATTTGTGCTTAGTCAACATAATTTCGGGACAATGTATATGGTTATACAGTTAGTATAATTTAAGAGACAAAAATATCTAACAGTTAGTTAAGAAATAATGCAGGGAAATATGTAGATGACTGAGTTATTTTTATATTTCAGAACTTATTTTGCAGCAAACTTATAGGAAATATAAAAACAAAATATCACTTAAGCCAAGGTTAGAAGTTTAAGTAGCAATAATATTTCATTCTTAGTTTCTATCAAGAAATAAAAGTTAATCATTATGGCCTTTCCTTTACACCCTGAACATCATGCAAAAGCATCTCAATTATGAAAGGTAAGGTATACTGAGGTTCTTTGTGAATCCTGTAATGGCAATTCTGTATTTGTAAGGATAAAGGCTGGGCACACACAAGGATGAATGCTGAGAAAACACAACTTACATTTCAAGAGACATGTTAACTACTCTCAATATGAATAGAGAAAAGTTAAAAGCATGCACTGTATGGAATTATCAGAAAAATGTATACACTTTTAATGACAAAATACATGCATGAAGCAGTTCTCTATTTTACAAGCAGTAGATACTGAAAATTAAATTCTCAGGTTAGTACACAGATAATACATTTCAGTTAAGTACTTGAAAATAAGCTTTCTTCTTCTCTTACGCAGAGCAAAGGAAAGGTTTCCTACTTTAAATATATTATATCAATTAAAACTCTGCTATATACAAATTTAATATAAATAACTTCCATTTAAGGACAGTTTGTTGATTTATACAGAATAACATCATAATGTAAGCTTTACTTTATGAAAAGTTAGTCAATATGTTCTGAAGTTTGGACATGCTTTAATCCAATTTCATGAAAAAGAAGTCCATGAAGTGAATCAATACAATTAGTTTATAAAAATCTGAACATATTTTACTTAGTGAAAAGTTACTGTAATTATTAAGTGAATCACCCTGTGCATATTAAATTCACATAAAAGCCAAAACTGGATGCATCACCCTAAATGGTCAACAAATGCCAGACTTAACTGCAGAATGTAAAAATCCTGCTTATTCTTGCTGACACTTTTTGTTGATTTCTGCTTGAAGCCAGAATCTGAGAATTAAGGCAGATAAGATATTTACCTATAAAGCCCTATACAAAGCATTCCATAGGACTTCAGAGCTGCAACAAACAGGTCTCCATACTTTCCCGCTTCACCATACTGTGCTAGTGGACCATCATAGAGTGAGATCTGTCCCACTCTACATCTGTCGCGGTTAGACAAACTATCCGCCGTGCTGTTAACAGAGATCATAGTGCTTGCTATGTTTGGAGTCAAGCAGCTTGGGGGGAGAGCAAAAATCCATAAAATACCTTCTCTGCTTGCAATAGGTAAGTAAATATATGGTGTTTTACATTCACATGATTTTTTCTACACCTCTTTCAACAAGCATTATTAATTAATTATTATAAAAGTTTATTCTTCTATCTACTGCATTTGCAGAAATGACTTTATTGTATATTTTCTTGTACATAAAAGGGGATTAGGGGAATATGGTAGGCTTGAGTGTTAGTCAAGTCTTTTAAGAGCAGGTTGCCAGTTAATGGTTTGAAATTTCATACTATCTGCATGATCATGAGAAAAAAAGAGTAACAACTTCCCAATTCATAAAAATATAACTATATGAAAATTCAAACCAGTAATAAAATGTCTCAGAAATATTGTTGTTAGCTAATGCTGGATTTCTGACAATGAAGACATAATCCTCTTGCTCTCCAATATTTCTCACTGATGGATGGGGTGTTAGAAATGGCTGGGCATATTTGAAGGTGGTCTCAGTCCATTTCCTCTTGCAGAACATATAGAGCACAGAGTGGTGAAGAATATATCCCAATTCTGTTTAAATGTTGTTGTTGTTCTCTAGTGCCTTGCATCTGGCAATGAAGCCATTAGCATTCGTGCTTTCCAATACTTTTGAACTGTAGTTTCTTCTGATCTTAATGCTTCACAGGTCTTCAAGTGGTCTTCATTCATTTCTGCTGGATCGTTACACAGGACACATATTGTTGAGGCTGAGATATTCTGTTTAAATGTTTTGCCAGACAATCATGTCCTGTAATCAACCTGAAGGATGCAACTGCCTTTTTTTTCCGAGGATACTCAGGAATTACTATTTGAATGTTTGGTAGTTCCCATCTTTTATTTTTTGATTTTTCATAGTAATATTTTGCAATAATTTTTTTGAATTCAGAGTTGACTAATCTTTTAGCTGTATAAAATGGCAGATGAACTATAGATTTCTGTACAATGCCGGTACCCTTTTTTGCAAGAAAATCAGCTTTCTCATTACCACTCAGTCCACAGTGAGCTGGTATCCATTGGAAGACTAGGTGTTTTTGAAGTGCTGTTAGATGGGTAAGGATTTTCCAACATTCTATAATTGTTTGGTTTTTTGGTGACAACTTGGAAACAATTGCTATAATTGCCGCCCCGGAATCTGAGAGAATAACTGCTTGATGAAAATTTGAAATTCTATACAAAAGATTTTGTAAGGCCATTCGAATTGCTTCAATTTCTCCATCAAAGTTTGTAGTTCCATAACTTAAAGATTTGTAATAGGAAAAGAGGTGACACGTGATTCCAGCCCCTGCTCCATCTCAGTTTGATATCAATGATCCATCAGTATAAATATGGAGCCATTCGTGTTCTGGAAATCTAGTATGAATTGTCTCTAATGCCAATAATTTTAGAACACTAGTTGAAGTATCACTTTTCTTAACTTCTTCTGTCAGGTGTAAATAATATGTGATGTTTAATGTTTGTGTCGGATTGACTTTAGATATGAACTTTTCCTTTGAATTAGGAAGGTATACATTCTTCTTGATGTCTTGAATTTTGGAAAGAAAGCTCCCCTGAGTCTTTAGTGTATGTGTAAAATTTCTCTTGTGCCATGTATTGAATGGGAATCTGATCAACTTTTTGTGTTGAATAAGAGCCGCTTTTTCTATTTCATATTCAATGGGGTATTGGTTGGTTAGTATTTCCATAGCTGGTATTGGTGTGGTTCTGATAGCACCTGTAATTAGTCTCAGACTTTGGTTTTGAAAGATTTGATTTTTTTTTGTATTTGCTGTTACAAGAACTTCGCTGTAGTAAGTAAATAATGGCTTTATATATACATTGTATATTGTGTTAAGAGTTGCTCTGGAACATCCCCACTTCATTCCTGTTAGACGTTTTAACAGTGAAAGGTGCCTTTCTGCTCTTTGTATTACATTTTCTATTTGTTTGGTCCATGTAAGTTTAGTATCAAATGTAACTCCTAAATAGTTTGCTTCCTTTGTTTCAGGGAATTGTTGACCCTCAAAATTTAGTTTTATTTTTAGTGGTTTTTTTCGTAGTGAAAAAGATTTGGTAGTTTGATTTTGTTGTATTAACAGTCATTAATCAGCAAATAGTGCACACTTCACACTTGATTTTTGTATTTCTTGTGGCAGATCATTAATAAATATATTAAAAGGTGTAGTGCTGAGCACTGTGCCTTGTGGTAAGCCGTGCTGTACTTGTTTATATTTAGATATATTTCTTCCATATCTGGTAGCAATAAAGCGTTGTGTTAGGAAATGACAATGATACATTATCTTCTTTTCTATTGAAGGAGTCTTTGATTTCTTGACTGAGAAGTAAGACTTGTTCATTTGTAGAGTGGAACTCTCTGAATCCAGCTTGACATGGGGAAATTAAATTTTGTGATTCTAGAAACCAATTTAACCTATTTGACACCATTCTTTCCATCACTTTTGCTATTATGCTAGCAAGAGCTATTGGTCTATAATTTTTTATTTCTGATGCTGTTTTATCTTTCTTCAAGAGTGGAACAATTATTGCTTTTCGCCATTCGGCAGGTACAGTGGTGTTCCAGGATAGATTGTAGAGTTTTAGTAGTTGTTGTTTTGCTGTTATTCCAAGGTTTTTTATGAACTCTGGATGTATGTGGTCTGGTCCAGGAGACTTTTTGTTTTTTAGATTATTAATTGCAATGTTCAGTTCTTGCATAATAAAATTTTGATAAAATATATTGGATTGAGTGTTAGGATCACATTCTCTTTCTTGTTTCAAATCTTTCTTAAATTGTTTACGTTCCTTTTTATTATTTCTTGTAACTTTATGTGAATTAGCATAATATTTGTTGAATGTTTCGGCTATGGCTGCATCATTTGTTAATATTTTATTGTTGTGTATGATAGGTGTGCTGTTGCTTTCTTTCCTGTCCTTGACATTTTTTATGAACTTATGAGCTTTGTTACCATCTGTCCTATAATCCATTTTTTCTAAGAAATTATTAAAGTGATTCTTTTTAGCTGTATTAATTTCTTTTTTTAGTGAGGCACATTTCTTTTGCCATATTTGTGTATTTGATATGTGTTTTGTTTGTTAAGCTGTATTTCTAGCTATATCCCTTTACTTTTTCAGTTCTTCTAACTGGGGGTTCCAAAAGGATTTGAAATTTGTTATTCTTCCACGAGGAATATGTTTTTTTGCAGTTTCTAGGATAACTTTACAGAAATTTTTGTTCATAAGATCTGGTTGGTCATGCAGCTGTGAGTTTGTTTGTTCTTTAAATTTATGTTCTAATTCAGTTTTATATTTGTTCCAATCTGCTTTTTTGAAGTTCCAATACAGATTCGTAAGACCTTGACTGTTATTTGTATTCTCTAGTTTTATATCAGCAATTACTACTCTGTGACCATAACTTGGATCTTCTATAACTTGTTTTTTAATTTTTGAAACAATATTTGTTGTAGCTAACAAGAGGTCTGGGTTACTGCCTGCTCCAGAGTAAGGTATGAAGGTTGTGGGATTTTCTTTACTATAAATCAGTTCAAAAGTTGTGGTATTCAAAAATTCTTCCACTATCTTCCCTGTAGAATCCACTTTTTCATAACCCATCTTTTGGAATGGGCATTGAAATCTCCAATTATGATTGTTTTATTTAATTGGTCAATAAGTGAGAGATCTGGTTCATTCCTGGGAGGATTGTAAATACTGTATAAATGTAGATGTGTTTTGTTATCCCAAAAATTTAGCTTTATTAATTCACTTTTATCTGTGTTATCCATTTCTTTAACAATTTCAAAGAAGGATTTAATATCCTTTTTGACTCCAACTAATATTCCACTACTTATCTGTGTATTTTTGGGTTGTAAGTATAGTAAAAATCCAGTAAAATTGAAGTATTTAAGTTGGTCATTTGTTAAATTTGCTTCTTGTATAACAAAGATATCTATTTTATAGTCAAATACAATTTTATTCAGTTCTACTCTTTTAGTTTGTGTGAGACCACCCGCATTCCATTGTAGAAGTCTGATGTTAGATCTTCTATTAATATAATGTTTTGGTTCTCGAGAAGTAGTCCCCGCCCGGAGATCCGAATGGGGGACTATTTTAACTCCAAACGTTGTGCTATAATGAGACCTTCATTTTTTGCATAATAAGGTTTTGTCTGTCTCTTAGAGTTTACCAAGTTGTGCAAAAGTCATTCAGAATAAAGATGACTTCAGAGGTTATTCCTAGAAAATTTGGGATATACTATCATGAAAACATCTTAAATGTATGGTATTTTAATCAAAATCATTAAGACTCATTTTTGAAGAAACAAAATTTGATATAAAGGATAGTTTAGGAGGGGTGGAGGGGGGATTTTCTTGAAAATCTTTGTGTCACAACTTTGTAACATACAGAACTTAAATAAAAAGTTAGGTTATTATTATTTATTTATATCAACAAACAAGCGGAGGCTTTGTGGTTCAAATCCCAGCTGTGGCACTGAATTTTTCAGTTCCGATTCTACCTCTCAACCAAGTTAAGTATTTATGGGACTCTTCATTTTTGAGCTATACTGTTCATGCACCCACCCACCTGTGCACGGGCTAATGCACTGGGGGTCTCCAAACAAGTATTCCCAGTGAAATCTAGATGTAAAATTTTTGGAATGGGATATTATACTTCCTCTACTTACTGTTAAGTATGTATTAAAGAAAGTAAAACTAGAATGGTTCCTACACTCAAACTATATACATGTGTGATCCAATGAAAGGCTTCCCCGATGCGCACGAGTTGATACCTCTGGTTGGATATATTTAGAGATGTGATTATACTCCTCATTTGGAATACTGAAGTGTATTAGCCACCTCTAAAGTTTTTCTATTAAGAGTTTTTCAGAAGTGTTTAACTTAGAGGCTTTAGATTGCTTTTATTATCTTTGTCTTATTTGCTAGTAGCTTGTTACACTGAAACGAGATGCTACTGCTGATTTTGTGTGTTATATTCATTTGGTACTTTTTAAGTCTTAAGTGAATTTTCTTTTTGTTTTTTCAATGTAACAGTCAATGCAATTTATTCTGTAAGTTACCCGAGTTTTTCTATGTCCCAGTTTATATGTCCTAATGGGATGCCACAAAATCAGTGTTCGAATCAAACTTTCTGACAAGGGGGGAAAGCTTAAGCTTGTGTTATATTTATGGCAATAATGGTAGTAATACCAGTAGTAGTAGTAGCAGCATTGGTGTCTTGCATACATAAAAAGTAGCAGCAATATGCATTTTACTGTCTTCAAGAGCACTGTGATTTTATATTTCTGAGCAGTACAGGCATATAACTCTCCCAAAACTGTTTGACAAAAGCCGGCGGCATTTTGTTTTCCATTTTTCAAATCTAGCTTTGTCTACACATCCCCTAATTAGTGTATTACACTTACTATTTTTGCTAACACATGTCACTTCCAATGCTACAGTCTTTACCTCAGAAGCTGTAATATTAACATTACTTGAAGTTGAAGCCCAATATTTGAACTGCAATACATCACTGCCATTACTTTCTGTAACTTTTCACATTCTCGTCACAAATTTATCCATGCTGACAAACAATAGAACAGTGAATTGCAAGAAACTGAACTGAATACTGCAAGCTGCAGTTGCCATTGCTGGAATTGTGACCCTGAATGCCAAACCAACTATAGAACCTGAGAATTGTTTATTGTTAGCTTACTTACAATATGATACATTTGCTTAGTCACATCTCGCACTCGTACCACGTACAGTTTGTATCAAAAGTATTCCGTGTCTTCTTGTATTTTCAAAGAGTAGTAATAGTAAATACTTTCAGTAAAAAGAAAAATACTTTCTCGGCAGGGAAGGAATTTTTCTTTTAGGAGGTGGGGAAATTATTTAATGAGAGGAGGAAATCCCCCATCCCCCTGTTAATTCAAACCCTGCACAAAATGGATACTGTTTTACACAAACAATATGATAGTGATCTGCTAGTGTAAGATCTAAAATTATAACATTGAGAGAGCTCACTTATTAAGATGAAAATTAAATTTAAGATACCTACATATTTAAAGTCGGTGCATGTGTGTATGTGCCTATAAGATTCCTACCCTTGCAATTGATTTGGACCAAATTTGGCACACATATTCTTTAGAATAACACTAAAATTTCTGTATGGGTAGCATAATAAAAGAAATCCAAACAGAAGTGGGGTGGAATATATTTGGTAGGAGGCAATTATGAGGATTCTCAGCATTTTCAGTATGATTGGCCTGATGGATACTGCAGGGATGCTATCAACATATCATCCTTGGTGAAAGAGGGGACAGAACTGTTAAGCAGGAAACAAGTTTGAAGTTTTGCAGTACCAATGAGGCTATTTTTTCAGTAATTTTGTTAAACAAGAAAATAAATGTTGCTCGCTCCCATTTTTCTTTTACATGTGGTACTGCAGGGTTGAAAATTGTTTGATGGGAGGCATTTTAGGATTTTGGGTATGAATGGGACATTTAACATGCTTATTTTTGGAGCAAAAGTAAAAATACTGTGGGGTGCTATCACAAAAATCCACCCCTTAGGGAAGAGGGAGCAGAAATGTTTAGCAAAAAGCGACTTTGAGGTTTTTCAGTACCAATGAGCTTGCTTTCTACATACTTTTTTGAAATAAAAATGGAAAACTGATGATTTACCAAAACCATCAAAGCCCTGGTCAACACCAAGTGTTTCTGCTAGCTAAATATCAAAAGGCCTCAAGAGCTGCAGATTTTCCAATTAAGGAAAAATGCCAAAAATTGACATAATTTCAGCTGATAATATAGACTTTAGCCTGTTAGTTTCAAAGATAAATGGTAGAATTAATACATTAAATTATTTTTTGTTTTATCTCTCATTTTCATCAGTTGCTGGTTCAATGCAATTTTTGTATAATCACTTATTCCTTCTGGGTATTCTGGAAAGGGAACTAACTTTTGTACCCTTATTTGTATACTGAAACTCTACATTTTTAAAAAATAATGGAGAGGAACAAAGACCATCAATAGAAAGTATATAGTGATATCATTTAATTTCAGAAAAATATATAGGACAAATCTCCCAGAAATGGAGAAACAGTACTTTGGCATGGAATGACAATTAAAAGTAACAAAAGTTTACAGAATGAACATTTATGAAATTTTGAAGTACTACAGTATCATTACAAGTAGTTATGCAAACTGTTATAGCTTTGGTTAGTAAATCACAGGAGATAGGAAGTATTTGCTCAGACATTACAGTTACACTTACATCTCTCCTTAAGGCTCAAACTAAACTAAATGTATGTTTCTACATACAAGTATGTTCATGTAAATCCAACATATTATCTACATTACCTGTAGCCTCCTCGGAGACCGGCTCCTTCAGCTAATATCAGTTCTAATTCTGGAGTGGCTCCACCAGTAATCAAGGAACGTATTAGCGTAAGAGCATTCTGGTTGAAGTATGTCTGCAAACAGAACAAACTTCAGTTATCACTATGCTCTGAAGTGTAACATTTATAGCTCCTCTCTCCATGACAGCAATTCATAAAAAGAGTATAACATTCACCAACTTTTGAAAACTTATTAAACCCATTCACAATAAAATTTTCTTTATAGGAAGATTTGTCTGGCATTCTTAAATAGCACTAGAATATCCTATTTTTGAGTCATGTTCTCTTTCTGCCTCCCTCTACACATACCCCTATGCTCTTTTTTCTTTAGAAAAGATCTAAATATACCAGGTGGAAGGGAAGTCATTACAGTAATTTAAACCAGTGGTAGATCTCCATATTTGGAACACATTCTGTGTCTTACATTTTTGTCCCTGACCATTTCCTACAGAGATTTTAGTTTTGTCAAAAACCAGTTGACAACACAGCAGAATGTGTGGCTGGCACTTTCCCTAGCACAGTACATAAAAAAACTTCCTAATGGCACGTCTTGAGGACAGATTAGCAAGAAATGACAAAAGTGGACTACCCATTGCCAAGCAGAAGTTTGTGGAAAAAAATTACCATTAAAACTAAAGAAATTTTGATCTAAACGAGAATTTGTAAGTTTTACAAAATCATCTATTAATTCTTTGTTTAATTCTAAAGGAGTATTCTTAGAAAAAAGCTTTTGATTTTTTTTAAAAATGGTTAAATTCTTTAGAATTAAACAAAGAATTAATAGATGATTTTGTAAAACTTACAAATTCTCGTTTAGATCAAAATTTCTTTAGTTTTAATGGTAATTTTTTTTCTACAAACTTTTGGCTTGGAAATGCGTAGTCCACTTTCACCATTTCGTGTTAGTCTTTCCATGAAATTTTTTGAAACTCAAATTATAAAATCATTCCCTCTAATTTTTAAAATATGGTATAGATATGTGGATGCCATTTGTGCTGTTGTCCCTAAAAAACAGAATGATGCTTTAAAACTTTTAAATTTACAGGATAAAGTCATACAATTCACTGTGGAAACCGAAAATAATGGATGCCTTCAGTTCCTAGGCTTATAAATTAAAAGACATAACAATAAATTGAGTTTTGGTATTTATAGAAAATCTATTCATACTGATAATTACATAAAAAATAAGTTTTAATCCTTTTGCACATAAATTTGCTGTCTTTAATAGTTTAATTTATAGATTAATAAATATACCCCTTAATAAAGAAGAATTTGACACAGAATATAAACACATTATTAACACTACAGTAGTTAATGGTTTTAATACAGATTTTATACATAAAAAGATAGAAAAAATTAAGTATGAAAAGGCTGTTAAAGAGGTTTCTACCCTCAAAAAAATAAAAGAATTATATTTTTTAAAAAACTTACCATCCGTGGGTCAATAAAAAGTTTACAAAAACGTTTAAAGAATATGGAATAAATCTGGTCCCTCAAAATAAATTTAATATACAAAATTTACTAAATCTTTCTAAAAAAGATAAAATTCCAAATTATAAAAAATCTGGCATTTATCAACTTAACTGTTTGGATTGTGGTAAGGTTTATGTGATCTGCAAGAGGAAATGGATCGAGACCACCTTCAAATATCCCCGGCCACTTCTAGTGCCCCATTCATCAGTGAAAAATATTGGAGAGCAAGAGGATTAATGACTTCATTGTCAGAAATCCAGCATTAACTAACAAAAACATATTGGTAAAACTAAACGTCATTTAGAAACCAGAATAAAAGAGCATTTTAGAAATGTTGTTGTTGTTGTTTTCTAGTGCCTTGCATCTGGCAATGAAGCCATTAGCATTCGTGCTTTCCAATACTTTTGAACTGTAGTTTCTTCTGATCTTAATGCTTCACAGGTCTTCAAGTGGTCTTTGTTCATTTCTGCTGGATCGTGTGTGGCTTTCATGTAACTGTTTTCTTAACGGGCACCAGTTTTACAATGTGGCAGTTACATCACCCGACTTAAACCCCCATTTTGCAAGGAGGACCACACCTATCGTTGGTCAACGGGTCCATCGGACCTAGCCGGGAGGACTAAATAGGTGATATTTAGATCCACCGACCTTCCCCTCATGTGCCTCTGAGGGACGCTGTTGTGCTGTGACAGGCCAGCACATATGTAAATGGCATTTCCTCCATTTTAGATGAAACAGTTATACCGCTGTGATTCGGTCCCCAGAGCCTCATCTGTTAAAAGCAGGGTGCACCACGGGCAGGATGAGGATGAGAATTGGGTAGGAGAGGCTATAGAAATGTTAAATATAAACAAACTGATAATTCAGCTGTGGCAGATCATTTTTGGTCATTTAATCATGAAATTAATCCAGAGGTTAAATTATTAAAACAATTAAGTGGACCTATAGATTTAATGGTTTGGGAAAAGATATTTATTTTAAAAAACAGGAACTATGTTATGAATTTTGCAATACCTCCAATAGATTGTATTTATAGGTTTTTGTTTTCAGAGATTGGTGATTAAAATGAGCATCAGTAGCTATGGTAACTAATTTGTTTGTATAGCTTTGAGAATGAGTTGGAGTCAACTCGAAATGTGTCAGCAGCAAAGAACTTGCAATATTACTAAGATAAGTGAAGCTTTTAGTTTCTAATTTGTTCTTACTTTAGATTATCATAGATGATTCTAAGAGAGTTTATATGATCTTGTCAATTGTTAAAATCATGGCACGATTTCAAAAAATGATCCACAATTTTAACAACTGACAAAAGTGATGTTTAAGGTGTATGTATGGCATATTCGTACTTCTAAAATGGTTACAAGTTTATCAGCAGCAGCATGAGCAAATTTATTTGATGAAACTCAAATGGGAAATAAAATAACTATTCCATTATTAAGATGTAATGTAATGTAAAATGTAATGTAAACCCCGCGCGACAGCCCACGAAGGGCCAAGGCCTACCGCCCAGCCGCTGCGTCCCCCACCTCTGCCCACTACAGGCGTCATTGGTGAGGTGCAGTACTGGAGGGTGTGACGTGGTCAGCGCCCCGAGCCGTCCCGGCCAGTTATGCGGTCTTCTCGACCTGGGGCCGCTACTTCTCCATCAAGTAGCTCCTCAATTGGTCCCCCCTGGACCTAACGAGGCTGAGTGCACCCCATGCCAGACCTCCCAGAGGGGATAAAATCCCCATGCTGGTACCGGGGATCGAACCCGGGTCCTCCGCGCCACAGGCAAGTGCGCTGCCAGCTGCGCTACGGAGGCGGCCTATTAAGATGTAATAGAATATCTAAATATTAAGTATTATCTTACTTGTATTGTTTAAAATCAAATCACCACTGTGTCAGCTGTCAGAGCAAACTAAATTGAAAGACCAATCAAATAGTTACGAAATGCTAGCCAATGTCACGAACAGTCAGAATAAGAAAATAGTTAACCTCAAAATTAAGATAAGCTAAAGTCATTAAACAATAAAGATACATTTTCAAAAAATAATTTATATGGAACTTGGTATTTGAATATGCACTGATGTAGACTATTAAACACTGCATACTGATGATATGATTAAGTAGCAAGCTGACATTTTATGTGATAAAACTGCATTCCTGCAAGCATCTTGCGAGATTATGATTTTGATTCTTGATATCTGAAGCATACCACAAGGTGGCAACTTATAGTGTTACAATGTGAAGTCGAGCTCACAATAAATAATTATAGAGAGAAGTAAAGTGAGTAATGTTTGTGATATTGTATTAAACAGATACCTCATTTTATGAACTATGAGACACTTTTTTCTCTAGAAATTGCCTACAAAATTTAGGTGCTTCTTATACACAAAACTGATATTAAAATGTCCAGTGTTGATTTAAAATTCCAGCCAGTCTTAAAAATGGCTGTATACTCCATACTGTGGGAAACCTATCACTATCTGGTAACACTGGATTCAACTGGCAGCAGCAAAGAATTGCACAGTGAACTAGAATTGTAAGCAATTTGTGTTGTAAGTAACAGTACAATATTTTTGCTAGTAGCTGGTTTCCTCAGGGGGAAAAAAAACAGACATCCATATGATGAAAGTTTTAAACTGAAAGTATGCAGAAGAACATGGAAACAGCAGCTGAGCAGAAAATCAGCCTACCACCAACAGAAAAAGCCATTTGCAATTGGCAGGCTAATAAAGAACTGAAAAAAATGAGGAAGACCAACTGTGCAAGTAAGAGAACTGAATGTGAAGGGACAAAAACTAGAAGGTGACATACTGAAATAGATTCAAGGACACCATGAAAATGGAATTGAAATTAATGCAAGAATGATTCAAATAGATGTTCGTAACTTATTAAACCGGAGCAGCCCTTTTATTTCTTGTCGACACGTACCATTACTCCATTCAGTTGTTAGACTTTGAAGCACTTTCGAGACGACCTAAGTATGAAGATTACATCACTATTAGTACTGCTTCTAGTTATCAGCAACATGCTTGTAAGCAAGTAATACAGTATAACTTAAAGAGACTTAAGGGTGGAGTAGTCTGGTGCATTATTGTGCAACATTGTTAAAGCTTTCAAGAAGTCTGGCATAAGTAATACTCCCAATGCCAGTGAAGACTATCTTATATCTATACATTTGTTCCAACACAATCCAGAACCATTTCTGGCATGCACAGTACCTAAGTAGGATTGCAACATGACAAAACTTCCAAAATAGTTCCGAGAGCTTGCTCGATTGTGAATGTGCATAAGAAAGTGTTGGTATTAGTTCAGAACGCTTTCAGAAGTGCTTGTTGGAACAGATGTACATCACTTGAACCATCATTAAACTCTAATATTGAATAACTGCTCATGCATAGTAGGCTATTAGTCCATACAATTTGCACCTGTCCAGAATTTGCAGCTCCTGCTTTTGACCAAGAACCGATTTCACTGGCTATGAACTAGTTTGCAAAAAGTTGGGACAGCAATTTGGACATTCAAAACGAGGTCTGAAGGATTCTCTGTCATGTTTGGAACACTGCTTTGCTACTGTGCATGCTCAGATAACAACCGATTCTGGATCATATCAGAACAAACCTTGTATAGCCTACAATGCATGCTCAGATTATTCAGAATCACAGATTAATAATGGCTCAAATAAGGTTGCGACCATACAAACTTCCAAACTAATTCCGAGAGCATGTTCGATTGCACATGTGTGTAAGAAAATGTTGGTATTAATTTGGAAGGCGTTCAAAATGCACTCAAGACTGCTTGTTGGAACAAACTTTATATATGAAGAGGAGGAGAATGATGATGAAGATGGAAAAGCAAAGAAGAAAGTGCATAGGATGATCTTATGGGATTTTAAAGGTCAGTTTAGTTTTATAAACATAACAAAAATATTTTTTTTTAGTCTGGCTTTGCAGTCTAATGATAAATGTTAAAAATGTTATTTTTCAGAAAAATTACTTAAAAATTAAGGTGTGTCTTATAGCATGTAGCATCTTATGGCCCATAAAATACAATAACACAGACATAATAGTGTCACTACAGTTGGCAATAGATATTTTGAATAAGAATTTAAAGGAAGCACAGATTGAAATTAGATCACTAAAGAAGGAAAATAGTGATCTCAAGGTACAGACCAAAAATGGAAAGGAAAAGCTGAAGTATTCTACAGTGGCCAGAGGAGAAAATGGGGAAGCAGTGGAATGTTCAGAAGAACATGAGTTTCAAATGGTGAAATACAGCAATAATCATGCAAATAAATGACCAGTTAGTTTCAATTCTACAAATAAAATGAGTAGAACAATGTGGAACTTAAACAACAGATATGCACCACAGAGAAAAAAGAATTAATACTATGAGAATGATGAGGTTAAGATAGGAAACTAGGATCCAAAGTCACCTTATTTCTGTCACCTTAATTCTCTTCTAAAACTGAAGCACAAAAACACAGTTCTGTTTTATCGTTAACACAATCTACCATTTGTTGTGATCTTGCAACTCACAGCTCTTCTGTCCGTTTGCAACCCTGACACATTACTTCAGTCTTTCAGTTCTACTCTCTCTGACTGCTGACTTTGGCAATCATACTCACCAAAACTTCTTCACACAACAAACAACTCTGACGTGAAGACTAAATGTTCCAAAACAGCTAACAGCTGTGTCATTCAACTCTCATGATTCCACCAGAAAAACTGGCTTCTCTTGCTGCTCCACTCACTTACATAGGCAAGAATGACAGCACAGATTTTTCTCAAAATCCACCTTTTCTTGAAACATACCCAAATAGCAACTTACATTCTAAGTACTTTATTAATAACATTATTAATAAAATTATTATTGTTAGTAAAATTATTGCTATTGTCATCACTATCACCGCCGCCACTGCCGCTGCCACTGCCACCGCCACCACCATTATTATTATATTGGTTGACTATGTACAAGGTTGATATGACCATGTCAGATGCTCTTATAAGAGTTACTGACTGCAATAAAATCATCATCATAGTCATCATTGTCATCGTCATCATCATCGTCGTCATCGCCGTTGTCATCGTCATTGTCATCGTCATCATCATCATCATCGTCATCATCATCGTCATTATCAGCATCACACATGATGTCGAAAACAATGTGCAGAAAATTGTAAAGTAGAAAGACGGTAACTTACTGTGGACATGAGTGAATCTAAGACACTAACAGCAAATGCTGTCCCACAGGCAAATGGTTGAGTTAGGTACAGCTCTGTATCTGGGTCATCGTCATCGTCCTGATCCAGAAACTGAACATTGCTATCATTAACCAATTCTGAAACACAGAACCAAATCACACATCCAATGAGATGCATTTTACTTTCATATCTTTCGTATAACCAAATATTTAATTTTATCTAAATGAATTCTGGTGCTCAAAACATGCATGTACTAGAATACTTTTGAAGTAATATGCCAAAAATGTAATTGCTGCAATTACATTTTTGGCATGAGTAGAGAAGGTCATGTGATAGCAGCTATCACATGACCTTCTTTACTCACTGTTCCAAAAAAATCTTATAAGATTTTATAAAATCTTATTCTTCTATCTTCTTATTAATCCAGATAAATTTTCATTACACATTTACACTTTGAGTCATAGGTGTACTTATGAGGTGAGGGACCTACCACAGGAGTCAAAGCCACCCCTCTAAAACCAGAGAAGGTGGCAGCTGAGTGCCACTCCTGTGGGTCTTTCCATTAGGCAAATACCTTGTTTCCTAAAAAGCATCCCCCCTCCTCCCCTGCTGTTACATAGGGGATAGAAGTGGATATGCCACTTATGAACGTCAATCCATGCAGGAAGACTATCTATAATCTAGGTGGAGCTGCCAGATATCTAGTTTACCGACTAATAGCTCTGCAGATTAGTACCCAAGACGAAGTGTCTCCCAACCCTGCCTTGACAAGTTAGGAAGTTCTCAATCTTCCATGAGTATCGGGAACCACTGCTCAACAGAGACCTACCCATTCTGAACAACTCCCTTACAGGAGGGGCACACATGTTCAACCCTGCCTACTTCTGGCAATGTCAGAAGTACCATGAGTGCTAGGGGTATGCAGGGCTCACACCACAGCAGCTGAGGGAGTCAGAACCCCCCCACCCCTATGGAAAGTTATAGGTACAAGAAGGATACAGTAGGCTAAAGTGATAGACTTTTAAATGCTGTGTCATTATGTGACGGCTTTTGAGTCACAGGTTGGGTCTCCCACTAACAGGATCACATCAGTATTACACCACACATCCAACACCCGAACTAGTAGCTATTGCTGCAGCGTGTGGAGTAGTGTAATGGTGTAGCCGCCAGTGTGGCATGTGTGTCACCTCCAGCAAACTGACTAGCTATCAGGCAGAGACAGTGGTTTTTGAGTCAGCAAGCACGCAACTTTATGTCATGAGCTCCAAATGGAATATAGTTACCAGGTTCGATTCTCAGCTTATTCAAAGTTTCTTTCTTTCAACATTGTCTGAGCATAAGCAATTCTAAATTCTTTCATCATCAAATGCATTGAGACAAATGCAGGGTTTAGGCAATTTAATTCATACTAGCCTATCTACCATAGCAATATCAGTAACCAGCAAACAGGGGCGTTGCATCAATGGATGCGAGAGATGTATTACACACCATGTAATTTTCCTAAACCATATTGCTGCTCATTATAATTCTGTGTTACATAATCATTTTAATGCAAAAAATCAAGCTTTCTTAAACATGTTTTGAATTCATGCCACTCTTTTGTGGTATGTTGCGAAACAAAGCTTGGGTCAATGGCATCTGTTAGCTGGAGGAAACTGGTGTTGTGCACTTGATCCACGGATGTAATATGTTATTATGTATCTCATGTTAAGAATCACATTAACATTATTGCATTTATAGTCATGGATAGAGAGTAATTCACAATTTTTTTTGCTTGTTGTATGTGTGCTCTTCAATTGTGGACATTTGGGCATGTTTTGGACACTTGGTTATTTACTATTAGAGCAAATGTAGATTAAGATTTGCATGGTTTCAGGGATGAAAATATGCACACAGGCACTTATATCCAAGAGGTCATGAAATGAATTGGGGCTAGAGCAGTAAATAAAACTGCATTTCCAGGCCATTGTTACAACAAAAATAAAAATAAATGGTTGTATGATTGACAAACTCAACATAAGCAGCTTCCAAACAATAAACTTTCTCTAAAAAGCAATATGTAATTAAAGCAGATCTTCCAAACCCCGCACTAAGTATTATGACAAACATTAAAAAGTATATGAGGCATTTCAACATCAAAGTTTATGAAAGTGAGTCCTGGCTGTGCCATAATAGTTTAAACAAATGTTTTGTTGATCTTTTTTCAAAAGAAAAGTAAGTTTGGTATTGCAGTGGCTTTGAAGATTCAAATAACATTTATAAGTTAGCCATAAAAAATAAGCATTCTTCTAATCACATATGTGAAAAACAACTAAAATGTTTGGGTTAACTCCAAGAATAGAATTTCCATTTAATAATCACTATCAGTTGTACAGTTGTACAGCATAACAATGAAGTGGAAAAGAATAGAGCTTTACTTTCTCATTTTGTATGGGCTGTGTGTTTTCTAGGAAAAGAGGCACTTGCTTTTCATGGTAACAATAAGAATGAAGGATCTTCAGAGGCAATTATATTGAATATTTAAATGACATAGAAATATATGACCCCTCTCTGAATGAGCACTTGGAAAAATCTACTATTTTTCTACCTGGTATTCAGAATGATTTAATTTGAAGTGTGAGTACTATCATAACATATGAAATTAGGAAAGAAAATTTCTGATGCCTTCATATTAGATGAAGCTCCTGACATTAATAGTGAGCAATGGCTCTCTACTAGTTGTTACATAAATGTTGACAGAAATGCTGAAGAGAGGTTTATTTGATTCACAGATGTAGATTTTGACAGAAAAGCAGATCCTCATTTGAATCACGCTCTCAGTATTATTCAACATTCTTTCAGACAATGATAAAAGATGAAAACTCTGAAGGGCAATTCTGTTTAGGTTGGGTCATATTTTAACAAATTTTACATCTGCTGAGTTTAAGCCCATGCAGTTGTGCACAGGTAGATAACCATAAGTGTGAATATATTTTGTAAATATATGTTTATGAAAGAAATACAAAGTTGCGTTTTGGAGGTCTAAACTGTATAACCTGAAATAATTGTGAAATTGCGAATGAGATACGGTAGATAACTGTACAGTATGAATATATATTATAATGTACATTTATGAAACATTACTCAGGGCTCTCCACCTAGGGGATATGTGAATGGCAACCACAAGGTACCCAAGCTGAGGAGAACATTACTTTCACTTACTGGTGTTTTGCTCCTCACTATAGCTTTTCTATCTGACCTTACCTTGGTCATCTCTTGTTCTCTTCTGACCCTGATGCTATTAGGGTTCCTGAGGGCTAGGGAGTCTTTATTTTTCCAACCTCTCCATTTCTCTAATTTCTCTATAAGCTCTTAACCCTGATTGTAATCAGAGGATATGGTTGGTGAATTTATTTTGATAATTCTCCCGGTCAGGTCGGTGAGACCCATGAACCAACAACAGGTGTGGTCCTCCAGACATTCTGGGGATTGTGAGAGAGCAAAACGTAAAAATATGGTGCTCTCAAAAAAGTGGTTACTATTACTGCTAAGTCTCTTCAATATTTATGAAATATGACTCGAGGGGTAAAATGTTCCGGAGTTAAAATAGTCCCCCATTTGGATCTCTGGGCGGGGACTACTTCTCGAGAACCAAAACATTATATAAATAGAAGATCTAACATCAGAATTCTACAATGGAACGCAGGTGGTCTCACCCAATCAAAAAGAATAGAACTGAATAAAATTGTATTTGGCTATAACATAGATATATTTTTCATACAAGAAGCAAATCTAACAAATGATCAACTTAAATACTTCAATTTTACTGGATTTTTACTACACCTACTACCCAAAAATAGACAGATAAGTAGTGGAATATTAGTTGGAGTCAAAAATGATATTAAATCCTCCTTACAAATTGTTAAAGAAATGGATAACACAGATAAAGCTGAATTAATAAAGCTAAATTTTTGGGATAACAAAACACATCTACATTTATACAGTATTTACAATCCTCCCAGGAATGAACCAGATCTCTCACTTATTGACCAATTAAATAAAACAATCGTAATTGGAGATTTCAATGCCCATCATAGAGAATGGTTTCACTAGTTTGGATACTTAAGTATGAGTGGCAAACACCATAAGTGAGGTTATTAAAATTTAAGTAGGAACATCTTAATAGAAAGAACTTACACTAAAGAGGCATCACCCTATATTAGATGTCAAAACATGTACTGTTTAAATAACAAGAGGCTTCCTCCTTGCCCTGTCATTTGCAAACAAGTTTATGAGTTCGTTATAGTCCATTTTCACTGGTAAGTCAGATTCAATTGCAAGAACACCAAGATAACTAAGACGATCTTTCACTTGTGATGCTCTTAAATAATTATTTATGTGTCTTAGAGCAGAAAATGATTTCTCAGTTGAGCAGTTGGAAGCAGGAGTGCTCAAGTATATTTATAGAGCTATGTTTAAGTTTGGGTAAACACTCTGTAGACAGTTACCTTACAGCTGTGTAGGAGAGTGCGTCGCATTTTCATTCTTTTCTATGTAGCTTTTGAAGTGTAAACATTCAAGTACAAATGCTGAATCTTCAAGATTCGAACTGTAGACTTTCTGAAGTCTGGATAATGTTTCCTGAATTTCAAGTGGACTAAGCATCTTCAGATTTGTCAAAAACATAAATGGTTCACTGAATTCCTTGAAGGAAGAAACTCTGTTGTTCACTTCTTCAATCAATTTATACAGAATCAAAAGGAACTTGATGTTTCATGCCTATGCTTTTTTTTTGGTGCAGCTTTCCAGTAATTTTGCCGCCCCCTAAAATGTGCCGCCCTGGGCAGTTGCCCGGTTTGCCCTTACGTAAATACGGCCCTGGCTACGACAGATATTGTTTCAAAAATTAAAAAACAAGTTATAGAAGACCAAAGTTCTAGTCACAGAGCAGTAATTGCTGATATAAAACTAGATAATACAAATAATAGTCAAAATCACACAAATCTGTATTGGAACTTCAAAAAAGCAGATTGGAACAAATATAAAACTGAACTGGAACATAAATTTAAAGAACAAACAAACTCACAGCTGCATGACCACCCAGATCATATGAACAAAAATTTCTGTAAAGTTATCCTAGAAACTACAAAAAAACATATTCCTCGTGGAAGAATAACAAATTTCAAATCCTTTTGGAACCCCCAGTTAGAAGAGCTGAAAAAGCAAAGGGATATAGCTAGAAATACAGCTGAACAAACAAAAAACATATCAAATACACAAATATGGCAAAAGAAATGTGCCTCACTAAAAAAAGAAATTAATACAGCTAAAAAGAATCACTTTAATAATTTCTTAGAAAAAATGGATTATAGGACAGATGGCAACAAAGCCCATAAGTTCATTAAAAATGTCAAGGACAGGAAAGAAAGCAACAGCACACCTATCTTTAGGGCTCGGAAGTTCATGCCCTAAAAAACACTGAAATATGCATGCACATATGCTCTTAAAAACGTGAAAATATGCCAAGAAATATGCACTATTAATTAAAACGACTGATGTCCCTTTGTAGTAGACAAGACGAGTTAGTATAAATGATAAATAAAGTTACCGTATTCCTTAGACGTTGAAGCAGAAGTAGACATTGAAGCTGCTAGTATTAAGTGCTAAATTGCAGTTCACAACAAACACTTTGCAAAATTGTTCAACTGTAAAACATCGTCTGTTGTCTCGCAAAACACTTTTGTAACATGAAAAACTTCTCTCCACGTCATAAGATGTTATCGGGCATATTTAAATGATAATAACTGCTTCACAGAGAGAGTCAAGTCTCTTGGTGTGACAGATGGTTTTCTTTGAAGATGTCTCGAATATCGCACATCTGGTTATAACCAGATTTTTTTGAAATTACATAATTCATTTTTTTGTCCTGTGCTACCAGGAACCAAACTTAAGTCACATTGCTTTTTCAAAACCAGTAAGTGATTCATGCAAAGGAGATCCTACAGCTTCCAATGCCGTTATGGCTGTTGGTAAGAAAGAAAAATGGGCAGATATGAAACTAAAATCCTCATTTAACCCAATGTCTGACAGAGTATTTTGCACAGTTTCCATTGATAAGATAAGATAAGATAAGATGCTTTATTGTCACAAACGCTTACATACAAATGAGCAAAAGCTCTGTAAACAGGTGACTCGTCAGATTGGTAAAACAAAAATTGTTACACGTAATTACAATAAGATTATAAAACTAGGTTGATGAAACATCTTTCGAGTCCAATGAATTAACAACCTCTTCGACTATTTCTATGCGCTCAATATAATATAAAACTGCACCAACCCATGTTTCCCATCGAGTTAACACTGGTGCAGGAGGAAGTCGGATATTAGGTGCTGTTGATCTAAACAACTTAACTCTTTTAGGAGATTTAACAAAAATTCTCTTTGTACTGGACACAAACCTATCTACCAGCGGGAAAGAATCACGTATTGTCTCAGAAATGCGATGAAGAGCGTGTGCCAAACTAGTTATATGAATTAAGTTAGGAAAATGCCTTTCAGAGTTTATCCTGATTTTAGCATATAAGGACCTGCATCAGTAACAAATAAAAGTAACCGGGCGTATTTTAGTCCACATGGCCATAGTAATTTCAAAGTGTCCATCACAAACTGGGTCACAGTTACATTGTCAGTGGCCGACAATTTGCCCCCATTAAGAAGATAAGGTGTAGTCTTTTTTTCCATTATTTAAAGCACCCACGATTATATTAGCAATAGAACGGCGCTCAGAATCAGGGGTTTCATCAACAGACAACCACACAAACTGATCCACTAATTCATTTTGTATATTTGACAATACGTTATTGTAACAATGTCCTACATAGGTCTTACGTCGTGTACTTTCTTCAGGCACATGTTGTTGAGTACACTTGGCAAGAAAGTTTTTAAATGTCGGATTATTAATTTTGAACAAGGGAATATCAGCAGCTAAAAATGCTTGACAGAAGTCATATTATTCAGTAACCCTACTTACTAAACACTCTACTAGCTGTTTTTGTACACGTTCTTTGTTCACGAGATTTTTTATTAAATTCTCCTTATGTTTTGCTGTGTTTATGTGCCGACCTATTTGAAATCTTTTCTCATTCCCTACATTTTTCTCACATGCTCCACAAAACAGTGCCCTATTATCGGCAGGTGTTAAATCACCCGAAAACTCGTTCTGTAAATTAATTAATCTAGCACTCGGAGTTGGCTTTATTTTAGACATTTGAAGAGCTTTTTAACATTTTATACGCCTAATTTAATTTGGTGGGAACCAGTTCACAATAATGTTGCGTTTGAAGATCACTACACAACTACTGATGGGCAGACAAGCGTTGCTATAATGGTGCTGCTCAAAACGTTGACCTGCACTTTATCTTTCCTCCTATAAACCTCTCAGATAATGTACTGATTATTTTCTACGAACATACATATAATGAAAGGATGAAACAGGGGATTTACTGAATGACAACATGACTCAGCATTAGTTCTCGTTACCTTGCGAGTTGCATCATCATGTGCAATACTACCAATGTAAAATAATATTATACAGATGGAAAAAATAATAAACCATAAAAAATAATTAAAATATACAATATAGGGGCTATAATATTGAAATCTTTGTGAGTTGTGTCATCTAGTGCAATATTGCCAATATGAAAAATATTATCAATATGGAAAACAATAATAAAAAACCATAGAAATTGATACCGAAATTTAGATTCATATCGAATGGGCTTGATAAAGACACGTTTTAGTTTAATTGCCGGATGCGAGATTTGCAATAAGTGTTGAGTAATAACATAGGTAGATAATAGAGTAGGAAGTGTTGTAAGGTGAGCAAGATATGAGTAAATAATAGTCGTTAAATTTCTAGGATAAACGCATTATTGGTTTGAAATTAACGAGTCATGGCGTCATACCACATAATTTTAAATTCATGGTCAAAATTCAGGTCTGCCAACCTTAAAAGTCGAGCGATATGTTTAATAAAATATAAAGTAAACATTGTTTAATCATAGAATGGTAACTATATATTCGGAATTCAAAAAAGAACATGTTATAATAGAAAGGGACATTTCTAAATTGTGAAAAGGAATGATACGAGGCTCTCTTTTGATGACGTCATGAAATTTAAAATTGGAAAGAACGTTTTCCTAGCGTGGGGACGCCAGGAAGCATGATCACTCGCCCCAGATCTGTAGCGGACTTAGAGGTGTACACATGTGATTTGCGGTTGCTCTGCGAGTATATATATGTATCGAAAGTCAGCATAACTCCCGAAATGTGGCATTGAGAGAAAAATAAAGTATAAACCAACATATATTTCGCATCAAATGGCGACCCAACGTGTGGCGTCGAGAGAAAAATAAAATATAGACCAACCCCAAGAATGAACTAGACCAGCATTGAACCAGTGATTAATAAGGACGACGACCAAGCCAGCATCGAACCAGCAAACAAGAAAGAAGGTGCCCAGCGTGTCAACATCGTCAGAGAACATCGTGTGAAACGTGTGGTGAATAAGTTGAAGTGCAGTTAAAAAAAAGAAATAAATAAAAAAAAAATCATAATAGTGAATATTGTAAAATATTGGTGAGTTAGATGTAAATAGTTAAAAAAAAAATGGAAGGAGAATTAGAAATTAAAGCTAGTAGAAAAACACATGCGAATAGCTTAGAAATGGAAGACAGTGATAGCGATTTTCTAGGTTTTGAGAGTCTGGAAAATGAGAAAAGTGTAGTTAGGATGGAAGAATATAATCAAAATATAATCGGTAGCAGAATATGCCAAGAAGTAGAAGTTCAGAACATTAGAGAAACATCTAGAAGTAGCTCAGAAATATTTGGCAGTAATTCAGAAAGGCCAGCAATTATGTCAGAAATAGAGAATATGTTTCAAAAGATAATGGAAAAGATGAGTAAGATAGATGAAACTGGTATAGAGTTAGGACAGAAATTAGAGAAGGGACAACAGGAATTGGGAATGCAATTGGAAAATCAGAAGAGAGCTTTAGAAACCTTTAGGGAAGAAGTTAGGGAGGAAATTAATAAAGTTAGTAGTGAAGTAAAAGAAAATAGAGAACAGGTTAAGGGAGAATTAGAGACAATAAGGCAAGAAGTAAAGAATTCTGAAAAGAAATTAGGTCAACAAGTGAGTGAAAAATTAGATAAAGAAAGGGAAAGAGTAACACATAGATTAGACAAACAAAGGGAAGAGGTAGTACAAAGGTTAGATAAAGACAGGGAAGAAATTAGAGAAGAGTTACAGGGGTGTAAAGTTAGAATGGAAAGATCTGATGTAGAAAGTGAAAGGCAGGCTAGAAATTTGGAGGATGTTACAGACCAAATAAAAGGGGTAGTAACAGAAATTACTCATGTAACAGAGGCCCTAGAAAATTTGAAATTAAATGAAAATGCATGTAATCACAACAATCTTAATAATGAAGCTGCAAGAAACGAGGCAATACCAGGTGTATCAGCTGACATTTCGATGCAAAATAGGGGTAACAGTAATTCCCATTCTGATCTCAGAAATAGTTCAGGGACAGGTGACAATTCAAATTTACATTGGCCTAACCATGTCTTAAATGAAATGACACCTCCAGTTTTTGAAAATGAAGATTCAGATGATCCTAAAGCCTTTATAGAAGAGTTACAAGAGTACTTCACGGTGAAACGTATACCAGAGGAGTACAAGATGGTGATAGTAAGAAAATGCCTAAAGGGTAATGCTGCCAATTGGCTAGGCCTTTCTATGGGTAACAATAATGATTACGGGACCTTTAGGAACATCTTTTTAACCAGATATTGGGGGGCTAGTAGGCAGGCTAATATTAGAGTCGAATTAAGCAATGGAAAGTTTAATCCTAGATTGGAGGAATCGATGGTCAACTATTTTATGAGAATAGCGAGAAAATCTAAGATGTTGGATCCTCCCATAGATGAAAAAGATCTAATAAATATAGTTACTCCACATTTTCCGGAAACGCTTCAACACTACCTAATCATAGCCCGACCCGGTAGCATTGCAGCTATGATCGAATTATTATCAGCCTTAGAAGTCAATAAGCCAAAACACGCATTTGGAAATAAATATGAAGAAAAAGAAACTGTAAATTCTTTTGGGCAAGGGGCACAGTATTATCAGAATAGAAGTGAGGTTAGGGAAAGATATAAAGGACCAGTACCAAGGATGGAATCGTTCCGGTGGGAAAATCAAGGTAGATGTAGCCAGGAAGGGCATCACCAAAATAGAAATGGTAATCTAAGGGGAAGAAATATAAGGGTGAATTATATGAATACAAATAGATTTGATCGAGGTAGACTGGGACGTTATTTTGGACATAGTAGAAATTCAAATGATGGGTATTGGACAAACAGAGATAATGAGTTTAGACCGAGGTCACCAAGACAGGGAGAAAGATGTTATAATGGACAAAAATCCCCCAAAAATGCTGAAATGGTTGAGGCCATTAACACGGTCAAAAACATGGTAGGAAGTAACCTCAATTTAATGCAGGAAAACAGAAGTAACAATTCGGGAAATAGTACAGGAGCAATACATAAAAATCAGGGAAACGCCAGACCCAGTCAAACGCGCCTTCAGTGAGAACTGGGTATCCTAGTAATGATTGTGATAAGTACTCGTTAATAAATAGTCCTGGAAGGCAAATGATGATACAAAAGAAAAGAGAATGGAAAAATAGAAACGACGAAAACGAAAAACTAGGAGATCCACCTAAAATCAAAATTGGAGTAAATGGAAAACAATACAATGCAATTATAGATACGGGATCAAGTAGCACAGTATGCTCACAAAATTTTTATGATAATTTACAAAGTAGTGGCTTTAAAGTAATGTCTTTACCAGTTAATGGGATATATTGCTCGCTAGCTGTGGGAAAACGAAAAGAGAGAGTAAAATTTCAAGCAATGATAAATATTGAAATAAATGGGAGAATACTAGGAATTTTATTTCTGATTGTAGGAAGACTTGTGACAGATATTATAATAGGTTGTGATTGTCTTTGTGCCTGGGAAGCTGTGGTGAATTTTAAAAAGATGATTGTAGAAATGAAAGTTGAAGATGAGACCATTATAGTGCCATTTGTGGAAGATAGTAGTTCAGAAACTATTGTAAGAGAAAAAGAGGAAGAAGAAATCCAAGGGGATACATTCTTTGTAGAATATGTTAAAGTAGGAGCTATGGAATTAACTGAAGTAAATGTCAATGAGTACAGTGTCAATAATAAAGAAAATGTAGAATGGGATAAAAATGATTTCATAGACAATTTGAGGTTTTCAGACGCAACTATGTACTATGATAGGGAGAGTAGTGAAGACTTAGAAGAATTGTTGAGGGAAAAGGTAACTCAGGCTGATCAACTAAATGAACAACAGAGGGATAAACTGTTTAAAATATTAATCCGAAATAAAGAAGTATTCTCTGAGAAACCTGGTAAATGTAATATTTATACTCATTCGTTTGAGATGATACCATCAAACCTTTTACACATAAAGCGAGAGCTATCCCTAGTACCATAAGAGAAGAGGTAGATGCAGTTATAAAGTCAATGTTAGAAGATGAGGTTATTGAGATTTCGAATTCAGAATTTGTGAATCCCCTATGTATTGTAAATAAGGCCAATGGAAAGATTAGGGTGACATTAGATGCGAGAAAACTATATCATTATACCATTATATCAACTATACCATTGTTCCATCAGGGAATCCAACAGAACGTGTCCTCTGAGATATAGGAATTTATTTACGTGTACTTACACATCATAATCACAAGGATTGGGTGAAATATTGTCCATTGATAGAAAAGATTATTAATCACACCATTAATGTAACTAGTGGGTTTGCCCCAATAAAATTAATGTTAGGAATTGAACCAGAACCAATATTGATCGGGGTACCAAAAATACTCAAAATTAATGACATTCAGTTAAGTGAAGAAGAAAGAGCGAAAATTGCTTTTGAACGAATCAAGAAAAAGGCAGAGAAGCAAAAATTAAAGAAAAAGAGTAGAAGGCATAAATGGGAACCTAAGATAGGCGATTGGGTACTAGTTAAAGACCATAAGTTATCAAGTGCATTGCGAGGTAGGAACAAAAGGATGGAATTGTTATATAAAGGTCCTGCAGAAATTATATCAAAATTTGGTTATCATACCTATGAAGTAAAAGATGTTAAAATGAAAAATGTCTGGGAAGGTGGCATAAACAACTCCTTCGACCATACAAGAAACCGTGTGGTACCTTGGAACCTTGATTTCATGTAAAATTCGATGTGTCATTTGTTCCATTGGCGCCCAATCAGCTTTTAGATAAAATTTAAATGTTAGCTTACTTGAAAACCATATATTGGTCAGATACTTACGTATTCATGACAAATGCAGAATGTGAATTTCTATATACCACAAAGAGCTTAAGAATATGTTGTATAGAGCTCACAATAACAGCTTCAGAAAGATTGTTAAAATGTTCATCTCCGCATAGAGAGAAAACAAAATCTTTAATTTGTAAATAAAAAAAAAAAAAAAAAAAAAATTAAAAAATATTTAGATGTATAGATAGTTTTCACAGCAAGACAAAGAAAGAACTTGTCTGAAGAGTGTAATGGATTTATATAAATATATGTACATTTTTTAGTGCTTAAAGGATCTAGTAAAGATATGTGTTACAATAACAAAAGTGCAAATTCACAGTGCAAGTGATAGTGAGAGCGAAGTGAGCAAACATGAACTAACTAAAAGAAGGAAGTATAAAGAAAGACTCTTGAAATTTAACCTTTATATAAAAATTTTCACAGAAGAAACCATAACATATTGTAATTAGTATTTAAGGATTAATGTTAAGTCAAGTATATAATTGTTTGTCATGTTATAAAGATTAATGAGAAGATATGTTAACCAATTTCAAAACAGTGTAATTGAAAATTGTATATAATGGGAGTGTTGCCGATTATTCAAAATTAAGGAGTAATTTTTAATTTTTCTTTCAGGCAAGACATTTACATTATTTTATTATGAAATAATAAAATAACATAAATGGGGGCATTTGATACCGAAATTTAGATTCATATCGAATGGGCTTGATAAAGACACGTTTTAGTTTAATTGCCGGATGTGAGATTTGCGATAAGTGTTGAGTAATAGCATAGGTAGATAATAGAGTAGGAAGTGTTGTAAGGTGAGCAAGATGAGTAAATAATAGTCATTAAATTTGTAGGATAAACGCATTATTGGTTTGAAATTAACGAGTCATGGCGTCATACCACATAATTTTAAATTCATGGTCAAAATTCAGGTCTGCCAACCTTATAAGTCGCGCGATATGTTTAATAAAATATAAAGTAAACCTTGTTTAATCATAGAAAGGTAACTATATATTCGGAATTCAAAAAAGAACATGTTATAATAGAAAGGGACATTTCTAAATTGTGAAAAGGAATGAAATAGCATTTTGGATACGAGGCTTTCTTTTGATGACGTCATGAAATTTAAAATTGGAAAGAACGTTTTCCTAGCGTGGGGACGCCAGGAAGTGTGATCACTCGCCCCAGATCTGTAGCGGACTTAGAGGTGTACACATGTGATTTGCGGTTGCTCTGCGAGTATATATATGTATCGAAAGTCGGCATAACTCCCGAAAGTGTCAAAGAGTGGAAAATAAATAATCTACAAAAGTTATTCTGGGTGATCTATAAAATATACCTACGCAGACCCTGGATTATAGAAATCTCATGTTGAGCTAGCTGGTGCCAAGCTTCAAGTATCGACAACGGTCGTTAAGCCACAACGAAGCATCATCATTTCGCTTCAAATGGCGATCTAACGTGGAGCAACCAACATTTCATTTCGCATCAAAATCATTAAAATATGCAATATAGGGGCTATAATATTGAAATAATATGCATTTATCAAAAATCAAGAAAATATGCAGTTATATGCACTATAAAATCATGTCCAAATAACTGAAAATTCCATAATTCGTACACATAATGTAAAAGCATACATTTTTAACCCCTATGAAAAAACATGCAAATGCATGAACTTCCTAGCCCTACCTATCATACACAACAATAAAATATTAACAAATGATGCAGCCATACCCGAAACATTCAATAAATATTATGCTAATTCACATAAAGTTACAAGAAATAATAAAAAGGAATGTAAACAATTTAAGAAAGATTTTAAACAAGAAAGAGAATGTGATCCTAACACTCAATACAATATCTTTTATCAAAATTTTATTATGGAAGAACTGAACATTGCAATTAATAATCTAAAAAACAAAAAGTCCCCTGGACCAGACCACATACATCCAGAGTTCATAAAAAACCTTGGAGAAACAGCAAAACAAAACTCTACAATCTATCCTGGAACACCACTGTACCTGCTGAATGGCGAAAAGCAATAATTGTCCCACTCTTGAAGAAAGATAAAACAGCATCAGAAATAAAAAATTATAGACCAATAGCTCTTACTAGCATAATAGCAAAAGTGATGGCAAGAATGGTGTCAAATAGGTTAAATTGGTTTCTAGAATCCCAAAATTTAATTTCCCCATGTCAAGCTGGATTCAGAGAGTTCCACTCTACAAATGAACAAGTCTTACTTCTCAGTCAAGAAATCAAAGACTCCTTCAATAGAAAAGAAGATAATGTATCAGTGTTTATTGATTTCCAAAGTGCATATGATTCTATATGCAGAACAAAACTGCTAAAGAAATTTAAAAAAATAGGGATACAAGGTCCAATGTTTTCAGGGCTATGTCATTTCCTAACATAACGCTTTATTGCTCCCAGATATGGAAGAAATATATCTAAATATAAACAAGTACAGCGCAGCTTACCACAAGGCACAGTACTCAGCACTACACTTTTTAATATATTTATTAATGATCTGCCACAAGAATCAAGTGTGAAGTGTGCACTGTTTGCTGATGACTTAGTAATGTGGACTTCAAAACCAAAAAGCAAAAGTACAGAACTAGAAAAAACCATGCAACAATCCTTAACCAACTTACAAAGGTGGACCAAAGAAAATTTAATCACTGTTAATACAACAAAATCAAACTACCAAATCTTTTCACTAAGAAAAAAAGCACTAAAAATAAAACTAAATTTTGAGGGTCAACAATTACCAGAAACAAAGGAAGCAAAGTATTTAGGAGTTACATTTGATACCAAACTTACATGGACCAAACAAATAGAAAATGTAATACAAAGAGCAGAGAGGCGCCTTTCACTGTTAAAACGTCTAACAGGAATGAAGTGGGGATGTTCCAGAGCAACTCTTAACACAACATACAATGTATATATAAAGCCATTATTTACTTACTGCAGCGAAGTTCTTGTAACAGCAAACACAAAAAAAATTCAAATATTTCAAAACTAAAGTCTGAGATTAATTACAGGTGCTATCAAAACCACACCAATAGCAGCTATGGAAATACTAACCAACCAATACCCCATTGAATATGAAATAGAAAAAGCAGCTCTTATTCAACACTAAAAGTTGATCAGACTCCCATTCAATACATGGCACAAGAGAAATTTTACACATACACTAAAGACTTAGGAGAGCTTTCTTTCCAAAATTCAAGACATCAAGAAGAATGTATACCTTCCTAATTCAAAGGAAAAGTTCATATCTAAAGTCATTCCGACACAAACATTAGACCAGCTCACTGTGGACTGAGTGGTAATGAGAAAGCTGATTTTCTTGCTAAAAGGGGTACCGGCAATGTGCAGAAATCTATAGTTAGTCTACCATTTTATGCAGCTAAAAGATTAGTCAACTCTGAATTCAATAAAATTATTGCAAAATATTACTATGAAAAATCAAAAAATAAAATATGTTGTTGTTAGCTAATGCTGGATTTCTGACAATGAAGTCATTAATCCTCTTGCTCTCCAATATTTTTCACATTGAAGAGACTTAGCAGTAAATGTAACCGCTTTTTAGAGAGCACCATATTTTTATGTTTTGGCGGTCACATCGCTCTCTCACAACCCCCAGAATGTCTGGAGGACCACACCTGTCGTTGGTTTACGGGTCTCACCGACCTGACCGGGAGAGTTATCAAAATAAATTCACCGCCATATCCTCTGATTACCAATCAGAGGACGTATTACATGCCATGACAGGTCAGCATGTTAGGGGTTAAGGTTTTATAGAGAAATTAGAGAAATGGAGAGGTTGGAAAAATAAAGACTCCCTAGCCCTCAGGAACCCTAATAGCATCGGGGTCGGAAGAGAACAAGAGATGACCAAGGCAAGGTCAGACAGAAAAGTTACAGTGAGGAGCAAAACACCAGTAAGTGGAAGTAATGTTCTGCTCAGCTTGGGTACCTTGTGGTTGCCATTCACATATCCCCTAGAAGGAGACCCCTGAGTACATTTACGAGATATAAATAAAATAAAATATGGGAACTACCAAACATTCAAACAGTAATTCCTGAGTATCCTCGAAAAACGGCAGTTGCAACCTTCAGGTTGATTACAGGACATGATTGTGTGGCAAAACATTTAAACAGAATTGGGATATATTCTTCACCACTCTGTCCTCTATGTAATCTGCAAGAGGAAATGGACCGATACCACCTTCAAATATGCCCGGCCACTTCTAGCACCCCATCCATAATTGAAAAATATTGGAGAGCAAGAGGATAAATGACTTCATTGTCAGAAATCCAGCATTAGCTAACAACAACATTTGCTGGGTTACATACCCAAGGCTGATAATCGGGTTATGCCACTGCTAGCAAAGTATTATACAAAGACATTTTCAAATGGATATAGACTTTATGCTAACTACACTCAAAATGTATGTTCAGTTTATTGGCAAGTAATATTGTTTTTCAAGTTAATCAATTAATTTAATTATGTGTGACCTTCTCTTTCCTTTAAGCCAGTAAGAATTCCTGTAAATGGTAGGACACAACCTCTGGAGATTTACATTGAGAAGCAGTTAACTATTTGTATGGGTTTCAGCTAATGCTGACTACAATGTGTATATGCAATTACTTTGAAAGCTAGCAGAGATTGTTTAATAGTAGATACACTGACATAAGAATGTAACATTGCTATATATATAGCAATATAAACAACCATTACAAAATTGTACCTAGAGTCTGCAAAATGAGAAACTTTGAAATTCCATTCTCTTTGGGTGACAAGAAAAAACCAATAGCGGCTTACTACTTGAAAAAAGTACAAGTATTTGAACATTTGGACCAACAAAAGAGTATACCATGGAAAAGGTTGACAGCACAAAATAATTTCTATGACATAAATTGTGTGCTTTAAGGTAGTGCATCAGTGAAAATCCCAAACTCCACAGCTTTCTTCTAATTACTTTGACTTTTTTATCATATACTCAGAACATAAAGGATATAGTGCACAATTAATTTTAATTACCTATGCCAAATCATATTTATGGTATTACATATTTTTTCATAATTTACCAGATTTTGATATGGTAATATGAAATGCACTTTATTGTATCACTCAAAAATTTTTAATTTGGACTTAGGATACAAACTTAAAGAAATTGTTGTGCAGGGTTTTCTTAATTTTAGTTAGTTGAAGAAACAAGTTTTTTGTTCACATTTCAACTGAACTAATTAATATTCTTTAACTACTGAACAACAATGTTAAAATCTGTAATTCTTGAAGCTGTCCTGAAAATTTCAAGTTAATTTAGTTATAAATTGTTGTGTAAGCAGCATTTTGAATAGTGAAAAGTGCTGAAAGGAAGGAATTAAGTAAAATTGAGTTTAATGTTATGCTTTATCTAAATGATACAGAACAAATTAGATGGCCATTTGTGACTTTGACATTTTTTTAAAATTTATTTATTGCAATTCAATATGGTGTAATACACGATTGAATTCAGTCAAAGGTAAACAAGTACATATAAGTAGCAAAGACAAAATAACAAAACATTAATAATAATAATATACAAAGAACTGATTAACCAAGTAGTAGAGACTATGCACAATGAAATGTTAACAGATTACAAAATAAGTACCTAACATTGACTTTAATCTTTATATCTTTAAATCTGTTAATATTAACCCATTTGCATCATTTGACAACCAGGGCTCACATGTGTCTTTTTGGCATATGAATCGTATGACGAGCTCAGCTCACTATGCTGCATTGCTCCATATAATTCCACATAGTTTAGGTTCCTTTTTATTAATGTCATTTTTATACATCTGGAATGAAATGCTAACACATGGTGCTTGAAACTCTGATCAGCATGACGTAACCACCTGCATTTCAATCAAGAAAAACAATTTTATCTTAGCATTATTTCACTTGCCTCAGTAGCCATCATGGTGGTGAAAAAAATTTGTGCCCGTGATAAGAAGGATTTGAGAAAACTGATACAAAGTGTATTACAGAGTGAAAGTGGGGAGTTTTCTGAATATGAAACAGAGTCTGAAGAAGATTCTGGTGACAGTGATGATGAATCTAGTGCAGAAAGTAGCAAAGAAAATAATTATGAAGCCAATGATGATGCGCCAGGCCCTTTGAAACGCATTTGCATTACAAAGCAGAACAACCAGTGTAACTGGCATTGGACTAAACCTGACAACAGCCTCATTCTCTAACCTTTTACTGCAACCTTTTTCTTTGTAAATACTTACTGAATAGGCAAGTGACATAGATGCCGTCTGCACTTTCAATATTTTTCCAGAACACATGTAACCTTTATTTGACAAAATATGTGATGGAACAAATGCTTATGCAATGTTGTAGTTGAACAATCCCAGCAGAAAGGCATTGAAAGAGATGAAAAATGAAATCAGGGCCTATATTGCTTTAGTTATTTTGATGTCTCAAGTGCGAAAATTGCTATTCAATTGTATTGGTGATAAACCCCATGCCTTGACACCCCAATTTTTCATGAAGCAATGAGTAGGGAGAGATTCAAGCTGATCCCCCATTTCTTTCACACCCAACAGCAGTATTAGGACAACAATATTGGCGAGTATGCTTTTAATATTGTGCACACAAATTTTCAACAAAAAATAGTTAATGACTGATTTTAAATGATTTTTTAATCATTAAGCTGTTACTGCCCTCACAGCTAGGGGATTTAAATTTGATTTCTTGGTTAGTTCCCAGGACATTTAAGTATGATGCGATTGGGTTAAAAAAATGTAAAAATAAAAATATTTTCACATTTTTTTACCAAAATTCACTGATGTATTG
Organism: Tenodera sinensis; assembly: GCA_030765045.1. Lineage (NCBI taxonomy): Eukaryota > Metazoa > Arthropoda > Insecta > Mantodea > Mantidae > Tenodera > Tenodera sinensis. The sequence goes on along the minus strand of CM060962.1, from coordinate 286,450,919 downwards.
TGTTAACAAGTTCTACACTTTTATGGCAAGTCTTTTTAAATCTGTTATACAGGGTGGCACAGATAAAAGTAGCCCATGTGAGTATAAAGAAATATAATGAAATTACAGAAACGAAGAGCTGAAATGGACTTACCATTTATTTACAGTGAAAAATACATTTATAGGGGATCTTGAAGGTGACCCCCTGCAACATCAACATCAATACACAGCTGTGCACATTAAAGCATATTCAGATACCCCTGGTGTAAAGTTCAGATAATGATGGCAGCAACTTCATGACTGATTTCTTTAAGTTCCATATTGTGTGTGGATTTGTTTCATAGCCAGAGCCTTCAAGTGTCCCCACAGGAAAAAATGACATATTATTAGATCTGGCGAATGTGGTGGCCAAAAATGTTTGCTGACATTTTGTTCCTCAGAGAAGACATCGGATCATTTGGGATACCATAGATGTGTGGTATGTTGCTCAATCTTGCTGGAAGGAACAGTGTTGTCTTTCATATTCAATGACTTGAGTATAAAATGTATCAAATATTTCCATATATGCAACCATGTTGAGGGTAGTATAAAAAAATATCGGTTTAATGATGCACTTTCCCGTTACAGCACACCAAAAGCCAATCTTTTCATCATGGAGTGGTTGCCCAGTTCTCTGTGTTCTGTGAATTACAGGACTGGAAACATGAAACCATGCTTCATCTCTCATGATGTAATGGAAAGAGTCTAACAAACCATCGTTGATGATGTTCAAAAGCTAGGTGCAGTAATCTACACATTTCTGTCATCCTCCCATAATTACTACACAACTGTCACAATATGGCTTCAAATTAAGACTTTTCAATATCCACTAGCAACTCCTACTTACATGCACCTATAATCCTTTGACAAATATCTGCAATAACTTCTGGTGTGCAAACTAAAGAAATTCTTTCTTTGTCATTTTAAATTTTGCACAATTTTTATACAAACTCTGTATTGTTCTCTTTGCTGGTAGTCCTCTATACGGATACTTTACCCCAAAATTTCACGAGTTTCCTTAATGGAACTGGTTTTCACATACATATGCTTCCACAATTTCAATTCTTTCTTCTATTGAAAAAATAATTTTGCAGAATGCACAGAAATGTCTAACTTCACTGATGAAATAAACTGAAATGCTGATAGAAGTATGCTAACAATTGATAATTGCCTAAAACTGTCCATTGTTGTAGCTGTTTACTCTATTCAATAAGAGTATTGTTGTAATATTGTTGAGTATGCATTTAAGAAGTCAAAACATTGCATTTTGCATTCAAAGGGGAGGTGGCCTACTTTTAATTGTGCCACCCTATAGTTCAGCAGTTATACAAAGGTCATTTAGAATGAAAAGTGCTTGATAGGAAATTCCCACAAAATTCAAGATATACTTTAATATATAAAAAGAAGCTGGAAACAGTGATGTGTTTTTGAATTTTCTTAATGTTTATTCGGAATTAATAAAACATAAATGATGTCAATATTACTAATTCTGACTAAACAATAAGGAAATTCAAAATATAAATTTTATTTGTCATGCAAATATCTTAAACATACAGCATTTTAAGCAAAATTGAGTCATTTTTGAGAAAATAAAAAATAACAAAATTTTTCCAAGTAAAGGGCAGTATGGGATAAGGGGGATTTTTTGTTTTTTTTTTTAAATTTTATGTCACATCCTTGGAAGGTGCTGAACCATGTTTGGTATAAGTGAAGTTTTGTTACAAATATTTATTATAATTGTTATGCCATATTTGGTATTCAACCAAGGTTTCACTTTCAAGTAATGTGACATACACTTTTTTTATATGCCCATTTTTACTACATACGGCACCACAGGCAGTGACACTAATGATATATGGAATGAAGATGGAGCACTGGTAGAATGAGGTGTCGGGGGAAACTGGAGAACCCGGAGGAAACCCGCCCCAGCACTGCTTTGTCCACCACAAACCCCACATGTGGTGCCTGGGATTGAACCCGGGCCACTTTGGTGAGAAGAAAATGGTCTAACCACTCAGCTACGATGCGGCCACACACACACATGCACATGCAAAATAATTATATTGATACATCTAATATCGTGTAGATGATGTAACCAGACTATAGATAGACTGCTAGCAAACTAAGCATGCATGAGCAGAGTCTTCTCCCTTCCTCACCACCCTAAGTATCAAGTGACATGGTTCCCTCTGTATACCTGCTTTCGGCAGTTCAGCACATAACTGCACATATGTCTCTTCTTATTTTTCATTGTCCAGGACAATGAGTTATCAGTCTTCAAAGTCTTGTGTCTCTGGTAGGCCGCTGAGAAGCCAGGTTCATGAAATAGTATATAATGTTGCTAAAAGATTAGTCAACTCTGAATTCAAAAAAATTATTGCAAAATATTACTATGAAAAATCAAAGAATAAAAGATGGGAACTACCAAACATTCAAACAGTAATTCCTGAGTATCCTCGAAAAACAGCAGTTGCAACCTTCAGGTTGATTACAGGACATGATTGTCTGGCAAAACATTTAAACAGAATTGGGATATACTCTTCACCACTCTGTCCTCTATGTGATCTGCAAGAGGAAATGGATCAAGACCACCTTCAAATATGCCCGGCCACTTCTAGTGCCCCATCCATCAGTGAAAAATATTGGAGAGCAAGAGGATTAATGGCTTCATTGTCAGAAATCCAGCATTAGCTAACAACAACAACACATAATGTTGCCCAGTATTTCCAGAACATGAAAGAAATATTTAAAATTCAACATACAAGTGAACTGACAATGACAAATGAAGCAACTGTGACATTTTAAGAGAGGAAAGAGTGTCTATGACAAGGTATTCATTGAATTTTTCTACCTCAGATGGAAAACCATAGCCAAGAAAGTGTAGCATCAAAGTGAATCTGCATGCAGATTCTACTATCTGACAAAAACTCCATGTATGTTTTACATGCACACAAAGAGGTTCCAACAAGCCAAAATATTTTAGCCAGCCTCAGAAGACAGAATCTTTTATTGTGGAAGGAAATTCTTATGAAAATGACAAACAAGTAAGTTTTACATGGAATTACTGCCAGTCAAAATGAAGCATTTGGTGGAACAGCTGGGTATAGCTGTTTGGTGCAAGCAATATTTAAATGAATCAGAAAGTATATGGCAGAGGGTTGAAATATTGTATACACTGATGAAACACACATCCAAAAATGTCACTCAGTAAGTAGGTGCTGGCAATCAGAATAACAACTTGGGCTTACAGTTAACATTGGAATGGGCAGAAATAAATTGTTGTTCACGGTGGAGGTCAGAAAGGGTCTGTAGAGGGGCCAATGCTTATTTTTTGAGGAGGACAAACATTATGAGACTCACAAATCCAGGAATTCTGAAAACTTAAAAAATGGTTGGAAATGCAACTCTTCCACCTCTTGTCCACATTAGTGTTACTGTTATGGATAATGTCAAGTACCACAACAGTACGAGAAGCAAAAAGCCAGACATGGCTACTCTGAAACCTGAAGTGACATGCTGAAGGATCATGATTTCATGCTGCTATGTCAAAAGTGAAGCTGTTGGAAATTATCAACAGCACAGCAAGTATGTGCTTAATATTATTAATTCCAGTGAATAAATCTTAATCATAATGGTAAAGCAAGAGATGAAGTTATGACTTCAACAGAAACAGTTCACCATTGACAGCATTATTTATGAACATAACCACATACCATTCACTTTCCATGCTATCACCCTGATTTAAACCCCAATGATATGGTGTGGGGTGACATTAAGGGAAAAGTTGCATGGCAGAAAATTATCAGAACTCTGAAGGAGAAGAAAGAACCATGCTGAAAGTTGTTTTTAGAATACTCTGTTGAAAAATGGGTTAAGTGTTGTGACAACATTAACAGAAAGCAGTTACCTCAGACATGACCTTACCATTGATCAGGAAATGGAGAGAATAATAATTTCTTCAAACCGAGTGGCAGGAAGCAGTGATTTGGAAGGAAATGCAGAGAGTGAGTACAGCAATGAATGCAAAGGTGAGTGACACAGTTGAACAGAGGAACTGTTAGAGAGGTAAAGCTGGAGGGCTTCAGTTTCAGTAAGTCACACCTCCAACTCTGTTTTTTTTTGTGGTATTTCTAAAGAAATAAATTTAATCTAATTTCATTGCCCTTTATCTCCTCAAATGCTTTATAGTTAAATTTTTAAGTAGTCCTATAGCATAAGGTAGGACAACAAAATAAGTGTACAAGTCTACAATGGAACATAGTGCTGTCTTCATCCTTGGTGGAGAAATCTTATACTTGACCAATCAGAGGACAATGACACCCTCATCACTATTACAGAGACTTTGTAGCAGCGAAGGCATGACAATATTGTGGGGGATGCTTGCCTTGCACTGCACTGTTTCTGATGAGAGCTGCTACCCCTTTACTTTTCCTCTTCTTTGTGTGCTGGCTAACCAGTTGACATGAAGTCAAGTCTGTACTGATACATGGTGAGACCACATATTTTAGTGTTACTGTGTGTTAATATGTTGTAACTCCAAACAGTCTGTATAATTTAGCACACAGAATCTTCATTCTAGAGACAACAAATTCTTATTGAAAAGCAAGAGAGTGATTTATAGACAGATTCCCTTCTGCTCATACATCTTACAGAGAAATGGTTAACAATCTAGTGAATAGATTTAAGAAAATAGGACCTATTCTTGAAATGGAAGAAACTGTGTTCTTTCAGAGGAAATGTTATATCAGATCAGAGAAAAGTTAGAATGAGGTTCAAGGAAATCTCTTAGAAAGCTTGTACAGGAATCAGGAATTTTATAAACCTCAGCTTTGAATGCCACTATACTTTTAAAATTAAAACCATGTTAGCTGATTGTAGTATAGGATTTGCAGCCATGTGTTAATGCAAGAAGACAATTTCTGCAGCGGAGTGTTGGATATGTTAATGATCATCCTACTGACTCACATTTAATCCTTTTTAACCCAGACAAAGCATGGTTTTATTTACATGGTCATGAAGAATTAGTGAGTATTAAAGTAAATTTTATTAAAAGGTGTGAGAGATGTGTGGTGGCACAAGGATATCATTTCAAACATTTTCTATGATAAAGCTATACGGTTATAATTGGCATGAAAAATCAATGCTTTCAAGGAGCTATAAATTTTGATACTGAAATTTAGATTTCAAATCGAATGGGCTTGATAAAGACACATTTTAATTTAATTGCCGGATGTGAGATTTGCGATAAGTGTTGAGTAATAACATAGGTAGATAATAGAATAGGAAGTGTTGTAAGGTGAGCAAGATATGAGTAAATAATAGTCGTTAAATTTGTAGGATAAACACATTATTGGTTTGAAATTAACGAGTCATGACGTCATACCACATAGTTTAAATTCACGGTCAAAATTCAGGTCTGCCAACCTTAAAAGTCGCGCGATATGTTTAATAAAATATAAAGTAAACATTGTTTAATCATAGAAAGGTAATTATATATTCGAAATTCAAAAAAGAACATGTTATAATAGAAAGGGACATTTCTAAATTGGGAAAAGGAATGAAATAGCATTTTGGATACGAGGCTTTCTTTTGGATGACGTCATGAAATTTAAAATTGGAAAGAACGTTTTCCTAGCGTGGGTATGCCAGGAAGCGTGATCACTCGCCCCAGACCGGTAGCGGACTTGGAGGTGTAAACACGTGAATGCGATTGCTCTGCGAGTATCTATATGTATCGAAAGTCGGCATAACTCCCGAAAGTGTCAAAGAGTGAAAAATAAATAATATACAAAAGTTCTTCTGGGGTGATCTATAAAACATACCTACGCATACCCTGGATTAAAGAAAACTCATGTTGAACTAGCCGGAGCAAACATCACCATTCCGCATCAAATGGTGATCAACGTGAAACAACATCTTATATTCCGCTACAATTTTCAACTGTGTCAGCAAACAATGTGCCTCCCAATGCCAAGAAAATTACTGTTAGGTTGGCCTTACATCCAAAAGAAGGCTCTGTACTTAAAATATTTGTTTCACTTGAATGATGTATTCTTGATAGTGTAAGGGCATATGTGGAACTAAATACTATTTCTCTTTCTACTAAAGCAATTTCAAATACCTGTTATCATAGGCACATTAGCTCCATACACGGATCCTCTCCGTTGCAACACAATTGGACTGCCAACAGGTGTCAAGTTATCTTGTTCACCAGCTGCAGCTAGAATACAAAGTTAATTACTTGAATTTACTACTTAGCAGTACAGTTACAAGCTTCATTAAAAACATCTTACTTAACATTTAGTAAATTGTGTATATCTACTCACTGCATTGACAGTGAAGCGATTCAAATCAAGACCCTGTTGATACAACATCACTTACCAGTTTTTGAACACACTAGTTTTGGGAAAACTCTCTCCCATCTTTGGCATTAGGATGACTGTCACGTGGTGTGGGTGCTGTACTCTCTCTACCTCCTGGTGACTCCATGATGGATTTACTGAGGCTGTCTTTCGGTGGGAAGTCAAAGTTCTATTTTGTAGCATAAATATTTCTTTCCATACTGTTAGTTTACTTGCATATTTTGTTTTAATAACTTTATATTCTGTTTTATTTAATGGTTTTTACTCCAAAAATGTGCTGTTGAAGCTGATTTTTCAACATGTTTGAAGTTTCTAAAGTGCTTCTTTTTCTGTTTTTCCGTATATATATATATATATATATATATATTTTTTTTTTTTTTGGTTGAAAACTGGTTTTGTATCTGTGATTGATCTATTACTGGGTTGCAAGAAAACTGCCATACAAATAGCTATTCTCTTCTTTAGTTAATGGATCAATACACTATTAACGTCTATAAACTATAGGTTGTTGCAAGTACATGATCCATTAACTCTTCCCTTCTTTAACGAGAGAAGCAGCAAAATGATTGAGCCCATTTAGCCGGCATAATTAGTTATGTTATCAGTTGTATGATGTGGCTACAACAAACATCTGATGCCATGTGTCCAGGATTGTACTTGAGATTTTGTCGATAAAGTTGTTTAGAGTTAATATTGCATATTTGCTAAAATCCAATTTTCGTTACAAATACTTACGTTAGCAAATGTTGGGCACCTGCATAAATGACATGAGTATATTAATATTATTTTCAGATCATGATATTGCCTCACTAAACTTTTTAGAAACACACAAATAACTTTTTTTTTTTCAAATCTGGTTAGATAACAGATGCAACAGCTATGCACACACAACAAGCACATAGTAGGGACAAAAGCAAGGTAGGAGAAGGCAGCAAAAGTGGTACTGCCAACATATGAAAAGCAGGCCAGTATGTCATTTAGCAATGTATACAGGAAATGGCGGGAATGGGGAAACCACAAAATATGTGTAAACTCAATGGTATGCAATTGCAGGCAAATTGGTGGCAGAAATAAAATTTTGGAAATTGAAAAATTCAAATTTGGGTGCAGAAAATACAACAGGAGATGACTTGCGGAAGGACAGTGGGTGTTTAGTGGTGTGGAGCATAGGGATAAGAGTTACTTCTTTCTAGTACAGTAGAGTCCCACTAATCCAAACTAATTGGGACCGAACCCTGTTTGGATTAGAAAAAATTCAGATTAGGTGGTTTTTAGTCAAATACAACATATTGACCTTAAACGTTTATTAAAATGTTTGAAAGTGGGAAATTAGTACAGTATGCTGTAATTTAGTTTACAACTACATTCTGAAGCTCGGAAACCAATTACTGTAATGTTTTTACGATCACTGTTGGTGTCTACCTAGCATAAGTATCCTAGTGAAAGTTGGAATGGAAGTTGGCAAAACATCTCTCTTCAAGTCATTTCATTTCATTGTGTCAAAAGAAGATCACTGGCTTCACTTCTTAAGTGTTGATTTGCTGTTCAATTTTGTTTTCTCGTTAAGGTAAAAAAATTGCATTCAAACTTTGTTATGCACATTGTTAGTAGCTCTAGCCTTTTGTTTTTTAGTTTTTGTGTAGAAGACAGCTCAAAGCAAACTAAATTGTGGATATACAATACAGTTATAAAACCCATAGCATTAAGCATTAAGATCAGAAGAAACTACAGTTCAAAAGTATTGGAAAGCACGAATGCTAATGGCTTCATTGCCAGATGCAAGGCACTAGAAAACAACAACAACATAAAACCCATAGTGATGTATGGGTGTGAAGCATGGACTATGACAGAGGAAAGCAAAACACAGCTGGAAAGATGGGAAAGAAAGATATTGAGGAAAATCTATTGGCCAACAAAAGATATGGTTGGATGGCGAATAAGAACTAACAAGGAAATAAGTCAAATTTATACAAAACCTAATATGTATAGTAACACTTATAAAGGCTAAGAGAATACAATTGGCTGGACATGCAATTAGAATGGATGGAGGCAGAACCATTAAAAAGATTTTTGATGGAACCCCAGGAGGGAGAAGAAACAGAGGAAGACCTAGGTTAAGATGGGTGGATTGTCTGGAGGAGAACTTGCAAAGAATGGGAGTAAGAAGAAGGAGAAACAAGATGGAAGATAGAAGAGAATGGGCTATCGTTGTGAAGGAGGCATTAGCTATACTTTAAGAGCTGTATGTCATATGGAGCAGAAGATGACAGCAGACAGATTCACCGTTTACTCCTTTAGCATTTATTTCATATTTTTCTATGCTAATAAATTTATGTTTTTACTTGGAAGAACTGGTTTAATTTTAATATTTTTTTTTCCCTGTTCTAAAATTCAAAACAAATTTGGTAGAAATTTTTTTGTAGCTTGTTCAGATTACATAAAAAAGCAAAACGGTTAAAATTATGGGAAAGAAAATTTATGCTGAAAAATAAAGGCTGCCTGAACATTGACTTTTCCATAATGCTTCCTCATGAGGGCACAGAGAGTGCCAACACCCACACCATGTGGCTGCTGCCCTTATAGTGAGGGAAAGTGTTCTTTCAAAACAGCTTTTTTCAAAAAACAGTAAATGAAGTTGTATCAATAAGGTTACCCATCTTAAATAATCTATTCATTAATTCTGATAAAATGACATCTTACTCTGACTGAGAACTCCTATTGTGTCATCAAAGGTCATTGCCTTGATGTTGAGTGAAGCCAATATGGCTTCCTTGTCTGCTAACGTTGGATCATCATTACTTGGGACTTTGGCCGAAAGAATAACACACATGTCACAAAGGTTCACGTTCACAGCCCGTAAATCAGCTCTGCTTAATGGAGAGCCCTAATGAAAAGAAAATATTGACATTAAGTGCACATAAAATAAATAATGTTCAAACAAGAAAAAGTTAACAGTAGTATGCATGTAAGAGCTGCTATATAGTTTTCTGATTTCCTTTAATGAATAACAAATGCTTATGAGCACTGCTTTGATTCAAAAACCAAAAAATGTACATTTTTGTTAAAAATGGACTTTGATTTCGTTTTTAACATTTTTCAGCAACCTTATGCATTTTCTATTGCTGTTAATATCAGTATTATTTAAACAGAATATTACAGAATTTAAATGACAAACTTTTGGGAGTTCAGAGGGATGATATAAGAACACCCTGATACAGCATACCTATAGTATTGTGACAAATGACAAGTCCAGTTACTTTTTATGTTACTTTATATCCTCTAAAAGTGAAGCAAAATTCACAGCTTGTGACCTTGCAACTCACAGCTGTTCTGTTCTATCGTAACCTTGATACAAACACTGCACAAATCTCACTCTAACAATTCTACTAACAACTCATTTAAACTGACTGACTTAAATCTCCCTAAAAACTGACTTCTTTGTCCATGCCGACTCGTTTATATAGCTGAGAATTAGGTACCATCAATTTTTCTGGAAGTCAATGTTTTGCAAAGGTTCTGGTAACAAGCCTGGCACTTGAAGCTTCTTCAATTGCCTGGAATTGGCGACTTCTTAGCTGGCATTGTCATGGGCTCCCTAGTAACATAGTGGTGTGTGGTAGCTGCCCTTGGTTCTCCTTTGCCGGTGGCTGACAATACAGTATATAATGACCAGGCAACAAAACTTGAACACCAATGAAAGAGAGACAGATGACTTCAGGTTAACTGTATTCTAGAGTTCCGTAGTGTTGTTTACAATATGAGAGTGGGTTATGTGCTGTTGCAGCTCTACATAAAAATCATGGATATGCCAAATTGTGTACAATCAAAGATCTGTTGAAGAGAAACAGTTTACCTGAGAATAACAAGTTGCATGAATTGCGCAAGTATCTAAGCTTTGCCCACATCATATTATGTGACTTCGAGTGCACCTTCTCACAATACACTGTTCAAGTGAAAACTGCAGGAGATTTACGAGTACTTTTGGGACTTTTAGAAAATATATTGTAGTGCAATGTCTGCTGATTCTGCAACCATAAAAGCATGTAATGAAGAAGAAATGTACCAATGAAGAAACTTCAGCCAATGAACACATATTTCACAATGAACATATGGTATTTCTGTTATGAATACTATAGATATAACTCAGTTGTAAATCAGTTGTATAAAATGAAAGTATTTTGATTTGAAAATACATATATATAAAGTCAATTGAAACAGTATGTATTTATTATTCATCAATTAATTATACATCTTAGTAAAATATCTAGATGAACAAAATATTTAACCAAAATATGTGTGCTGTGAAATCAACCAACTTTATGTTTCACATTTTCAGCAAGCAGTTATTGTCTCAGATTCCAGGGCAGCAATTATAGCAATTACTTCCAAGTTGTCACCAAAAAACCAAACAATTATAGAATGTTGGAAAATCCTTACCCATCTAACAGCACTTCAAAAACACCTGGTCTTCCAATGGATACCAGGACACTGTGGATTGAGTGGTAATGGCAAAGCTGATTTTCTTACAGAAAAAGATACTAGCAGTGTACAGAAATCTATAGTTCATTTACCATTTTATGCAGCTAAAAGATTAGTCAACTCTAAATTCAAAAAAATTATTGCAAAATGTTACTATGAAAAGTCAAAAAATAGATGGGAACTACCAAACATTCAAACAGCAATTCCTGAGTATCCTTGAAAAACAGCAGTTGCAATCTTCAGGTTGATTATGGGACATGATTGCCTGGTAAAACATTTGAACAGAATTGAGATATATTCTTCACCACTCTGTCCTCTATGTGATCTGCAAGAGGAAATGGACAAGACCACCTTCAAATATGCCCGGCCACTTCTAGCACCCCACCCATCAGTGAAAAATATTGCAGAGCAAGAGGATTAATGACTTCATTGTCACAAATCCAACATTAGCTAACAACATATTTGAAACATTTCAAAGCGTCAACAGTGAAGTACATTGAGTGTTATGTCTCATTCATATCAGGTTGTTTTGGCTAGTCACTCACTCCCTCTGCATTACTGAGCCTGATAACCTGTGGTATAGTTACACCTAACCTATTTAAGATAGATACCATTAAAATATTTTCAAAGTTATGAGCTTTTTTTTTCCAGAAAACTGCTCCATCAGCAAGGGCCAGTGCAATACTGTTATCTCCACTTTCACATGGAGAATCACGCATATCAGAGAGACAAATAACAATTAGCATGCTTAGCTGTTGATCTGGTGGTCCTGTGTCTAAACACCATATGAGTAGTTGAAGTCAAGCCAATTTTCATTTCTAGCATTTTTTTCATAAATCTATTACATGGGGGGAGGGGGTTTAAGGGCCTGTTTACAGCTTGGTCATTTGGGTAATTTTATTACATGTTATGGAGGTATTCACGTAGAATGTTTGAATGTAGCATGACAATAACTACCTGCAAGCAGCAGCAACTTGGGAAAGTTTCATCAGTGTGTGCTGGCTTGTTATTCATTTTGATTTATTGCAAACAGCCATTAACTCAAAGGACTATAAACATACTACATCAAAGTGCTTGTCTAACACTTCTCTGTAACACCTGAAAATTTGTTGGTTGAATTCTTTAACATGCTGTGTATATGCAGGATTTTGTTTATATTTCTTATGTGCTTTAGTCTTATTCTTTTATTTAAGATTGTGACAGAAATTGTGTGCCCAAGTGAATTGATAAGAAAATTCACACTAACATTTACTATGTCAATTTATATCCGTTGAATATATGTAAATTTCCTATGTGAATATTGTGATAAAATTTGTAAATGTTATTATCGAATCTGAAGCTATTCAGCAAAGGGAAACATGGCCAACATCAATCATAAGAGAAGGTCAAGATAAAAGATGAAAGAGAAATAATAGCTGTTGATGGCTATGTAACTAGGAGGAATAAATACCAGACCCTCGACATTAGCAATTCATACGTCATATGGTAAGGATGTAAATTTCAGCAAGCACATATATAACTATTGAGCTACACATCAGTGATCTGTAATCAGGATTGGATTACCAAAAGATTCTGATAAATATTGCACAAGAGAATTTACAACACGCAATTGTATCCAAAGAGCTGACTATTATTTAGTGAGAAAAGCCAAGCGAGCATAAAAATTGAGAGACGCCATTTTATATTTGGCATACAAAATAATATAAAAGAAAGAGATACGATGATATTAAACTGAATAGCTTACGAAATTCATTGCAGTCATATCTGTAAAGCTTGAGATAATTTATCATATCATTTCTTTGTTACAATGAAGTTGATCTTGGCAGAAACTGAATTTTAATTGAAAATATGCTAATGCTCACCATCTTTATCTACTACCCATCATACAAACCAGAGATAAGAGCCCATTGCTACCCATCACTTATAAAAAACTGGCACAAGATTAAGAGAATAGTAGTGAACAACTGGATGAATTTTGCTTCTGAGTTTAATTTCAGGCACTGCTACCTTTTTCCTTTCATTACTAAACAATCTTTAAATTTTGAAGGTTCTTGATTGCTTATTTAAATGTCTGGACACTTTGAGAAAATCAGGCATTCATTTCACTCCATGTCTTCCTGCATTTAAAATTTTGAGTCTTTGGCATTCATGAAGTACTATCAAAAAGCAGTTGACTACAAATTTAAACTTATATTCTTGAATGTGTACTGAAAAAGGTGATACATCCTTTTTAATACATTGTGAAAAAATGATAATTTGACAGTTCAGTTACTTTTTCTAACTTTATTTTCTTCTACCTGAATACGTGACACAGTTCTCTTTACATGCTTTATTTACTGATGTTAACACAGTCTACACTCCTTCGTGATATTACAACTCAGAGCTGTTGTCTTCATGTAACCTTAACTCACTCATTTCTGTCTTTCTTCACTTTCTCTGTCTCTCAAACAGCCGACTTAAATGATACAATTACTCGATACTCATTAACTGCTTTGTTATCTTCCTTTTTTCGTGACCGTACACACACACTCTAAAAACTGACTGCTGCAACGACTAATGCTGTAACTACTAACTACTGCTCACTCCTCCTGTCACCTCGCCTCCTTATATAGCAAGGATGACATAATACACACCTTTCTTTAACTTTACCTTTTCTGTAATCTCTTATAAGGTACAATGGCCACCAGACACTTTGCAAATAATCTCAAAAATCCTTTTTGGTTCTGCCGCTCTGATTGTTTGGCACGTGTTTGGTTGTGTGAGCAGTGTAGAGCACCTTGACCTTGAGCAACTTTGATATGCATCGCGCCTCATATGTGGTGTGAGGTAACTGACTGTCCTTTGTTGTATGCCATGGCTGGCATCATAATATTCTTTGTAAATTTATCACAATCATCCAAAGAAAATGAAGTGAAAACATTTGAAGCATACTATATAATAATTACATTTTGTTTTTATTGAAATAAGCAAACAAGATTTAAAAAATGTGCTAGTTTTTAGAAGAACATTTAAAGAAGTTGTTGCATTTCTTTTTTAAGCCTCAGGAACTATTGCAACAATTTAAAAATATTCATCTTAATGAATCAGCTAATAATTAGTTTAAAATTATATAACATAGAAAATTTAAAACTGGAACAACAGTTAATTATATAGTGTGGAGAATGTTATAAATATTTAAATAGCCTTGGCTAAGACTTATACAAGACACAAATTATATTCACTTGTCTAAGAATGTTTTCCCCCCTCTCTCTTTTTATCTGTAAGTTTTCTTAGGTTTGTAAAATGATTGCAGCATTGGTACTTACATTAAGGACAGAAATTTTGGGAAGGTTTTGAAGCATTTTCCACTCTCTTCGGATATAATCCACAGAGCCTACAATAACTACATGCTTTAGCTCATGATAGTGGAAATTGGAGGCACGCAATGGCATCACTAGGTTACGCAGTCCTATGAGGGGTGAATCTGGATCCGCAAAGAGACAGACCACCACATGACCATTCAGTACTGTCATGGCTGCTTGGTTTCGATCCTGAAACATCAACATTATGGAAATATGAGCTAATTGTTACATGTATAAATCTAGAGGTGAACATAAAAGATCAGTCACTAAGTTAATTTATCAGTTAAGTAAAACATGTAGTCTCATCAATTTTTACTAAATATCTTCCATCTTTTGCCTTACTCCCTCCCAAAATCCAATGGTATTGCATTCTACAAGTTACAGTGGTGGCCTTGGGGTTTAGCACAGAAAATAAGTGGGAAAATATTAACAGAGACAGACTAACATAATTTTTTCACAAAGGCATCCAGCTTTTTCACTGTATACCAAGTGATCATGTCATATTATTGCATTTATAATCTTCTCTTTTTGTGCTGCTGGAGCTTTGGATGAAATTAATCCAACAGTGTACTTAAAACTTATGGCACAGTTTTTACGTGTGAATTACTGTTGTAATAATAACTGGTGTAGTGTTATCCTGCCAAATTAATGCATAACTAGATTGTACTAGAATGATACAATGCAAGATAATTAAAAAAATTGCCTCAATTGATACCGAAATTTAGATTTCCGATCGAATGGGCTTTTGAAAAAGACACGTTTTAATTTAATTGCCGGATATGAGATTTGCGATAAATATTGAGTAATAACATAAATAGATAATATAGCAGGAAGTGTTGTAAGGTGAGCAAGATATGAGTAAATAATAGTCGTTAAATTTGTAGAATAAACGCATTATTGGTTTGAAATTAACGAGTCATGACGTCATACCACATAGTTTAAATACACGTTCGAAAGTCAAGTCTACCAACCTTAAAAGTCGCGCGATATATTTAATAAAATATAAAGTAAACATCGTTTAATCCTAAAAAGGTAATTATATATTTGAAATTCATAAAAGAACATGTTATAATAGAAAGGGACATTTCTAAATTGCGGGAAAAGGAAATAGCATTTTGGATACGAGGCTTTCTTGGATGACGTCATGACATTCAAATGGAGCGAACGGCTTCTTAGCGTGGGTAAGAGAGAAAGCGTCGGGTCATTACTCAACCAGAGACCAGTACGGGAGGTCGTGCTGCGCGGATGTGATTGTGATTCCTCTACATATACAAATATTTTCGGCATAACTCCTGAAAATATTTAAAAGGAAATAAACAATATATAAAGTTGTTCTTGGGTTGTCCATTACACTTACGCAAACCCGAGATAAAGAGATTTCTTGCAGAACTAGCCGGAGCGAGCTACATCTAAGGGCAACGTCACGTCACCAACGACTTCAGCTTCAAATGGCGATCCAATAACTAGGACACAACGATTATACAGCTTCAAATTGGCGCCCAACGTGGGGCGTCGAAAGAATGGACCAACCCCCCAAGACGACCAGATCAGCATCGAACCAGCAGACAAGAAGGTGCCCAGCGTGTCAACATCTGTGAAACGTGTAGTGAACAAGTTTAAGTGCAGTTAAAGTGAAATAGTGAAAATATTGAAAATTTTGGTGAGTAGAAAAACACATGTAAATAGCTTAGAAATGGAAGACAGTGATAGCGAGTTTATAGGTTTTGACAGTCCGGAAATTGAGAAAAGTGTAAGTAGGATGGAAGAATTTAATCAGAATGTAATTGGTAGCAGAATATGCCAAGAAGTAGAAGATCAGAACGTTAGAGAAACACCTAGAGGTAGTTCAGAAATGTTTAGTTGTAATTCAGAAAGGCCAGCATTTATGTCAGAAATAGAGAATATGTTTCAAACGATAATGAAAAAGATGAGTACAGAGTTAAGTCGAAAGATAGATGAAAATAGTAAAGAATTAAGAACAGTGGAAAAGATGAATACAGAGTTAAGTAAAAAGATAGATGAAAATAGTAAAGAATTAAGAACAGAGTTAAGCCAAAAGATGAGTAAGATAGACGAAACTAGTATAGAGTTAGGACAGAAACTAGAAAAGGGACAACAGGAATTGGGAATGCAATTGGAGAATCAGAGGAGAGTTTTCGAAACCTTTAGGGAAGAAGTTAGGGAGGAAATTAATAAAGTCAGTAGTGAAGTAAAAGAAAATAGAAAACAGGTTAAGGGAGAATTAGAGACAATAAGGCAAGAAGTAAAGAATTCTGAAAAGAAATTAGGTCAACAAGTTAGTGAAAAATTAGATAAAGAAAGGGAAAGAGTAACATATAGTTTAGACAAACAAAGGGAAGAGGTAGTACAAAGGTTAGATAAAGACAGGGAAGAAATTAGAGAAGAGTTACAGGGGTGTAAAGTTAGAATAGAGAGATCTGATGTAGAAAGTGAAAGGCAGGCTAGAAATTTGGAGGATGTTACAGACCAAATAAAAGGAGTAGTAACAGAAATTACTCAGGTAAAAGAGGCCTTAGAAAATTTGAAATTAAGTGAAAATGCATGTAATCACAACAATCTTAGTAATGAAGTTGCAAGAAACGAGGCAATACCAGGTGTATCAGCTGACATTTCGATGCAAAATAGGGGTAACAGTAATTCCCATTCTGATCTCGGAAATAGCTCAGGGATAGGTGACAATTCAAATTTACATTGGCCTAACCATGTCTTAAATGAAATGACACCTCCAGTTTTTGAAAATGAAGATTCAGATGATCCTAAAGCCTTTTTAGAAGGGTTACAAGAGTACTTCACGGTGAAACGTATACCAGAGGAGTACAAGATGGTGATAGTAAGAAAATGTCTAAAGGGTAATTCTGCTAATTGGCTAGGCCTTTCTATGGGTAACAATAATGACTACAGGACCTTTAGGAACATCTTTTTAACCAGATATTGGGGAGCTAGTAGGCAGGCTAATATTAGAGTTGAATTAAGCAATGGAAAATTTAATCCTAGATCGGAGGAATCGATGGTCAACTATTTTATGAGAATAGCGAGAAAATCGAAGATGTTGGACCCTCCCTTAGATGAAAAAGATCTAATAAATATAGTTACTCCACATTTTCCGGAAACGCTTCAACACTACCTAATCATAGCCCGACCCGATAGCATTGCAGCTATGATAGAATTATTATCAGCCTTAGAAGTCAATAAGCCAAAACACGCATTTGGAAATAAATATGAAGAAAAAGAAACTGTAAATTCTTTCGGGCAAGGGGCACAGTATTATCAGAATAGAAGTGAGATTAGGGAAAGATATAAAGGACCAGTACCAAGGATGGAATCATTCCGGTGGGAAAATCAAGGTAGATATAACCAGGAAGGGCGTCACCAAAATAGAAATGGTAATCAAAGGGGAAGAAATATAAGGGTGAATTATATGAATACAAATAGATTTGATCGAGGTAGACGGGGACGTTATTTTGGACATAGTAGAAATTCAAATGATGGGTATTGGACAAACGGAGATAATGAGTTTAGACCGAGGTCACCAAGACAGGAAGAAAGGTATTCTAATGGACGAAATTCCCCCGAAAATGCGGAAATGGTCGAGGCCATTAACACGGTCAAAAACATGGTAGGAAGTAACCCCGATTTAATGCAGGAAAACAGAAGTAACAATTCGGGAAATAGTACAGGAGCAATACATAAAAATCAGGGAAACGCCAGACCCGGTCAAACGCGCCTTCAGTGAGAACTGGGTATCCTAGTAATGATTGTGATAAGTACTCGGAAATAAATAGTCCTGGAAGGCAAATGATGATACAAAAGAAAAGAGAATGGAAAAATAGAAACGACGAAAACGAAAAAGTAGGAGATCCACCTAAAATCAAAATTGGAGTAAATGGAAAACAATACAATGCAATTATAGATACGGGATCAAATAGCACAGTATGCTCACAAAATTTTTATGATAATTTACAAAGTAGTGGCTTTAAAGTAATGTCTTTACCAGTTAATGGGATATATTGCTCGCTAGCTGTGGGAAAACGAAAAGAGAGAGTAAAATTTCAAGCAATGATAAATATTGAAATAAATGGGAGAATACTTGGAATTTTATTTCTGATTGTAGGAAGACTTGTGACAGATATTATAATAGGTTGTGATTGTCTTTATGCCTGGGAAGCTGTGGTGAATTTTAAAAACATGATTCTAGAAATGAAAGTTGAAGATGAGATCATTATAGTGCCTTTTGTGGAAGATAGTAGTTCAGAAACTATTGTAAGAGAAAAAGAGGAAGAAGAAATCCAAGGGGATACATTCTTTGTAGAATATGTTAAAGTAGGAGCTATGGAATTAACTGAAGTAAATGTCAAAGAGTACAGAGTCGATAATAAAGAAAATGTAGAATGGGATAAAAATGATTTCATAGATAATTTGAGGGTTTCTGATGCAACTAGGTACTATGATAGGGAGAGTAGTGAAGACTTAGAAGAATTGTTGAGAAAAAAAAGTAACTCAGGCTGATCAACTAAATGAACAACAGAGGGATAAATTGTTTGAAATATTAATCAGAAATAAAGAAGTATTCTCTGAGAAACCTGGTAAATGTAATATTTATACTCATTCGTTTGAGATGATACCCATCAAACCTTTTACACATAAAGCGAGAGCTATCCCTAGTACAATAAGAGAAGAGGTAGATGCAGTTATAAAGTCAATGTTGGAAGATGAGGTTATTGAAATTTCGAATTCAGAATTTGTGAATCCCCTATGTATTGTAAATAAGGCCATTGGAAAGATTAGGGTGACATTAGACTCGAGAAAACTAAATTATTGTTCATCATACTTTCCATCAGGGAATCCAACAGAACGTGTCCTCCGAGATATAGGAATTTATTTACGTGTACTTACACATCATAATCACAAGGATTGGGTGAAATATTGTCCATTGATAGAAAAGATTATCAATCACACCATTAATGTAACTACTGGGTTTGCACCAATAAAATTAATGTTAGGAATTGAACCAGAACCAATATTGATCGGGGAACCAAAAACACTGAAAATTAATGACATTCAGTTAAGTGAGGAAGAAAGAGCGAAAATTGCTTTTGAACGAATCAAGAAAAAGGCAGAGAAGCGAAAATTAAAAAAAAGAGTAGAAAACATAAATGGGAACCTAAGATAGGCGATTGGGTACTAGTTAAAGACCATAAGTTATCAAGTGCCTTGCGAGGTAGGAACAAAAGGATGGAATTGTTATATAAAGGTCCTGCAGAAATTATATCAAAATTTGGTTATCATACCTATGAATTAAAAGATGTTAAAAATGAAAAATGTCTGGGAAGATGGCATAAACAACTCCTTCGACCATACAAGAAACCGTGTGGTGCCTTGGAACCTTGATTTAATGTAAAAGAAAAATTGGAAGTGTCATTTGTATATTGGCGCCCAATCAGCTTTGAGATAAAATGTAAATGTTAGCTTACTTGAAAATCATATATTGGTCAGGTACTTACATATTCATGAAAAATGCAGAATGTGAATTGCTATATACTACAAAGAGCTTAAAAATATATTGTATAGAGCTCACAATAACAGCTTCAGAAAGATTGTTAAAATGTTCATCTCCGCATAGAGAGAAAACAGAATATTTACTTTGTAAACATTTGTTAAAATATTTAGATGTATAGATAGTTATCACAGAAAGACAAAGAAAGAACTTGTCTAAAGAGTGTAATGGATTTATATAAATATATGTACATTTTAGTGCTTAAAGGATGTAGTACGGATATGTGTTACAATAACAAAAGTGAAAAATCACAGTGCAAGTGATAGTGAGAGCGAAGTGAGCAAACATGAACTAAAAGAAGGAAGTATAAAGAAAGACTCTTGAAATTTAACCTTTATATAAAAGCTTCACAGAAGAAACCATAACATATTGTAATTAGTATTTAAGGATTAATGTTTAGTCAAGTGTACAATTGTTTGTCATGTTAAAAAGATTAATGAGAAAATGTGTTAATAACCAATTTCAAAAACAGTGTAATTGAAAATTGTATATAACGGGAGTGTTGCCGATTATTCAAAATACAGGAGTAATTTTTAATTTTTCTTTCGGGCAAGACATTTACATTATTTTATTATGAAATAATAAAATAACATAAATGGGGGCATTTGATACCGAAATTTAGATTTCCGATCGAATGGGCTTTTGAAAAAGACACGTTTTAATTTAATTGCCGGATATGAGATTTGCGATAAATATTGAGTAATAACATAAATAGATAATATAGCAGGAAGTGTTGTAAGGTGAGCAAGATATGAGTAAATAATAGTCGTTAAATTTGTAGAATAAACGCATTATTGGTTTGAAATTAACGAGTCATGACGTCATACCACATAGTTTAAATACACGTTCGAAAGTCAAGTCTACCAACCTTAAAAGTCGCGCGATATATTTAATAAAATATAAAGTAAACATCGTTTAATCCTAAAAAGGTAATTATATATTCGAAATTCATAAAAGAACATGTTATAATAGAAAGGGACATTTCTAAATTGCGGGAAAAGGAAATAGCATTTTGGATACGAGGCTTTCTTGGATGACGTCATGACATTCAAATGGAGCGAACGGCTTCTTAGCGTGGGTAAGAGAGAAAGCGTCGGGTCATTACTCAACCAGAGACCAGTACGGGAGGTCGTGCTGCGCGGATGTGATTGTGATTCCTCTACATATACAAATATTTTCGGCATAACTCCTGAAAATATTTAAAAGGAAATAAACAATATATAAAGTTGTTCTTGGGTTGTCCATTACACTTACGCAAACCCGAGATAAAGAGATTTCTTGCAGAACTAGCCGGAGCGAGCTACATCTAAGGGCAACGTCACGTCACCAACGACTTCAGCTTCAAATGGCGATCCAATAACTAGGACACAACGATTATACAGCTTCACAATTTAATCAATTGATTAATATGGGAAGAGTCAAAGTAGTCTATATTAACCTCCTTTTAGTTGCTGACCTCTCCACTGCAAGGTCATTGTGACTGTCTTCATCCATTTTATTTCGTAGGAAGTTTTACTCATCACTTGATGCAGGAAAGGTTACAGCTATTGCAGCTGTTTGTCACAATTTGTGAACTACTAAACAAAACTCAAGAAACTTGGTAAACCAGAAGGTAATTTTTTACTAAACACTTTCACTTTGTCATAAATTTTCATTGTCTTTCAAACTGGGTAAACTGGAAGAGATTTGAATGATGGCTTCATGTGCTATCAACTGAGTATAGAAGCATACTTCAATCAAGATTTTGGCCATTTTGACTCAGTGGCCTTCTTTAGGATACTTCATTCTGAAGAAGGCAATGGAATTAAGATGGCCAAAAGTTCGGCAGAGGAATGTTTTAACACTTGCTTGATAGCCAATAAAACCACCATTCATAATAAACACAAATGTTTTAAGTCTGGAAGAGACTTATTCATTAAAATTTCATCATGTCATTCTTTTGTTGTAACTTGAAGCTTTAATGAGTTTTTAAATAATACACCGCAATATGTACTTAATGTTCACTTTCATGCAGAGGAGTCTTTAAGGCAGGCTCAAATTAATTTTTATTTGGGGGGGGCGGGTTGTAGCTTCAGCCCACTTTAACTCCTCCCTGCTAGTGCCACACTGGGCTGTGCCATGGCTGAGCAGTTAGGCCGCTTGACTCTCACCAAAGCGACCTGGGTTTGATCCGAGGTGTCTGCATGTGGGATGTGTGGTGGATACACTGGCACAGGGGCAGGTTTTCTCCAGGTTCTCCAGTTTCCCCACCATCATTCCACAAATTCCTCCATCATCACCTTACCTATCATATTTCACCATCATTTCATGTCATCCACTTCCTCACTCTCACATAAGGCTTTGGGCTGATCACCCATCCTGGTTCCTCTGTATGATCAACTCCAGTTACGAAGACCACATATACTGGCTGGGAGGGCTTGCAGCACTGAACATGTACCACTCTCCACCACTGGACCCCGTTCATGATGCCTGTAGTGGACAGAGGTGGGGGATCCAGTGACCATGCGTTAGGCTAAGGCTACACTCATAGGGTTGTAGTGCCACAGGACAAGACAGTGCCACACCGTCTGTTCCCAAACATTCACCATTCTACCAGACTCTCCACCTGCCCAAACCAATTCTCACACACCAGTAAATCTCTTTGGTACCTACTTCATTCTTTTAGTCAACTGTTATCATCTAATTTTAAACATATGCATCTATATTGAAAAATTCTCTCCATTATTACACCTTCCCTCTCTTGACTGACTCCCTGATCAGACTATTACTTAAAGTATACTGTACTCTCACATTCCCCTTGTACCTACAAGAAAATTAGCAATAAGATAATTTCTGCAAAGTTTTATCTGAATAACATGAAGTAGTTAGAGGAATAAGTGTTTGTAGGAATAATTTGTATGGGAGTAGACAGTCATATGAGTGCAACACACCAGATCTTTTCTTGTTTTCATTTCAGATTATATGAAAAACAATGGATGATACTTCCATTTACACCATTTAACAAGTTATTACAGTTTAGTATGTAAAAGAAATCAAAGTGGCAAGACTATGAAGAGGCACGTCCTGACTTTCTGATATGAATTTAATAGGATCCTCCTCTAACCTCCTCTAAAATAAGCATGTTTGATATGAGAGTATTAACTTTCCTCTACAGATGATGCAAAGAATAAGAAAAGAAATGGTAGACTTCACCAAGAGATAAACATGCAAACTTGTTGAGGAGTCTGCTGAAAGGTTGCTGAAAAAGTCAATGCATACAATCAGCAGAATTGGATATACCACAGTCAATGCAGAAATTAATGAAGCAAGACATATCTGTACCCATACTGACTTACACTCATCAGATTCTGGATCAAAGGAAGAAAGCATATGTACCACTGCTGCAGAAGTTCAACTCAGTACCATATACCAGAGTTCTTGAACACAAAATGCTGTTTTTTTAGTCCAAGAAAAATCTATACTTTTATGAAAAGTTGGAAAAACAACTTCTGCATGTGATGATATGGGCAGTCTTGAACAGCAGATGCTTGTTTGTGCAATTCTTTCCAAGTTGGTGATTGAGCATGTTGAGGAATTGGTTTGTTCTGCTTGGATGAGCATGGGATTAAAGAGACACATAGATTTTAGAGGATGGAGCACTTGCTCATTATGCAAATATCCTATTGAGACGTCTTCTGGGCACCGATGGCCATGGATCACTTGTGTTGCCAGCATCCAGATCTTGTATATGCAGTAATCTTCATAAAGGGTAAATGTTATGGTATCACTGGTGAATCCAGAGATGTCTTGAGAAGCTTTCACTCTCATTATGCCAATATTGATAAGAAAAACGTTGCATAAAACCTGGCAGTGTGCACAGAATTATCTTTTGGTTAATAAATGGTTTGTGGTCATTATAAATTTATTGTTAATTTCCAAATAAAAATTACTCTAAATAACTGTTATTCATTTTGTTTATGTAAGATATAGGTAACTGGATCTTGTGGCTCCTCCATATCAATATCTAGCTACTGTTTGACAAACTCTAGTTTCTATTCTTTACAACTTCTTTAACTCAATTATTGCATAATACAGTGTTTCCAGCCACTTCATTGGCTATGTGGGAGATTTATGTTAACATATTCTGAAGCTTTCATGGCATTTATCTTTCATTTTATATTGCTCAAAGGTCTTGCCTCAAAATCATCCAACTCTTTCAATACCCCATTTGATTTCTACTTACTACCTCTAATATTTTCTTAATTGTCCTTGTTTTGAACATAATTATCCTTGATTTTTTGCTTTCAAACCTTAAATCCAGTATTTAATAATTTCATTAATAACACACTGTAACTTCATCACGATTGTTCACCTTGTTATAAAATAAACAAAAAAAATTAATTCTAGTACTCTCTTCCCAACAACTGTAGAATACATTCATGAATCTAAAATAAAAGAAGGTTGATATTGATGTAATTCTTTCATTGAAACAATTAGAATAATTTTGACACTATAAAAACAATTGGAAAGTTAAGTTATTGAATTGTTTTAATTATACAAAGGGCTTATGAAAGTTCTCATCCTGACTCAGATGTCTTGAAGATGGCCAAATCATTATAACAGTTTTCATACATCAGGCCAATCAATGATGATTGTTCTAATACACACAAACCACATGTAGGTAAACTTTATAAAGGTATAACCAGGAATGGACTACCTCTGTAACACAGTGGTAGCACACCTGCCTCTGACGCGGAGGACCCGGGTTTGATCCCTGATTCTGGCATGGGGATTTTTTCCCTGCTGGCAGGTTTGGCATGGGGTGCACTCAGCCTCATTAGGTCCCTGAAGGGCCAAGAAGCTACTTGATAAAGCAGTAGCGATTCTAGGTTGCAAAGGCTGCATAACTGGCTGGGAGGGCTTGGGGTGCTGACCATGTCCCACCCTCCAGTTCTACATCCCAATCATGATGCCTATAGTGGGCAGCAGTGGGGGATGCAGCAGCCGGGCAGTAAGCTTTGGCCTGTGAAGGACTTGTGCTAGGGGTTTATAATCAGGAATGAAAACTCGGCAGTGGCATTGAATTTTTCATTTCTAATTATACCTTATATTATAAAAGTTGTTATGTATAATCATTTAGATTGTTGATTGTAAAGTTTTAGATGTATAAATGTAGTCACTTGTTTGTGACAATTGTTGTTGTTAGCTAATGCTGGATTTCTGACAATGAAGTCATTAATCCTCTTGCTCTCCAATTTTTTCACTGATGATATCGAAGAGAGCAATAGCAGTAATAGTAACCGCTTTTTAGAGAGCACCATATTTTTGTGTTTTGGCGGTCACATCGCTCTCTCACAACCCCCAGAATGTCTGGAGGACCACACCTGTCGTTGGTTTACGGGTCTCACCGACCTGACCGGGAGAGTTATCAAAATAAATTCACTGACCATATCCTCTGATCACCAATCAGAGGACGTATTACATGCCATGACAGGTCAGCATGTTAGGGGTTAAGATTTTCTTTATATACTCGTGTGTATATATATATATATATATATATATATATATATATATATATATATACGTATATATATATATATATATATATATATATATATATATATATACGTTATATATATGTGTGTGTGTGTGTATTTCTTCTATCTATGTGTATGTGACTGAACTGTCCCTAAACAGTTGGACCAATCTTCATGAACTTTCATGTGTATGATTTCTTATTTATTGAAGTATGATTTTAAAGTATAATTAATAAGTATACATTGTGCAAATTATGCTAGAGAGCAAAAAACCATTGTAACATTATTTAACCGATAATAATAACCATAATAAATGCAAAGAGATAGATGAAAAAGGTAGATCAATAAGCGATTTTCCTATATAATGCAGTATTTCCCATCCAAGTAAAGAACAACCCCCTCTATACATGGCCCCTTGAGTTTAATTAGTAATTAGCACCTACTGATCATAACAAATCACTTGAGTGAAGCGAGTGTGCATTATTAATATACTTATACTTCACTGTTCATTATATAAGCTAAAGTAGGTTGTTCAGATTAACGAGAATGAAGTAATTACTTAGAAGTGTTGTGATGTTTTGCATTGTAGGTACAGCCTGGAACCCACCCATCCTCCCACCCTTTTTAGTACCCTTTCTAACACAGTAATATAATCACTTAACTACAACAAACATGACCATCTTCTCCCTACAGAGCATGCACAATGACGAAGAGAAGTAATTACTTAGGAGTGTTGTGATGTGCATTGTAGGTACAGCCTGGAACCTACCCACCCATGCTCCCTCCCACCCTTTTAGTATGTTTTCTCACACAGTAATATAATCACATAACTAAAACAAACATGGCCATCTTCTCCCTACAGAGAATGCACAATGGCAACTTCTAACCCAGAATTAGCAGAATTAGCTATGTTTTGATTTCTTTCTTTTACAGTGAAATGTTGATACTGTATTAAATCACAGAAAATAGCTTATAATGGATTGCGCATATACAACTGGCCCTTTTAAGTTAGAGTAAATACAAACAAAGACAAACAAATTGCCGAAATGTACAATGTGACAATTGTGTAAACAGATATTGTAAACATTTTCTATAAAACAGATAAATGAGAAAAACAAACTATAATAAATTACTTTGTTTTGAAGGGTTTAACTCCAACAGAAATAAAAAAGGAGTTAGGATTCTTCTTCTTCATTTTTGACAGCTGGACTGCTGAATATGAGTATGGTTTTACATTCATTCAAGATGATGAGCACTCAGGATGTCCCAAAATCCTTCTGACTGATGGGATTATGACATACCTAATTTCACGTTGCTGTACTCAAATGGTCACCAATTGAAGGTGAGTTAGTTGACATTCTAAAGACCTTAATAGGTCATGACCACTACATTTTCCTATGTTTTGAGGATGAGAAAGCTTTCCACTTGAGTATCACATTTGTTAAAATGGGCCAAAAACACATTCAAATGAACCCTTCAAGCATTTAGACTTGTTTAAACATAATTACAGGGAGTTCCATAACAGAAGATGAAACAGGGATTCATCACTATATGCCAGAGATGAAGGTCTGGCCCAAACAATGAGTGGTAAAATGTTGAAGTCTGTTAAAGAAAACAAAATCAGTTCCATCTGAATGAAAAATCTTGGTTAGGCTATGATTTACTAGGATTCTTATGGTGTGGTACTCAAAGATACTTTCAGGAGGACAAAACATCACAGGGGAGTGTTATGCTTCACTGCTGGACCAATTGAAGGACATTTTTCAGACTAAACACACACACCTTGTGCAATTCTCTTTCACCATGATAATGCACCTTCATACCCATCTGGGATTGTTGCTACAAAATTACATGAACTTCACTTCCAATTGTTTCCAATTCCACCTTACTCATCATATTTGGACAAAATGGCAGGGTGAATATTTACATCAAAATATGGGATAAAGCTTATTTCACATGCTTAGAACCAATTTTATTTTACTGAGGGTATTAAAAATTGGAAAGTAATTGGTCAGTGTATTAATTTATAAGGTGACTACATTGAAAAAATTAAATACTGTGTTTTCTTGGTGAGGCCAAGAACTTTCAGAACATCCTTCATAATGCTCTTAAACAACTAATACATGGCAAGAAGAATGTGAATCAATCTCACTTTGTTTGTCAATTTCCATTTACTCAGCAGAACAGAAATGTTTGCAGAGTACAAACGTGAAAGAAAATTGGTGAGATTGGAAAGCTGAATCAGATTTGAAAACCAATGCCATGGCTGCCTCTATAGCCCAATTGGTAGCACGCCTGCCTCTGGCATGGGATTTTTCCCCTGCTGGGAGGTTTTATACGGGGTGTACTCAGCCACGTTAGGTCCCTGAGGGGCCAATTGAGGAGCTCTCCTGATAGAAAGGTGGCATCCCTAAAAGGTCAAGTAGTCGCCTTACGGTCAGGGAGTTGGCATGTTGACTCCCACCACCCCCAACCTGCACTCCTCTGTGGCCTTGGCTGCAGCTGGAGGACGCAGCAGCCAGGCGATGAGGGTAACCTCTGCTTAGAGGAAACACCATAGGGATTATTATTATTATTATTATTATTATTATTATTATTATTATTATTATTATTATTATTATTATTATTATTATTATTATTATTATTATTATTATTATTATATGCCATGGCCAGGACTTAAAACAATGGATCTCAGTTTTTCTATTGTTCAAGCTCTGGCTGTAACAGATTTAACTTTTCAACCTTAGCCCACTCTCAGCAAGTGTGAAAGAGCAATTAACAGAATGAAACCATTGAAATAATGATGTGAACATCCTGATAAGAATCCCAGTGACTTCCTTACCAATATACACTCCTCAAGGCTTTTGGCAGGCCCCCAGTGAAACATTCCTGTCGAGTCGTATTTCATTTCTGTCTTCTCAAAATCAAAATCCTTAGCTTGATCGTCAGCTATACCTACTTGCAGTCCACCATTGTTGTTCATATTATTCCCTCCTGAACCTCGCGACGTTGGCCTGCAACAGATAAAAGGTGCTCTATAACAAATGCCAAAAAGGGAATTATAGTGGCAAATTGACAGATAACATCCACATTTATAGATATTGTGCCACTTTTCATTCTATCAAAAAATTAAAAATAGCCTTAGCAAAAGCTTAATTGTTGGTGGTGCAAAATAATACTTCTAATCATTACAGTATCATCTTCATGTAAAGAAATTTGAAGAAAACTACTGAGGTTAATTTAGATACCTTAATATTATGGAGAAGTAATAGTTATGAAAGTAACACAAACATTTTATGCTGCAGTTAATAATACATAGACTATTTTCATTCTATTATGTCAAAAGTTATGTAACATAAAATTTGGAATGCAGCTAAAGCCAAGTTTTATAATATACAAATATTTTCTGTGTGGATGTGCTGAAAACTTTCCAACACATGAAATAAAAATATTCCTCTTTTTCTTTAGTCTTTTTCATTTGATCATTTTACAGTAAAAGCATTTATTCTACAGTATATTACTTGATCTTTTTTTATCATTAATGTTCTTCAGCATGGTACAAGCACTTGTGTAAGTTCATAGCAAAAACAGTAAGCCATCTAACCTCAATTCAGTTTCAATTTTTTTTTCTGTTTGTTAATCCACCAATAAATATTTAAATGATGAAGTTGAAAAATGCTACAGCATTAAAAAGGAAAAAGTTATAAGTATAGTATGTACTACCAATCTGAAATAAGTTTAAAGTATCTTTCTTTATTTCAACTCAAACCATCCAAAGAAAAGAATGGGCACATTTGTTTTTAACTTAGAAGCTTATTTTCTGCTAGGAACAGTTTTCATGAAAGGAAACTGAACTGAAGTTGGAAAAGTTAGTAGGTACTCTTTAAAGCTCCCATGAAGCAAATTTCAAGCAGGTTTGCATTTTACCAATAAAAGCCCTGCTTTATTATCTCTAAAAAGTTATAAAAATCTCTATAATCTACCACCAACTGTCAACTAGTAGTTCTTGTACATTTAGAGTAACTGCAAATTATCTATAACAAACTACTTTAAACAAACTATGTATTACAAATCTGTTTGCAGTTAGTACGAGTAAATACTTTCTACTCTTTAATCTCAAGTATATACTACTGAATGTGCTCATTAAAATCAATTCTTATTTACTATAGTCAATAGCCTTTATAGTTTTAACTAGTTTTTCATAATAATATATTACGGTTATAGGGGATATTGTCATGCATCTAAAAACAGATACATATACATTTATTCTAACATACTAAAAGTAGTTTAAAGAATGAATCACTTGTTTATTGACAAGCCTAGACTACAGATGAATTTGTTTTAATATACTAAACAAATTTAGCAACCCACTGAAAGGGTGCAAACATCTTAATTTTCATGCTACACAAAACATTACAGTCACATTCATTAAAATGCCAAATTAATTAAATACATTCCCAATGTTGAGAATCCTTTAACATTCTGTGCTTTCAAACATGTGAATTTAGAATCTTGCTTAAAAGGTCTGTAACCATATCCAAGAAAAAACACTGTGGGTACAACAGAAGAACAAGCTGGAAGAACAAAGAGCAATGATGTGCTTGAGAACGTGATCACTCCATCAATTATTAAAATAAACTGATATGTGACATAAGTATTTGACATTCATTTAGTTTAAAATGTATTCATGTATATAAAATCAAAATCTCTTGCTTTGACTAAAATATATAATCCTTTTTTATCTTTCTAGGACTTCATACGTGAATTTCTTAATTGCATTATTATATTTGTATGTTTATAAATGTTCAGATTAAAACATTTATATTCCTTTGTTTCTGAGCAGATTTCTATACTGTAAGTGCTGTTTTGGGCATACAACCCTAAATAAATACTATGTGTAAAATAAAAGCTTATTCCTGCAAAGCATTTCTAAAATTAATTTTATGCTTGGGGTTTCATAAAGATTTCTGTTATGAGTATTCAGATCTGAGCCTGTATTTTTCATTTGGACTGTATAATAAATTAGTATGCCTTGTGTTTAACTGTATCCCACACCAGAAATAGGTTATATCATCTTTATTCCCAAATCCCCATTTGCTTATTTATGAAAGATAAAGATCTCGATGTTTATACATGGACTGTGGAAGAAGAATCTGTAACTTCTCCTTTCTGCCACTGTATCTCTCCCAATTCTACATTCCTGTTCTATTAGTTTACCAAAGAATATTATTATTAATAAAGAATATTAATATTATTATATTATTATATTATATTATATTATATTATTATATATTATTATTATATATTATTATAAACAAGAATTTATAGGATAATACCAAGTTATACATAGCATGTGCATTTTTCTTATAACAGTGGATTTATATTAAGTTGTGCATGGACTACCTTCTAATCTTTATCAATAATGAAGCCATTAAACTGTAAGTAGTGCTGCAATACCTCGTAGCTTTGAAATATTTTTAGTATATTGTAATACTTCCATAATTTAAAATGTTTTTTTATAAAAATTTATAAATGTGCATAAATGTTACAAATGATCATGATTATACCGAGGATGAGCTATAAAATATGTAACAACCTTCTATCAGATAAGTGGTATAACATGATAGGGTATGGGTGTACAGGATATCTGGTGTGGCTACTGTCCCCCAAGGAAGCTAGAAGCCATGGAGATGCATGTCCCCCAACACTGTCCTGTAACTTGAGCTGCCCAGAGAGGGTGGTCAATGATCATTCAGCCCTAAAGGCCGTACGGAATAAGAAGGCACATGAGGCGGAGCTAGAAGAAGGTGTGTGAGAGCAAGTAGCCTATTCTAGAGAGGCGACATTGCCCAGTTCGGTAACGCACTCTCTAGCACAATATTTGCTTTTCACTTTTCTCTTTGTGCTCATCAAATCCAGCAACAGCTCATTATTGCAAAGAATTCCATTGCAAAGAGCTAGAAATGTTGAAGCTGACTGTCCAAGAAGTAATATTTTAGGTGGCCTGTAGCACAAGATATGAGTGATTGAACAAACGCTGCGTTCAGCGATAGCAAATGACACTTGCTTTGCATTATGATTGTTTATTTATCGTCTCAAATATCTTTCTTCTCAAAGAGTGAGATGTCAGCAGGAAAAGAAAAGGAATTTAGTTTATTCTTATGCGTGTTCCAAGTCTGATGTATATGTACAGTATTACCTGTGTCTTATAATTACTGTAACTCGTTTTGTTGCTAAGAAATATGGCATTAACAAAACCTGCTGCAAGCGGCTTACAGATGAGTAAATCGAAAGGAAAAGTACTGCATTCAGATGTGTGGGCTATTATTTTCAGTGTTTACACTTTTTTAAAAGAGTTGTCCTCAGAAGAAGTGCATGCGAACATTGTACGCGTATTTAAACAGAGCCGGGCGCTAACAGCTAAAGCATGCAATGTAAGTGAACATTCAGTGTCACACATAGTGCAACAAGCTAAAATAACCTCTTCTGGATCAGGACAGCCGTTGTTTAAATCCCACAGGAAACACCGTAACACAGGAAAATGGGTTTCGATTTTCAGAAAGATGTACTGCTGAATCTGTATAAAGAAGTGGGCTTTAAAGCTTGGTGCATATATGTTAAGTCATTCCTGGATTACGTGTTTTAAACTAAAAATGTAAGCTATTTTATGGCAAATTCTCTTTGCGATTTCACAATTTTTAATCAACACTGCATATTTATGTTTCTTACTGAGCTATAAAGTAAGTTTGCTAAAAATAATCTTCACACAGCTGGTTTAAAAATATTTTGTTCAATGGCAAGTTTCCGCTTTTGCTATATGTAATAGGTATTATATAAACTTTGATGAGCATGTTAGCCTAACATACTTGCCTTATATTAATAACCACATTGCAAACTCTGGTTGGCACATATTGGGGAAACTACTTCCGGAGCTTTGCTCTGATAACTTACAAATTGCATTGTAAGGAACATTTTAAGTGCTGAAATGTCTAAAATACACGACCGAGAAGGCCACATTGACATATTACTCATAAAAGTTGACTTGAAATTGTGCTTAGGCATTTATTGCTAAATTATGTAGATTTCACTTAGAATACCTAATACAGAAACTGATTAACATATGTGCAGAAACTCTGTATAGACACTTAGAAAAATTGAGAAAAATATGAGAAATACCTATCAGAAGATGCCTCAAATTGCGCAACTATGACTTCCATTTAGATTTATTTAAATTGTCACGCAACTCTCTCATTTTCACTCCGATAACAAAAGTATTTACACGAAAATGTTCCTAGAGAATCGGATATCATAAAAAAATTAAAAACTGAACATTGTAATGTTTTATCACCTAGGCCGAATTTTCAGCTTGAAAGATATGAACTCCGTTGAAACATTAGATTGCAAATGAAAATTATCTGCTTGGATGAGGAATTTATATTTGAAGCAAATTACAGGATTAGAGAGTTTATTGTCTCATTTTAAAGAGAGAGAAATTGTTATGATTTTAACTGTGCACCTTGCAATCCTTCACCATCTTCGCTGCTGTCTACTGGAAATGCTCACGTGCATATCTCCCCTCTCTTTCTTTCGCATAGCAATATGCTCTGGCAACAGCGCTTCATAGCTGAGTAGGGATTGGAGCTACCCATGTGCCTTATTTCGTGCTCCCTATAGTGTGCAAGGGCCGTACTCTTTATGTTGAGCAAGCATATATGGCATCTGTTCAGCACTGCAATATGCCAAAAAATCTAGAAACATAAGAAGCCACCACAGCATTCATCTGCCAACCATGGAAAGCCACGATAAACAAAAGTATAACATGAATGCACAAATGAAGTCAGACTCCAAAAGTGCCAAAGATACCCAATATTCATTCAAGAGGGAAAACCTCAAATAGAAATATCAGCTGGACAGCTTGATTCAACTAGGATTCAATCCTGGGCCCACAGCACTAGAGTCAAATAGGCTGCTCATACACTATCATATGGATAACTTATATTAACTCCGACATGAGAATGAATCAAAAGTAAAGCAGGTGAAACATGGATAAGGCAATGCCATAATGGCATTCTTTTCATAGGATTATAAGAGACTCCAGAAGCATTCCCACTAACCCATGTTACATAAGAAAAAAATATTCTGATCAATTTTCTGTCAAATTAGTGGACCCTCAGCACTATTTAAGTGTGTGTCTGTCTGTGTGTCTTTCTGTGTCTGTCTGTGTGTCTGTTTGTCTGTCTGTGTGTCTGTTTGTCTGTCTGTCTATGTCTGTATGTGTGTCTGTCTGTCTGTCTGTCTGTGTGTCTGTGAGTATGTCTATAGGTCTGTCTGTGTGTCTGTGTGTGTCTCTGAGTCTGTGTGTCTATCTGTCTGTGTGTGCCTATCTATGTCTGTCTGTGTGTCTGTCTATCATCTGTGTGTATGTCTATCTGTCTGTGTGTCTGTCTATCTGTCTGTGTATCTGTCTGTCTATCTGTCTGTCTGTGTGTCTGTCTGTGTGTCTATGTGTGCATCTGTGCATCTGTCTGTGTGTGTGTCTGTCTGTGGGTGAGTCTGTCTGTTTGTGGGTGTGTCTGTCTGTCTGTCTGTGTGTGTGTCTTCATGTCGTGTATGAGTCTGTCTGTGTCGTGTGTGAGTCTGTGTCGTGTGTGAGTCTATCTGTGTCTGTGTGTATGTCTGTCCGTGTGTCTGTCTGTCTGTCTGTCTGTCTGTCATGTGTGTTTGTGCGAGTCTGTGTTTTTGTGTGTGTGTTAGTGGGTTTCTCTGTGTCCGCGTTGGTCTGTCATATTGAACAACTGACAATAGATGCTATGCATTCCTAACAAAATAATGAGATGTGGCAGGAAAAGCCTAGTGAAAGTTTAACACAAAGTTAAATTTGTATTTGTACATGAACATTATGTTAGTCTTATAACTACAGGGAAGACTTGATTTTGTTTCTAAATTATCCCTGCTTTGAGAGGTAGAACTGGAACTTAAAAATTCAATGCCACAACTTTGCCCACACATGGCTTGTGTGTTTAAAAACACCAACAGTAAGTTTGTTGGCATAAATAAATAATAATCCCTGCTTTACTTTTTTGTTTTCTCATATTGCCCGTATATAATGTTTTTTTATTTTTTATTGCTGTACATTTACATTGACACTTTCAATGTTCACTGCCCTTTATGGCTACTCGTGAGCTCACTGAACACAATCCAATCTCTCTTCATTAAGCTCCATCAAACTCTACAGTACCATATTGTTGATAGTTGTGAATTCATATAATATAAGAGAAAGGAAAGAAACAATAGGGACATTTAAATTCTTTTAAAAATCAACTTTTATATTTGCTGTAGTAGTAAAATTAATTTGCACTTAAGTTTCACTGGAATGCTTTGTTCAGGTTTTGTATCACAAAGGATTACTGTCATTTGCTTTACCAGAACAAAAAGTAAACTCAAAACAACATGTATCAGTGGTATCCAATAACAAGAGAAGTCTTTCAAGTCTTTATCATACAGAGCAAGAGCCCATGAGTGCCAGACCTTCCTTATTTTATAAGAGCTGAAAGTTTCTCAGCACATGCCCCCAACACAGGGAGGAATGATGGGGCTACTATGAATTTTGGATCATTGTGGCTTTGGCAGGTAACACAGCAAAGGTTTATAAAATAACAACCTAAAGTCTTCAAAAGTGTAAAGCCTAATTTTCTTATATTTTCTTCAGGACAATTTTAGAAATCATGTCATCCATTGCCAGACAGTTAATATTGTGGCAACCCCTCGCTGGATATCCTTAAACTTAAATTGTAACTGTACTTACGTTATAGTATAGAAACTGAATTTTATATATATTCCTTGGGTAACTATTAGAAAATGTTTCCTTAATAGCCAGACGATTTCAACAGTTCTAAACACCTGGCCAGATAAACTCACACCTACAGCTGCCCTTTCCAAATAGGGATGCTCAAGATCAATATGACATTTATTAAACCTGTGCTATTATATGGAAGTGATTCCTTTATCATCACTAATTGTAGATACCCCAAATAAACTACACAAAATCTTCTCCAGTAACAGCAATGCAGATATTTACTGAAAATATGCCAATAACTCATCAGATTAATAAGCAAGCCCCATTACAATACAAACAAATTACAAGATCACCAAGATCTTATCTTGATTAAATCATCAAGATAAAGGAAGAAACCTCAAAATTCATTATGACTTCCTACAGATAACAATCAAACTACTAGAGCAAAACAACCTAAACCAAAAACCAGAAGAAATTCTCTTACCAATATCTCCTCTGGAAGATAAGATATTACATATATCACAAATTTAATTGAACACAAGCTAAAAATCAACAAGAGTCCTACTGAACTAATAAAAACCATATTGGTAACATAAAAGTGATGATAAAACTGAACTGTTTAAAACAGTGGGGCATGTTAACAAAATCTTAAAACACTTATCGACATTTAAAAACACTTTTGCTTCATTTACTTAATAATAAAACAGGAGTTGTCAGATAATTGCCTCCCCCTTCCCACATTACCTGGTCTGCTGCTCTTCCCAATGGAGAAATCAGTTGTCCATCCAGCCAAGGATGCAGCGGACATCTCTCTCAAAGTGATTGTTTTATTGTTAAGAAAACGGAGCAAAAGTGTTTTTAAATGTGGAATAGTGTTTCAATGTTCTCGACATTTTTACATTGGAAACAATTCACAAACTATACCCTAAACCTCAATGGTTGCACGTTTGTATAGAGGAATTCTGAATGGAAATATGAACTGGAGCTCCTTATTTAATTTGCATGTTGCAGCAGGGAAGAACTCCACCCACTTTGATGGAGAAATTCGAACAATAGAGGTAGTTTTTATCTACTCTATAGAATAAATTCATTTCAATACTCAGTTGTCAATCAACTTCAGCTAGACAACAATAAGAATAAATAAATCTCCAATCTCCAATAAAACATTAGAAATAAAAAGAACATCAGTTAATAATTAGTCAAAATAAAACTATCATCTCCAATGTATACCCTATCATTGAAGAATCCAGTGTAACGAAATTGTGATCAAATTATAATTAAAAGAAATTTCCAAAAAACTGATGGAATTCTGCAGAACTCAAAGCAGTGGTAAATATTGGGTGGCTATATTGCAAAATAAAAACTTAATACCACAACATTCAGTAACAGATTATTAACAGACCATGATTATTTGGCTGCATATTTTTATAAAATTGGAAACTTTAACTTTCCAAACTGTATCCTCTGTCAAAATAAGAACTCAACAATGAATAAAGATTCTGTGTCTAAGTTCATGGCTACCAAGATGTCACCTAAAAAGAACAATGACTGCTCTTTATTAGGAAGCAAGAAAGCAAATGGGATATACCTAAACATTTGAGCATTTGAGTACCACTATTACTAATATTGCTACAATTGAATGCTAAAATAATCCATAACATTTCAGCTTACACCATGCTTTGGTATGCTGAAAGAATTCGGTCGGAAAGGCAGAATCAAACTGAAAAATTCATATAGGTATGCCATAAATGGATTTGAATAATGAATTTTTGACTTATTAAGCTGCTGTTCTAAACAACCGAGCTACTATGGTAACATGCTCATATAGCATTCAAATTTTTTGTCATAAACCCTCAAGCACTATCAAATTCATTTTCCAGATAACATACCCCAATGGCCACTTACAATTTTGTAAGTGCATTAAGTCTGAGGCTTCATAGTTAACCAATCAGGTCAATCAATTTTTTATTAATTATTCTTTCACACATGGCAGGTAAGGCTAAGGTTACAAAGACAGAATCAGACCAAAAGGTTCAGTGCCACAGCCTGGATTTAAATCATAGATGTTTGGCTTACCATGCTCCTGCTCTAACCGAGTTACCATGGCAACATGCCAGTGTGACAGTTGTTAGAAACAAAGATATAATTTTACTTTTTTTATAACCTAGCTGCCAGCTGTCTTTTTTTTTTTTTTTTTGTAAAGTTTAATGCCTGCTTTTACTACATATGGCACTGCAGGTGGTAATACTGATGATACATGGAATGAAGATGGAGCACCGGTGGAATGAGATGGTGGGGGAAACTGGAGAACCCGAAGGAAACCCACCCCAGTGCCGCTTCATACACCACAAATCCCACCTGGGGTTGCCTGGGATCAAACCAGGCCACTTTGGTGAGAAGCAAATGGTCTAGCCACTCAGCTACAGTGCAGTCAGCTATCTGTCTGCACTGTGAATACAGGCTGTAATCTCCCACTCTCAATTTACATTCAATACTCATGAAATGGCATAAATTATCCATAAAGACTATGTATATATTCTGTTTTTTGCTCTCTGCAATTTTATTATGATGCTGAATACATCTAAGAACATTTACTCTCTCTCAGCATGTAAATTTTAATTCTTTGTCTCTTAAACAAGAAACTCATAGCTTATCTGTGGCTCACTATTGGCTTTTGTCATGGATGACTTTTAAAATGGTTATGTATTCATGAGGAAAATAATTAAACATGTTCTTTTAATATTACATTGCCTCTGCTAAGATGCAAATGCTGAATTATCACAAATACAATTTAATGGCAGTGAGCAAAATAAAAACATCAGCTGTTTATTATTAAACTTTACTAAATGTAAGTTGTGACAGTTGTATGTTCTATTCAGTGACATTATAACAAATTGTTTCTTTATACCATTATAACAAACAGCTGATAGTTCTGTTGACATCATAAGCCACTCCACAGCAAAATGTGTAATTTGGAAATCATCCCAAGCTAAAAATAAATCCTGCACACTTTTTAAAGTAATGGCTAAGCAAGATTAACATGTTGAAAGATTTCCCATTACATTTTGCTAAACAGTTCATTTCTATAATTGCGATAATAGCTACACACGTCTTAACTGCTCCATTATGCTAAAGTGCCAATTCAATCAAAAAACCCTCTTGTACATTACTGAGGTGAGACAGAATTAAAAGTAGATCATTTTTAGTTTCCAAGTCTCAGCTCAATCCAATTTGAGCTCTCTATAATGCTTATTTACAGGTGTTGGCAGCAGAATAAAAAACAAAACTGGAAAGACACATTTACATTCAAAGTAATTAATAGATTTTATTTTCAGAGCATAAACACATATTTGGAGATTGCTGATAAAATCCTGATTATTAATAATTAATCAGCAAAGCATTTCCAAAATTATATCTATTCTAGACGTATATACAATGTAGTTATTGCAACAAAATGTAAGCCCAAGAAAAATACTTCTGGTTGTGAAGACTGCATAACCAGACAGGAGGGACCGAGGAACTGACCACAACCCACCTCTAGTACTGCACCCCACTTGTAATGCCTGTGGTGGACAGAGGTGGGGGATGCAGCGGCTGGGCGGTAGGCCTTGGCTCAGAAAGGAATGTTGAACTGCAAAGTTAGCTATGAAAAAAGTTTGTGCACTTAACATTTCAAAATAAAAGTAGGTGATACCTCTGTATAATTATTAATGGATAAAGGAATAATTGAATTTCAGAATAATACACCTACTGCATTTCCCTTATGCACTCATATAATCTGCTACAAAAATGTTCCATGAAGCATACTGGTGCATCAGTTTTAGTCCTTACAGTTTTATAACAAGCTTCTTGTGTAAATCCATGTAATTTATTTTTATTTATTTCTCTTCAATTTGCTATCAACAGCTCATTATACAAATTTCCTCTTCTTTGGAGTTTGTGGTTTCTGATGTTTTCTCCTTTATGCACTGCTTCTCTTTTGGTACAACATGCAGTGATCTTTCTTTAGTTTTTATACTCTCTGAAGAACATAGTCCTTCACATAAATTTAATTGATACACATCATCTAAATAGACATACTTAATTTTTCTCAGTAACAATCATTCAGCCACATCTGAGTGTCATTTATAGAATATTTTGCTCCTATTCACTTCTGATATGCGAATTTGCTAAAAATAACATACATTTCTTATCTATATGTTTTCTTAAAACACCCATCTGAATCAATATGTGTGAAGAGAGTTTTCCATAACATGTTGCAAGTAAATCAGTAGCATTTTTAGTACAGATTTTTTTATTAATTTAATTTCTTTTCTTTATTTCTTTTTCTTTTTCGTACATTTAGCACTGCTGATTACTGCACATCTTTTAGTTTCATATATTGTGTTCACTCCTCCTATTCATACTTTTTATTCTGCTTGCTTTCTTCTTTTATAAGCATTTGGCATTCATCTCCTTTTTACATTAAGGTTTTGAGAGCAACATATGTTTCAAAATGTTGGTCTCCTATGTTCTTATAAACAGGGCTCTTTTACTGGGAAACAATGATGAACACACACCTCTGAACATTTAAAACCACAAAGAATGAAAGCTTATTAAACTCCTTTGACAATTAGGATATGTTTTGAGGGTTATCACCCTCATTGTCAGCCACAGACCGACTGGTAGGACCTGTTTCAGTGGCTTCCACTTTATGTTTGGAGATATCTGGCAGTGTGATAAATCTGCTGTGGTTACTCAATGCCAGGATGGGCTCTTTTAATGTTTTACAATATAACTTTTTTCTCAACTGCATTCTGGAGGGGTTTTAATAATTTGTTTTCTTGTTGTATCCCAAGACTGTGTACCCAAAAATACATAGCAAGTTTTGAGAGGTAGAACTGGAACTTAAAAATTCAATGCCACTACTGGGATTTGAACCACAGACCTTCCGCTTACCGGGCGGCTGCTCTACCACTGAGCTATTGTGACAAACTGCCAGAATGGTATTAAATTCTCAAACCAGTTCGTATTTCTCCTGGTAAACACACACACGGCTTGTGTGTTTAAAAACACCAACAGTAAGTTTGTTGGCATAAATACATAGCAATTGCTGATTTTTCTTATTGTTGTAGTCCTATGTTTCAGAAATGTTTTTCCATCCTTGTTTTCAAACTTATTTTGGTTTCTACAGTATGTATTTAGTCACAAACCAGACAATTTTTTCATAGGTGCTGGATTCTTTCAGTTATAATATTTTGTCCTTTGGAGATGCTTTCAATAGACTTTTTAGACTGTACTTAGAGTGTGGGACCAAACCTATGTTATGCTCTTTCAATATTTTTTTTTGAATCTATTGCATAACTATGTGAATTTGCTGTACTTCCATTTTCTGTAGATAGTTTCCTACAGATGTCTCAAATATAAACAGGAAGTGAACAAAACAGTTCCGCTGATTAGTCAGCTGATGGAGCAATAGCAAGTCATTAATCATTAAACAAGTACGTGAACTTGAGTGCCACAAAATCAAGTTCATATTAATTTATTATTTGCTCTTTCACTGTTCCACCTTCTGTAATGGAATTTTATGGTGAATAAACAATACAATACAAATCATTAATCAACATTAATCCATTTTTTTGCTCTTGTAAATTTACTGTTCTGTAAATGGTAGGCATATAGGACAGTGAATGGATGAAAGAGATGAAATGATGATCGAATGAGCCCAGGGTTACCTAACATTCGCTATCTGGGGAAAAAAGTGGAGGATAAAGTAATCTATCCACAACTGAGACTTAAACATGGCACCTCTGGAACATGAAACATATGCTGCCCAGTTTGGGGGGAGGGGGATGGGGGGTGGGCATTAAGTCTCTTATTTAAATATTAATTGGAAAAGTTCTCTCTTGTTTTTGACACCATTAGAAGTATCACTTAAATGATTCATCATATGATTGATATCAGCATTGTTATAATTTCTTAAAAGTTCACTTCCTGGCTTGTGACTTTTGTTATTGTGGTTGGGCAGCAAGCTATCTTTATTTATCAATTTGTTTCTCTAGAGATATAGACCTTTTAGCTACAAAGATCACATTTAGATATGCAATGATTATACCACATATATTTGCTTTTCAGGTTCACAAACGGTGAATCACAAAGTATTGGTTTTGTATGTTTTCTCACATCTTATCAATTAAATTTGGAGAAAGTGAATATCAGGAAATAATAAAATTTGTGGATAATGCTGAATCTATGAATTCAAATATGGGCCTACAAAAATAGTAAGTGAACATGTGTGTGATGACTTATATGATTATTGTATTGAATATACAGATTCCATAATTGCCACAACTTGATTCTTCTTTGGCAGGGAACTTAAAAGGGTCCAGATGAGAGTGATTTTTTTATTTTTAGAAAAAAAAAAAGCCCTATCTAGGTACTCATAAACAATAGTTCCATGTTTATATTAAAATAAATGTGCTGAAAACAGTATTTCAATATATAATAACATATTTTTGCAAAGCAAACACATGTAATATGATTGCAGGAGAGTATTTATGCTTTACTTTCTGAACTTCAAATTCAGTGAAAGATATTAATATAAGAACATGAAAAATGCACTACAATATAACATATTTTTATTAGAATTTGAATGTTTACTATATGCAGTATTGAAGGGAGCATTAAATCAGACAATTTATGAATAATTAATAGAAATAGATGGCCTTTTCCTTTTTCATTTCCTCTTTCACTCTAAGTCATGATACTGTACCCTAAGTTCTTAACAGTGAACTATTTTTATTTATATAATGTTTAGAAATAATGTGTGAATATCAGCTATCTCCATTCCTGAAATGAACTAGAGGGCATTTATGTGCAAAAGCATAAAACTGAAAAAATTAATAGAGGCAAAAGTGTGTGAAAGAAACTGCGAATCATCATGAGCAAACAACAAAGAATAGCAAATGATTGTTAGGCTGTACATAAGTGAAGGTTCAGTCCATCAGGTGTGCAAAAAGCCACTGCACATAACAGTAGGAGAATTTTTCATGCACTTTTTCATTTCTACTTTAAATTACATATCTTTTTCACAATGTGCAAGTATTTAAGATACTTTTGACAAAAACATCATTAACTGTATTGATATATTAAGTTTTTCTTAAAAATAAGCAATAATGATGCTTAATTTGTATATACAGAGCTTTTCCCCTCACACTGTGGCCACCTCACTGCAGAATTATACACCAGAGACACCCATCACCCACATACAATGCATTGCATTTGTTTGCAGCTCACAACAGTATCATGTGAGTGAATATCAGCTTTACTGAAGTCATTATCTAGTTTTACTTCTGTTCTATGCTTATAAATTTATGAGTTTCAAACAGTGCTAATTAAGTTAGGAGTGTTATCAGTGTCCAGTTTGTTTCCTTCCTGTGCATATAAATTCATGAGTTTAAATGATAACTAAGCAGTGAGTATTATTGGTGGTTGTATAGGTTTTCATAATGCCTCAAAATTATTACACATCAC
This sequence comes from Tenodera sinensis, assembly GCA_030765045.1. NCBI lineage: Eukaryota > Metazoa > Arthropoda > Insecta > Mantodea > Mantidae > Tenodera > Tenodera sinensis. Next base: position 286,408,320 of record CM060962.1, on the reverse strand, counting down.
CACAAAGGATTTTTATTTAAGATGCATAGAGGAACTTTGCCAAAGTCGGACCCCATACTTTTCTTGCCAAGAAAGTGTTGGAATCTAGGGGTAAGTATCATAACTAGTTAGCAAGGTTGCCATCACTGTGTAGAAGTGACAGTCATTTTGAAGCAGCTGTCCATGGACAGTGTGCAATTTCTATTCAGTGACATTTATGAAATTGTTTTAAGTGTAATTTTATGGCAACATTGCTTCGATTTCAAACAGGTAAGAGTGCATTTCTGACTACTAGAATGTAAAGGTAGAAATGAGCTACCAGATTAGATGATTTTTTTTTTACCTTTACCGATTCGGAAGAACAAAGTTGCCATCTGTTAATAAGCCTTGCTTTTTCTTAAATAGGACCCCACGCATTCCAAAATAGTACCCCTATGTATTTTATAACAGAAGTACATTTGAAAGCAGTATTTCGAGTTGATATGATGTATTTATAAATTTTAAAATTATATTTTTGGTTATACTGGTATTGATTTATTTATTTTTATTATTTAGATTGAAACAATGGTAGATGATAGGAGACAAACCAAGAAAAAATATCATGCTTTTCAGCATCCATTGCTATGGCGATAGAGGTAATAAGAGGAAAGAAAATGAAGTATACAAGAAAGCCAATGCATTGAATGTAAGTCCCAAATCCTGCCTGTATCAAAAATAAAGAAAACAACTACTACATGGTGTTGAAAGTCCTGTTCAGCTGCTCTGATCACATCATCTTCACATAAGCAGCAGTTACAGGAAACAAAATCAACCTGGACGATGAGGAGGGGGAAGGGAGATAGAAAGGGAAGATCCAGTAGAGTAGCCAGAAACAAAGGCAGAAAATTATTTCACGAAAATGAGTCCTCAGGAGGTGAGTCTATGGTCTCATCGAAATCAACCTCCTCAACAATGAAAATTTCACCTGGTGATGAACCAACTGAAGATGATGCTGTCTGCATATTCTGTGCAGGAAAATGGTCAGCAGTTTGCCCAGGTTCAGCGCAGTGGTTGGGCTCATGTAGAATCTTCAGGAGCAGAACTAGATGAATACATTTATGATTTTTGCAAATAAATAGTTTTGTAGCACATTATATGAAAGTGCTCATGTTCTTTAATGTTTAATAATTTCAAGGCATATTTTCCCCATTTTATTCTTCCCCTTGAGTTACCAGTAAGACATGGGATCCGAGTTCAGTTAAACCAAAGAGTCTCACTTTGGGGCACTTTTTCCAATACCTCAATTTTGCCACCTTTTGTTCAACACAAAAATACTTTTCAATATTTTCAAATAATGTTTGATGAACTTAAATCTTCAACAAGATATCAATAAATAGTTTCAAATTGAAAAAACAATTTCAGGTTTAACATTTATGACATTATAGTGTAAAAACAAATTAGGGTCCCACTTTGGCAAAGTTCCTCTATGGATAAACTCTTGTAGGAAGTCAGCAGGTGATCTGAAACACAATTTCTGGGTTTATGGGAGAACTTGAAAAATGAAGTGTATGCAACAAATCTCTATACATTGAAAGAAATAGAAGAAAATATTAGGTAAGAAATTAACTCAATTTTCAATACTAAACTCTCAAATGTGAATGCAGAGTTTCTGAGAAGATTCTAGAAATGTGTGCATAGAGGAGGACAACAATTCCAACATCTCTTATGATGTGGTATGTGCTTGTTATCATTGTGATTCTAACTATAATGATGAAAATGGGAAGGGAATATTATACCTCTTTTGGTGAAAATTTCGAGCCGAGGCGGCCAGTGGATGAACCCCTGGGTGGTGGCCCCATTGTGAGGGAAAAGGGTTACACTAATCTTTTATCCAACCAAATAATTAAGTTGACTATAGGACATAAGAAGTACTAAAATAAACATTTTATTACACGACACCTTCACAAGTACTGCATGTTTAAGATAATGCACTTTATCAATCAAGTTCATTATTTTTAAAGCATACTTACATGTTAAAACAAAAAGTGAAGAAGCTAAGCCCATTCATAGCAAATTTATACACAACAGGGTATTGATGTTATATTCACAAAAGTCCCATGCAGTATTATTCGCCCAAGGTATATTAAAACAATTGTACAGTGAAGCCTTAATCATTGAATTCCCATTCAGCAATATCCTCCGATTTCTTTCTGCACTATATATTATGTTGTCATCAAGATATTTAATACAAGTAGCTTAAGCTAATGCATCTGTGAATATCCAAAATGCCATAGTTTTCTTCCGATTGCTTCAACTCTTTTTACCATATTCTCAGACATAAAACATAGTGCACACACAATTTTTAACAAGCTATGTAAAATAGCTGTTAGAAATTAATTTTTTCACTCCTAATTAACCACTTTTTGACATGGTAACATGAAATGCTCCTTGAGTTTGATAGTTTATTGTATTACTCCCAAATTTTTAATTTGAGCTTAATACACAAACATAAATAACTTGTTGTACAAGTGTTTCTCAACTTTAATTAGTTGAGTAGAGAAAAAGGTTGTATACAAGCTATTAAATTTTTTGACTAAACTATTCAATATAATATCATATTTGTCCACCATTTGATTTCGGTACAGAAATGTCACTTCAATTTTAAACAATGAGGCAACTATATATTATGTTAAATATAATGAGGTCATATTAAGATATGTTTTATAAGCAATGCATAACAATTTTTAAATCCATAATTCCTGAAGCTCTCTTACAAATTTCAAGTTGAACAGTGAAACATGCCGAAAAAAGGGAAAGAGGAAAAATTGAGTTTAAAGTTCAATGCTGAGCTTTACCTAAATGGAACAGGAACAATTAAGTACCCATTTGTGGATTTAAATTGTTGATATTAAAAAAAACAAATATTTATCATGAAATTACAGGTCTTAAGTATAATAAAAATAAAAACATCAAATACTTTCACAGTATTTTTACCAAATTTCACCAATAACTAAGAACGATATTTGAGAATTAACTTCATTATTTTGGCTATACTGCAATAACTGCATCTCAATTTTGAAAAGAATGTCTAAAGACTAAACAAAACTTTAGCAAGCAAAGCTCATATCACAATGAGACATGGCTGTAAGCAGTTAGACGAGGAATGATCAATTAAAGGAATACTTAAAGAATACAACTGACCAACAAACTAACTGCTTGCTCTTTGGCCCAGCTTGTGCTTTAAAGAGCCCTCATCATTAGCCAACTATGCACTGTAATATGCTTGTACTGAAAGAAACAAATCTCTTGTTTCTGCCATAGCCTGAGGTAATTATCTATCTTGAAAGTTCAAGACAAAAATTTAATGTGTTCCATTAAAAATTTGAATAGGTACTATTTTAACTTTGTGTAAACAATGTCCTATAAAATGGTATATAAAAGCATTGATTCAGGACTTTAACAGGATTATACACACAATATTTTCATTATTATTATTATTTTCATTATTATTATTATTATTATTATTTTCATTATTATTATTATTATTATTATTATTATTATTATTATTATTATTATTATTATTATTATTATTATTTTCATCATCATCATCATCATTATTATTATTTTCATCAATCATCATCATCATCATTATTATTATTATTTTCATCATCATCATCATCATCATTATTATTTTCATCATCATCATTATTTTCATCATCATCATCATCATTATTTTCATCATCATCATCATTTTCATCATCATTTTCATCATCATCATCATCATTTTCATCATCATCATTTTCATCATCATCATCATTATTATTATTTTCATCATCATCATCATTATTTTCATCATCATCATCATTTTCATCATCATCATCATCATTTTCATCATCATCATCATTTTCATCATCATCATCATTTTCATCATCATCATCATCATCATTTTCATCATCATCATCATCATCATTTTCATCATCATCATCATCATCATCATCATTTTCATCTTCATCATCATTTTCATCATCATCATCATTTTCATCATCATCATCATCATTTTCATCATCATCATCATCATCATCATCATTTTCATCATCATCATCATCATTATTTTCATCATCATTATTATTATTATTATTATTATTATTATTATTATTATTATTATTATTTTCATCATTATTATTATTTTCGTCATCATCATTATTATTTTCATCATCGTCATCATCATCGTCATCATCATCATCATCGTCATCATCATCGTCATCATCATCGTCATCATTTTCATCGTCATCATCGTCATCATTTTCATCATCTTCATCGTCATCATTTTCGTCATCATTTTCATCATTATTTTCATCATCATCGTCATTATTTTCATCAGCATTATCATCATCATCATCATTATTATTATTATTGTCATCGTTGTCGTCGTCATCATCATCATCATTGCAGGTTACAGATTGTACTGTGCTTTCTAGTTACAAAATGACAGGAACATCAAGGTTAAGTTCAGTCTTACAAAAAGCAAAACTTTCAGGCTTAATTAGGCTTAAGTAAGGAGATCTTACTCTTTATTGTGTGTCACTTCATTCTAGTCATTTGTTGGTTACATTTGCGCTGAGCATCTTTTGCCATCATGTGTCACTATGGTTAAGTGGATCCAAATCTTGACATGAATGCCATGCAACGCTAAAGCTCCCAAATGTACACAAGGCTATATCAAATAAAGATTTTCATTCATTTGTCTGTTGATTATTTACAAACATGGATCAAGTTTAGTATTTACATGCACATACTCACTGGGTAGTCTATAATTAATGCAGGTTGTTATACACAACAATGTTATTTTTACTAGAGATGGGATCTTGATACCATCAATACCTCAATGCACAGTAGTACAGAAGTATGATACTTAGAGATAAATCTCTGATACTTCTAAATCTTTAGTTTTTGCATTTGTGTTCCAGACACTGTTATTGGAGTTGGCATGCCACCAAGCTGGATTCATCATTTTTGGACCATGCCCATGACTTCTAGGTGAATTGAATCAGAATAGCATCAACTTATATCTAAACGAAAATGTAAAACATGTAAAAAGATGTAGGAAGTATGAAAGGTACTTGCTTAACCTGTAGTTAACATAGTTACAAATGAAACTTATTTAGTAGACTTTGCATTGTTTCTGCAGTTGCCTACCTTGGTAAGCAATTTGTTCTCAGCCTTTATGCTTGCTTTCTCTCACGGCCAAGAATATTGGACCCAGAAACAGATCAACACTTCAGATGTGGAATAATTTAATGTGTGAAAATATTAGTATCTTTTTACAGTTTGGTTGTTTGTGGCTATGCAGTTCCACATACTGAAACTAATAGCTTGTTAAGCCAAGGACTCATGAACAGGAGGTCCGCTGCTCAAATTCTGCCAAGATTGCCCTCCCTCACTGACAGTTTTCCATGTTTTCTTTCAGTCCTCATTACTATTGGAACCCTAAATTTAGGCCTGAATGTTGAGTCAAATATTTGAAATATACTAAATTGAAATGATTGAAATTAACATATATTTTTTTGTGCAATGAAGATTTAATTATTTTCAGAGTATTTAAACAATGCAATGCAGGAGCAGTCAAGAATCTATGAAAGATATTGTGTAATTCTAATTTAATACCACAACTTTTTTTCTTTTAAGTATGTCAAACTCTGATAGGACATCAGGAAGCAAAGAAGAGAAAACCTGCATTTTTTCCATCAGCTATTTTATATGGGCTGCTTAACTTTGTTCTGCAATATTTTGAACAAGACTTTTAGTAATGTTAGAAGGCTTTGCCACTAGAAAAACAATCAGTAAGTGCTCCTTGCAGTTGCCTTCCTATTTAAATCATACATTTAAGAGCTAATCTGTTAGCATAGGTGTCAGCTGCATTCGCATCAGTTATTTGGTACCTTTTGATTGAGTCAAATCATTGTAGGCTCTGAAAAGCAATAAGGGAAAATTTTGCTTTCCACTTACTTCAGATAAAGAAAATATATTTTATTTCATTCTTATTTCATACTTAGAACCATTGCACAGTATAAAGAAAAGAAAATTCACTGTGTATTTGTAAAGAGGTGTAACACCCTGTTCCACAATGGAGAATTCTCCAGTATGTTATTTAGTGTTGCCATACTGTCTTGCTTTTAAAAACATTCTGTAATCCAGAAAAATCAATTTTGGTTCATTTATAAAATATTTTGCCACAAAAGTATTCTCTGTCTCCACTACCAATGAAATGCCTTTGTGTTTACATGTGAGGCTTGTATTTGAGAGATGCCATGTTTTATTCCCGTTGAGTCAGCCGTTCTGGCCTATTTTCTCCAGTTTTCCTCGATTGGTACACAAATGCTAGAGTGGATTATATAATGCCAAAAATTTTCCTCCTCCCCATTTTTTATTTCATTTCCTTATTATGTTTCAGGGTCACAGAATTAAGCAAGTGGATGGCATATGGTGGAGGAGTTTGCCTTGTGGAACTGTCTGCCTTGGCCTTTTGTGTATGACAAGCCCTCAGAGAGGGGGAGGTAGACCATGGGGGGCCCACCAGAATGTAATATCTGGGGACATTAGGTAGCCTACATTATCAGAGCCCTCAATGTCATCTCCTGGAGGTTTTCACAAGCACAATAAGTAGTTGCGCACTTAAGTGCAAAAATGTTCCTCTGCTTCCTGATAAACATAACAATAACCATGCAATGCTAATCAGTGGCCTTGCGTGAAGCACTAGTGATGCTGAGAAAATCTTGCCTCACTAAGAGCATCAAACTGCATTTTTAACTGTACCCAAAGGGTTGAGGGTTATGTTTTCTATGATGTTCAAATGCCAAATAAGGCAACATTTTCCTTGCTGAACTGAAGATTGTAGAGAGACAGAGAATAGCACCCTTGCCAAATTGTAGATGACTTACTGAACTCAGGTATTCACTAAGGGGCAGAATATTTATTCTGCTGTAGGTATACTGTTTAAATTCATATTTCAGGCAGGTTGTTAGGAATAGCTTTAGAAATCACTTAGGTATATATATATTATGGCATAGTCTGTAATGTGACACCAGCCATGTGTGCGCACCTCAAAGACTACCTCATGGCGAGTAAACACCCAATAATGGAGCGCAGCAGAACAAAGCATTTCAAGAAAATTTGCAATACTTTTGACTGCTGGCTTTTTTGTGGCATGTTCCAGAAAAGGTGTAGGGTAAAGATGCCTAATTTTGTGATATACCTAATACCCTGTGATACCGAAATTTAGATTTCAAATCAAATGGGCTTGATAAAGACACGTTTTAATTTAATTGCCGGATATGAGATTTGCGATAAGTGTTAAGTAATAACATAAATAGATAATAGAGTAGGAAGTGTTGTAAGGTGAGCAAGATATGAGTAAATAATAGTCGTTAAATTCGTAGGATAAACACATTATTGGTTTGAAATTAACGAGTCATGACGTCATACCCTATAGTTTGAAATCAGTAAAAATTCAGGTTTGCTAACCTTAAAAGTCGCGCGATATATTTAATAAAATATAAAGTAAACATCGTTTAATCCTAAAAAGGTAATTATATATTCGAAATTCATAAAAGAACATGTTATAATAGAAAGGGACATTTCTAAATTGCGGGAAAAGGAAATATCATTTTGGATACGAGGCTTTCTTGGATGATGTCATGACATTCAAAAGTGAAGAGAACGGTTTTCTTAGCGTGGGTACGCGAGAAAGCGTCACCACTCACCCCAGACCAGTACTGCAGGTTGTGCTATGCAGACGTGAGTGCGATTCCTCTACATATACAATCGGCATAGCTCCCGAAAATATCTAAGATGCAATAAACAATATATAAAAGGTTTTCTTGGGTAGTCTATTCTATAAAACACCTGCGCGTACCCGAGATAAAGAGATCTCAAGCTGAGCTAGCGGGAAAGAACCAAATCAACGGGCGACAACGAGAACCGAACAACGACTTCAGCTTCAAATGGCGATCCAACAACGAGGACACAACGACTATTAGCCTCAAATGGCGACCCAACGTGTGGCGTCGAAAGAATGGACCAACCCCAAGACGACCAGGCCAGCATCGAGCCAGCAGACAAGAAGGTGCCCAGCGTGTGAACATCTGTGAAACGTGTAGTGAACAAGTTTAAGTGCAGTTAAAAAAAAAAAAAAAAAAAAAAGTGAAATATTGGTGAGTAGAAAAACACGTGTAAATAGTTTAGAAATGGAAGACAGTGATAGCGATTTTCTAGGTTTTGAGAGTCCGGAAATTGAGAAAAGTGTAGTTAGGATGGAAGAATATAATCAGAATGTAATTGGTAGCAGAATATGCCAAGAAGTAGAAGATCAGAACGTTAGAGAAACACCTAGAGGTAGTTCAGAAATGTTTAGTAGTAATTCAGAAAGGCCAGCAATTATGTCAGAAATAGAGAATATGTTTCAAAAGATAATGAAAAAGATGAGTACAGAGTTAAGTCAAAAGATAGATGAAAATAGTAAAGAGTTAGGACAGAAATTAGAGAAGGGACAACAGGAATTGGGAATGCAATTGGAAAATCAGAAGAGAGCTTTCGAAACCTTTAGGGAAGAAGTTAGGGAGGAAATTAATAAAGTCAGTAGTGAAGTAAAAGAAAATAGAGAACAGGTTAAGGGAGAATTAGAGACAATAAGGCAAGAAGTAAAGAATTCTGAAAAGAAATTAGGTCAACAAGTGAGTGAAAAAATTAGATAAAGAAAGGGAAAAAGTAACATATAGATTAGACAAACAAAGGGAAGAAATTAGAGAAGAGTTACAGGGGTGTAAAGTTAGAATAGAAAGATCTGATGTAGAAAGTGAAAGGCAGGCTAGAAATTTGGAGGATGTTACAGACCAAATAAAAGGAGTAGTAACAGAAATTACTCATGTAAAAGAGGCCTTAGAAAATTTGAAATTAAATGAAAATGCATGTAATCACAACAATCTTAGTAATGAAGTTGCAAGAAACGAGGCAATACCAGGTGTATCAGCTGACATTTCGATGCAAAATAGGGGTAACAGTAATTCCCATTCTGATCTCGGAAATAGCTCAGGGATATGTGACAATTCAAATTTACATTGGCCTAACCATGTCTTAAATGAAATGACACCTCCAGTTTTTGAAAATGAAGATTCAGATGATCCTAAAGCCTTTTTAGAAGGGTTACAAGAGTACTTCACGGTGAAACGTATACCGGAGGAGTACAAGATGGTGATAGTAAGAAAATGCCTAAAGGGTAATGCTGCCAATTGGCTAGGCCTTTCTATGGGTATCAATAATGATTACAGGACCTTTAGGAACATCTTTTTAACCAGATATTGGGGAGCTAGTAGGCAGGCTAATATTAGAGTTGAATTAAGCAATGGAAAGTTTAATCCTAGATCGGAGGAATCGATGGTCAACTATTTTATGAGAATAGCGAGAAAATCGAAGATGTTGGATCCTCCCTTAGATGAAAAAGATCTAATAAATATAGTTACTCCACATTTTCCGGAAACGCTTCAACACTACTTAATCATAGCCCGACCCGATAGCATTGCAGCTATGATCGAATTATTATCAGCCTTAGAAGTCAATAAGCCAAAACACGCATTTGGAAATAAATATGAAGAAAAAGAAACTGTCAATTCTTTCGGGCAAGGGGCACAGTATTATCAGAATAGAAGTGAGATTAGGGAAAGATATAAAGGACCAGTACCAAGGATGGAATCGTTCCGGTGGGAAAATCAAGGTAGATATAACCAGGAAGGGCATCACCAAAATAGAAATGGTAATCTAAGGGGAAGAAATATAAGGGTGAATTATATGAATACAAATAGATTTGATCGAGGTAGACGGGGACGTTATTTTGGGCATAGTAGAAATTCAAATGATGGGTATTGGACAAACAGAGATAATGAGTTTAGACCGAGGTCACCAAGACTGGGAGAAAGATATTCTAATGGACGAGATTCCCCCGAAAATGCGGAAATGGTTGAGGCCATTAACACGGTCAAAAACATGGTAGGAAGTAACCCCGATTTAATGCAGGAAAACAGAAGTAACAATTCGGGAAATAGTACGGGAGCAATACCTAAAAATCAGGGAAACGCCAGACCCGGTCAAACGCGCCTTCAGTGAGAACTGGGTATCCTAGTAATGACTGTGATAAGTACTCGGAAATAAATAGTCCTGGAAGGCAAATGATGATACAAAAGAAAAGAGAATGTAAAAATAGAATCGACGAAAACGAAAAAGTAGGAGATCCACCTAAAATCAAAATTGGAGTAAATGGAAAACAATACAATGCAATTATAGATACGGGATCAAATAGCACAGTATGCTCACAAAATTTTTATGATAATTTACAAAGTAGTGGTTTTAAAGTAATGTCTTTACCAGTTAATGGGATATATTGCTCGCTAGCTGTGGGAAAACGAAAAGAGAGAGTAAAATTTCAAGCAATGATAAATATTGAAATAAATGGGAGAATACTAGGAATTTTATTTCTGATTGTAGGAAGACTTGTGACAGATATTATAATAGGTTGTGATTGTCTTTATGCCTGGGAAGCTGTGGTGAATTTTAAAAACATGATTCTAGAAATGAAAGTTGAAGATGAGACCATTATAGTGCCTTTTGTGGAAGATAGTAGTTCAGAAACTATTGTACGAGAAAAAGAGGAAGAAGAAATCCAAGGGGATACATTCTTTGTAGAATATGTTAAAGTAGGAGCTATGGAATTAACTGAAGTAAATGTCAAAGAGTACAGTGTCGATAATAAAGAAAATGTAGAATGGGATAAAAATGATTTCATAGACAATTTGAGATTTTCTGATGCAACTAGGTACTATGATAGGGAGAGTAGTGAAGACTTAGAAGAATTGTTGAGGAAAAAAATAACTCAGGCTGATCAACTAAATGAACAACAGAGGGATAAACTGTTTGAAATATTAATCCGAAATAAAGAAGTATTCTCTGAGAAACCTGGTAAATGTAATATTTATACTCATTCGTTTGAGATGATACCCATCAAACCTTTTACACATAAAGCGAGAGCTATCCCTAGTACAATAAGAGAAGAGGTAGATGCAGTTATAAAGTCAATGTTAGAAGATGAGGTTATTGAGATTTCGAATTCAGAATTTGTGAATCCCCTATGTATTAGAAATAAGGCCAATGGAAAATTAGGGTGACATTAGACTCGAGAAAACTAAATCATTGTTCCTCATACTTTCCATCAGGGAATCCAACGGAACGTGTCCTCCGAGATATAGGAATTTATTTACGTGTACTTACACATCATAATCACAAGGATTGGGTGAAATATTGTCCATTGATAGAAAAGATTATCAATCACACCATTATGTAACTACTGGGTTTGCACCAATAAAATTAATGTTAGGAATTGAACCAGAACCAATATTGATCGGGGTACCAAAAACACTGAAAATTAATGACATTCAGTTAAGTGAAGAAGAAAGAGCGAAAATTGCTTTTGAACGAATCAAGAAAAAGGCAGAGAAGCGAAAATTAAAGAAAAAGAGTAGAAAACATAAATGGGAACCTAAGATAGGCGATTGGGTACTAGTTAAAGACCATAAGTTATCAAGTGCCTTGCGAGGTAGGAACAAAAGGATGGAATTGTTATATAAAGGTCCTGCAGAAATTATATCAAAATTTGGTTATCATACCTATGAATTAAAAGATGTTAAAAATGAAAAATGTCTGGGAAGATGGCATAAAAACTCCTTCGACCATACAAGAAACCGTGCGGTACCTTGGAACCTTGACTTCATGTAAAATTCGAATTGTCATTTGTATAGTGGCGCCCAATCAGCTTTGAGATAAAATTTAAATGTTAGTTTACTTGAAAACCATATATTGGTCAGGTACTTACATATTCATGACAAATGCAGAATGTGAATTGCTATCTACTACAAAGAGCTTAAAAATGTATTGTATAGAGCTCACAATAACAGCTTCAGAAAGATTGTTAAAATGTTCATCTCCGCATAGAGAGAAAACAGAACATTTAATTTGTAAAACATTTGTTAAAATATTTAGATGTATAAATAGTTATCATAGCAAGACAAAGAAAGAACTTGTCTGAAGAGTGTAATGGATTTATATAAATATATGTACATTTTAGTGCTTAAAGGATCTAGTACAGATATGTGTTACAATAACAAAAGTGAAAAATCACAGTGCAAGTGATAGTGAGAGCGAAGTGAGCAAACATGAACTAAAAGAAGGAAGTATAAAGAAAGACTCGTGAAATTTAAGCTTTATATAAAAGCTTCACAGAAGAAACCATAACATATTGTAATTAGTATTTAAGGATTAATGTTTAGTCAAGTGTACAATTGTTTGTCATGTTAAAAAGATTAATGAGAAAATGTGTTAATAACCAATTTCAAAAACAGTGTAATTGAAAATTGTATATAATGGGAGTGTTGCCGATTATTCAAAATACAGGAGTAATTTTTAATTTTTCTTTCGGGCAAGACATTTACATTATTTTATTATGAAATAATAAAATAACATAAATGGGGGCATTTGATACCGAAATTTAGATTTCAAATCGAATGGGCTTGATAAAGACACGTTTTAATTTAATTGCCGGATATGAGATTTGCGATAAGTGTTAAGTAATAACATAAATAGATAATAGAGTAGGAAGTGTTGTAAGGTGAGCAAGATATGAGTAAATAATAGTCGTTAAATTCGTAGGATAAACACATTATTGGTTTGAAATTAACGAGTCATGACGTCATACCCTATAGTTTGAAATCAGTAAAAATTCAGGTTTGCTAACCTTAAAAGTCGCACGATATATTTAATAAAATATAAAGTAAACATCGTTTAATCCTAAAAAGGTAATTATATATTCGAAATTCATAAAAGAACATGTTATAATAGAAAGGGACATTTCTAAATTGCGGGAAAAGGAAATATCATTTTGGATACGAGGCTTTCTTGGATGACGTCATGACATTCAAAAGTGAAGAGAACGGTTTTCTTAGCGTGGGTACGCGAGAAAGCGTCACTACTCACCCCAGACCAGTACTGCAGGTTGTGCTGTGTAGACGTGAGTGCGATTCCTCTACATATACAATCGGCATAGCTCCCGAAAATATCTAAGATGCAATAAACAATATATAAAAGGTTTTCTTGGGTAGTCTATTCTATAAAACACCTGCGCGTACCCGAGATAAAGAGATCTCAAGCTGAGCTAGCGGGAAAGAACCAAATCAACGGGCGACAACGAGAACCGAACAACGACTTCAGCTTCAAATGGTGATCCAACAACGAGGACACAACGACTATTAGCCTCACGTGATACAAAGTTCAGTTTCCTGCTATGGTTTTACTCTGCAATAACTAGTAATTCTGAAGTATCCAACAGATAGCTGAACCATTCTACTTTTCTGTCTCAGCAGTTGCTGAGAAAGGAAATGGCTAAGGAATAATTTGTTCACTGAATCTGATGAAACAATTGAGATTGTGAGCATGGAACTCCCTGCCAAAAAAATATTTTTAACTAATTTCAAACAATTAATTGAAGCTAAATATAAAGGCAATAATGTAATAACAGCTTGTATTTTGTAATGTAGATGAAGATTAAGAGACTCAATGCATGTATGTCATTGTTTTTGATATCAGATAATTAGGATGAATCAGGATACCACTATCATAGATTTAGGAGCCATCATCACAAAACTTACAATGTTTTAGTCTACTTACACAACTTTTCATTTCTCAATTAGGTAAAATATGTTCCAGAACATTCTAATTGTATTATTGAATTGTTATTCAAATGACTTTTGTCCATTTATGACCATTACACAATACTTATTCAAAACTATCACAGAATTATGCAATCTTACCCTATTTTCCCAAGAGAATTTGCCCGCATTTTGTGTGAATTATAAAAGCAAGAAAGGATGAAGAGTTAGTCTTGAAGTGAAGGAGTGTTTTAAGACAAAAGGGAGGAGTAATTGAAAGAGACAGCTATTAGCAGTGCATGTGTGTATACAGTTGTAGTCATGAGAGAACTGTATGTGTCGACATACATTTTGGGACATTAACATCACATCAGCATTGTAGTGAAAAGCAGTTGTAGTGATCACCACTGCAGCCAGCAGTTTGTTGGACAGAAAAGTATGTGTCAAGGTTATGAGAGGATTGAACAACTACGAGTTGCAAGGTTATGAACATATTGTTTTATAAAAACAATAAATAAAAAACAGAGCTGTGTTTTTGTACTTCAGTTTCAGAAGAAAACTAAATTGACAGAAAAAGTAATCTGACTTTGTTGTCATTATTTGTCACACTGGTGTCAGGAGTGTCAAATTGTCATTTTTGTTACAGTATTAGATAAATTATTCTTAAATATAGATTTCCCCAACAAAACTGAGTGATAAATCAGGAGTTCAAGGTTTATTGCATAAAATATTCTCAGAAAATCATTGATAGGGAAACAAAAATTGATAATAAAACATAATGACTGGCCTGCACAACTCTGAAATTATGTACAAGGATAAAAGGGTAATAAAATGTTTCTAGGAAATAGTGACTGATTCTATATTTACATTTTCTATTTGAATTTTTCACCTCTTAGCTTCAAGAAAACTTATTGTGTAATGAAAACTTAGACTGACTAATGCATTGTTTAAGAATGTAATGGTGATGATGTAGGTGATCAGGGTGACAATATTTTGTGACTATTGCACTCTTTAGCAACTAAGCTGTTTTTGTTCTAATGAACTGCCTACAATTTTGTTGCTGTTAAGTAGACTTTTCTGCTACTTAATATATGTATGTAATATAACCACTTGTATGTTAATGTAATTACCTCACTGCTGCTCTATAGGACATACATCATAACACACACACACCTTTCAGCCAATGAATGGTTTCACTGATATCTTTTTCACCAATCAGAATGAAACTTAACTAATAGTTCTGAAGTATGGTGTTCAAAAATGAATAACTGATAGTTTTCTTCTCCTACAATAATTATTTTATTTCTATAACCACTGCTGCAATTCAACTAGGAATCTAGAAAGCCTATTGTCATACATTTTCCTATTCACTATTGGGGATTGGTGCAAACTATACAAATGGCAAGATTTGGTAACCTGTGAATTCAAACTATAAAAAAAGCAATACAAGATCTAATGTCATATAATACCAGATGAAACAGGTAAATCACTTCAATGATTTAAAAGTGCTAACAAGTGGTATCATTCTCACTCATAATTATCTTTTTTTTTTCAAACCCCGGTGCAACAGCCCATAAAGGGCCAAGGCCTACCACCCAGCTGCTGCGTCCCCCACCTCTGCCTGCTACAGGCATCATTGGTGAGGTGCAGTACTGGAGGGTGGGACGTGGTCAGCGCCCTGAGCCCTCCCGGCCAGTTATGCAGTCCTCTCGACCTGGGGCCACTACTTCTCCATCAAGTAGCTCCTCTTTTGGTCCCCCAGGACCTAATGAGGCTGAGTGTACCCCGTGCCAGACCTCCCAGAGGCGATAAAATCCCCATGCTGGTACCAGGGATCGAATCCGGGTCCTCCGTGCCAGAGGCAAGCTACAGAGTCAGTCCATAATTATCTTACCAAATCTTCATCTTGCTTATATTTGGTTGTCTCATAAGTAATTTCAGTTTTTCGATTTTGGTGTTTTGGAAAATTTATTAGACTTCTTTGGTCTGGCAATGCTATTTACAGGATGCCATGGCTAGTGTTGCATACATTGCGAGCATGTATCAGTCTTCAGTTGTTAATAATCACAAAGTGGAGATAACAGAGTTTGAACTTAGAGTGCTTCTAAAGCACTACTGGAAACAGGATTGGAAAACGGCTGCCATAGCTCGAAGAATATGTGAAGTGGAAGGAGAAGGTGTAATTGAAATGGAACCATAGCTGTGCCACACGCTCACTAACAATGGAGACGAAAACATTAAAGATGCCACATTCTGGAAGACCTAAAGTATGGAATATTGAGGATACACGCCAAGTTTTGCGAGAAAATCTGCAAAAAGTACCCGTAGGCTTTCAAAAGAACTTGGTGCATCAAAAGATACCATACATCGCCACATTAAGACACTTGGAAAATCATACAGAAGCTGTAGATCTGTACCTCATGAACTGAACCCTCAACAGGCTCAACGTAAAGTGGATATCTGTTGTCAGCTTATCTGTAATCCCATGGATGATAGATTTGTCAGGAGAATCATGACTTGTGATGAAAAATGGGTATATAACGAAACCCTGATGCCTCGAAACAGTGGTTTCATCCATGCCAACCTGCCAAAGTCATTGTTAAAAAAATCAGTTTGGTCTCAAAGTAATGTGTGTCTGGTGGAATTTTGAAGGTGTGGTTCACTGGGAGTTTTTTCCAAATGTGCGGGCGATTGATGCGGACCCTTATTCTCAACTGGAATGATGGAGATACCCAGCATTAGTTAACCAAAATAGAGTTCTATTGCAACAGGAAAATACAAGACCCCATACTGCACGAACAACCATCGAAAAAATTCAGGAATTGGGAGGAATCGAACTACTACCACACCCAGCATAGAGCCCTGATCTTAAACCATCAGATTATCTTTTTCGATCCATGGCACATTTTCTACGTGGAAGAAATTTTGACAACAATGAAGCAGTGCAAGTGGGTCTCACTGAATTCTTCGCATAAAAAACCAGAGACTGGTACCATCGTGGGATAATAAACCTCACTGAAAGATGACTCAAGATCATAGAATCTAATGGTCTGTACTTTGAAGATTAGTTAATTGCTTGTCAGATCACATTTCAAATAATTGTTTCTCTTAAAAAAACGACATTACTTATGAGACAGTATCAGTATTTTTTAGGCAATTTAATTGAGCTTACATATTCAAATGGTTATAAAATAATTCTTGCACTTCAGTTCAAAAATCATTATGACAGCAAGCATTTGTTAACCTCAGTTAAATTAGGAAAAACTATCAGCACTCATGGTGTTACTGAAAATAACTGAGCTTGATGCTTTCAGTATTCAGAACTCAAAATTTTATTTATTTTATGGGTTATGAAGTACTAATGAATTAAACATAATCTAACAGTTCTGTCCTTTTAAATTGCTCAAATGGGTCAAACATTAAAAATATATTTAATCAAAAAATGTGTGCATATCTAAGGTACAGATGCCTCCTTCAGGTTTTTTGAGCTGGAGTTCAAGGCAATTCATTCTAATTTGAAAACCATCCCATTGATATCTAACATTTATTTAAAATACTGTGACATAAAATGTTTAAAATTTGAATGTTTTTCTGCACTCTTAATTCTTCAGAGAAAGATAATGTTAAAAGAATGACAGGAAAGATTCGTTAAGGAAATTGAAGCTATAACAGTGAAGCAACAAGATTCTAAAGTAAGAACAAATTAGAAACTAAAAACTTCACTTATCTTAGCAATATTGCAAGTTCTTTGGTGCAAAGCTGACTTAAGTTTTGAGTTGACTCCAACTCATTCTCAAAGCTATACATATTGTCCATCTTGAACAATATCTGAGAGACAACTGAAAAGCAACTTTGCAGAATTGTAATATGGGAAAACAAAGAAAGTGCTTGAAATAACTTTAAGACTTTGTAGTGGTTTTCCAATGATTTTTTCTATTCCTAGTCCTAGGATTTCATACACCTTTTGACTTCATGCTTTTTATACTTCTTACCAGGTACAATCGCTGCATAAATTAACATGGGTGTGCCCCTTATAAATAATTGCAGAAAAAAGATACTGCAGTGTAAATTCAAGAATATTAATGTGTTGTATATTGCAAATGTATACACCAAGTACAATTTCATTTATATTGCCTGTAAACATGTCATGCATATTCCATAAAGGTACATACAAATGTTCTCCTAGTTAGATCTATTTCATAATGCCAGTCAACTTTATTAAATATCTTTAAACATTAAGACGTACATATATGTATACATTCAGGCATACACACAAATATACATGTATACATATATACATATATACAAAGAGGTTCTCAGTTATAAATGGATGCAACAATATAGTCAAGCTGACAATTTATGAATTTAATTAGAACATTAATTACCTTAAATTTTATTTTGAAAAGTAAAGTAATGAGTTTAATAATTAAAACATATATTTATAAGTCAGGGAATTCATAATAACCAATTTGAAAATAAACTACAGAACTGAGATTAAGAAATTTGTTAAAAATAAACCATATTAGATAGTTTAAAACAAGTTAAATAACAAGACAATGTAATTTAAGTAGGGGGAATGATAAATAAATAAACAGTATAGCATTTAACAAAGATCTTTCAAGGTGAAATATGAACATCTTCAAACAAGCCTGTAGGTAATGGACTAACCCAACATCTTGCTCTTTCCCACCCACTGTGAATCCTGTATGTCAAACAGTTATGCTTTCTCCTCAGCTATTAATTGCTCCTTCTTACAAAAGGAGAGAAAGATGAAGATGAAGAATATATAAGAAAGATTCTCTTCAATATTTATATGCTTATGAGAATAAAACAGAGGAGGAAAAGTTCCAAAAGAATACATAAAGAAATTGCTATATGTTCAAGAAAGAATGGAAAAAGTAACAGGTAAACTTAAGGCAAGCAATTAAAATAATTTAGCACAGGTAAGGAAACACAAAGCTGAGAGAACTTCATTTAGTATGACTGGAAAACATCAGAATGTGATTAAGCATCATGGACATTGAAAGCATGATAAATGCATTATTCAGCACATTATTTATGAATTTTAAATTCAGAACAACAAAGCTTCTGCTGTTTCCATATTACTGCTTTAAGCTTAATTTTAAAGGAAAAAGCCGAGAGAACATCATCAGAAAGCTAATCCATAATTTCTGTAGAGAACACATCATATTGCCTAATAAATCAGTTATTTTTAGGTACCAGTGAAATACTATTCCTATAATCATATTCCACTTCACCAAGCCAGCAGTGAAAAACCAGTTGACTAAGACAAGGTCTGATCCGAAAAATAGGACCATATTCAGTCCTGTAATCTCATAACATTCAGGAAAACAAGGTCTTGACTGTAGAGTCAAATAAAGAGACCAAGAAAGGCTGAGTTGACCGACATTCCATTCAGTGACACTTTGCTGAAATTGCAGCCATAAGCCTGCACATAGATGAAATAATTTCAGGAAGTTGAGCCTATCACGAAAATTAAATTATGTTGGAATGTTCACACAGTGAGCCTACTAAGATTCTCAATATTACTGAGTTTCAACCATACTTCTCTTGCCTAGTCAATATAGTTTTAACTTAGATGTGTTTCACATGTTGTTGCCTGCATTGTCAGCTAGCGTTCACTGTTGGATCCAAAGAACTATTCAGGTGAGGTAACTCTGGCACTGGTTTTTTGAAATACGAAGGTTGAACTATCTTCTGGGATGTTAAAATTCATAGCTCATTCCTTGTGTTTCTTAATGTAAATGTTGTCCCAAATATTGAAACTACATTGTTTCTTTGACCAAACTTTTTACCTTTTTTATACTGGTTGGTGAGCAACTGCTGATTTATATACTTCTCTGAATTATGAGTTCCTTAGACATAGTTTCAATCTTATAAACATCTTTTTTTCTCTAATTTGCAGTTTATTTGTTTCTGGATCATTCATTTGTTTATTAATTTTCTTAGAGCTTAAAAGATTGTTTCAAACTGTATTTATTTACTGGAGCCCAAACAATAATGTGAGGTGCAAACATTTTTTGGAACTTAGTGGTAATGTTTAGCTAATATGTGGATTTTTTTAAAGTTTATTTCATTTTTTCTGGGATAGATACTGTGATTTGCCTGCTTGGTTTCCTTCCTTTAATGTGTTGACTTTTCTTCATCACCAGCTCCTTTTGAAATCCATTGTCTATGACATTTTTACTATGTATGAAATCTATTTTGGATGTTCCATATATAACACACTGTTGATTGTTGCATGTTTATGTATTCTAGGGTTAAAACTATTTTCTTCAGTATGAGTATCATTTCAATATTTGTCAAATTCCAATCTAGTTCTTTCCCTCAAATAAGTCTAAAAAGGGGAAGTATGTTTTCAGTTTCTTTCTCCAATGAAACTTTGATGCTATTATCTTGAATACTCAACAGATTTAACATATCTTCCAAGTGCCTGTTTTTATTATGGCACATACATCATCCATGTAATGAATTTTGAAAAAATGAGGGAAAGATTATGTAAAATGTATTTCAAGAAAGCTGATGATAGCTGGATAGTTCTTTGGATCTAACTGATAGTACTGGTCTGGTTAAAGCTAGGTAAACAAATCAACTGAAGTATAGTTGAAGCTCAATGGTAATATTGAGAGCTATAATGTGATCTTAATCTAACTGAACCTATTTTGGCCAATACCAAGTGTGAGCAAAAGTATTGCAGAATACACTAACTGCAGTAGTGAGAGTAATACCAAGTGATTGATGCTGGAATCTTAGAAGATTGTTAATAGCAGTAATAATCATGTAACTGGTATAGATGTACCAAGAGAGAAAGAGAGAGGGAGGGTATGTTGGTTATCTCTATATTTCCTTCTTAATTTCTTGTACAGCACCTCAGTCTTCTCTACCTGTGGATGTACTTTTGTAGCAGGAACCAGAGTCAACCCCTGAATTGAAGGTCAGAAGGTTGACAGGAGATAAGTGCTCTCACTGTTCAGATGTTTCTCATGATGGCACAAAAAGGGTACAGAATTTCAAGGTCAACATAAAGCCACTTGCTTCTAAACATCTGCCAGTTTCCTCATATACTTTGTGCTTGTGAGTGTAATCCCAAAACTAAGGTCTCCAAAGCACTTGGGTCGTAGGGAAACTGTTTGCATGGATGTTAGCCATACTGCTTCTTTCCTTCCCTTCTCCACTCTCTACAGACACCACTACACTTCTTCTGGGGCTCTCAGTCTTGGCTTGGCAGCCAGTTGTAATGGAGTCCTGTTAGCGACTACCACCAGGTGTGAAGTTCATGCAGTTATTCGATTTTTGAGTGCAAAAGGGGTTAAACCAATTGAAATTCATTGAAAGTTGATGGAAGTGTATGGAGAGTCTTGTATGGATGTCAAAAATGTCCATAAGTGGTGTAGAGAGTTTGCAGATGGTCGCACGGAAATTCACGATGAGGAAGGAAGCGGGAGATTGCCAATTCCTGATGAAACAATTGCAAAGGTTGAACAAATAATGCTTCAAGATTGGCTAATCACTCTCAATGAGCTCTGCATTGTTGTTCCTAAGATTTCTCAAAGCACCATTCACAGGACTTTGACTGAGAGTTGAAATTTCAGAAGGTGTGTGCAAGATGGGTCTCAAGAATGCTGACAGAAGATCACAAAAGGCAATGCGCTGAAATTTCCTGACAATTTCTTCAATGCTATGCTGACAAAAAGGACAACCTTTTGGATTCAATAGCCACAGGTGATGAAACTTGGGCTTTCCACTTCACACCTGAGACAAAACAACAATCTCGTGAGTGGCAGCATTCCGGTTCACCCAAGCCGCGAAAGTTCAAAAGAACACAGTCTGCTGGTAAAGTCATAGCAACTGTGTTTTGGGATCAAAAGGGGATGTTGTTGGTTGACTTTATGGATCCTAGGACAACAATCAATGCCAACAGGTATTGTCAGATATTAAGAAAACTCAGATGGGCAATTCAAAACCGAAGAAGAGGAATGTTGAGCAAGGGCATCAGCCTTCTCCACAATAACGCTTGCCCCCACACTGCCCATCAAACTGTGGATATCCTACATCAGTTTGAATGGGATATCATCACCCACTCTGCCTATAGTCTGGACTTAGTACCCAGTGACTACCACTTGTTTCCCAAATTGAAAGAACACTTGGCTGGAAGGCGCTTTAGTGACAAAAATGAGGTGAAAGATGAGGTCCAATGCTTCTTCAAGAGTATGGCAGTGGACTGGTATGACATGGGCATACAAAAACTGCCACAGTGTTTACAAAAATGCATTGATCGAAATGGTGATTATGTGGAAAAATAGAAAAATGTTCAAGCTTAAAATCTATGTAATGTGTGTTGAAAATAAATGTTTATTTAAATTTTAAAAAATTGGAGACCTTAGTTTTGGGATTACTCTTGTACTATGAAATGTGTAGTGAAATTATGTTTGTGAAGGTTTATCTCAAAGTTTACCTACACCTTATATAAAAATAAGCTTTCATAAGAATAGTTTGTATAAGCTATATTGAAAGAAACAATAGTGGTTAGAGAAAGTCATGTGAACTTAACACATGAGATTTTTATAAAGGGGCCCATGGTTTATAGCTTTCTTTGTAAACATTGTTTCTGCCCATGGTTCTTCATTTTAATAAGGAGAGCTCTCAATGTGTGCATGACATGATAGATGGTGAAACTGGATATGCTAGTGTGATCTAGCATTAAAGAGGCACCTGGTGATCTGTGTCTTCCCAAATAATAAACAGAGACTTCTAGGTAAACTGAAAAATAGTTGGCAATATCTTTCCTGCAAGTAGCCATATTTCACTGTATGTTTAACAGAGGAACAAAAGACTGTCATTGCTAACTGATTCATCACAGTCTACCTCTATGAATCTCCCAAACAATGAATGAGAGAAGACCAGTCTGGGTTGTGAGGAATTTTACTCCGCAATGACAATATTTCTGCAGAGACTGCACTGAAAATCATGAATCTTCAACAAGAAACCTAAGTGAAATTGGCTAGCCATTTGCCTTATATCCCATATCTGGCACCATGTCATTTTCCCATTCCCAGTAATTAAGGAAAAGTTGAAGGACTAGTTTTCATGAGTGCCAAAGGGCATTTGCATTTCATGAAGTTGCTGGCATCCCTAAACTAGCATGTTGGGGCTGCTGCCATAGTTGACTCTGGAAGGTGTAGCTTTGTTTCAACAATAGGGGAGTGTACTTTGAAAAGAAATAAGTATTGGTGGTATCACAGCTTTTTTTTGTTTAGCAGAATATGGGTAATTAAATGTTGACCCTTGCATTTCTAGCTAAATAGGAATCACATTATATTCTTGAAAGTAACTAGTTACAGAAACATGGATGCAGCATAACATGTGTAAATACTTAAACAAAAGTTAATAGTCCACCTGTGGTGTGGGGGTAGCATATCTATCTCACATATAGTAAGTCCCAAGTTCAAATCTTGGTTAGGATGATTTATCCAGATAAGGTTTTATCCGGGGTTTTCCCTTACACTGAGAAAACAAATTTCAGCTAACTTTAAGCTCTATGGACCCCAGGCTTATTTCAGCATCATTTCACCCATTTCACTTATTCTTTGATATGATCTACCACATTAGACATTAAACTTAACGAAATGAAAGAAAAAAATGTGGAATAGTGCTCTAAAACTGTAGATGTTTTCAATACTAGGAGAGCTTTTTGTACCAGATACCTACAACTCAATTATGAGGGTCATACTGAAAGTTGTGAGAAGCAACTTTTAGAAATGTTAAAGTGTTTGGTTTTCGTAAAGAATGAAGATAGTCTTTATCTATAGACTTTTCTGTCACTTTTCAACACAGTCTCCATTTTTTGCACACATTTTTCCCATCATTCTGCAAGTTTGGAAACATGCTTATGATACAATATTGCGCTGCTGCCCAAGACACCTGACACACTTTCCATGGTGTCATTCCTGGCTTTTGTTTCAGCCCTGTAATGATGGAACCAGCTTTCAACACCTGACATTACTCATCAAAAAATCATCACCTTCATTTAACACCTCTGAAGAAGGTTTTGGATGGTGGTGGTTCTCTGAAGTTAGCAATATTTGATCAATAAATATGGGACCCAACAGGCACAAACTTTTCAATAATCTAAGCTTTCAATCATTTCTTGCACTGCACCATTTTCTACTGCAAGTGATACAGTGATTTCATCTACAGTGACATGCCTGTCTTCTCTAATGAGGTCTTCAACTCTTTCCTTGTTACCTTCCATGGAGGCAGTTTGAGGATGACTGCTATAAGGCTCATCTTGGATACTTGTGTTCCTATCTTTGAATTATTTCACTCATCTCCTACCACTGATGGCACTCATGCAGACATCTTCTTAGGCACATTGAAATCCAAGGTGAATTCCAGCAGCAGATTTTAACTCTTTAAGATGCATTCCATCAAAACAAAACATGTATGTCCACCATTTTGTAAATACTGCCTGTGGTAATGTGATAGATGCTAAGGATATCGCAATATGGCACCATGTTGTATGAAGTGTGTAGATTATAATCCTGAAGTCATTCTTGTTACATTATTAGACTACTTTAAATTTTAAAAATGGTTTGCTCACAGCTTTCAGTATGACCCTTGTACAATGCGAAACAATCAACCAATGATTTATTGTATTCTCTTCCTTCAAGATTAGCTGTAGGTATAGTAATTCAGGAATCCTTCTCAGAGAGGGGTAGAATTTTTTTTTTTTTAATTAACGTCCTCCAGTGTAATGTCATATTGGATAGTGAATGAGTGAAATGGGTAAAATGATGCTCAAACGAATCCAAGGTCCATGGAGCTTTAAGTTACCCGACATTTGTCTTCTCAGGATAAGGGAAAACTTTGGAAAAATCCTTATCCGGATAACTCACCATAAGTGAGATTCAAACTCGCAACCTCTTGAACGTGAGGCAGACATGTTAACCATCACACTACAAAGGTGGGTTCAGAAGGGTAGACGTATATACATCATAGACTAATCATATTGATAATGTACATAAAAAGGAACAGAAAAATTACAGAGCATATTTGCCTGACAGGACTTCACCCTACCAAAATACAAAGATTTAAGTCAGGAAAGTTTAAGAGTAGCATCAGGGGCCACTTGCTTTTGGTGGTAGGAATCAGTCAATGAAAATCTGGAACCATTCTTGATTAGGGAAGATAATGTCAGCATTTCTAAAGCCAGACCTTAACCAATCTGTTGAAAGTTCAATCTTATAATTGCATCCCTGAAGTTTCAAACTGTAATGTGCATACTAGATTAAACTGCAAAATTGATTTTCTACTTTTTAATATTTATAACATTCTGGCAGAAACTTCTATTCCAATTTTCAGGGGAGCAAATAAATGTTGTTTATATTACAGTGTGCAGTTATAAACTTATTTATACTCACAATAGATTATTTAAGAACAGTTTGAGTATAATCATTTAATCTGATATACAGTCACTGAAAAAATACTTTTCATTAAAATATGGCTAAAAATGTGTAACATATGAAGCTTTTTTTCCTTGAAGAATCAAGCAAAATATTTATTAACAGGAGATACTCAACTTTTGTCTGCAAATGCTCTTACAAAACTATTCAATAGCATTACCATTTTCATCTTTTATCAGTTATAAATAGAACATCTGTATTGTATCTCCCACCTCCAAGATGTGGTGGCAATATATCTACTTCCTAATCCAATCCATTGGTGCACAGATTCAAATCTTAGTTGGGATGTGTTGTGTTAGTAAGGTTATTTAGGGTATTACCTCATTCTCAGAAGATAAAATCAAGCAACTTCCAGCTTTATGGAGCCCAGGCTCATTTGAACATTCATTTCACTCACCAGCTCTGTAAACTTGAGTTATTATAAAGGATGTTCATATGTGAAGACAAAGCCAATGGTAGATAATAATTTAAAGCACTAATACAATAAATTTGTACTTATCTACACAATTTGTAATCTTCTCAGTTCACGCTGGTGATGGAAACCAACAGAAATAAATAAAAAACAATCTTATAATAAAGATATTTTACAAACTTTTGCAAGAATACCATTGATATCAATACTGGAAAGGAAATTTCAGCAAGGATTTTAAGGAAACTATGATATCTTTATCCGAGATGTACCTTTATCTAACCAATTTCAGAGTGGTAGTTTATCACTACATGTATGGTAGCATTAATCAGCCATAATTGTGCAGAACAGTCATTTATTTAGCTGTATAGGCCCTTAAATAATAAGGCAAGATTAGGAACATTCAAAAGTGATTCTAACTTTTTATTTTTGAGGCAAACTTTTATATTTATTCACACATACTTGAAAAAACACAAGTCACAGATAAGTAAAGATATGGGAATAAGCTCAATCTTCTATTTATAAACAATATCAGTGACCTATATAAAGCTATCTTCTTTTATCAGCAACCTTTCTATGAAGAATTGTAAAGTACATATTAGGAAGTTCACAACAGTACAACGATTTTGGCAGTTTACATGGACAAAAGAATGATAAATCACATCATTAGAGTACCCATAAGCAAATCATACTGAAAGTTTATATGTTGATATAATGGTACCTATATTAACAGAAAAAAACCCTCAGATAGCTAAAGAAGCTCAACCACCCTAACCAATGGAGAACAAGAATCACAAAAGTCAATAAGCACAAATGATTCTGAGGAATAACAGACTCTATGCTTCAACTCCCTTATATTGTGGCACAAATATGCCTAATGTCCAGCTAAATATAAACAGTCTTCTGCTGTTAAAGTTAATAGGAAAGCTATTTTATATACATTAACTAACCATGTCAGCTTCAGCAGCCAGAAAATAACTGTAATATTTCACAAATATTTCTTTTTTTCATGGCAGTAATTGCAATTTGTTTTAATGGATCAGAATGAATTTGACTGAACATTAAAGGGAAATTTTAAAAATAAGCAATAACAGACATGTCTTGGGCCCAAAAAAAAAAAAAAAAGGAAAAACCTGTTACCTGCTTTCCATTTTCAAAAGTACAGAAACTATAAGTGTTAATAAACTGTGTTACATTCTATTATACCCTGCATTTGCTTTATGCCATAAATTGGTACCTATATGCACAAGCCACTTTTACTGCAGTAACCTTGATATTTTTCCAGAATGCACTAATATGAATGGTTTGCTAAAGACTTCATTTGTCAGCTGTGTCATACTTGTACACCATCAGTTTCTGCATTCAGTTCAAGTTGTAAATAGTAGAGTTTATTCTTTGTGAACCTCAAAGGCCGAAGTTTTTCAAGAAATCTGTGTTGTGTGTGAATTGCTTTAGAGTATTCCTATTATTGTTGCTGTTCTTGTCTTTTTAATAGCCCTACTGAAAAATTACACTTGAACAAAGAATTTTTATGTACAATACATACATAAAAACTATAAACATAAGGTTTATAGGAACAATTTCCACACCACAGACACACTTAAGACAATATAAGAGCAGAAATTATGAAAATCATGCAAGAAGAACTTATGAATGTCAATAGAAATTTCGCCTGAAGATGCCAAGAATATCTCAATGCAGATGGACACCACTTTGAACACAATTTACAGCAAGGTTAGTGCCTACTCATGTTATGACTGGGGAGTAAGTAATATGGGATTCTGAAATCAGAAAACTCCACAGTGTAATACACAGTGCATGGAGCATGTACACATGCCCCAAAATATAACAAGAGCACTGTATTTCAGAATTACAACAACCTGGTTTTCTTCCCAATGTTATATTTATACATTTCTGAATTTGTATTTATACTACTGCTAATGTGAACATTAGGAAAAATTGAACAAGATGAGCTTTGTTGGCTAACTAATGATGCTGCTACATATTAATTGTATACACATTTAGAGTATGGCTTTGAGCTACCAAAATCTTCTTTACACCATGACTTGTAATGAATTTTGCGGGAAAAACATTTTCTTTTATGGGCAAAAGTAGTAATATTATTAAATAAAGTAGGTTATATTTTTAAAATGGTTTCAAAATAGCATTAACATTAGCATTCACTAATATTTGAATACTCTTGCTCAATATGTTGGGAATAATTAAACTAATTGGTCAACTTCTAATGAAAATTAATACAATAAAAAGCTAAATATATACAGTTGACAACTTAGTACCACTATCAATTATTTCTCAAGTCAAAGCCCCTGATATCACCTTAGAAGTTGGGGACTATGCAAATGAAAAAGGAAGACTCTTTGCGGTAAATGACAGTAAATGGACAATGCTCTTGTCTTCTTATAAACTAACTAAACTCTGTGGCACAACAGCCTGATGCCAGATCAAGGCCTACCGCACAATCACTGCATCCCCCTCTTCTGTCTACAATTGGTGTCATGAGTGCAGTATTGAAGGTTATCTTCTTATGCACACTCCAAAATTGTAGCCATTTGTAGAAGCCAAATAACTAGTTTTAAGTTCCAAAATTTTGCTGCCAATTTTATAAAATCTGGCATTTTTTCTACCTGGTGCTGAATTTTCTATATTAAATTTCAGAGAAGGATTCTGGGCACAACATTTTTCAATTTGGCTATTACTTATAGAACAAAAATAACAATATACAAAAAAAAAAAAAAACCATTTAAATGACAGCTGACATTCATTATTATCTATCATAAGCTCCTATACCCAAATGCCAAAACAAAAGCTTAATATGGTGTTTCTTTCTTACTCTAGCATTTTCACTGTACACTCTATACAATCTTTCCCCTTCCTACACTTACAAATATGAATTCTCCTTCATACAGAATATTTCAGTTTCAGCAACGTTGGAGCTAATTGCTTTGGCCTCTGAAGTACAGTGTGGTCTTTAAGTCCCTCAATAATGGTGGAATAAGCAAGATATAGGAATGTTATGGTAAACTTGAATATGCATTTGTGATGATACAGTGGTGGGTTGGTTGGAATAAATTTGGAGAAAGAAGTAGAAAGAGGGAACAAATAAAAATCATACCCATTTATAGATGTTGAAATTGTCCCTCATTTGGATGATGGCACAGATGCACATATTTAATTTTATTGATTGAAGTTTATGTTGGGTAAAGCAGTTTCTTTTGTCACTGAATTAATATAATTTGTTATTGCCAATTTCAGTGCATCTATTGTTCTTGGATTATGTTTATATACTGTTGACTTGACAACAATCCAAAAGAAATAATAAAGTCTACCACTTCTTGCAGCATGAAGAACAAAACCAGTCTCATGAAATTTATTTATTAAATCGTAAATAGTATCCTGAAAGCATCATTTGGAATTTAGGAACTGTTGTGTCAGCATTTGTTCCACCTTTTCCGTATGTATTTTACCTTCTCTAAAAACATTCTCCACTAAAAAAACATATGCTGTTCAGCTGAAAATATTTTCAACTTGAACGAAAACAGGTACTTGCTTATTGGCAGAGCTGATACTGACCCTCATTCACCACCCTTGTTACAATAGGGATGGTGCCTTGGGCATGAAATCAAACATCTTGTCCTTGACTGGCAGTAAACAATAGCTTGCTACTAGCTGTTTTGGGCTGTTGATCTGCAGTATTTCGGAGGGACTAAAAGATCACAATGCATAAATGTAACATTGATACCATTTCCAGGCTGCCTGTTTTATATGAGGCACAACCATGATCTAAGTACTTCCTTCCTCTATTTCTGCTGTATCTTTTTGTTCTTGCTCTGCTATTGTACTTAACATATTAAATGACATTCCCACCTATTCTAAGATTTTAAAAATATACTCATTCTTACACTTTTCATACTCTCAATACTAGCAAAATACAACAAAATAAAAAAGTTGTATGCCCAAACAATATCCATTATTCTATTTTTTTTTTATTATGAGGAATCTCATTTTTCTTACCACACATGATAACTTCAGTTCTCTGATTTTAAAAAGAACTGTTAAAATCAAAAGGAAACATTTTACATAGGTATGTATTAATGTTTTTGCTTTCATTTTAGTAACTTTTGATTTAAGTTACAATGTAACAGTGTCTGCTCAAAAATTTGAGTTTAGTTTAAAATCCTTTGCATTTTTATGACCTACACAATCGTATAACAATCGTGTGAACATAAGGAATTTAGTTCAAGAAAAAACAATTTAAAATAAAATTTCTCAAGTGTAGTTTTTAGAAAATGTAATTGTATGTATTATTTATAAGGGCAAGTTATATGCATAAATGAAATTTAATTGTAGAGTGGCTGAACTTTTGTCATAAATAAAGCTCCATAACTTATCTATTATGCACACTTTATTAATGTGTATGCCGATTCAGCAAGATAAAACAATTTGTTTAATAAAATCTACATTAATTAATGTTACTAATGACTAAACAGTTAACAATTTTCTTAGGTAATTCAATAAATATTTTGTATCAGAAGAATCACAAAGTCTAGAACATTATTCATTTTAGTAATGAATTTGTTATCTCAGTAAGGTAAAACATAAATTACTTAATGCAAGATTACTAGTTAACAACATTGGTGGTTATTAAGAAAGCTGATCATTTTTTATCCATATGATACCTAACTGTTATGTTCTTGTCATTTAGAACCTGTATTTCTTACACACTTTGTTATTCCATCTTTATATTTTCTATTAAAATGGGATAGCAAAGTGAATAAAATAAGGGTCTAAATGCCGGAATATAATATTTTACACAAAGCAACATAGACAAAAAGGGGGGTATAACACCGACAACCAACCATGTATTCTACATGCACATTCACTATCAATGGCTACATAAACAGCCAAAACCAATTAACAAGAATAAGCATCTAGTGGTAAAGTTCTACTACCAAAAGATAAGACAGTGATAGGCTGACAGATACACATAATGCTACACACAGAAAGAGACAGATTCTTCAGCTAACAGATCACTAAAAGAAGTATGTTATTTAATAGAGAGCTCCTTTGGAAAGCATACATGAGTTTTTTGACTTCATAGGCAAGGTGATACCCAGCATATGTAGAGTCCTCTTGAGTCCTGTAATGATATTAAACATTTACAGCTTTTCCTTCAGTCTTTACGCAGGTACCTACTTCTTTCTGATAATCTCTTTCCTTCCTTTCTAAACTGTTATGCCTCCTAAATCTTTTGGTTAACAGTAAGGATAAATAAATATTTTTTTTAAAGAAATTGATCCCCAAAGTGTGGTCAAGGATCAGAAATACAGCTTTGAAATGTTTTTGAGCCATTTTTCCTCTATTATTTTTCTTTCCACAGAATTCCTCATGCTGTATTCAGATAAAATTGCTTTCATTGTTAAATTCCTTAATTATTTATTCAATTGAATAGCTGCCTTGAAAACCAAATTTCATCTGTGGCCCCCCCTCCCCCCCACAAAAGCTGGATTTTACATGAAAGGAGTATGTGCACAGCACACAAGACACATTAGAACTACTGGACATGTTTTTGTTTTTGTTAGTAGGTTACAAACAACTTTGTTCTATACCACATACTACTAACAACCATGTTCCATTTACCAGCCAACTTTAAAAAATTAAAGGTTCAAACCCTCAAACTTCCAGCCAGCTATTGCATTAATAAGAATAATATATTTGTCTTTTTTTGGGGTATATTATGATTGTTCCATATTTAATTTGAACAGAGCAATCAATAAGCATGCTTGCTTTTCTCCACAACTTGGAATAAATACATTTGGGAGGTTTTATACATCAAAGTTAACTAGCATTTTCCTGTTTAGTCACTTTGTATGACTTTGAGACAAGCTTTCGTTCCCATTTCATAAAGCAGATCATTTCAAAATGTATTTCTTTAACCTCCCTAACTTATTCATGGCAAGAAATATTACATCCTTTCATAAAACATGGCATTGTTTCTTGTGCTCTGTAAACATTAATTCTAATTTACATTTTAAAATAAAGATGCTTCAATTATCTGAATGTTTTATCTACTTTCTGGACTACATACTACTTCTTTTTCTCTCTTTTTTGGTTTTGCCTAAAATTCAGATATGTTGATTGTCAATTTGAATCATGTATGTATGATATATCACATATTCATAGTGTCAGCAAAATTTCATGAAAGCAAAGACTAACTGACAAAACAGTATGCAGATTTTGCTGGAAATTAAGACAGTGATTATGTTTGCCATTACATGGTCAGTATGATAAAGTTTGAAACAATTTCATACAGGTAACCAGCATTTATTTTTTCTAAAATGTATGTAGGTAATTATTAGATTGAGTTTCTTTAGATAGAGAAGGAAAATAATTTCAAAATTATTACAAATTATAAATCATGCAAAAATGGTCTAATGAGTGCTGCACTAGGGAAGAGGAAGTATTGTATTCCCCCAAAAACTTCATATCTAGATTATGAGACTTCATACATTTTTTGAGGAGCCCTGAATCCAAAAAAAGCACTTTTAGAAAAGCATGTGTGCGCACATGCATGTATGTGTGTCATATTTGCATGAGACAAAGTGTATATCTTGAATTTTCTGGGAATAGCTTGCCAAGTCCTCTTCCTATTAGAAGGAATCATTATATAATTTTGAATAACTAGCAAACCATAAGAGGTAGACCAAAATGCAGAACTCTTTAAAACATACAATTTATTTCAAACAAGTCTTTTTTATGGCATCAGCCATTTCCAAGAAATGTATTGTTATTGGTCTGAGTTTTTCAATACTTTGTAATTATTTTAAAGTGCTGCCACTATTCTGTTATTTCTGGCAATGTTATGGAAGAAGTTTAGAATTTCAATGTCAGCATATAGATACTTGATTTTAAACATCTGACAATCAATATGTTTTACAGAAATTCCATTCTACCTACATCATCTGTAATTAAGCTATTTCTGCAAAAGTTTGTCTTGATTATCATGACGTAGATGGAAAAATAGTATTTTGTAAAAATAGTTTGCAGAAGCTATATGAAAATAAACTATGTATATAGGTAGAGAAAGTCATATGATTGTTATAGATCAACAGATTTTCACTTTTTTAAATGTATGTGGGTTACTATTAGAACTTTGTTTTCACACAAATATCTAATAAGTGTTCTTTTACAAAAAGATATAAAATAATTACATATGATTACTAATCATGAAAAAGAAACCTGAGTGCACTTTAAACT
Organism: Tenodera sinensis; assembly: GCA_030765045.1. NCBI lineage: Eukaryota > Metazoa > Arthropoda > Insecta > Mantodea > Mantidae > Tenodera > Tenodera sinensis. Next base: position 286,375,453 of record CM060962.1, on the reverse strand, counting down.
GTCTAGAATATTGTGATGCAATGCTATTGCACAAGATTGTTGGCACCAGGCAGCTGAAACAATTAACAAGACAAGGCTCATGCTCATTCACTATAGACACGATAAACGCTAATGTTAGAGAACTATAACTGTTCAACATCTTGAACATTCTGGAAAGCTCCTATAGCCATATAAATAAGCATTTTTATGAAGTGAGTTAGTGAGCAAGTTAGCAAGCGCAATGAAAGGTGCTGTTTTTCGAGCGAGTTTGTTATGACTGCAGTAATGTGCAGTGAGTGCTGTTACTGCAAGGGATTTGAGACATCTTGTGTTCAACTCTCGAGTGCGTGAACCAGACAGAACAAGAGGCTTCATCGGGTATATTTCATTATGTCACTATGTCATGGAACAAAATGAAGTAACAGTGAAAACTATGCCAGTTTACAATAAGCAAGTAACAGAGTGAACTAAGCGAACTCTCAGTGAAAGTTGAACTAGACTATTAAGTGACACTGGAAATTGAGTGAAGTGACAGTTTAGAAAATTGGATGAAATCACAATATCCTAAAGGAGTGGCTTATACTTCTTTTAATGTATGTTTTCCTAAAGCAGTTTAAAATGGTAATTAACAGCCTAAATGTTGTTTAAGTTTAAATTTCTGTCACCTACAGAAGAGCTGTAAAGTACAAAAACTACAATGTGGTCTGAAACATGATCCGTTTTGGCTGGACACCAAAAATTAATATACCTTTAGTCAAACAATGAATCCTGCATCAACAATATGCAATCTTTATTTCAAACTTTATCTGGTCTCTACACGTGATTTGGTGCCCATATTCTATATTTAGTTCAGCATAGTTTAATGAAAAGAAACAATGCCAAGTTTTCAAATACTTCTTTAATTCATACCTGGCTAGTAATTTATAAATAACATATTTCAAGACAGGAATATTATGTTTCTGTTATCTGTGAAAGAAGGTAGTCATTAAAAATGCTCTTTCCTATGGTAGGAGTAATAATTTTAAGGGTATTAAAATAACAATTCCAAAACTTCCTGGTTTTTGCTTTTGAAATTAATTTCAGATTTTAAATTTCTAAAAATACCTTAAGTTTTTCTCCTTGAACTGCTAAAAGGTCTTTGATGGGCCAGTTAATAATCTAGGTGTGTGAAGAAAAGTTCCAAAAGTAGCAATGACAAATGTAACAAAACTTAGTTCATATTTACAATATTACCTTTTTTTTTTAAGCCTTTTACGATTTTAGTGAGAGAAGACATTCTAACTATGGAGAAATTTCAAGTAAATCTTTGCAACATATTGTACTTCTGAGAAATATGTTATGCTTGTAAGAGTCATACTCAAATATAAAAATATGATTCAGTAATTTTATGACTTACTGCAGGTGCTTAAAGTGTCACTTTTCTGTACCTAAAATTTCATGGTCTAGTTATTTAGTTACTATATCAAATAAATCCACAATTGAAAATCAGTTTCTGTTTAGGACTGCTTTTCTAAATTCCATTGCAAAATAAGAAATCCTATTGCACAGTGTTTAATTAGTTCTCTTCAAATTCTGAAAGAATTTCAAAACCAATGACACTGCTCAAATCAGTTGATAATGTCTCCAATTATTATTGGTACTTAGTTTTATCGTTTTACTCAGTTCATCATTTACATAGTAATGTACATATATTCAATTTTCTGCACATTTAAGAGCGTATTTTAAATCCTTAAATGTACATTCTTAAGAAAAGTTGTACGTATTTTACACCATTTCTAATATAGCTTCTCATATAGCAGTGCAAAAAAGTGAAAATGGTCCATCTTGAATATTTTTTGCCTGGAAAGTAATCTCCATAATTGCTAATATATTTACCACAATGGAAGATAAGATAGACAGTTCCATTCTTGTAGAAGCTTAGGTAGCAATCAGATCCTCACCACATCAGGTTCAAATGAGTGTCCAGAAATACCTCTCTTTGTAAGAAAATAGACAAGAGCTACGGCTTTACAAAAGATTTTGATTTTTTTAATAGTGCTTAATGCTCACTCTTACAATGAATGGCAGGCAGCACAGGTGATAGACTCTTATACATAAAATGAAATGATAGAAGGGAATGCTCTAGGTTTAAGTTTAGGGCGCCTTTCCCAGTTATGAATAAGGAGGAAAAGTGGGAAAAAACCTCAAGTCAGAGAGAACAGTCCTGGCAGGATTTAAACCCCAGACCTCCCTATCATGAGCCCATGTCTTAAGAACCTTGGCTAACCATGTTGTTGAAGTTGTTATGTTTCTCAGTCAAATCCAAAATTCACTATGCTTCTGTGAATGAAACAATTTGTAAGCTTTGGTACCTTGTAGTTGAATATCATCTTACCTTTAACAGTAACTATTTTTGATGGATTGTAAGCTTATATTCTCAAGGATAATTTATTTGCTTCTATTGATGGCTTTGCCGTTGCAATTTTTATACTTATATTGATACGAAAATTGGCGTTATCATAACATTCTGCATTTATTAACAGAATTAAACTGACTGTTTTTCTCTGTCACTGTGATAAAGTATTAGCACTTATGGAAGTAATAAAGATTTAGTGAGGGGCATTTTAATGCCTTATTGATTTCATTTCCCTGTCCTTTGCAGTATGCCTTGAAATCTAATCAATGTTATGATAAATCTGAATTGCATGGTATAATAGGTAAAGATGGTCATTAGCAGTATTCTATTTTCACTAGTAAATTTGATTTCTGTACCTTATTTACGTCACCTAAGAATGAGGAAATAACTGAAAATTGATTGCTCACAAATTTGTAGCAATATTAAATCACTTCTGATAAAGTGTTGAAAATTCACAAGTAAGATCTCAAAATAAACTACTATATGTCACAATGAAATAAGACTTTGTTAATATTTTGCTAAAATATATGTAAACTATATTACTGACTCAATTACTAGCATAACAAAAATATTTTTAATTTAGCACTCTCAAATCCAAAGTGCATACATTTTCTTTAATGGATACATTATTTAAATTTTTAAGTACCATGAAAGTAATAAATAAGTTTCTAAAATTTTGTTGCCCAAATGCTGCAGCCCAAACCTTTTATTCTTCTGTTTTCTGTTAGTAACTAAATAAACAAGGCCATTATTCAAATTTCCTCGTGAAGAAAAGCAATAGCATTTTCTAAAATTACATTATAAAGGATAATAATCTCAAGAGTATGCTACTATTAAATTGCATATTTATGCCAGCATACTCTGCATTTAGAAGGTCTGTAGTTCTTTGGTTTTCCACATACTAAGGAAGAAATGATAAGCTCTCTATCAACTATTTTTTAACTAATCAATTGTTTAAGTAAATAAAAACTTCTATTTGTAATAGAATAATGTATTTTCTAAAATATGAAGTTTAGATATACAATAAGAGACTGATAAATAATTGCACCTTCAGTTTAGGAATGTGCTAGGTCTTGGATTTCATCAACTCAAGCAATATGTAGTAACTTTGGAATCATCTTTTCATATTGTGAAACCTGATATTTTGAATAAAAGCTGTTTGGGGAAACATATTGATTGCTTAGAAGGAAAGGAAATTATACATAATGTGCTCAAGAAGTTAGATATACAGTGCTCTGAATAGAAGGAAACTATTGAAAGCAAGAAGAAGCAGCAAGAATTATTGCATCAACCCAAGTCACAAACCAAGGGCCTAGCCACCTGTGACCCTGGCTTGTCATATACATATTACCTTTGTTCTTACAGTCATGGTATTTTGGAGTAAATTATTATTTCTTTTCTTACCTGTATACTGCATAGATTGCAGGAAATATATCCATAACACTCTAATTATATCATCAATGAGCTGACAGAACTGCAAGCTTACATTCTCTTCATATACTATTGGTGGTTAAGTCCTTACATGTAACAGGGCTAACGTTCTCAAGAAAATATTTTAGATACATTAGAGATGCTAGCAAAATAACTCAAAGAATGAATAAAACCAGCAGTAATAGACAGTGGAGTAATATTAATAGTAAAAATAATAATTTTAATACTTGAAGAAAAAATGAGAAGTAACTAAATCTGATGCCTTATGTGAAACACAGCGTGCAAGTCAGTTGTCGGCTTGCTGATGAAAGAAAGAGAACAAGTTCCACTGAATCTGGGTGTAACAGTATGTTATTAAAAAGTGCCTTCATTAGAGTTATCATTTTCCTGTGAACATTCCATTTATTTATATATTAACTCTGGTGAAATTAAATACTATTTTTGCATTCATAATGTTTTTGCTGCCAACACAGTATGAATTTTCACTGAAGATACCAAAACACTTGGGCTTATGTGATAAGCCTTGACATTTCATATCTCTGCAATTAGGCATACCATGGCGGCGCCGTGGCCAAGCGGTTAGCGCGCTCGCCTACCACCTAGGCGGCCCGGGTTCGATCCCAGGGACCCGCATGTGGTATTCGTGGTGGACGAAGCGGCGTCAGGGCGGGTTTTCTCCGGGCACTCCGGTTTCCCCCGCCATCTCATTCCACCGGTGCTCCATCTTCATGTATCATCAGTGTCACCGCCTGCGGTGCCGTAGTAGTAAAAGCGGGCGTTAAACACTACAACAACAACAATTAGGCATACCACAGCCAACTGTTCTCTATGAAACCATTTGTTGCTCACATTATGGCAACATACACTCACCTGCTGAGATGTAAACAGTAATGGTTAATTATAGGAGTGTTATTGTGGATTTGAAATTTTTAGCATGACTTGTGGTGTCACATATACAAGAAAGTTATCTTAGGTTATGATATATTTGTCATTTTGTTTTACTAGATTTTTTCCCCTTCCTTTATCAGATGTCTACTTTTAGAACCACAATGTGTGAAATTGCAAAAGAAAAATCACAAATATTTGTCACTAAAATTTACATATCTGTTTGCTTCATAGGGCACCTGTCTTGTGTGTTTTCCCCTGTCATCAGCTGCTCTCAGACTTTCAGAGACTTCAAGAACAATTTTGGTTATGTTTGGAGGTTAGTAAGTTTTTGAGTTAAACTCCTGTGTTGTGACTGGACTCCCAGAAGCAATTCTGATATAAATACAACACCCTTTTACTCACCAACTATGAGGAATATCTATATTGAACACTAATTAACACTCCACTTTACATATTTAACATTATGAAACACACTTTGGTACACTTATATGCAGTTATAACTAGCAATTTGAGTAATTTCACACAAACATCATACACATCATATCCAGTACATCTTGGGAGCATCTTCACAGCTGGTCATTTTCTGTCAACATTGAGGGCCCTAAGCCACAAACATAGCTGGGATATTGAGGGCCTTAAGCTGCAAAGCATGCTTGAGGGATGTTTTTTATAAGAGCAGTGAGGCAGTTGCAGCTCCAGCCCGATTTCTCACCACTGAATGTGCGGGTGCTATAGGCAGTACCACTCCAGGCTTTTACCTTGCTACTCTGGTGGCTGGGGTTTCTTAGTAGGTATGGCCATCTTAAATGGCGACTCCTACAGTACCTTGGGGTCTTGTAACAAGATTTTTCCCCTCCACAAAAAAAAAAAAAAAAAAAAAATTGCAGCTGAAGGCTGCAATTGTAAAGTGATAACAGGAGCATAGCCAAAACCCCAGTGAAGCTAAAACCCAATGATCGTCAAACTAGCGGATCTTTCATTTAGCAATCTTCTGCTACTCATATTGGCAACTACTCACTTCCTACCCTCTCAAAATAGTGCTAGTTTCTGCTATATAAATAAGCTTGCTTAAAAGGAAGGGTGGGTGGACTTCGATGAGACAATATCTTCTTAAACGACTCCTGAATTACTCCAGTTTGCTACAAAGTTACCCTGGACCCTCTTTTGCAAATATTTTGTTTATGTATTAAATTCCTTTCAGGATACGAGAGTGAAACTAACTTTTTTTTTTTAACTTAAAGGGGATTGAGTGTATCTGAGCTGTCAAAATTCACAAAAGTGGTTCTTGTTTCATGATATAATTACTCTCCTGATGTGTAGTTATTTCAGATTTTGAACAGCTTTTATAGATTTATAATTTAGTCTTTAGTGCTGCACCTGCAGATTTTTCTATAATGTGTATGTTATGTTCATTTGGTGGTGATTAAATTAGATGCCTCTCTTTTTGTTTTTCCTGTGTATTTTTAATAAGAGAATAATTTACTTTTTCTCTGGCATATGTAGTCTATTTTCTTTGATCAAATGAGGTTTCTAATGTAATTGTGATACAATGTCAAAGTGATGTTCATAGTTTTTAATACCTATTTTTGGAATTTGTTAAAAATCTCCTGGGTGGTATTTTAATTTTCTGAAATGCCTATTTTCTTTTTTGGACAAAGTGGTTGTAAGCTTAATCCACTACTGTTTGTTGAAGTTCTATATTTTCTTATCTACAGTTTCTTTGTTGAATCCACTTATTTCTGCAAATTTTACTATTTCTGTATATTCTTTGTTATACTCAGTTATGCTTAGTGATATGTTTACAAGTCTGTATGTCATACACATGCCCACCTCTGTAGCGTGGTGGTAGTATGTCTGCCTCGTGTCCAAGAGGTCACAAGTTTGAATCTCACTTAGGGCGAATTATCCGGATAAGGTTTCTTCCAAGGTTTTCCCTTATCCTGAGAAGACGAATTTTGGGTAACTATGGACCTCGGGCTCCTTTGAGCATCATTTTACCCATTTAATTAATTCACCATCCAATATGACACTATGCTGGAGGATGTTAATTAAAAAAAAATGTACATCACACCACTGAATGCTATTTCCTTATATAACCTGGGGAACTATACAATTCAAATCAATAATCCAGAAGCTTTCAGTTCTCTCTTCAAGTTCATAAACAAAAGTTAGAGACCTCCAATTGTAACAGGAATTATTGCAGAAATCTCCAAGAGTCAAAGAGTAGCTGATGTGGACAAATACATGTTAAACTTGTCCTAGAAGAACTGGTATGAAAACAAAGGAGTACATAGCCCTTACATAAGATTTAATGATTTACATGTGCTTTACTGTGTGTGATTAAACATTGGAAAAGTAAAAAAGATTCTATATCTTTCTATAGAAACAAAACTAAACAAAGGGAGAACATCTCAAACCTTAGAGCACAGGGTTGCTCTTTGAATTAACACAAGAACAGACCTTGATGTTCTCTGTGCATAAAGCAATACAAGTATTAGAACCCAAAATTGTACAATTTTCAAGAGCCTTTGTTTACTGTTAATCCAGAAACCAAATTTTTAAAATTATTTACCTCATTGGTCAGTGAAGGTTCAAGTAACGAGCATTTTGTGTTCCTTCTGGATGGTTTCTAACTGACAGTCATGTAAATATTTAAAATGCTTGCTAATGGGGTTAAAGACAAAGCATTTATGGTCACCCCTGCTTTGTGAAGGTAGAAGGAGAAATGTAAATATATATAGGTACAGTAGAACCCTGATTAACCATTATAATGCAGATGGAGTTGACTGAAAATGATGAATAATCCATCTTTCTTAATACAAACAGTAAGTTTAATGAGAAGTTACACAGATAACTTTCTAAATGCACAAGTTACATGTTACAGTTCTTGTATATTTAGAAAAATGGCAATAAAGGCGAAGTAACAGACTTTTGTTCTGTAAAACCAATACATATGTATGCTTATTCACTTGCATAAATTTTTTGTCAATTTTACAGGTAAATTGCTAGGTGACAACAGTACATTTTGATCACTACTATGCATGACCACATTGTGATTTGAACAACTAAAACTTAAGTACAAGACACAAGACACAGTTTCATCTTTGCTGTACTAGTAGGTTTAACTTTCAATTACCTCTCCAGTTGAACTGTGAATGTGCATGTTGTGGCCACACCTATAGGCCGTGATCATTTCCAAAACAAGCTCATTTTTGTCCCACACAGGACATTTTCATTACAGAACACTTAACAAAATGAATAATGTGGTTAAGGAGCCAAATGGTTAAGCAAGTGATGAATAACCAAGATTTTACTGTATATATACATACACATATCTTCACATATTGGAAAAACTAGGTAAATAGAATAGTGTTTACAAGAACATATTTTCCTTCTATAATGCACATTTAGTAAATGTAGGATGACATTCTGTTAATATATATGAGGAAAATGTTCAGACAGCACAGCTGAAGCACAAGTACCACTGGCAATATGCAAAACCCCATGTGAATGGTCAAGTTTCCTATGGCAGAAGGTTCTGTTAACAAGTGCTACAAACAATATGAATACTCTACATCTGGCTACCTGCTGAACTCGGAGGGCTATTATACTATGTACACTGTATAGCATTTGATCTGTTAATCACCCAGAATTTAAAGCTCCCAGGCTGTATTCTTAAGGCAAGATTATTATAAAATCAAGGAAACAAGATAGCACAATTCATTACAAATTGAAAAGATATTAAGAACTGAATTAAGTGTGTATATAAACCACCAGCCAGGCCTTTGAATCAAGACTGCTTATTCAAACTGTGCTAAGTATCTATAAAAGTTCATCTACCATCATAATCTTTTAAATAAAAAAATGAAAGCTACATGTGCTTAGAGATTTAAAAGTAAAACACTATCTATTAGAGAAGTTAATTTCATAAAAAATAATGTAATGAACTAATTCTTGAATGTTGTAAACTACTGTATTATGTGTATACTTTCTAAACTAAACTAAACCCCGGCACGACAGCCCATGAAGGGCCAAGGCCTACTGCCCAGCTGCTGCGTCCCCCACCTCTGCCCAACACAGGCATCATTGGTGAGGTGCAGTACTGGAAGGTGGGACGTGGTCAGCTCCCCAAGCCCTCCCGGCCAGTTATGCAGTCTCCTCAACCTGGGGCCGCTACTTCTCCATCAAGTAGCTCCTCAATTGGTCCCCCCGGGACCTAATGAGGCTGAGTGCACCCCGTGCCAGACCTCCCAGAGGGGATAAAATCCCCATGCTGGTACTGGGGACCAAACCCAGATCCTCCGCACCAGAGGTAAGGTGTATACTTTCACTTCAGTAAAATGGAGCATTGAGTTAACAGTTTGAGCAGGCGGTAAATAAATTAAAACTAGCTCAGTCTCTAAAGATTGACTGTTCATCAATTAAGTACTTAATCATGTTCCTAATGCACGCTGACAAGTCTCAAGATATTTGGATGCCTATTCCAAACAGACTATGTGCAAATTCACTACGTAACATCATATACAAAGAAAAATGTGCTGCTGGAATGGATTTCTTGAATGATGTGCTGCTTTTCAGGAGCAAAAACAAATGAGTACGTAATACAAAAAAGAGAGAATTTTGTTACACCCTCGATGATGGAATCTTGTTCATCTTTTGACTTTCACCATCTAAAACCTACATTCATTCTCATTTTTAATCTTTATTTTCATTTAACTAAAAATGGTATTACTGCTTATTGTTTTAGATGTATGCACATTGGCACTTACTGCAGTAGGCCAAAAATTAATGTGTATTAAAGCTTTAAAAACTGTTTACATGTCTTTAAACCACACATAAAACATGCCTATGTTGGAGCAATAGACAAGCTGCATGTTAAACTCAGTAATAACAACAATGATTGTTCTTGTCTTTACACATGAAAGGTTAGTTCAGTAACATTCCTCTTTAAAGCTTTGTTGTAGTTTTCGAGGGAGTCAGATTCACTCAAGTGCAGATATATTTATTTATTTCTAAAAATAATTTGTGCATCCTTTAAGAGCATGCAATAGTATTACTACATAAGTTTCTAAGAAGTTAACCCATCGAATGTACCCAAACAATTTAGTGCAACACATTACCTGTTTTATTTACTATGGGATCTATCTTTTTATGGATGCAACAGAATCAGTGAATATAAACTGAAGCCAGTTTCAGCTTTTGCTAAATGTTACATGTATACGAAAAATATTGATACCTACTCCAAATATACCTATACATAAATTATATATTTAAATTAATGTTTTCCAAAATATATTACTCTGAAGCCTTATCTGTGTAGAGCTACTTCAATCTTAAATCTTCGGTTTTACTCTGAGGTATAACACAAAAAAGTTTATGGTTTTACCTCAGTCCTTTTTATCTGAACAATTCTATATTATTAAATGAGTTAACCTTATATGTACTTGAAATATACTAATTAGATTTTGAAGAAATTCATTGGAAAGAGGTTTTTGGAGGATAACAAATTGACTTTGATAAGCTATGTCTTCAGAAAAACTCATTTTCAAGCACTTTTTACATATAATTGGAACAAGTGTGCATCAACAGTCAGTCTGATCTTAGATGATAAAGGTGGTGGCATATAAATTATACAGGAAAAGAAAAATTATAGATTATGATAATGGTTATGATGAAAAGGAAAATACATATGTTACTGAATTAATATACCCTAGATTAAAAATTAATTTTATAATGATTTTATAAATCTAGAGTAATTTTAAAATGCAGGTAGATAATTATGAAATATCCTATACTGTTAAATAATAAATCAGCCTGTGTACACCATCTTGGGGTAATGCTTACTGTTGGTTAAGTTTTATAAAGACACATTAAAATCTAATTTGTTGTGAATAATGCTCTTCATAATCAACTAAGTTTATAACACCATTGCATTTTTAATATTACATGTCATAATTAAATTGCAATTGTAAATTGTGTTTCTTTGCAGAGTTATTAGCAGAAGATTTTATACTTAATTGGCACAATGCCTTGACTTTTATATGAACAGCAAATGCCCACTTCATTAACCTAATAGTACAATAAATGCAACAAACCAAGACTTGGATTCTCACACTTATCAATGCTAAGATTGTCCTGTAGAAAACACTGTAGTACCATCCTTGATGACAATATGCTACTCTTGAGCAAATGGGCCTGTTCTTTGCCCATCAAAATTACATTGGGACCATGCAGGCATAATTCATAAACTGCAGAAACCTAAAATAAAATTCATCTCACATGCCAACAAGACCATTAAGCATAGATATGTTCATGGAACTCAGTATGTTTATTGAGTATCTGCTAGTAAAAGTTAATGAACAACAGTAGTGGTAAGGAGAATCCTTCGGCAATTCATATTTTAATTTAAGCTTCTACTGTAACTAATTTAATAAATTCTGTCTTAATTTGCTTCAATTAATAACAAATATCCACACACAATTATACACCTTTTTGTATCTTTTTAAATCCCAATACATATATCTATTTATTAAAGATAAAAAGAAAGAAAAAACATCTAAGTTACTCAGAGCTCAATTTTGATGTTGTATCTATTCCCAATCTTGATAACTGCAAATGTTTTTTACTTAACAGCAGAGAAAAGTCAAATCTTATATAATTCTCAAACTTCCATAAAAGGTTGTGACATCACTGAGCAAAACTTGCCATCCTGTTAATTTTTTATAAAAAAATACAGGTTTGATTTTACTGTGGTTTTAACCCTTTCACTGTTAACCTACCTACCTATATACTGGTCATATGGAGTTTTTGTACTCCTTAATGGCAGTGATTGACATACCTTATTGCTTATTATCTATTTGTCCCATCATGCATTCACAGAAGGCCAATAAAAGCCATTTCAAAACTCTATAGAGTTAGCAAGCTTGTAGGCAACCGTAAACAAGATAAGTAATAAGAGGTCTCAAATACTGCACCTTTTGGAAATAATTCAGAGCATAAATAGGTCAATGCATCAGAATTAGTTTCTGGTACCACACTATATGTACAAACTTACAATTATTTACATTGGACACTGGAATGATAAAATGAGAGAAAAATCTTGTTGCAACATTTTTTGAAGTGAAACTCAAAGGAACTATACATAAAATATGAGCAAATAAGGGTGATTTAAGTAATTTGGAAGTAATTCCTGCTAGTTATTTTTAATTGTTTTAAATAATATCAAAGATGCTCATTATATTCCAAGAGAGACAGGGAGAGATAGACAGAGAGAGAGACAGACAGACAGACAGACAGACAGAGACAGAGAGAGAGGCAGAGAGAGACAGAGAGGGACAGAGAGACATAGAGAGGGACAGAGAGACATAGAGAGGGACAGAGAGACATAGAGAGGGACAGAGAGACATAGAGAGGGACAGAGAGACATAGAGAGGGACAGAGAGAGACAGAGAGACCAAGAGAGAGACCAAGAGAGAGAGAGAGAGAAAGGGAGCATCAATTCTGGTAAATATTTTTCAACAAAGGGATAAAAAGTGAAGGAAGTGATATGCTAAGGTACATCTGGTAAAACGTTTGCTTGTCAAGTGTAATGTGTTGTTATGGCCTATCAAGGTGAGAGAAGTATGCTCATTTTACTTAATTAAAAATTGAAGTCCTTTTCTGTTAACCTGCTGGGATTGTTAATTAACAACTTTTAAAATAACGAGTTTTATTACCAAATGATATTAGTGTATTGCCATATACAAAAAACATGACAAAGTTAATGTTCTACATTCAGCTTCTGAAGTGCATATTTAACAAGTTGCTTATCAATCACACTGTTGACAAAAATATGAATATTATACCCCCAAGTTTCAAAATAGGTATTTTAAAATGCACAACTATAAAAGTTCTATAAAAGTACAAGTGACTGCTATATTTTCAGATTTTCCTACTTCTATAAATAGCAGTTACACTAATTCTTACAAGACAGGTGTTTCAACTGTATAAATCATGTTTAAGTGAAATGTATATATCAGAGTGCTTCAAGATCCAGAACAGGACACATTATAACAAAGAAGTACCTATATTGTTTTCACTTAACAGAATCACCTATGTGTCCACTTTGCCTGAAAGAGGAGGAAGACCTCGAGCATATTTTACTGAAATGAACTTCCAACAATTGCTATAGAAACATCCTTATACACTCAATTCCATCAGTGGAAGAAGCTGTGCTACAATATATTTTATCCATGCTGAAGTTGTGGGATAAGGCAGTGGAAACCTATAATGAACATTTAAAACTATGTTCCATAGTGTAGTGTATATTCATGCAATGGACTTATGTTATCAGTGATACTGGGCACACGTAATGAGAAATGAAACATATATATATCAGAATTATTTTGAGTAGTGACCATAATGGTGAAAATCTCTCGTTAAGGAAATGCCTAGTTTGTGAGCAATAAGGTCATGCATTCATCGACTATATGTCCAATGTCCATTTTTTAACCAAACTGCAGTGTTATTATCTAATGAAAATAAACTGCAATATACTGTAAGTACAAAACAGAAAAGTCTGTTTAAACACTACCTAATGGACACATTTACTTTTGTCTTTTGATGTACATACATAATTGTACATACACAGGTTATTTACAGAATAAATCATATTTCTAGAAATGCAGATTTATACTTTTCAATTGTGAAATGGCATTTCTATGCTGGTGTATTTTGGTGCATATTACAATAGTGTTGGTATGTGATAATGACATCTTATTACAAAATGTTCCAGACAGAACTTCTGAGAATGGTACAAACAGTCAGGGGGGGGGGGGGGGGGTTCTCTTTTCCCATTCCCATGCTTTTTCACTCCCATGCAATTTACGTCATGCAGAAGCTTTGTGTGGCTAATAAAATTAGACAGGCTACAGTGTAAATCACAGTTACGTAGTAATAGTAGTCTTAATCATTGCTAACATTGTATAGCATCACAAAATAACTATCTTTTCTACAAATTTAATGACCAATTTATTTGTTTGTTTGTTTAGAATATGATTGTATTAGGCGACTGTGCTACAGCTGGCTTTGCTCCTTCAAAAACTCCACGGATAAAGCACGTATAACACTCTTACCTTATAGAAGATGCTGGAAATGTCATTCACCCTTGGCTCAACAAGCATTATATCAAGAGAACACACAATTAAGCTGGGTCACTATGATGTTTCTGATTTCATTTCTATTATTTTGTTTTAGTTCTTCCAATGTATGAGGATTTGTCTAAAACTAAAATCGTATAAGTATAAAAGTGTCCATTCTTTAAAACAAGGTGACCCGGTATCCTGAATGTATTATTGTGGATGATTTCTTTCATCAGTGAGTGACGGTTTAATTGATCCACAGCTTCAGTTATTTTCTGATGAGGCGTGGTTCCACCTAAATGGTTGTGTTGACACTCATAATGGTCAGTACTGAGCCTATGAAAATCCACATTGCATTCAAGAAATTCCTCATGATTGGAGAGTTGGAGTTTAGCTAAGTGCTAGATGCATAACTGGTACAATATTCTACGAGCAGACTGTAAATGCAGAGGGGTACCGAAATGACATTTTGACCACATTTTATGATGAACTGACAGAAGAACAGAAATCATAAGGGTGGTTTCAACTAATTCTGCCCCTACAGTAGAGGAGCCCATGAATAAAATTGGGGAAGTGTTTGAAGACAGAGTGATTAGTGCTGGTGTATGGCCCTCTCGCTCCCCTGAACTAACAGGGTGTGATTTTTACTTGTGTGGTAATCAGAAAGGTAAAATTACAAGACAAATCCTCATACATTGGAAGAACTAAAAAAAAAATATTAGAAATGAAATCGGAAACATCACAGTGGCCGATCTTATTCATGTGAATCAGATTGTGTTCTCCCAATATACTGCTTGTTTAGCCAAGGGTGGACAACAATTTCAGCATCTCCTAGAAGGTAAGAGAGTTATACATTCTTTACACACAGAGTTTATCTAGTACCAAAGCTGGCTGTAGCACACCCAATTGCACACAGGTGAAATGCTGTGCACCCATTAGGTTTAAATGGAAGAACCTGTATATAGATGCAATTTCATTCTTGCATTCACACTCAAACCACTTCTTATAACACCTATTTGTGTTCATTGTGTTCATTGTTCATAATGTTTAAAATTCTACAAGAACTGTAAAAGGCATGAAATAGCCTTTGAAATAGTTGTTTGTGTTACATACTTAACCAATAAAGATAGTAAGTTCCATATTTTCCTAAAAAAATTTTTCAATTAACGTTAACTGTGACAGTGAATTATATCTGACACAGGTGCATAAGCTTACACCCACTACAGAACAATATTCTGTCAGCACATCAGATGCTTATGCTGATTTTATTTCTTAGAAGTTAATGTTAAAATTGTGACTGAACTTAATCTGACAGGTACATACAAGACCTCTTTTTCATAGGTGACTAAACTTACACCTGCTGTGAATAATACTCTCAATGTATAAAATGCATATGATAATTTATTTCTTAGAAGTTAATGTAAAAACTGAAACAGTGTTATCTCGTTAAGTGTAGTGTGCAAATATTTGTGTGCTCAAACTAAGCAACTTTTCGAGAAACAAGGTTAATTTTGCTATGGTGCAATACTTTAAACATAGGAACAAATACATATGGAGTTTGTACGGCAGGTTACCTACATATAATAAACTAAGATGGATGTAGATATCTTAGTATAAATGTGGTGATAAATTCATTCCTGATAACGCTCATGTGTACTCAGCACACCAAGGAAAATTTTGCATGCTGATACAGTTTTATGCTTCAAGATTCTCTCCCAGGTTTGAGTTCAGGTAGTATTAGTAGAGCATTACTAAACCAGTTTCCAAAAACCAAAACTGTGACAGTGAACCATACTTTGACAACAAATTCCTAAATTTCATTTCCGCCAATTTATGCCATGATGCTGCCGAAGACCTACCAGCCCCACTGAATGCAAGGAGGTTATACTCCTAGAAGATGCAGATGTTAATGAAAATATTCAGAATGAAGACTTTAATATGGATGCTGTAAAGTACAGCTGGTTAAATTGCATTCAAGTGCCTGCTATTGATAATACTTTGGGCAATAAAGAGACAGCTATGATAGAGGTACCTGAAAAGGTGCCACAAGGCTGGATCATAGTTATTTCCAAAGGGGGCTCACTTGATCAACAGGAACAATGGTATCAAAGGAAATGGAAGCATTATTTGTTCATTTCCATGAATTTGCCTTACTGCAGCTCCAAAAAGCAGTGAAAATCCTCAAGCATAATTCAGTTGAGTGCATAGAAAACACTAAAGATAAAATATGGAAAGAGACTTGCCAAAACTGAAATATAATACCTGACTCATCAAGGCAATCAGCAGTTGTAGCATTCAGATTGCTCATAAGACATGACTGTATGGTAAAACACCTCCATAGAATCGGAATCTTACAGTCATCCAACTGTCCACTATGCAGTTTAAACAAAGAAATGGACCATCAGCATCTCGAGAAATGCCCAGCAGTCCCAAAAGACACCATCTTTGAAAAATACTGGAGTGTAAAAGAATGAATGGCTTCGTTGTCAAGTGTTCGGCATTAGCACCCAACCAACTAGCCAACCAACCATAATTCAGTTCCTGAACTAGATCTAGCAGTTGTTTCCCTGTATATCAGGCTACCTTCATTAGAATGTACTGCCTTAAAAATAAAAATGAAAACTACTGCTACGGAGAAACAAAACTCCTTTACAAATTGTCAGTGCATAACATGAAAAAAAATTATTTTGTTATTTAATGATGCTGTCAATTGCCAGGATCACATCAGCATTGCCTATGTGCTGGAATTTTGTCCAGCAGGAGTTTTTACATGCCAACAAATCTACTGACATGGAGCTGTCGTTTTTAAGCACACTTAAAAACCATTGGTCTGGGCCAGATTTACATAACATTCAGCACTTCTATGAAAGTATGAATAATCACCTCTAAATGTAAGTCAACTTTTGTTGCAAAGCAACCTAATTCACTTTACCTTACCTAACCTAAAATATTGGCCATGATAGCTAAGCTGCTTGTAATCAGCATAGAAGTTGACAAAGATAACCATAAGATTTCCATGACAAATGGCTTTTTCAGTGCATGCTGTTGTTCATGTTATAGTTAAAGTAGTTTTTCAGCACCCATTTACATTATGCATCTACAAATTCCTACTTGGAAATGCATGACTTTGTGTATTTGCTTTCAATTGCTAGTCAAAGGGTGCACATGACCATCCTTCTAAATTACGTATTTGACAACAGCCAATGGGACAAAAATGTGCCAGAATGGACTATCTTCCCTATTCCACTTAACTTTGCAAATAGTTAACAACAGCACTTTCTCCCCAACGTTTGAAATCAGTCATTATTTCCCATTCATTACATTGGTTTCAGTACATTACTGAAATTAGTTACATTTCTGTTGCTTATCTGCAGGTCTGCCAGGCATAAATGATCATGTCCTTGAAAACTGGAGAAGACATTTGGCGATAAACAGCTGAGTGAAATTTCATGAT
Organism: Tenodera sinensis; assembly: GCA_030765045.1. Taxonomy (NCBI): domain Eukaryota; kingdom Metazoa; phylum Arthropoda; class Insecta; order Mantodea; family Mantidae; genus Tenodera; species Tenodera sinensis. The sequence continues at coordinate 286,358,187 of CM060962.1, read as the reverse complement.
TAACCCTTGGTTATGTAATGTATCTTGCATGGATCTCTTGCAATTCCTCCAAAATAAACATGTTTATATTGGCTCAAAAAATAGGCCTCTAATAGCTGGATATATTTAGTGGTTCATGGGAGGATTATTTCAATCTGAATACTTCTGACTCTCCATCGGTTTGCTCTGTCCAAGAGCCAAGCAACAGCAACATGTTGTCTTTTAAATCTGTAGTGAAAACATTTTTTAACCAATGAATAACATTGTCCCATGTAAGTTTACCAGAGTTGCCATCATCAACAATGATATTAAAAGGAGTTTCTCATATTATTAGCTGTCTCACCCTTGATCCGAATTTTGAAAACAAATGTACAATCATTCAAAGAAGTATTTTCTAGCTACTCATTTCAAGTTGAAGGGTACATAAATACTACAAACTTTAAGAATAAGGCATAACCTAATTGCTACTTTATTTATCACATAAAAGGAAAGCATTGCTTCTATTTTCTTCTTCTTTTCCTGACTACCCTTATTTAGAACTTACATCCCCTAGGACTTACAAGCCAGTGCCTAGGGTCAGACACCTGTCGGGGAGCAGAGAAATCTATGGACTGGACAGATTGAAGACCTGGAAGTAGGTGGTAAGCCAAGCACCAGGTATGAGAGTGAGAAACAGGATGATCTGAAATGTAGGCAAAATAAATGAATGGAAAGGTGATAATGGAGCAATTGGTGGAGCGAGTGGTGGGGGAAACTAGAGAACCTGGAGAAAACCCACTCAGACACTGCTTTACTCACCATGAATGCATGTGGGGCCCCTGGGATCGAACCCAGGCTGCCTAGGTGGTAGGCAAACAGTCCAACTACTTGGCCACAGTGCCCCTGAAAGCATTACATGTTAACAAAACATTCTCTATTGCAATTAATATAAGAAATATAAACAAAAACAAACTTGTGACTTCTCGCTCGAACAAATATTTCTCTCCAGTACATGATCTAAGGTTTTCACTTGTGGATTATATGTTTAATATTTGGTAGACCCTCCCTTCCTTTTGATTACTTCATGCAACCTTCTTCGAACTGACCTAATAAGGTTTCTGTCATTTCCTTGGTAATTTTCCCCCATTCCTCCAACATTTGCTTCAGATCTCCTTGTTTGATATCCTGTGCTTATGCAAATTTGTCCAAGAATGTACCATACATTCTCAATGGCATTGATATCTGGTAACTGCAGAGTATTTCCATTTATTTTGGTGAGTTGTATGGCAACCAGAGTTGTGTGTTTAGGGCTGTATGTTTCGGGGTCATCTTGGGTGAAGATGTGCTCACTCGCAAGACCCATATTGTGCACACACTGTGGAAGATGCCAGTTCAAGAAGTCAATATAATTTCTGTGGTCCATGATGACATCAATAAAGCACAGTTTGCCTATGCTGTTCACACCCATAAACCCCCACACAAGCACAGATTCCTCATCATGTTGGACAGTGGCTATGAGATTTTCAAGTTCTAACTAAAATTTTTCTTTCACCATGTCCTCACTCTTCCTTTGAATACAAACATGCCAAGCTAGTTTTCATCAGTAAGATCCATCTTTTTCTGGAAGTAATTTCTGTGCTCTGTAATTTGTCTTTTTGCCTCAGTTGTTTCCTTATTTTTCCATCCCATGGATTCCTGTTCCAAAGCATCCAGTTTCAAACCAGAAGAAACACAACTGCAGACAAGTGCACCAGCTGAAGGAGGAACAATAATCTAATGGAGTGGTCTTCACCTCACTTGGCTTGCCAGCGAATACCTGTTGGGCGGTCTATGAACTTGAGTGCTCTTCTTATAAACAGAAGGTAATTGTTGGAAATTTTAAGCTTTTTCCTTAATAAATAGCCAATAGTATTGTATAAACAGGATATATCAATTGGCCTTAGTTTGCATCTAATACATGTCTTCTTGTGATATGGTGGAGATAGCAAATACTTTTTTGAGACATTGCACATCTTTGTGTCAAGAAATCCATCAGATGACATGTGAATTTGAACAGTATAAGAATGTGTTACAGATAGAATCGACTTCAAGACAGCATGTGTGTGTTTTTCTTCTACAGTCAATAAAAAATTGTCCATTTGCTGTTTCATATTCAAATTGTGATTGGTCTGGATAGAAAATTGTTTTCACTCTACCTTCCCTGCAGTTAAGGTATTGTCCTTGTTTGCATTTTTCATCTTTCATTTCTTTCATAGACAGAACTCTTGTTATTTTTTGGAAATCAATATGGTTTTCTCTTTTAATTTTGTCTACAGGTGTTTTCAAATCAAAGCATTTGCAATTATGCTTTTTTTGCAGTGATAATAGCCCAACTTCATAAATTGTAATCTTGAACAAGAAGACCAGAAACCCTACACTCTTTAAATGTTTCATACATTTCCTTTTTTGTTAAAGAACACTGATATAATTTTGGAGGCATTTTGCAAAATCTTACTGCTTTATAAACTAAATCTGTTATACAATTACACTTCTTTGCAGCTGCAGTTACACATTTCTGTTTTGTTTCTTTTTCAACTGTACTACAAACGCATGGGTTTTCTTGGTACCTGTCTGTAATGGTTTCTGTTCATTCATTTTGCTTAGCTCTGTCTGCTGAGGATTGTTCATAATTGCTTGTAGAATAAAGTTCTTCATTCCCCACTTTCAACTGCATTGGCACCATAAACCATTCATCCTCAGTTATTTTCATCATCATCAATATATAATCTATCATTTATTGTTAATGGGTTCAAATAGTTCATTTGAAAAAAAGGTATTCTCTTCCATCTTCTACCACATTATGATACACTGTTGGCTGTGGCACAGTTTCATAAAATTGCTACAATATGAACGGGATTAATGTGATTCATGCTGGCTGAAAAACTAAAGTTTATGATTTTAATTGAAAAACATTTAACTAGAAAAATAAGTGTACTAATAGTGTGATTGTAAATACATTGCTGTTATAGTTTAAATATACGTGAATATTTAACAGAATGCAACCAGAATGATCTAGGATGCATAAATAGAACAAAGTACTAGTGCACTACAGAATGTCCCTTCTACATGACAACAGCACCAGGTACTGACTGAATGAAAGTATTACAAAAGCTCCATCTCATAATACCATATAGCACACAGTGCAGTACAATTAGTTCAACAAGGACATATAATAAAGATATATAATTTTGAATAACTCGAAAACTAGGACGTTTCTCATCAAAGGACACACACCACTGCAATTGCCAACACAAAATGAGCCCAGTACATATGTTTCACCCAAATAAGACTCATACCATTGAAACACCTGCCTTATCAGTAAAATCTAACATTTAAAAAGTATAAATGAAGCAGATAAATGAGCATATGTGAGAAAAGCTAATAATGTTAAACATTTCCCTTAGTTTTCTTTCTGTGGAATAACTCCAAATACGTGGCACACAGGGTCCTTGGGGCAGTTGTTGTATCAGTATTTGTAGTTACCTTTGATAAAATATGTATAATAATAGTAATAATAGTAATAATAAAAATAATAGTAATAGTAATAATAAAAATGATAAAAATAAAAATAAATAATGAAAATGATGATGATGATGATGGTGATGATGATGGCGGTGGCGGTGGCGGTGGCGGTGGCGGTGGCGGTGGTGGTGGCGGTGGCGATGACGATGGCGATGACGATGACGATGATCGGTATAAAATGTCATATTGTGAAAGATAAACTGTCAAAGATTGAAATAAGACAGAAATAAAGAAATTTGCAAGGAGAATTTAAGGTATGTCACAATCCAAACTTTTGTGTCACCAAGGCAGGCTTCTTGAAACTGAGTGTAATAATAGAGGTCATCATTTCAAAGTTACTTTTACAGCTCCACAAGTGTACATAGAAGATATTTGGCATGTTTGCTCTTTTTGGTATACTCCACATCAAGCCAAGGCCATCAGGACCTCTTTTGTTCAAGTAACCTCAGTTATTATACCTAATTCCATGTAACCATTTTGAATGCGTTAAAAAATACACCATTAGAGCAGTGGTTAGCCCAAGAGTTGTTGCTTATTGCTGCAACCCTGGCTCTCATTCCTTTTTGACCACTTTGGTCCCCCAGTAGCTATCCCTTCATTCAAAATTTCTACCCAACTTTACTAGATTCCCAGTACCCTCTCCACGGTGCAAAAGGTATGTCACATATTTGACAATTTATCCATCTCAATATTAGCCTAGGTTCATCACAGTATCACCACAGTCTACTATGAACCAGTCACAAAGCTTGGAGTGTTTTTAAGCAGTTGGTGTGATTGCAGCACTCTTAGTGATCGCTAATAACAGAATGGTTTTAACCACCCAAACAGATGTATTAATTTGTTGTCTGAGAGAAAAAGATGCAGTATTATGTGAAATATTAATTAAGAGAAACATTATGGGACAAGGAGAGGGCATTTGTAGTATCAAATTATACTAACAGAAAGAAGAAGAGGTCAGACTTATCCTTCTGATTTCCAAAGAGCCAGTAAAATGAGTTCATAAGACATTCCACCTATATTAAAATGTAAAAATAAGGTGTTGCAAAATGATACAGCCACCCAGGTTTTCAGCTGTAGTGCAACATAAGTACCTAATGAGCTTGCATAGATATATCTAATGCAACATATTTGATGTGCCTCTATTAATAACAAACCATGGAAACATTTGACCCCTTTGCCTTACAGTAACCTGATCACGAGACCATTCGACTGTTGCAAAATTATACAACCATGCTTCGTACCCACCTCCCCCATTTTACCCATTGATAATAGTAGCCGTAGAGGGCATAGGTACATTGAGTTGACTGTTTATATAGCTGCGCACAAGTATTTGACATGAACAGTGGTGAAGGAAGCATCCAAGAAAATGGGACGTCAACCTGCATTATCAGGTGAGGAGAAAGGACAAATAATCGCTTATAACAAGGAAGGTTTGTCATCTAGAGAAATAACAAGAAGGATTCACAGATCTTCTTCCCTTGTGAACAATTTGTTGCACCTTGCGAAAAATTATGGCATGAACAAGTCCTCTGGAAGGCCACAGAAACTCACACCCAGACAGGAGAGAAGTGTAATAAAACAATTAAGTGCAAGTGGAACCTCGCTGGGAAGATTAGCCCAAGATCCAAACATTTGCATGCACAAGTCTATGTTATCCCAAATGGTAGGTAGGAAGAACCTCATGTTGTACAAGAAAAAGAAACGGCAGCCTCAGCTTACAGATGTGCATAAGAAAAGACGGATATCCTGGGCAAAGGTACATGTGACCTGGAAAACCCGTTGGAAGCAAGTAGTGTTCAGTGATGAAAAAAATTCACTTTAGATGGGCCAGATGGAGCAGCCTACTATTGGCATGATTTGTGGAAAGAACAATGGATATTCTCCAAATGGCAGTAAGGAGGAGGTTCATTAATGGTTTGGATTGGGTTTGGTTACTGTGGCACAACAAACCTTTCCTTTCCTAATGGGTCGAACGAAAGCAACTCACTTAACCTTTTGGGGAAGCAATTGGAGGTCCCTGTTGGATTCTCCAGCATGACAATGCTAATATTCATACTGCAAACTACACCTGGAAATGGTTTCTACAGAACGGAGTGCATGTAATGGACTGGCTTGCAAATTTACTAGGTCTGAACCCTATGGGGAACCTATGAGCCATATTATGTTGCTCAGTGTATGCTGATGGCAAACAGTATTCTAATATCCCAGAGTTAAAAGCTGCTCTCATATCTACTTGGGAAAATATAGAAGTGTCCATGCCCCAAAAACTTAGACAGTACGTGTGATTGTGTTTTCAAGGTTGTGATCAAACAAGGCTCCTACACTGTCTATTGAGATAAGGTGGTTGTATCATTTTGCAACACCAGGAATGTGGTAAGTGTTGATTTGTATCTGAGTTCTGGACAATGTACAATTTGTGACCCACATATGCATTACATAATGTTAAAATATATCTAATAAATACCTGAGTCATGTGTATAAGTTTTATGCTATATATTTGCCTGTCCTCTCTTTAACACACAGGTGCTTATATCATTTTGCAATGTACCTTATAAATATTAATGCTCCAGTTGTAGTTGACACAGTTTGTAAATGAAGACACATGATTACACAAGCATCATGCCTATATGCGTGAAAATAGTAATTATTGCCACTATTTCTCATGTATTTGTGTTTATTGTGGAATTTTGATATGCACTTCATTAAAATATTAAATTAAATATGTCCTGTAATGTTTACATAATGGGAGGAGGACATTTATTTTTCCAAAAGGATGCAATGAACAAAAGTATATTTTGTTCGCTGTTGAGATGACACAGGAGTAGTAGTATTAAGCCGATCCATTTTCCTCTACATATGGACCTTCATGACTGTATAGTAGACTGTGGTGTCATATTACAGCAATAGTCCCACAAATATAAATTTTCTGAAACTATGCTACCAAGGATAACAATCAAAAAGACAATATTGTGGTTTCCTGAATTGGTGAAAACCTTATTTGCACACTTTAAGCTGTTTCATCCTGACTGCCCATTTGAGTTAACAGGTACCTTAATTAGGACTAGGCACCTTCCTTCCAGTTAGCATATTTTATACATCACCACATTCAGGACCAGTGATGCCTGGGTTAAAAGCTATATCTGTGGCACTGTATCCTTGTGCCCATCCATACAATATGGGAAAATTATGTGGTCAGCACCATGCTTCCCCAAACTGCCACTGGCTTTCACATCCTACAGATCACTACCTATAGTAGCTCCTCAAATGCATCATGATGCTTAGTGGGCACCAATCTTCTACATAGGCCAAAAATTTTGCACCTGCATAGGTGGGCTTGAACCCACATGGTTTCAATGGCTAGGAATCAGAGCACCATGTTCCTACCAATTATGCCATGGAACAGGATGGTACCTTAGTAGTTAAATAAATTTTAAAAGTGGAACATATTTGTTTTCAGTTAAAGTACTCTGTTCAACTTTATCTTGGCTTCATAAACTTACACTTTTTTAAGGTATAAATTTCTGTATTTACTACTTCATCAATTGTGTGTGTAAGATAAATGTATAAAACATCTGCATCTGACTTCAGTTTATATTACTTTTGTTGTAAACATGGCCTCAAGCCTCGGATTTTAGTTAAATGAATGTATCTAAGACAAACTGAAATAATAGTAAATGTAGCAACATTTTAAAATACGTTTTGTGCAAGATGCACTCAACTTTAAAGTAGAATGTTCAGGACAGAGATAATATGGCGACTGACTTAAACAAACTTGCTGCATAGGAAGATTAGACATTAGTCAAATATGTACAGTTATGAGCACTAAGAACATATATTTTAGGTATAACACATTTATCAGCATATATTTACATTTCTAGTGATGAAAATGTCATTTGTTAACATTTCTCCCTTTTTTAGTTATTACTATGATGCCAGTAAAATCAGAGTTTATGGTTGGTGAGCTTCAACACTGATGGTGCTTGTAAAACTTAATAAAAAGTCTGCAACATTACTTTGCACAGAGTCTTGCATTTACTAGGACAGATTTGACTATCTGCAATGCTCTCACATTTGACCACAAGACAAATTAACCATCTCTCCTTAGAATAAAAAAGCCATAGACTTCACTGTTGCACATTTTATTATGTTCTTAACTTCAGTGGATGAACACATTTCTTTATGTCATCATGTGAAATCATAATTAACACTGCTTGCTCTTATTGCATTATAAAGAGAAAATTAACAGAGAAGGTTATAATTTTGGTGAAATAATGTAGCTCCCAGCTTTGTGATTTTCTTACTGTTTATGGACAAGTAAAATATTATACACATGCACGCACGCATATGCACGCGCACACACACACACACACACACACACACACACACACACACACACACATGTGCACACACGCACTCACATACATACACACGCACACACACACCCACATTCACACCCACACTTACATATGCCATAAGGTCTGTAAAAGCTGTATCATACTTCACTTACCTGTTGTAACCACCACCTGGTTGTTGGTTTGGTGAAACAGCCATGTTGTCAGGGGTTGAGCGATTTACTGTGGGTTTCACTTTGTTTACTTGCTTGCTGCTGCTCATTGAATTCACCATTGCTGTAGGCGTACTCCTGTGGTTTCGCATCACTGTACAGTAAAACATTATATATTTAATACTTCTTACTTCACTATTACACAGAGGTACACTTTTGGAAATTGAAATTGTTTATTTAAGGATGCTCTTTAACTGCTATGATTCTCAGCATCCCATTCCATAAAGACCAGTTAATTTTGCTCAGAGGCCTCTCTATGAGGCTTGAGGTTCTTTTATGTGCTATAAATCTGTGACATGGGACCACCAACTTTACTTCCCCTCCAAAGGCAGCCGTACTAGGGATTTTTATACCTGAAAAGGTCCATCGACCTCTGCTGGGTTTGAACCTGTGACCTCAGGAACCAGAGGCTAGCATTTTACCCCTAGACCATGCAGGACGAGGTACACTTTTAGCTCAGCTGTAATATTATTCATTGTGGGTATATGTAATACAAGGTGTGGCAGTAAAGAAACTGGATTCATACTCTAGTACTTATTGAAAAAAAATACCAGTCAGTGGCAATGTTATCTCCTTCAATGCAGTCAGTCCCTGCATTGCTCCATGCAAATTTTCTGTTGTTGGAAACAGTGTTGCAGGGCATTTCATGTTATGATGTTCAATAGTTGCACCCTTTATGCTTTCACTGCCTCTATGGACTTGAATCTGGTTACTTTAAGCACAGACTTGATTTTGAGGAAGATTAAGAAGCTAGGTATGTCAAATACAGTAGATGTTCCATTACTGGAATATAGTTTTTCACCAAATAACTCTGCACAGATGGCACTTTTTGGACTGAAGCATTGTCCTGGTAGAGGGCCTACGTGGCATTCTTCCACAAGTCTGTTCTCCTTTGTCACACACATTCATACCTTTTTATAATAAACCTGATTCATAGACCTGCAAGCACCCAATTAGTGTATATAACTCTCATATGAGATAATATGCACCAAAGGTGACTTACAGTGCTGTAAGTACTTAAATTGCAGTCCTCATAGTTTAACCAGCCATAAGATCAATCAATGGAAATTAATTGTTCTTTCACACTAGCTGTGTGTAGGAAACGATCATTCTACCCTTTTCAACCATGTCCTACAGGTGGACAGTGTGAAAGAGCAATTAATAAACAGAAAGAATTCTCATATTTTGAATTTTAGTTTGTTCTGGCTCTTCCAATTCATGAATTTTTGCTTAGTCTCAGGATCATACTGGAAAATCCAAGTTTTGTCACATCTAATTGGCTTTTGAAGAAATCAGGTTTGTTTTCAATGTTTTCAGGCATGTCAACACACAATTCACTTTAAGTTCCTTTTGTGAAGGTGTGAGAATTTTTGGCACCATTTTAGCACCTACCTCTTTTGAAGTGAAACTTCTTATGAGAGGGCTTTCAAATTCTGATCCGCAACCTTTTTGTGTGATGAAAAGTGGCGGGGGTAAACACTGTGTCGGGTAGGGTGGGAGCAGTGTCTTGCTTGCCTTCAGGCATCGGAGAAGAGTGAGACATACACTCTTCTCGCTTTCTTTTATTCTCATTGTACATGGTTGCGTATACTGCATTCAAGCAGTGTGGCGATCACTGAGTACAGCTGTTGGTTGTCAACAGAGCATCCATTGAAACACGACTGTATAACCAATGCATTTCAAATATGGATTAGTGCTCTCATTGCTTATAATCTGAAGCTGTATAATCGTTGTGTCCTGGTTATTCGATCGCCATTTGAAGCTGAAGTCGTTGGTGACGTGACGTTGCCCTTCGATGTAGCTCGCCTCGGCTAGTTCTGCATAAGATCTCTTTATCTCGGGTTTGCGTAAGTGTAATGGACAACCCAAGAACAACTTTATAGATTGTTTATTTCCTATTTAAATATTTTCAGGAGTTATGCCGAAAATATTTGTATCTGTAGAGGCATCGCCCTCACATCCGCGCAGTGCGACCTCCCGTACTGGTCTCTGGTTGAGTACTGCCCCGACGCTTTCTCTTTTACCCACGCTAAAAAGCCGTTCGCTCCATTTGAATGTCATGACGTCATCCAAGAAAGCCTCGTATCCAAAATGCTATTTCCTTTTCCCGCAATTTAGAAATGTCCCTTTCTATTATAACATGTTCTTTTATGAATTTCGAATATATAATTACCTTTTTAGGATTAAACGATGTTTACTTTATATTTTATTAAATATATCGCGCGACTTTTTAAGGTTGGTAGGACTGACTTTCGAACGTGTATTTAAACTATGTGGTATGACGTCATGACTCGTTAATTTCAAACCAATAATGCGTTTATCTTACAACTTTAACGACTATCATTTACTCATATCTTGCTCACCTTACAACACTTCCTGCTATATTATCTATTTATGTTATTACTCAATATTTATCGCAAATCTCATATCCGGCAATTAAATTAAAACGTGTCTTTTTCAAAAGCCCATTCGATCGGAAATCTAAATTTCGGTATCAAATGCCCCCATTTATGTTATTTTATTATTTCATAATAAAATAATGTAAATGTCTTGCCCGAAAGAAAAATTAAAAATTACTCCTGTATTTTGAATAATCGGCAACACTCCCATTATATACAATTTTCAATTACACTGTTTTTGAAATTGGTTATTAACACATTTTCTCATTAATCTTTTTAACATGACAAACAATTATACACTTGACTTAACATTAATCCTTAAATACTAATTACAATATGTTATGGTTTCTTCTGTGAAGCTTCTATATAAAGGCTAAATTTCAAGAGTCTTTCTTTATACTTCCTTCTTTTAGTTCCTGTTTGCTCACTTCGCTTTCACTATCACTTGCACTGTGATTTTTCACTTTTGTTATTGTAACACATATCTGTACTATATCCTTTAAGCATTAAAATGTACATATATTTATATAAATCCATTGCACTCTTTAGACAAGTTCTTTCTTTGTCTTTCTGTGATAACTATCTATACATCTAAATATTTTAACAAATGTTTACAAAGTAAATATTCTGTTTTCTCTCTATGCGGAGATGAACAATTTAACAATCTTTCTGAAGCTGTTATTGTGAGCTCTATACAATATATTTTTAAGCTCTTTGTAGTAGATAGCAATTCACATTCTGCATTTTTCATGAATATGTAAGTACCTGACCAATATATGATTTTCAAATAAGCTAACATTTACATTTTATCTCAAAGCTGATTGGGCGCCAATAGACAAATGACACTTCCAATTTTTCTTTTACATTAAATCAAGGTTCCAAGGCACCACACGGTTTCTTGTATGGTCGAAGGAGTTGTTTATGCCATCTTCCCAGACATTTTTCATTTTTAACATCTTTTAATTCATAGGTATGATAACCAAATTTTGATATAATTTCTGCAGGACCTTTATATAACAATTCCATCCTTTTGTTCCTACCTCGCAAGGCACTTGATAACTTATGGTCTTTAACTAGTACCCAATCGCCTATCTTAGGTTCCCATTTATGTTTTCTACTCTTTTTCTTTAATTTTCGCTTCTCTGCCTTTTTCTTGATTCGTTCAAAAGCAATTTTCGCTCTTTCTTCTTCACTTAACTGAATGTCATTAATTTTCAGTGTTTTTGGTTCCCCGATCAATATTGGTTCTGGTTCAATTCCTAACATTAATTTTATTGGTGCAAACCCAGTAGTTACATTAATGGTGTGATTGATAATCTTTTCTATCAATGGACAATATTTCACCCAATCCTTGTGATTATGATGTGTAAGTACACGTAAATAAATTCCTATATCTCGGAGGACACGTTCTGTTGGATTCCTTGATGGAAAGTATGATGAACAATAATTTAGTTTTCTCGCATCTAATGTCACCCTAATCTTTCCATTGGCCTTATTTACAATACATAGGGGATTCACAAACTCTGAATTCGAAATCTCAATAACCTCATCTTCTAACATTGACTTTATAACTGCATCTACCTCTTCTCTTATTGTACTAGGGATAGCTCTCGCTTTATGTGTAAAAGGTTTGATGGGTATCATCTCAAACGAATGAGTATAAATATTACATTTACCAGGTTTCTCAGAGAATACTTCTTTATTTCGGATTAATATTTCAAACAGTTTATCCCTCTGTTGTTCATTTAGTTGATCAGCCTGAGTTACCTTTTCCCTCAACAATTCTTCTAAGTCTTCACTACTCTCCCTATCATAGTACCTAGTTGCATCAGAAACCCTCAAATTGTCTATGAAATCATTTTTATCCCATTCTACATTTTCTTTATTATCGACACTGTACTCTTTAACATTTACTTCAGTTAATTCCATAGCTCCTACTTTAACATATTCTACAAAGAATGTATCCCCTTGGATTTCTTCTTCCTCTTTTTCTCTTACAATAGTTTCTGAACTACTATCTTCCACAAAAGGCACTATAATGATCTCATCTTCAACTTTCATTTCTAGAATCATGTTTTTAAAATTCACCACAGCTTCCCAGGCATAAAGACAATCACAACCTATTATAATATCTGTCACAAGTCTTCCTACAATCAGAAATAAAATTCCAAGTATTCTCCCATTTATTTCAATATTTATCATTGCTTGAAATTTTACTCTCTCTTTTCGTTTTCCCACAGCTAGCGAGCAATATATCCCATTAACTGGTAAAGACATTACTTTAAAACCACTACTTTGTAAATTATCATAAAAATTTTGTGAGCATACTGTGCTATTTGATCCCGTATCTATAATTGCATTGTATTGTTTTCCATTTACTCCAATTTTGATTTTAGGTGGATCTCCTACTTTTTCGTTTTCGTCGATTCTATTTTTACATTCTCTTTTCTTTTGTATCATCATTTGCCTTCCAGGACTATTTATTTCCGAGTATTTATCACAATCATTACTAGGATACCCAGTTCTCACTGAAGGCGCGTTTGACCGGGTCTGGCGTTTCCCTGATTTTTAGGTATTGCTCCTGTACTATTTCCCAAATTGTTACTTCTGTTTTCCTGCATTAAATCGGGGTTACTTCCTACCATGTTTTTGACCGTGTTAATGGCCTCGACCATTTCCGCATTTTCGGGGGAATTTCGTCCATTAGAATACCTTTCTTCCTGTCTTGGTGACCTCGGTCTAAACTCATTATCTCCGTTTGTCCAATACCCATCATTTGAATTTCTACTATGTCCAAAATAACGTCCCCGTCTACCTCGATCAAATCTATTTGTATTCATATAATTCACCCTTATATTTCTTCCCCTTTGATTCCCATTTCTATTTTGGTGACGCCCTTCCTGGTTATATCTACCTTGATTTTCCCACCGGAATGATTCCATCCTTGGTACTGGTCCTTTATATCTTTCCCTAATCTCACTTCTATTCTGATAATACTGTGCCCCTTGCCCGAAAGAATTGACAGTTTCTTTTTCTTCATATTTATTTCCAAATGCGTGTTTTGGCTTATTGACTTCTAAGGCTGATAATAATTCGATCATAGCTGCAATGCTATCAGGTCGGGCTATGATTAGGTAGTGTTGAAGCGTTTCCGGAAAATGTGGAGTAACTATATTTATTAGATCTTTTTCATCCAAGGGAGGATCCAACATCTTCGATTTTCTCGCTATTCTCATAAAATAGTTGACCATCGATTCCTCCGATCTAGGATTAAATTTTCCATTGCTTAATTCAACTCTAATATTAGCCTGCCTACTAGCTCCCCAATATCTGGTTAAAAAGATGTTTCTAAAGGTCCTGTAATCATTATTGTTACCCATAGAAAGGCCTAGCCAATTAGCAGCATTACCCTTTAAGCATTTTCTTACTATCACCATCTTGTACTCCTCTGGTATACGTTTCACCGTGAAGTACTCTTGTAACCCTTCTAAAAAGGCTTTAGGATCATCTGAATCTTCATTTTCAAAAACTGGAGGTGTCATTTCATTTAAGACATGGTTAGGCCAATGTAAATTTGAATTGTCACCTATCCCTGAGCTATTTCCGAGATCAGAATGGGAATTACTGTTACCCCTATTTTGCATCGAAATGTCAGCTGATACACCTGGTATTGCCTCGTTTCTTGCAACTTCTTTACTAAGATTGTTGTGATTACATGCATTTTCACTTAATCTCAAATTTTCTAAGGCCTCTTTTACCTGAGTAATTTCTGTTACTACTCCTTTTATTTGGTCTGTAACATCCTCCAAATTTCTAGCCTGCCTTTCACTTTCTACATCAGATCTTTCTATTCTAACTTTACACCCCTGTAACTCTTCTCTAATTTCTTCCCTGTCTTTATCTAACCTTTGTACTACCTCTTCCCTTTGTTTGTCTAAACTATATGTTACTCTTTCCCTTTCTTTATCTAATTTTTCACTAACTTGTTGACCTAATTTCTTTTCAGAATTCTTTACTTCTTGCCTTATTGTCTCTAATTCTCCCTTAACCTGTTCTCTATTTTCTTTTACTTCACTACTAACTTTATTAATTTCCTCCCTAACTTCTTCCCTAAAGGTTTCTAAAGCTCTCTTCTGATTCTCCAATTGCATTCCCAATTCCTGTTGTCCCTTCTCTAATTTCTGTCCTAACTCTATACTAGTTTCATCTATCTTTTGACTTAACTCTGTACTCATCTTTTTCACTGTTCTTAATTCTTTACTATTTTCATCTATCTTTTGACTTAACTCTGTTCTTAATTCTTTACTATTTTCATCTATCTTTTTACTTAACTCTGTATTCATCTTTTTCATTATCGTTTGAAACATATTCTCTATTTCTGACATAAATGCTGGCCTTTCTGAATTATTACTAAACATTTCTGAACTACCTCTAGGTGTTTCTCTAACGTTCTGATCTTCTAATTCTTGGCATATTCTGCTACCAATTACATTCTGATTAAATTCTTCCATCCTACTTACACTTTTCTCAATTTCCGGACTGTCAAAACCTAAAAAGTCTGTATCACTGTCTTCCATTTCTAAGCTATTTACATGTGTTTTTCTACTCACCAAAATTTTCAATATTTTCACTATTTCACTTTAACTGCACTTAAACTTGTTCACTACACTTTTCACAGATGTTGACACGCTGGGCACCTTCTTGTCTGCTGGCTCGATGCTGATCTGGTCGTCTTGGGGGTTTGGTCCATTCTTTCGGCGCCACACGTTGGGAAGCCAATTTGAAGCTGTATAATCGTTGTGTCCTGGTTATTCGATCGCCATTTGAAGCTGAAGTCGTTGGTGACGTGACGTTGCCCTTCGATGTAGCTCGCCTCGGCTAGTTCTGCATAAGATCTCTTTATCTCGGGTTTGCGTAAGTGTAATGGACAACCCAAGAACAACTTTATAGATTGTTTATTTCCTATTTAAATATTTTCAGGAGTTATGCCGAAAATATTTGTATCTGTAGAGGCATCGCCCTCACATCCGCGCAGTGCGACCTCCCGTACTGGTCTCTGGTTGAGTACTGCCCCGACGCTTTCTCTTTTACCCACGCTAAAAAGCCGTTCGCTCCATTTGAATGTCATGACGTCATCCAAGAAAGCCTCGTATCCAAAATGCTATTTCCTTTTCCCGCAATTTAGAAATGTCCCTTTCTATTATAACATGTTCTTTTATGAATTTCGAATATATAATTACCTTTTTAGGATTAAACGATGTTTACTTTATATTTTATTAAATATATCGCGCGACTTTTTAAGGTTGGTAGGACTGACTTTCGAACGTGTATTTAAACTATGTGGTATGACGTCATGACTCGTTAATTTCAAACCAATAATGCGTTTATCTTACAACTTTAACGACTATCATTTACTCATATCTTGCTCACCTTACAACACTTCCTGCTATATTATCTATTTATGTTATTACTCAATATTTATCGCAAATCTCATATCCGGCAATTAAATTAAAACGTGTCTTTTTCAAAAGCCCATTCGATCGGAAATCTAAATTTCGGTATCAAATCTATGTTGTTCATTAAAATATACAATTTTGTTGTGAATATGCCTAAGTCAGGTGCAGAAAGAACAAGAGTGTGGCATGAGTGAAAACGTGCAGGTGAAGTGACGGTTCAGAATGTGAAAAAGAAAACAAAATGTAGATCTGAAGTTTAACAAGATAGTAGAGAAAGGAGTAGAATATGTGCTAGTTTGCATGGTTTAAAATTAAATAATGAAGACAATAAACCAGCAACTAACACCTTGGCTCACCCACCTCCTCTTGCACCTATCAGTCATAATTTACAGTATTCTGATTTTAACAAATTCAAGACTGCACATAAAATTTTCAATCCAGATTTTGTAGATAACCTATTCAGTTTGAACTGTTGTGTGTGTGTGACAGATTGTGGTTTAAAAATAATTAAAATGTTTCCCTGTAATACAAGCGTTTCACTTCTATTGTGTATCTTTATGAGACACCCTGTTTTTATGTCCAGATCATCATATAAAATCTATCTAACACTTTCCTTATTGATTTTAGTTAGTTCAGAAACTACTAGAATGCACAACTGTTGGTCTTATTGAATAATTTTAGTGACTATCTCCAAATTCTCTTCAAATTTCATAATGGAAGGATGGCCTGATTTTGAATTTGTCCCTGATATCTTCCCTACCCTCAAATTTCTTACACCACTCTAAAATCTATATACAAGATAATTACTGATCACTAGAGTCCAGATTCTTATGTAATTACATATTTTTTCCTTGATATGTACTTTTGTAATAACCAAAAATGTTGACAATTTACAGAAATAGGGACCATATATACAAATTTCATGTTACATATTCTTGCATATTTTGCTCAACACTATCATATATATATGAATGAATATTTATTGAGTACCAAATCTTACACACCTTGGGCTACCCTGAGCTGGACCCTGGTCCCTTTGCTATTAGGGTAGCCCTTCAATAAAACTGCCTTTTACATACACATTACATGTGTTTACCTTTTCACTAATCTTATCCTGCTCCCACACTTAAATTTTTATTTCTGTTTTTTCTGTCATCTCCCACTGCTATTTCTTTCCCTCTTTCTCAACTTTTCTTATCAGCTTCACTCATAACTTCTTTTTATCAGTTTACATTGTACACTTCATTAGTTTTCATTTCAGTACTTCACTACACATCACACCTATAACCTCACTTTCACCGTGTATAAAAACCCTCTACTTCCTCATTTATGGATTACCCAACCATGTTTTAAACCTTGTTGCTCCCAGCGAAATACCCCTTTTTTATTTTTGTCCTGCCTAGTTCTCCCTTTCTACCTCACCCTCATTGCTATCGCCTCCTCTCTGTGCTCTCTAATGCCCAATGTTGTCATCCCCCACCTTGGCTCTTTCCCCAGTTTTTTTCACGTGCCACATCCTACCATTTCCTCACCTTGTGTTTTGCTTGCCCCTGAGCTTGACTTTGAAGCACTTGTCACTGAAACCACACATGTTGCAGTTTGCTGAGTAGTTGTCTGTTCTATGACATTTCTTGCTGATGTTTGGTGCGATGCCTGCTGGTCTTGCCTCTGCCCGTCACTTGGTCCGTTCTTCCTCTCTGCTTCCTGGTTAACTGTGTACAGCTCAAAGTTTTTAATGTATACCCTCTTGCCTTCATTTCTTGCTAGTCTACTCTGATTAATTAGCTCCTTCATTTGTGCCCTTTTTGCATACGTTAAATCCTTGTTGATGTAAATAGATGATCCTCTCAATTCTCTTGCCTGTTTTAGTACTTCTTTAGCTGTTTGTGTTTTTGTAAACTTCACAAGAATATTTCTTTTCCCTGGTATTTTGCCGATTCTAAATGGGTTGCAAATCTCATAGCCTCTCAGATGTATTTCCAATTTGTTCACTAGTAGATCTTCTCAATCCTGATATACTCCCACTCCATGTTTTTCTTCAACTCCTGATATCACTACATTGTATTTTCTGCTTTTATCTTCCATTCTTTCAAGTGTTCTTTTTAAGTTTTGATTTCCCATTTTAATGTATCCATTTCTTTGTTTCCCCTAACGTATTTCATCCACTCTTGTCTAGATCTCTCTGCCAGTCCTTTATCTCTTACTACAACTGTTTCATTTATCTGCCCTTAAGTTGCCATGTCACTTAACTCCTTTTTCACCTCGGCCACGGGAGCTTCCTTCGGTATACATCTGCTCAGTTCCACTGCTAGACCCATACTCCTATATATATATTAGATTAATCAATATTTTTGCATAAAATGGCCTTCAAAATAGACAAGTTCACTAAAATTGTTATGTACAGTGCTATGGGCTATGATACAGGTAAATTTTCTGCACTCATACAATGTCTTTAGTTCTGAACTTTGTTGGGACGTATATAATATACACAGTGTATAATATATATTCAATCATATTATGATTAATAGTTTATTAGCCTGTTTTCAATCAATATTGGTAGCACCTTGCTATTCTGTGGCAGGATGAAGATGCATGAACTTAATAACAAAGTGAAATTGCTTTATTTACAATAAATTTCATGCCGCTACAATGGGTTAAGTGTGGCCGCTCAAACACCACAAAGACTGTGGCATAGCAAAGGCCCTTTTTTGCTACAGTGAGAATGCAGTTCTATTTGGTAGTAACAAATAGCTGACTAGTAGTGTTTGCTAACTGGTTTTAAATATAGCTTTGAGTTTGGAATATCCTGACTTCATCGGACCATTTGAAGGGTTTAGTTTATTCAGTTTGTCCCAGTAATTTACAGTGACTGAACATGAGTAAATGCAAGTGAAATGTTAGAAATGGCTCTGACTGCCTCATTGTTATCTACAGAACTTTGAATTTAAAAAAAATTATTTTGTTGTTTAACGACGCTATCAGTTGCCAGGATTACATCAGCATTGCTGGTGTGCCGGAATTTTTTCCCACAGGAGTTCTTTTACATGCCAGTAAATCTACTGACATGGAGCTGTCGTTTTTAAGCACACTTAAAAAGCATCAGTCTGGATTGGATTTGAACCCGCAACCTTGGGATCAGTAGGCCAGTGTCTAACCAAATGAGCTACCCACACTGACAGACAGAACTTCAAACATAGGTAGCTATCAATAATAGTAAAATGGTGTTGTGCTAAATGTTTGATAAAAAACTTGGGTGCTCTTTGAAATCTCAATTAGAACAAGATGCCTGAAGTGCATCTCACATGAGTAATAAACAACTGCAAGCATAAAAAAACAGTTCTCTTGACTACAGTGTAGCAGGATTCTTCATTAAGCGAGTTTTTCAAAGAGATGTGCCAAGCAATGAGCAAAATTCAACACTGAAGTATTGCAGTTTCCTGAAGAAATATTGCAACTGTCAAGTTCCTGAGGAGTTCACATTTCAGAGGGGATACTTTGGCATTTGTCATGAAGCAGCTCTGGAGACCATTAAGAGAGAAATATACAACTATTACATCTGAATTTTTGTAGATGAAACAACTGATGTCTTGAGAGAGTATAGAGTAAATTTAATCATCAGCAAGTTAAGTGCAGATGCTCCATCTGAACCATATCACATTGCAAGCAAATTGTTAGATCGGAAAACCATTCCACTATTGGTTGATTTGTCAACCGCACAAACCATTCCACTATTGGTTAATTGTTCAACAATGATCTTGAAGTGTGATGACCAGGTCTCCAGGAAGAAAGAGTTCTCATTTTAAACACAGACAGTGCAGCATGTAATTATGTTAAAAGCTGCTACTGCACTTAAAGTGTTTTAATCTCACATGGTTCATTACACTTGTATGACCCATACTTTTCTACACGTTGCAGAAACTGAGAGAGCCAGTTTTTCAAAAGGGATTCAGGGGTCTCCGTCTAGGGGATATGTGAATGGCGACCACAAGGTACCCAAGCTGAGCAGGGCATTACTTCCACTTACTGGTGTTTTGCTCCTCACTGTAACTTTTCTATCTGACCTTACCTTGGTCATCTCCTGTTCTCTTCTGACCCCAATACTATTAGGGTTCCCAAGGGCTAGGGAGTCTATTTTTCCAACCTCTCCATTTCTCTAATTTCTCTATAAAATATTAACCCCGAACATGCTGACCTGTCATGGCATGTAATACGTCCTCTGATTGGTAATCAGAGGATATGGTCTGTGAATTTATTTTGATAATTCTCCCGCTCAGGTAGGTGGGACCTGTGAACCAACGACAGGTGTGGTCCTCCAGACATTCTGGAGGTTGTGAGAGAGTGATGTGACTGCCAAAACATAAAAATAGGGTGCTCTCTAAAAATGGTTACATTTACTGCTAGGTCTTTTCAATATTTATGAAATATGACTCGAGGGGTAAAATGTTTTGGAGTTAAAATAGTCCCCAATTCGGATCTCCGGGCGGGGACTGCTTCTCGAGAACCAAAACATTATATTAATAGAAGATCTAACATCAGACTTCTACAATGGAATGCGGGTGGTCTCACCCAAACAAAAAGAGTAGAGCTCAATAAAATTGTATTTGACTATAACATAGATATATTTTTCATACAAGAAGCAAATCTAACAAATGATCAACTTAAATACTTCAATTTTACTGGTTTTCTACTACACCTACCACCCAAAAATAGACAGATAAGTAGTGGAATATTAGTTGGAGTAAAAAAGGATATTAAATCCTCCTTTGAAATTGTTAAAGAAATGGATAACACAGACAAAAGTGAATTAATAAAGCTAAATTTTTGGGATAACAAAACACATCTACATTTATACAGTATTTACAATCCTCCCAGGAATGAACCAGATCTCTCACTTATTGACCAATTAAATAAAACAATCGTAATTGGGGATTTCAATGCCCATTCCAAAAGATGGGGTTATGAAAAAGTGGATTCTACAGGGAAGATAGTGGAAGAATTTTTGAATACCACAACTTTTGAACTGATTTATAGTAAAGAAGATCCCACAACCCTCATATATTACTCTGGAGCAGGCAATAACCCAGACCTCTTGTTAGCTACAATAGATATTGTTTCAAAAATTAAAAAACAAGTTATAGAAGATCCAAGTTCTGGTCACAGAGCAGTAATTGCTGATATAAAACCAGAGAATACAGTCAAGGTCACACGAATCTGTATTGGAACTTCAAAAAAGCACATTGGAACAAATATAAAACTGAACTGGAATATAAATTTAAAGAACAAACAAACTCACAGCTGCATGACCAACCAGATCATATGAACAAAAATTTCTGTAAAGTCAACCTAGAAACTGCAAAAAAACATATTCCTCGTGGAAGAATTAAAAATTTCAAACCCTTTTGGAACCACCAGTTAGAAGAACTGAAAAAGCAAAGGGATATAGCTAGAAATACAGCTGAACAAACAGAAAGCATACCAAATACACAAATATGACAAAAGAAATGTGCCTCACTAAAAAAAGAACTTAATACAGCTAAAAAGACTCACTTTAATAATTTCTTATAAAAAATGGATTATACAACAGATGGTAACAAAGCCCATAAGTTCATAAAAAATTTCAAGGATAGGAAAGAAAACAACAGCACACCTATCATACACAACAATAAAATATTAGTAAATAATGCAGTCATAGCCAAAGCATTCAATAAATATTATGCTAATTCACATAAAGTAACAAGAAATAATAAAAAGGAACCTAAACAATTTAAGAAAGATTTGAAACAAGAAAGAGAATGTGATCCTAACACTCAATACAATATATTTTTTCAAAATTTTAATATGCAAGAGCTGAACATTGCAATAAATAATCTAAAAAACAAAAAGTCTCCTGGACCAGATCACATACATCCAGAGTTCATAAAAAAACTTGGAAAAACAGCAAAACAACAACTACTAAAACTCTACAATCTATCCTGGAAAACCACTGTACCTGCTGAATGGCGAAAAGCAATAATTGTCCCACTCTTGAAGAAAGACAAATCAGCATCAGAAATAAAAAATTATAGACCAATAGCTCTTACTAGCATAATAGCAAAAGTGATGGAAAGAATGGTGTCAAATAGGTTAAATTGGTTTCTAGAATCACAAAATTTAATATCCCCATGTCAAGCTGGATTCAAAGAGTTCCACTCTACAAATGAACAAGTCTTACTTCTCAGTCAAGAAATCAAAGACTCCTTCAATAGAAAAGAAGATAATGGATCAGTTTTTATTGATTTCCAAAGTGCATATGATTCTATATGCAGAAAAGAACTACTAAAGAAAGTAACAAAACAGGGATACAAGGTCCAATGTTTTCATGGCTACGTCATTTCCTAACACAATGCTTTATTGCTATCAGATATGGAAGAAATATATCTCAATACAAACAAGTACACCGTGGCTTACCACAAGGCACAGTGCTCAGTACGACACATTTTAATATATTTATTAATGATCTGCCACAACAAATACAAGAATCAGGTGTGAAGTGTGCACTATTTGCCGATGACTTAGTAATGTGGACTTCAAAACCAAAAGTACAGAACTAGAAAAAACCATGCAACAATCCTTAACCAGCCTACAAAAGTGGACCAAAGAAAATTTAAACAAAATCAAACTACCAAATCTCTTCACTAAGAAAAAAACCCACTAAAAATAAAAATAAATTTTGAGGGTCAACAATTACCTGAAACAAAGGAAGTAAAGTATTTAGGAGTTACATTTGATACCAAACTTACATGGACCAAACAAATAGAAAATGTAATACAAAGAGCAGAAAGGCGCCTTTCACTGTTAAAACCTCTAACAGGAATGAAATGGGGATGTTCCAGATCAACTCTTAACACAATCTACAATGTATATATAAAGCCATTATTTACTTACTGCAGCGAAGTTCTTGTAACAGCAAATACAAGAAAAATTTTAATCTTTCAAAACCAAAGTCTGAGACTAATTACAGGTGCTACCAAAACCACACCAATACCAGCTATGGAAATACTAACCAACCAATACTCCATTGAATATGAAATAGAAAAAGCAGCTCTTACACAACACGAAAAGTTGATCAGATTCCCATTCAATACATGGCACAAGAGAAATTTTACACATACACTAAAGACTCAGAAGAGCTATCTTTCCAAAATTCAAGACATCAAGAAGACTATATACATTCCTAATTCAAAGGAAAGCTTCATATCTAAAGTCAATCCGAAACAACCATTAGACATCACGTTATTTACACCTGACAGAAGAAGTTAAGAAAAGTGATACTCCAACTAGTGTTCTAAAATTATTGGCATTAGAGACGATCCATACTAGATTTCCAGAACACGAATGGCTCCATATTTATACTGATGGATCATTTATATCAAACCAAGATGGAGCAGGGGCTGGAGTTACGTGTCACCTCTTTTCCTATTACAAATGTCTAAGTTATGGAACTACTAACTTTGATGGAGAAATTGAAGCGATTCGAATGGCCCTACAAAATTTTTGTACACAATTTCACATTTTCAGCAGGCAGTTATTCTCTCAGATTCCAGGGCAGCAATTATAGCAATTACTTCCAGGTTGTCACCAAAAAACCAAGCAATTATAGAATGTTGGAGAGTCCTTACCCATCTAACAGCACTTCAAAAACACCTAGTCTTCCAATGGATACCAGCTCACTGTGGACTGAGTGATAATGAGAAAGCTGATTTTCTTGCAAAAAAAGGGTACCAGCAGTGCACAAAAATCTATAGTTAATCTACCATTTTATGCAGTTAAAAGATTAGTCAACTCTGGATTCAAAAATTATTGCAAAATATTATTATGAAAAATCAAAGAATAAAAGATGGGAACTACCCAACATTCAAACAGTAATTCCTGAGTATCCTTGAAAAACAGCAGTTGCAACCGTCAGGTTGATTACAGGACATGATTGTCTGGTAAAACATTTAAATTGGGATATATTCTTCACCACTCTGTCCTCTATGTGATCTGCAAGAGGAAATGGATCGAGACCACCTTCAAATATGCCCAGCCACTTCTAGTGCCCCATCCATCAGTGAAAAATATTGGAGAGCAAGAGAATTAATAACTTCATTGTCAGAAATCCAGCGTTAGCTAACGACAACAACAACAGTTTTTCAAAAGTCAATTATCTTTTGTCTTCTATGAAAATGTGTTTGTGAAGACATCACAATGTGCATATTCTTACAGGGAGCAACTGTTACATGGTGCCACTCCCTCAAGAACCTGTGCTACCTTATGGAGCACTTGAAGCACTTCATTTTAATAATTAACATTTTCAGCAAGTTAATCTGCTTTTGAGGCATTTCCAGCAGATTGTGCTTTGACAGTTGAAAGTGCTCTGAACTTAATTAAGAATTCCAAACTAGAATGTGATATTGCATATAGTGTGCTGTTAGTTTAAGAATCGGCGCTAGCAATAAATGCCACGCTGCCACAAGTAACCGCCCGCTCGCCGATAGACGGGACTTTACATGCCGGAAGAAACTGGCACACATTTAGTTTCGACCTTGGCATGCAGTAGTGGCGCGACTTATCAGATGGTTGACCTTCGTTGTTTTTTTCAATCACACAACCTGTTTCCATAAACTTTTTCACCAACTTGCATACTGAATCTCTGTGAGGAACTGGGCGATCAGGAAATTTACGTCTAAATTTTCACCTGGTTTTGCAAACCGATTTCTTTTTCAGAAAATAGCTTTTCACTATATGCACATTCACTTACTGAATATTTCACCACCATGCAAACAACACATCGAACCATCTGATAAGTTGCGCCACTATTGCGTGCTAAGGTTGTAACTAACAGACGCATGAAAAGTGCGCGCCAGTTTCTTCCGGCATATAAAGTCCCGTCTATCGGCGAGTGGGCGGTGACTTGCGGCAGCGCAGCATTTGTCGCTAGTGCCGATTCTTAAACTAACAGCACTGTATTAGATAGTAATTCCAGTTGGATCGCTGACAGTATTACTAAACTAGAATATGTCAGAATCTGTTGAATCCATGGATTTAATCAAGGCTGTAAAGAAGATGCTGCATGCTGTCTGAAGAGATGTAGGAGGAAAAGTTGAACAAAAAATGTAGCTCTGTTGGGGAAATAAATCTGGGTCACAACAGTTTACTAACAGTTGTGCAAATTTTTGGTGGTGAAACAACGAATCCTCCTGAAGACATTTCTCAAACCCGCTTCCACCTGCTGAAATATGTGTCCATTACTTCTTATGCTGTAGATAGAGATCATTTTCTGCATACAAAAACTCTTTATCAGCAGAACTTTATCTCTGATCACTTGGAAATTTATCTTATAATACATTGCACATTAAATAATTATTGGCGAGCAAGAAGACTTTAGATACTCTATGTTAATGCAATTTCAGATTGTTCATTACTTTATTAATTATTAGTGGACATATATTTTTGTCAAAATTCTCAGCTCAATAAGTACTTTTTAAGAGGCATATTTCCCTTTGTAAACAGAAAAACTATGAAAAATAATAATATTTGATTAAAAATTGATACTTAGATAATAAAATTGCAATGATACATACTTTTAACTATTTGTATTACATATTTATGTAAATATTTTAAGATTAATATTACATAAAGATCTGGATTCCACTGATCAACTGAAACTTCTGTCAATAACTTGCAGGTTTCTGTACCAAATTTTCATAGTTTTGTGAGGAATTTGATATTAAGACCTACTTCAGCACTCAACATTATTTTGAGGGAGCTCAGACATGCAATCTGCTTCTTACATTGGTCATGACCAGAGTAAGCACTACACATGCATGAGAGGGGAGTCCACAGATCCATGTCCTAGCCACTTCATCCTCAAAGTGGCAGGAAATGAATTAAATATAAAGCTGATTTCTTTACTGCCAAACCTCATAGTACAGTCACTTGAAAATCTATCCAATGTAGGGAATGTGTTTGTTTCAACACAAAATGGGTACTGCACACTTTCCTAGCCCCTCAGATCCAAGTTCACAGCAAACGCCATCAACAAAAGAAATTAAGATCAGGTCAAGTCAGGTAGTAAAACATTATTTTGGATCTAAGAGAAGGGAAGATTAAAAGCCTTATCCTGCCAAAGTCATAGACCATTATCTCAGAAGCTGGTTAGGATATCACAGTGGTATTTTTACAGGATCTACTTTTATGCAATAAGTCTATTTAATAAGGAAGATAGGATTTCTTCTTAATGATACCCTCTTTTGATTAAGATTTATTAGTAATTACTTTTTTAAAGAATAAACAACTGGGTTAACTCAAAAGTAGAGCCAAAACAGCACATAAGAGGTATTTTTGTCATTCTAAAATTTGATTTAGCTATTTTCAATAGTTTCTGAGAAACTGGATCATTGATCTCTCAAAATGTCATTCAGAGAAAAAGCTCTTCAGAGTTAAAACTCAGAAAACTAATTAGCATAATTATGTTTACAAAGAAAGATACAATTTTTAAAAATATATTTAGGGTATAAATGTTGTACCTAAAATTATAAAATAAATATGAAATTAAAAAGGAAGTTCCAATTAATAAGACTGTACATTAGGTTAAAAATTTAATGTCATTGGGAATTGCCAATTAGTCTGCCCTTAATGCAGGGTTCTTCATTTAAAACTTAACGGGCACACAGCATTTTGCCTGTGCAGGATTGGGTGTGACACAGAAGGCTTTACTCCTACATAAACTCTGTGCATAAATCATGTATAACACTCTTACCTTATAGAAGATGCTAGAAATGTTGTCGACCCTTGGCTAAACAAGTATTATATCGGGAGAACACATTCTGATTCACACGATTAAATTGGGTCACTGTAATGTTTGCAATTTCATTTCTAATATTCTATATTCATTCTTTCAATGTATGAAGATTTTTCTCGTAAACTTTGTCTTTCAGGTTATCCCACAAGTAAAAATCACACACTGTTAGATCAGGGAAGCGAGAGGGCCACACACCAGCACTAATCACTATCTTCAAACACTTCCCTAATTTTATTCATGGACTCCTCTGCTGTATGGGCAGTAGCAGAGTCTTGCTGAATCCACCAAAATGATTTCTCTTCTTCGGTCAGATCATGATAAAATGGGGTCAATATATAATTTTGGTACCTCTCTGCCTTTACAGTCTGCTCGTAAAATATTGGACTGATTATGCATCTAGTGCTAACAGCACATGAAACTCCATCTCTCCGATCATAATGAGGGATTTCTTGAATGCGATGTGGATTTTCAGAGGCCTAGTACTGACTGTTACGAGTCTTGACACGACCATTTAGGTGGAACCATGTCTTGTCGGAAAAGAACAGAAGCTGTGGATTAATTAAATCATCATTTACTGATGAAAGAAACCATTCACAATAATGCATTCGTGATACTGGGTCACCTTGTTTTAAAGCATAAAATATTCTGTTGTTTAACGATGCTGTCAATTGCTAGGATTACATCAGCATCGCCGGTGTGCCGGAATTTTGTCCCACAGGAGTTCTTTTACATGCCAGCAAATCTACTGACATGGAGCTGTTTTTTTTAAGCACACTTAAAAACCATTGGTCTGGGCCAGGTTTGAACCCGCGACCTCGGGATCAGTAGGCCAGCGTCTAACCAACTGAGCCACCCAGACCAACATGTTTGTTTTAAAGCATGGACACTTGTACACTTATACAGTTTTAGTTTTAAGAATTTAGTTGCTCTACGTGCAAAAGACTGAAATTCCCACCTATTGTACCAATTTTGGGATGGATTTGGTTGGTGAATGTTCAACGTCCAACTTTTCCTCTGTTAAAACTGTACGTTTACGCTTTCATTTTTTGTTTGCAATAGAATCAGTGGTTTCAAAGTTCTTCACAATCTCATGAATTGTAAATCTGGAAGGAGGCACTTCACCAGGGAATGTTTGAACATACGCTGTGCAAACAGCTTGGTGATTCCCATTTGTAACTTTTACTCACGAAAATGTGTTGCTCTAGAGGCAAGCACCTGTTCATTTTGGTGGCTGATACAATACTAGCCTGCATGCACAGTGGCAGGGATAGTGGGGAAATCCAGCCAGATCATGGGAGAGGCAAAAC
Organism: Tenodera sinensis; assembly: GCA_030765045.1. Classification (NCBI taxonomy): domain Eukaryota; kingdom Metazoa; phylum Arthropoda; class Insecta; order Mantodea; family Mantidae; genus Tenodera; species Tenodera sinensis. Next base: position 286,330,120 of record CM060962.1, on the reverse strand, counting down.
ACCATGTGTTCCATTAGGTTTAAATGAAGAACCCTGTATAAATACAAGGGAATGTAAAACTCACAAAACAAGCTGATATTCTGATAAATAGCATGAGCTTATTAAACCCTTAGTTATATCATTGTTTAATGGCTGGTTTTTGTAATAATAAGTGATTAATGAAACTGATCTTCATCACCTTTTGTTTTATTGAGACTTGATCTAAGACAACTTTATCTATTATTTATTTTGAAAATGAATAGCCTTTGAATGTCATTGTTATAAAACTACATCATCCCAAGCCTCCTGTATCATTTGCCACAACTGCTGTGATATATAAGATCATCATTCCTTTACGTCACTTCACTTCAGCTCAGCTCAGCTCAAATAGGGTTGAGGTCAGAGCTCTTAGGTACTCAAGGACAATGAATCATTAACTTCATGAACCTAAAGACAACTTGACTTACATAAGCGAGATGTATTAATATTTTTTAAGTAGTAAAGTCTTGACAAACACAATAAAATTAATTTTGGATACACTTTATATTGGTACCTATATAAAGTCTGTAAACAAATCCTTTCCTCTGGCTGCAGTATATATTCTCTGGTAGCATTATGTCTTCAATGATGTTATGAAGTCAAGTTTTCCCTCTATTTGCCATGCAAAATCTCCTACTAATCTGGAAATCCATCTCCAATCACCAACAGATATATCTACTTACTCCTGTATCTTGATGTTGCATATTCTGGATTAAATTCTTATGTACAATCATTTTCCATTCTACCATGGGAGCATCTGTTAACATATCTTTGATAGCAGCCTTTCCTGGCCTAATGTCAGAAAACTTCTTAAGATGACGATGAACCTGAACACTCAAACAAATTCTTGTACATCTGAAGAGGTACTGTTTTACAGCATCTATTACTACAGCAGCCTGTTTCAGAGTGGAACATGTGGAAGGTTATTCCCTCTATTTTCTTTTTGAATGTTAAGTGTTCGATATTGCCTCATCTAAGAAGATGCCATTCTTGGGTGCTTTCCATAGTATTCACTATTAGTGCAATAACTCTAGTTTGTTTCACTATGTACAGACAAAGGGAAGATTACAGCTTCATGTTATAAATTCCAGAATATTCAAATACAAAATACATCATAAATATCTATTTTTATGGTAAAAGGTTAGATTCATTTGTTTTACTTACATGCACCTTTATTTCAAAATACTTATTGAGCATACTTAAGCATGTTTCAGGATCAAAGTATGATAGTTTATGGGCGAGGGTTTATGTCACCTTGAATAATAAGGACCCAATCTATCTCACCCATTCCCATTACAGCCAATCTGACATATAAATCATTTTGGTGTGTATTGCTACTAACATAACGTAATGAGGGTAAATAACTTTACTACATTTTATCAGACAGAAGATTTATATTTCCCTTCCTGCTTTAGTCAAAACTTAACCACTACACCCTAGTAATGCTGTTAATAGCAGCTATGGATGCATTAACTGTTTGTTTATGGGACTATGGTCAGTCAAAAACTAAATATTACATATGTGATATACTATATGACCATAGAAATGATGTTTCAACTTTCACCATGAACTATTCTTCTAAGTTGATGTCTATACATATAAATTCATAGTTTGAATAAAATTTTATCTCATAGCTATTATTTTTATTTAGGCTGCAAGATTTCAGAAATAACAATAGTGAGATTGGATACAATAATTATTGAAATTGCAAATTTTTAATGTTATTCTGAATAAGAATAAATATGTATTTACTGCTACATTAACTATTTGGACACATTACTGAACCATTTTTAAAATATTAACAGTCTGAAGTACACAGTGCAAACACATGGGGAAAATGAAATGAAGCTAAATTATAATTCTAAATTCATCCTTTCATGAAACACATGTACCTAGCAATTTATTTTATTGACAGCTCATGTTGTAAGGCATCACTCAATCATAATGTAATCAAATGTAACATTGATTAATTTCTCTTTTCCTAATTCAATGAATTATATGATGGTAGTAGTATGTCTGTAAGCTTTTACAAATATTTTTGATAATTTAATTTGTTATTTATTTCTAAAGGATCCTGGAAATTAAAATTTGAGATCAACAGAAATTCCAGAAAAATTTCTGGTGATATAAAGACATTTCTTTAAAAATTCGGACATATTACATTCATATGACCTTCTCTATCTATTTTTAACAAACTATTCTTACAAAATCTTATTCTTCTATTTACTTCATGTTAAATTGATATAGCATTTGTAGAAATGGTTTTATTGCATATTTCCTTATAGCTAAAAAGGTATTAGGGCAATACAGTAGGCTTAAGAGATAGCCAAATCTTTTAAGAGCTGGTTGCTACTTGAAGGCTTTGAAATTCTGCTCTCTTTGCTTGACCAGGAGAAAAGAGTAAATAATTATTTCCCATTTGATAAAAGTAAGTATTTGAAAATTGAAACCAATAACACAAAATCTCTCAGAAATGTTTAACTCCATAAAAAATAAATATATAAATTGTGTCCTTCAGCAAGATCTGCATTTCTTGTGTAGTAAGATTTTGTCTGAGCGCCGGGATAGCTCAGTAGTTTCTTCATTCATGGCTCCTGTGTCAAGGGACTTTAGTTTGATTTCCAGCTTTGGGATGTCAATTTTAAGCCAGTCCTATCCATGCCTTCACCTCTGACTAGCTCAGGTCAAGTATTTGCAAGGTCTTATGTGGTTTGGAGTCTAGAGTAAAAGCTGTAGATCCTCTCATTCCACTGCCATCCTCATCATCACCCTACCATTGGATGTAATTGACTCTGCCTCTGGATATCTCCAACTCAGAAATGGGTGAAGTCATCATCCCCAAAGGTCATAGATCACATGGGGAGCATTAGAATTGACAAGATTTTCTCTATCTCTTATGGTTCATGAATTACGCAAAAGTCACTCAGAATGAAGAGGTCCTAAGAAGGTCCTCCAAGAAAATTCAACAGATGCATTTCATTTGTCATCAAGATATCTTAAACATTTGGTTTTTAATTACAATTGTTAGTTAATTTTGAGAAAATAAAAATTTTCCATGTAAAGGACACTTGCGGCACATAGACCTCTTTCTAAAAATGATTTACTTTTGGGATTCAAGGACTCTCAACATATGTATTTCTGGTGCAATATTGGTACCAAATTTTTTAATAGAATGCAATACTTCCTCCATTTACTATGGTAAGCAATTGAGAAAGTATAAAGGAGTACTTCCATAAGTATGGGACAGTGATAAACCCAAATACCATTTAACTAGCTAAAGAAGCATGGTTTATAACATATTAAGTGTAAAAGATTATTAAAAAACATTCATGAAAAGAATGTTAAATGATTACTTTTCAATCACAGATACCTTTAAAGAACCTCTACAATCCCCCTTAAAACAAATTAATTTTGTATTTGTTCAATGAAGAAGGTGACTCAATGAAACAAAGATGTAATGAGATGCAAATACAGTCTAAATGCTTAGTAAGAGAAATCAACAAAGCATAGCAGAACTTTCTTGAAGCAGTGAACAGAAAGCTAGAGAAATTATATATTTCTTTGTCAAACAAAAGCTTTTGATCTGTCACTTGTATTTGAATTGAAACTTGTGCTTGAATGGTACCTAATATGCAGAAAGTAGTTGGAACTGAACAAGTTGGAAATACCCAACTCACAAGAAATTAAAATTCCTCAAAATGTTAAATGTAGCATATCTCATAGGTCACTTTTAGTTTCTTACAATTTTTATTACAGATTAGAAATTTGAAACAAAAGTGATCACACTGACGTTAACTCTTCTTTTTTCACTGATGATGCAAGATTTTTAGTTTCTGGAAGAACTAAACAAGAAGTTAAACCAACAAGGATTGTTATGGTAAGTATAGTTATTTGCTATAAAGGAGTTACAGTAATCATAAAAAAAGCACAAAAGAAAAGTAATGCTATAGGATTTCATAATACAGTTATTACAAATACAATTTTTTCAGATGTTTCTTGGATGCTGAGTTAATAGTAGCTACTTAATATAAATTTATGTAAGAGCCTTGGACAATGACTTGACTAATTGATATTCTGCATTATAAATAATATCCATTATGCATTGCGTTATACACCAATATACTCTGCTTAAAGTGGCCTAATTTGCATATTTTCACATTACAGTATAATATTCTATGCTGGGTAAGCCTAGGCATAATATGTAATAGTATTTTTAAAATTTAAAATAAAACAAGATTCATATTAAACCATTGGATCAATAAAAGCTGCAGATCATATATAAGACCTTAAATATATGCATTGATTAATAGGAAATTAAATTGCTTGAAAACCAGTTCGTACATGACTATGATAGTAGAAATTAATTAAAGCTGCATATATATTATTGGGCATAAAAGGAATCTTTTTCAAAAAAGGTTTCATTATAATGACGTAATGTATGTCTGTGCAGTAAGCATCACTCATTTCTTGACTTGTTAAAAATCACAGAAATATTTGAAACAGAATTCAAGAAATTTCTAATATAAACAAGTTTTTGCTCACTAATAAATAACCCTCATATTCTACAGCTCATGTTCTAAATTACTGAGACCTATTTTGAATATTTTGTAATTAAGCTGCACATTTCTACTCATTATTTGTCTGTATATGCAAGTACTGTACTGAGCTATCATATACTAGTTCATGATTAAGCCAACATTTCTACACTGTAATATTACGGCAAAACAAAAATTATACAGGTTTATTTAAAAATTCTACATTACCCAAATAACTTCTGAAGCATTTTGCTGATTAAGCAAATCTCACTGTTTGAAGATAGTCAAGTACAGGGAACTCAAAAATTATTATAACTTTCGCTACCGAGGATACTGGAAGCAACAGTAACTTCCTTATTTTAAATGGTACACCCTATATATCAGGCATGGGCAAAATCAACTCAACTGGGCCACTCCCATGAAACACATTTTTGCCTCACTCCACTGGCCATCCCTTCCCTGCACTGCTGTTCAGATTCCAACACACCTCATTCAGTGGTGAGTATGGCTGTTTCATGACAAGTGGTAGATATGTGGATTTCAATTTGCATATATAAAGCGTTAAAATATCAAACGAAGCTTTGATCAGAAGCATAACTTAAACTTTGGTGATATTACAGGTATTTATTTACACTTTCAGAAGGTACTTTTTGAATACTCGTATTTATACACATATAAAAGGGATGATATGGCTCCACTGTTTAGTGGTTTAGTTTCTTATTAGTTTATTTAATGTAAACATGGATTTCATGTTTCAAAGTTTGAACACAATATTAAGTTTAAAACCAAAGAATTTATTACGTTGATCAACTAGTTTTAAAATATTTTAAGGCTAAATAGCAATGGAACTTTACTGCTTTATTTATTGTGAAAGAGAAACAATTTAATATGTTATTCATAAGGCAGCGTAAGGATATTATGTGCCTAAGATAAGGAAGGTTATAAATTCAAGGTTATGTAATTTGCCAAACTACAGTAGGTGGCTGTAATTATTGTATGCAAAATATGTTTAATATAAACAAAATAGTTAATAACAGCATAGAAATTATTACTGCCCTGCAAGTGGAATGAACTCACCACTGCACGTGTTGTATCCAAACAACCTTTGTCACTCAGCAAGAGAATGTGGGGTGGGTAAGGCAAGTTCATACCTGCTATATATTTTTTCATATCTTTTTTCAAAATCCTTAAACTAGTACCCATAATGAAAAACAAGGAAAAACAGAGCAAGGATAAAAAGAAAGAAACAAAGGTAGTTTATCCTCTAAATTCTGTATTCAAATTGGTAGCCCTCAGCTGCTTGACATGACAGTAAGGCTCTGTAGTGCAGTGGTAGCATATCAGTCTCGCATTCAAGAAGTCCTGAGTTCAAACCTCAATTAGGGCCAGTTATCCACAAAATACTGGGATTATGATGAACTTAATGATAACATGCATAGGCATCGCGAAATTAATGCATTTACTGTGCAGTCAAACGATCTGCCACAACAAATACAAGAATCAGGTGTGAAGTGTGCACTATTTGCCGATGACTTAGTAAGGTGGACTTCAAAACCAAAAGTACAGAACTAGAAAAAACCATGCAACAATCCTTAACCAGCCTACAAAAGTGGACCAAAGAAAATTTAAACAAAATCAAACTACCAAATCTCTTCACTAAGAAAAAAAACCACTAAAAATAAAACTAAATTTTGAGGGTCAACAATTACCTGAAACAAAGGAAGCAAAGTATTTAGGAGTTACATTTGATACCAAACTTACATGGACCAAACAAATAGAAAATGTAATACAAAGAGCAGAAAGGCACCTTTCACTGTTAAAACGTCTAACAGGAATGAAGTGGGGATGTTCCAGAGCAACTCTTAACACAACATACAATGTATATATAAAGCCATTATTTACTTACTACAGCGAAGTTCTTGTAACAGCAAATACAAAAAAAAAAATCAAATCTTTCAAAACCAAAGTCTGAGACTAATTACAGGTGCTATCAGAACCACACCAATACCAGCTATGGAAATACTAACCAACCAATACCCCATTGAATATGAAATAGAAAAAGCGGCTCTTATTCAACACGAAAAGTTGATCAGATTCCCATTCAATACATGGCACAAGAGAAATTTTACACACACACTAAAGACTCAGGGGAGCTTTCTTTCCAAAATTCAAGACATCAAGAAGAATGTATAGCTTCCTAATTCAAAGGAAAAGTTAATATCTAAAGTCAATCCGACACAAACATTAAACATCACATATTATTTACACCTGACAGAAGAAGTTAAGAAAAGTGATACTCCAACTAGTGTTCTAAAATTATTGGCATTAGAGACAATCCATACTAGATTTCCAGAACACGAATGGCTCCATATTTATACTGATGGATCATTTATATCAAACCAAGATGGAGCAGGGGCTGGAGTCACGTGTCACCTCTTTTCCTATTACAAATCTTTAAGTTATGGAACTACAAACTTTGATGGATAAATTAAAGCAATTCGAATGGCCCTACAAAATCTTTTGTACACAATTTCACATTTTCAGCAGGCAGTTATTCTCTCAGATTCCAGGGCAGCAATTATAGCAATTACTTCCAAGTTGTCACCAAAAAACCAAACAATTATAGAATGTTGGAAAATCCTTACCCATCGAACAGCACTTCAAAAACACCTAGTCTTCCAATGGATACCAGCTCACTGTGGACTGAGTGGTAATGAGAAAGCTGATTTTCTTGCTAAAAAGGGTACCAGCAGTGTACAAAAATCTATAGTTAATCTACCATTTTATGCAGTTAAAAGATTAATCAACTCTGAATTAAAAAAAATAAAAAATAAAAAAAATAAAGGATGGTAACTACCAAACTTTCAAATAGTAATTCCTGAGTATCCTCGAAAAACGGCAGTTGCAACCTTCAGGTTGATTACAGGACATGATTGTCTGGCAAAACATTTAAATTGGGATATATTCTTCTCCACTCTGTCCTCTATGTGATCTGCAAGAGGAAATGGACCAACAGCACCTTCAGATATGCCCGGCCACTTCTAGTGCCCCATCCATCAGTGAAAAATATTGCAGAGCAAGAGGATTAATGACTTCAATGTCAGAAATCCAGCATTAGCTAACAACTTTACAGTCAATTACTATTATACTATTGTTTTAATTTTGATGTATATAAAAGTTTATTTAGCACAAATTAATATACCCATCTGCAACAAATACTATAACTCCTATCTTTATAGTTTTTGGCATCATAATAATGGATTAATATTGTTTGATTGCAAAATTCCAACATGAGGCCCTCCCCTGAAGAAAAGTCTGCCGACGCCCATGGTAACGTGACTTAATGTGATGGGATTTAATGTGATGGGATGTAATACAATAGTCTAACACATTATATTAAATGGTGCTATTTAGGCTTGACTTAATGTGACATAACATAAGAGTTTGTCAATACTAAACTTTTCCTTCATGTTACATCAAGTTTGGAGATGATGTGACTAATTTGAATGAATCAGCAAGTAGTGCCATGCAGGAATAAACTGTGTTTCTCTATGTAACTATTTGTAACAACATTCTTCTGCTGTTTCTTTTGTTGTGCTCCTAAAGTAGTTATGACCACCTCCATACCTTATTTGCTGTTTAAAAATGTTTCTTATTCCACATTTTCATATTCTTTCTCTTCATTTTTGGAAAACATAACCTCTAGTTACAAAAAGAGAGGTGCTTCACAAATATCTGCCATGTCTTTCAAGTGAAAGAATAACCAATCATTATCATTCCCATTATGTAAAGTGCATCCCAATAGACCTTTTACATTTCTTACTTCATGTTACGTCCCATCATGTTAAGTCACATTAAGTAAAGTTAGCCGTAATCCCAGCATAAGGCTTTTTTGGGGGTTTCCCTCATCCTGAGAAGACAAATACTGGGTAACTTTAAGCTCTATGAACCCTAAGCTCATTTAAGCACCATTTCATCCATTTCATTCATTGTCTGGTATGATTACCAAGTTAAAGGATGTTAAACTTGAATTGAAAAAAACAAGAAAGGCAGTCAATCAGAGAAACCATTTATGGAATGACTTAACCAGGATTCAGGAATGTCTCTCATTGCTTCTATTATTTGCTGCTGCAGAACTTGGAAGTTGTTGGATCTGTCTCAATATACTGACTTCAAATTGCACCACAAAAGGAAGTCTAAAGGCAACAAACCTGGGGACCTTGCTAGCCATAATGTGACTTCTCACTGTTGTGGAAAAACCTGATTTAAGTACTAATGAACAATCAGTCCAAAGTGAGCTGGAGCTTCATATTATTGGAAACATTTAATTTTTGGGTAGCTGATGCTTGGTTGACTATGGAAACCAAGTTTGCAATAGCTACTACTACTTGATTTTGAACCAACTCCAAATATCTAGTAGCATTTAGCATTTATCTAAAGAAGAAAGGTCCAACAATGTGGTCACCAACAATACCAGTGCAAATATTCAGTTTCTAGGGATACTGTACATGGTTCTCGCCATCCATAGTGGATCTATGTCTGACCAGTATCAGCAGTTGTGTATGTTGATAAATCTGTTCAGGCAGAATATAGCTTCATCTGTCTTAGAAAAACTGGGTTATTGATAATGCGCTCCATAATTATTTCACAAAACTGCATTGTTCTATCAGGATCAACCTATGTAAATTCATGCAGAAGTTGTAAGTTACAAGAATATTGCTTGGCACTTTTAGGATTTTCCTCACTGAACTTTGGCTTATATTGAATTTTCACATCAAATTTACTGTAGATACCTTTGGATTTTCTTGCACACAGAGGAAAACACCCAATGAAGTATGCACATCAGTTTCACTTTTCAGGCAACCTGATCTTGGCAAGTCCTTTATGCTTTCAGTTCAGAAAATTTTCTTACAATCATTATAGCCATTACCTGTGAAAATGGAATATAATTTGAATGCATATTATTGAATAAATTTGCAGCTTTGTGATGAGATTGTTGTTTGCCTTCATAGCCAATCATCATTGAAATTAGATTCTGTTCCTTTTCACTCAACATCAGACTATTATTTAACGACTAGATGTCAGATTCAATCCCATAAGTCAGTAAATCAATCAGTAAACGTGTTTACATGGGTATAAACAAATGAGATTCAAATAAACCAGTTTCCATGGATATAAGCAATGCATAGTAAAATAGATGTGCTTTTATGGATATAAACAAAGAACATTGAAATCATACATGAAGAAAAAATCGTTCTACTCTATTAAGCACTTTTTTTTTATTTAACAGTACTGAATGCACAGAATGTCCATGTGGGTACTTGTTGAAAAGCTATTGAAGGGTACTATTTAAATCTACATGAAATATAGGGTCGCAATTCCAAATGGTTTATGGTACTAAGATTCAGTATGGTGGTTACTAAAGCTTGAGAAAAACTTACATTACCCATTTCAGGGTAGATACACATTATGAGGGGTAGTCAAAGTTTTAATTATCACCACGAAAAAATAAAGTTAGGTAATTAATTTTTTGTCAGTTTGTAGGTACATGTCTGAAGTCCTGTTACACATTTAAATTCCCATGTTACATCAGCAGAGCATGCCACTAGAGGATGCAAAACATAGTGCAGTATTGTGCAGTAACTTGTTTCCTGCATTTGAGAGGGAACAACACTACAACAGTCCATGCTGAGTTGGAGGAAGTGTATAGTAACAATGCACCATCATATGACACAGTGGTCAGGTGGCACAGACACTTTTAGTGTGGTCAAACAAGTCTGGATGACAAAGAAGGAAGTGGCAGACCTAACCATCATTGGGCAAGGTGATTCTGAGTGTTTTTTGCGACATCCAAGGTGTGGTGCTGACAGATTATGCTCAGAAGGAGCAAACTATTACAAGAGCATACTACCAAAATCTCCTGATGAGTTTATGGGAGGCTATAAGGACAAAGCGTAGCAGGAAGCTGATCAAGGAGGTGCTCCTGCTTCACAACAATGTCATAGCTCATTCTGCACAGGACACAATCACACATGCTGCCTCACCCCCTGTATCCCTGTATTCTCCTGGTATGGCACCTGGTGACTTCTTCCTCTTTCCTCAGATGAAGAAACCATTGCATGGTGGGCATTTCCAGAATGACAAGGTGATTGATGAGGTGGAACGTTCCCTGAACAGCCAAAATATGACTTCCACAGCCAAGTGCTCCGTCAAGTCATCCGTTGTTGGGAAAAATGTGTTACATTGAAGGGTGAATGTTTAAAGAAGGACTAATACCATCACCAAGTTTCATGTTCACAGCTTCATTTTGTCAAGGGGATAATTAAAACTTTATGACTACCCCTTGTAATCTGCATTAATAAAGAGTAGTTGGCGATCACTGGGTTTAAGGTATGCTCAGGTGTTGGCTATGCCTTCCCATTGCAGCTATTACAATTGGTACCCCTCTGCTTATAAAAAACATCCCTTGGCTGCACTTTGCAGCTTATGGGCCTGAATATTCTGAATATGCTTTGTGACTTGGGTGCATACCATGTAGTTCTGCAAAATGAGAACTATGGCTCATGACAGTTCCATTTTTCATGCAGAGCTTTAATTGATTCTAATTAATATTTACTGTCCTTAATATGCTATGTAGAATTCTCACAAGTGTTGTTCACATTTAGTTTACCCAATTTATATGGTTTTTTAATAAAGGAATGATGTGAAATGTGTAGTTTGTTGATTGTAGGACTATTAAGGATAAGGAACATTAACCAAATATGTTGTTTTCTAGTGCCTTGCATCTGGCAATGAAGCCATTAGCATTCGTGCGTTCCAATACTTTTGAACTGTAGTTTCTTCTGATCTTAATGTTTCACAGGTCTTCAAGTGGTCTTCATTCATTTCTGCTGGATCGTTACACAGGACACATATTGGTGAGACATTAACCAAATATAGGGTGTTCCATTTTAAGCAAGTTGCGGTCACTTCTGGTTAAACCAGTAGTAGCAAAACATCATTAATATAATGTTTGAGTTCCCTGTACATGACTATCTCTGTACACTATCATGTTAATCAGCCACATGGTTCAACTATTGTTCAGGTGGTGTAGGACTTCTATGTAACCTTGACATGATGCACTACATCTTCAGAGATTAAGCTCCTTTGGATACTTTTAAGCAGTATACAAGCTGGAGAAGAGGATTTAGACTTTAATAAGATTATATAGCTCACCTGATGAGCTATGTAATCTGACATTAACTTGTAGTGAGACTTAAGATGGTAGATCCTGTGCATCTCAGTTTGAAATCCATCAATGCTAATATTTAGTATGTGCTTATTGTTAGTCGATAAATTAATAGCAAACAAAAAGAAAACTGCTAACTTCAATCAGAGGTCAAACTCTTTGTGTTTAGCAAGTAGCATATCTCACTGTCTATGTCGGCATAGTAAACATCAAAACCTGCTGAAATTTTTTACAAAAGAAGTTAAAAAAAGTAGTTAGTTTCTTAAATATATCTGCTTACAGATCACGTTAACACTGAGGACACATGAGTGTAATCTTTGCATCCGCTTTTATGCACCTAATTTTTGCATGCATTTGAGGTCTAAACACACACGACTGAAACACTCACGTTCTATCATCTGTTCAGTTCTTGAAGATGGAAGCTGATGAAGTTATTGCTGTAGTGTGTCTTGCTTATCTCATATTAAAAAGAAGGTAAAAAAGGAAGAAGGTGGTGGGTACACCCAATTAAAAGAGAGAGGCATTTGTAAGGCAATGTTTACACACTGTATCCTTCATTCATGAGTCTGTTAAGGGCGCTGATGACCTAGAAGTTGAGCGCCCTTAAACCATATCATATCATATATCCTTCATTCATGAAGATAGTGACAACATTTTTAGTTATTTTCAAGTGTCAGTTTCTTCATTTAATGAACTTCTTTCAAATATAAAGAGATGCTTGTCCTAGTATGCATAACAAGCAGTATCCCATAACATAGGATGAATTTCAACCTCACTTATTAATTGTTCCGTATCCATCTTTGCAATTGCAGAGGCTCTTGGAGAAACAGAACGCAACCAAAATGCAGTGAATGTGAAGTGTTTCACTTGTTCTCTGGCTATGCTAGCCAGTTCAGAGCGCACGCAGTTTGCAGATTATGTGCGTTCTAGCATTTCAATTCTAGTCCCTGCTAAGACACACGTTTATGTGTACTTTGATTGTGTGACCTTGATTATGTGCTGAGCATGTGTGTTGTTCCATGAGATGCCTAGTGAAGCTAAGCCATGTGTAAAGTGCATGTAAAATAAACACTCGTATGTCCTCAGGCTAAAATTTAACACTATCTTAAATACTACAAGCACTGCTGCTTAAATGCTATACTTCTAGAAGTAACATTAAGCTATTTTAAAATATTAGAATAAAGACTTTAAAATCTATATCTTGCTGTCATATTTCAAGAGTATTGGCTGATAACACATGACAATTATATTAAGACTATTTATTTGCCGTGATCAGATAAATTCCTAGTTCTGGGGGTTTTGTATTTTATTTTCATAACATATTGAAAGCCAACATCTTTATACTGTCCTCTGAACCATGCCAATTTTTTGTGCTGATCCCTAAAAAGGAATGTGAAACTGAAGAAACATGAAAAATATGCACATTAAATACATATTTTCTATATATAGGGTCAACCATGGTTTCATAAAAGAAATATTCTATTTGGACCACTAGATTTAAGTGGCAGTCCAAGAAAATTCAATCAGAGTTGCTTGCTGTTTTGTTTGGTCATTTATGCTCTAGGTGTAATATGGTACATTTCAAGTTTAAAAAGAATCTGAAGTGATACATTCATCTGTTCCACAGATACAAAACTTCCACAGGAGGCATAGTAGCCCCATAATATATTACAGTTAGATAACAATTAAAAGGAAATAAAGTATAAATCCTGAATTAAAGCCATAGAGTGAGTGAGTTAATGGGGTTTGAGGACCTCTTGACAATGAGGTCATTTGGACCCAGAAAACCAGAGAAAAGCAGAGAATTCTAATACAGCAGATCAACTGATCATTTTCAGGAAACTGCAACAGTACTCTTGAAATACATCCATGTAATAAAATTCTACAGACATTTAATGTTTATACTTACAGAGGTCTTCCTTCTCTCTGCCAGCCTCACCTGCAAAACAGTTAAAGCATGCGTAAGATACGTAATAATACAAACTTGTATAATATAAATATCTAGTATGGCACTCACGTGGGCTTCCTAATGTCAAGAGACTATTGATTAACTCCCACATCTCTTTGTGTCTGAACTTCCTTTTAAGGGTGGGAAATTCTAATGTGGCCCATCAAAAACCAAGTAGCACTTCAATTTGATTCAATAAATAAATATTTTTGTTTCATAAGCATGAACATTGAGTATAAAGTCCATATTAGAGAAATCTTTCATTACCACAATTCTATCTGTTGTTTCAAGAGCAGCTGATATTTTGTTCCTACCTAAAACTGAAAGCTGTTATCTATTATATTTTGTACTACCTTGTATAACGAACTGTTATTTTAATTATCTTTTGGTGAATCTTAATCACAGGTACAAGAAGGTTGCCAATAAAATTGTTGTACTTCTACAATCACAGTGAAAAACAGTCTTCATTTATAGATATAAAATGTCCACCAACAATATATTTTCTATGTAAATACAATAGTATAAGGCACCAAGGGGAAGATTGTTTTATCTGTCTATGCGTTTACTGGATTTACATTTAGCGAGCCAAGATAACTGACAGTATTCCAATTTTGAAACACATGACCACTTTTGGGAAGCTCTTTCATCGCACTATCTTAGTTGTAAATAATGCTAGTACTTTCATAATAAATATGAATATATTTTTTAATTTCCCTATGCATGTTGTACATTTACAATTGTGTAGGTTGTCAACCAATATTTATCAATCGTTTAAAATAAAATGAAATTTCACAATAATGTTTATTGTCCACCTCATATTCTTAAAACTGAGCCCCTAAGAAGCATTGAATTTCAAGATAGCTTTCTAATATCTGAAGCTATGGTTCTTACAGTACTGAGATGGTCGCACCTTGATTTATAGACAGGAATCAGGACTTGAGCATTTCACCGCATAATCATCACATTAATATTCCAGATGTTCACTGTCAAGAAATATTGAAAAATAATTTGCTGCCACTGCAACCTGTTAGGTTCATGGGATAGAGTACAGGGTATGCAGCATATTTCAATATATTCCTCATTGTTGATAGCATCAGTTTACAGACTACCAAGATGGTGGTTAGTCCATCAATGAATCTAATTGGTTCAAGTACCTAAAGCATGGGAATTAGCAAATGTGACTAAGTAATAAGCAAATGATGCAGCAAGGGATGTGAACCTTTTGGTTAGCACACACCAAGTCAATCTTATTCTTCAATAATTGTGTACAGCTATTTGTTTCTATAATTATTCTAATGAATGCTTATGTGTACTAAATGTTATTTGTTACAATGGTCTTCACTTATTATTAACCTATGGTAACTTTTTCCCAAGCCAAATTATAGACTTGTTCAAGTAATTCAACAGTATTGTAAATGCTTTTGTAAAGAATAGACGAGTCGTAATTCAATAAATCGAAATTCACATTTGTTTTAGTTGTTATATTATTCCATTTTACCTTCTCTACTATGTTTAGTAAAGTAGAGGAAGTATTTTATTCCACTAAAAAAATTTGATGTCAGGATTTCGCCAGAAATATGTTTTGAGGCCTCCCCACTTCCTAAATCGAAAAAAAAAAAGCATTTTTAGAAAAAGGTCTGTGTGCCTGTCTGTCCTTATCTGTCTGTCTGTCTGTCTGTCTGTCTGTGTCTGTCTTGGGGAGCATAACTCAACAACCAAAAGTCGGTTAAAAACCAAAGTTGGTATTTAAATTTAATGTCTTTCAAGGATGCGACATGAAGATTTTGAAGAAAATCCCTCCACCTTAAGCTACCCTTTACATTGAAAAATTTGTGAAAATTTTGACTTTCTTGAAAATGCCTAACGATTTTGATTAAAATGTCATATGTTTGAGATATTTTTATGACAAATGAAATTTATATCTTGAATTTTCTGGCTATAACCCATGAAGTCCTATTCACTCTGGATGACTTTTGCTTAACTGGTAAACTGTAAGAGATAGACCAAATCTTACTATACAAAAAATTTAGATCTTGCTAAAACACACAATTTATGTGCAAATAAACTTTTTTGTAGAGTAAAGCATGTTGGAGATATTCCTCATTATTTGTGTAAGTTATGGAGAACTTATACTTCTGTCAAATGGAACATCACTACTCATTTTTCCTTCCTCTACTGGTAAGTAGGGGAAGTATTGTATTCCACCAAAAAATTTGATGTCAAGATTTCACCGGAAATATATGTTTTGAGGCCCCCTGAATCCAAAAAAAGCATTTTTAGAAAAAGGTCCGTGTGTGTATCTGTGTGTCAGTCTGTGGAGAGCATAACTCAAAAACAAAAGGTCGGTCAAAAACCAAAGTTGGTATTTAAGTTTAATGTCTTTCAAGGATGTGACACGAAGATTTTGAAGAAAACAGTGCTACCCTAAACTACCCTTTACATGGAAAATTTTTCAAAAATTTTGATTTTCTTGAAAATGGTTCTAACAATTTTGATTAAAGTGTCATATGTTTGAGATATTTTTATGATAAATGAAATGTATATCTTGAATTTTCTGGCTATAGCCCATGTAGTCATATTTGCTCTGGAGGACTTTTGCATAGCTGGTAAACCGTTAGAGATAGACCAAATCATACTGTACAAAAAATGTAGATCTTGGTAAAATACACAATTTATGTCTCAATAAATTTTCTTGTAGGGTGAACCATTTTGGAGGTATTCCTTGTTATGTGTGTGAGTTTCAGAAAACTTAGAACTTTCGTGAAATGGATCATCATTGTTCATTTTTTTATATGTTAAGTGTGCAAGGACAACAGAATCTCAAAGTTTTAAAACATTTGACTATCGCACAAAGCCTACTGTATTCTAACATTCCTCTTGCACCTACAAGGAAATAAGCAAGAAGAGAATTTGTACAAATGTTTATCTTAACTAACACGAAGAAGATATAGGAATAAGAGTTTGTAAGAATGGTTAGTACAAGAGTAGAGAAAGTCATGTGAGTGCAACACATCAGATTTTTGTATACGATAATCATGCAAAGAGATCAGAATTTGAAAGCTTTAAAAGATTTGACTGTCGCTCAAAGCCTACTGTGTTTTTTTTTTAAACGTCCTCCAACATTGTGTCATATCGGACGGGCCTACTGTGTTCCCATATTCACTTTATACATGCGAGAAAATGAGCAATAAGATCATTTCTGCAAATTTTTATCTCAACTAACTCGAAGAAGATATAGGAATAACAGTTTGTAAGAATGGTTAGTACAAGATTAGAGAAAGTCATGTGAGTGCAACACATTAGATTTTTTGTACTGGAATAGGCATTTACATTGCAGAGTCCATGTCACTTTTGTTTCCCCTCCTTCTTCTCTCCTTTCTTTTCAACTACAAACAGCATAACATGGCCATACTTCAATGTGCTCAAACTCACTCTTACTCCCGTCATGTATCATTTTTTTCATTTTCGTTTCTTGTTTTTTCTCACTGTTTACTCCTTTTATTCTGTCACATACACATTTACGTACGCACAAACACCCATGCCTAAGGCGGGACTGAAATCCACAACCTTCTGCGCAGCTGAGTGCCAAAGGATATGCTCCAACAATCACAGCTATGAGGGCCAGCTTGTTTTACACTAGTTGCTGAAAATTAACATAGCCAGTCTTAAATAACTGATTCTTCACATTATGGTTATACTCTGTATTTTTACTTTATGAGGAAAACATAAAAAGTGTGATGACTATGCGATGAAATACAGTAATATATGGCTACACTTAAGTTTAAGGCAGCGATCTTTTACTGCAAGAGGCATACTGCTTCTTGACAGTGAAAAAGGTTATAAAAATTATAAACCATCAATGGTGCCAAGATTAAGTTGCTCGAGTAAATGCTACAAAATATTATAAGTATGGACATTCATAAACATGCATAATAAAATGCTTAAAATGTGAACCTAACACAGAATATTATTATTCTCTTATAATCTGTATTAAAAGTAAACATTCAGTTTCAACAATCATTTTGTTTTTATAAACTGTGGATAGGGAAAGTCAGTACTTTTACTTTTAGGCATTATATTGCTAACATTTTGAGCCTTTTAGGGACACTAATTTAATTTTACCATTTTGTGTACATACACATTCAGTTTAGGGACAATAACCTTGCAAAGTTAACCAAGAAATACCTTATCCCTTGTCAACAGCAGTTTTTCATTGGCCTCTTATTTACTTTCAGAGGCATTGTACCCAAGATTAAGTGGGATGCATTCAAAGAGCTTAAAATTGCACTTAATATAGGTAATGAATTCTGCTGTTAATATTTCAAAAAACTGAAAATTGTACTAATCACCTACATTTCAACAGTTTTATTTGTAATTAAATATTTCTTATTTCATTAATATGTAATGATTTCTGCATAAACTTGTATTTATCAAATTATTAGTAATATTTTTTACCTTTAGCCATTGATTGTTTATACTATTACCTCAATCATCTGGTTATAAAGTTTTGCTGTTACATGGTCATGTAGTTTTCTTTGAATATATCTATGGTTATTTAAAAATTTGTGAACACTAGTATCAAACCATAATTAACTTCAAATTAAATTGTTGGTTATTGTACTGATGTGTTTAACATCTCTTTTAGTAACTGAGAGATTGCAAACAAAAATTGATGGAATAATGCTGAATAAAATTATGCCTAGGGTCCATTCAGCTGAAAGCTATCTAGTAATAGTCTTATGAAGAAACAAATCTTACCCAGGTAACTATCCACAACAAAGATTCAAAATCAGGATTTCTGGGATATTAGGCAAAGATCCTGCTCCATTCCATGGAATGGTGTAAATGTAAAGTGGCCAGTTTTGTCTGTTTATAAGCAATTCAAGAGCATATAAAGACATGATAAATAAGAGTTTGATGAAATGAATATATGTAAATGGAATGCAGAAAGCTGTTTAATATTCCTATTTTCAGGATATGGGGAAACTAAATTACCTACCACCTTAACTTGATCTTTACTGAAATATGAGCTCTGGACTTTGGATCATAAGACAAATTCACTCATTCAAAAATTAGGAAGGCTGTCATTATAAGTACATTTTAGTCTTTTTTTCCTTAGCTACTGAATTAATGCTTTACTTATTTCCAGTAGTTGGTTTAAATGTACAGCTATGGAAAAATGATTGAGCACATTAGGAGATCAGAATCCCACACTGCATTGCAGCAAGCTTTACACAAGTAAATATTCCCAACATGCAGCTGAATTTATTAATAGTCTCTGTTCCATATGTTATTGTCCGTCAGACACAGCCTATCTGGGACTTAGAAATATTCTGCTCTCCTAATGCACTCAATTATTTTTTCTATGGCTGTACCTTATTTATTCACAGTCACCTAAAACTATACCAAAAGTCATCTCTAAAACAGAAATAGGAATTAGGAATTGAAAAGCAACTTTCATTGGCAAGAAGATATGGGAGATACTCTTTAAAACAGATGATATAGCACAATAAAAAATGTAAGCAAATATGATTTTGAAATAACTAAACAGTTTTTAAACAGAAACTATGCTTTTTTTATGCAGCTAATAACATAGAAAGTAACATTAAGAATGGCATCTGTTGCATTAGAATAGGTCAATTTTATCCCAAGAATTTGTAACATGAAGTTGATAAATTTATGGATAAATTGGGTGAGAATTTGAACTACCACTTAGATTTTATATATGTGTTGATCATTTTCAAGACATATATAAATTTAAGTGATATAAGTGTTCCTAATTCTGACTCAATTTATCATAAAGTTTGATTCACATCACTCACTTGAGAAACAACAGAAGGGGTAAATGTCTATTTGTTTATTTAATTTTTTTAACAAAAATCCTGTTATTTCTAGTGCAATTGATAATAGAAAAATAATATTAAGAATAACTTCTGTTACAATGTATTACATAAATCATGTTACAATTAATGGCAAAATGAATTTCATGCTTGAGACACAACAATGTGGTTGAACCTGAGGATGTGCAACTGAAGTTCATTTGATTGTCATTTCAAATGTCAACTTATGTTACAATACTTATTGTGATGCAACAAAATACCATTCTTAACATTATTTTCCATGTTATCAATTGCATAAAAAATAATACTGTTTTCCATTAGAAAAGGTTTATGTTGAAAATAATATTTGTTTACTTTCGGAATTGCTTTTATCCTGTACTTCAATGAGCCCCTGCCCTAACTTCATGCCTGTGAAAGTTATTTTTCAATGGGTACCTACTTCTGTTCAGATATATTTGCAATGGCATTGTTTGATAGCTCATCCAGTGTATATTATAAAAACATTACTAGTCTATTTTGTTATTACTACCGAAAGGTACTTGCGTGCCCACTCCCGTTTTCTAGATGTGATTCTAAACAATATCTTTATCTGAGTTTCCCAACCTGTACTCTGCAGAGCCCCAAAGACTCTGTGTATTTTCCAGTGGCTATGTGGCCCACCACCCCAGGAAAATAAATAGATATGATTAAATATTAAGAATCACAAAGTAGAATTTCTTTAATTTATATTCATCCTACACACTAAGAACTAAGGGACTGTTATATGAACTGATTCCAAGGAGAGCAAGTTCAGAAGGTTAGGAATGCCTGCTCTATAGATTTTCATTGGTTCATTTCTTGAAAAGATAGAATTGTGTGAAGACAAGGTACTCTTACATATTTCCACCAAAACAGAGCTACTCAGTATATGATGGGCTTTCTATGAAAATTACAAAGGACTTGCTTTCATCTATAAAACTCCAAAGAGAAACATTACATATCTAGTATTTTTACTATTAAAAATAACAAGAGACAACATATCAGCGATGTTACCATAAAATATGTATATATTCATTTTTATGTGTTTTTGCAAAGGATGTTGCTTAGAAACATCAAAATAGCACGGCAGGAGCACATAACAAATCTGCATGGTTATGTAAGGAATTTTTCACAAGTTATATTACCTGTAACTATGATGAAGCTCAACAATAACTGTTTGAAGTAAAAATGTCTTACATTTCAGCTAAGTTTAATATAGTATGTTGTCTCTCAACTACCCAGGTGTCTACTAAAGGTCCCTGCTAGGCCTTTATTATATTTTACAGTTTTTAAATACCAGGAACCTTAGTTCTAGATTGCTTGTTTCAAACATTTGCTTTATGTGTCAGTTTGCTTTCAATATTAAATTCAATTATTCATATTAGATTAGGAAATAAATCAAGAACAATTTACTTGATAAACTGTCTTCGGTCACTTTATCCAGAAAAGCTATTATATGCAAATTTAAATTTTAGGTTAAAAGGGCTGTTGAAGGTACAGTAAAGAAATTTCTGATATTATACAGTAAATTTATGCATTTATTACTCCATTAAGGTCAAATATTTAAATATTGCATGAATATAGTCAACTTCATAAATGAAAGAACTTTGAATATTGGTTACCTTCAACAATTTAGTGAAACTTTTAATTAGCTGTAATAACTACCACTGCATATTGTATGCAGAAGCTCTATTAGCCCTAATCCTTTTTCTCTTTCTTGTGTTCCATCTGATTGCAGTCCAGTGCTTATTCCCTTCATTTAAAGATTTCAGATAAAACTTTTGTTTCCAAAGCCACCAAATTGGGAATATGGGAATAGTAGTTGTCTAGTATTCAGATTAGTGAAAGAAAAAAGAAAAAGAAAAAAATATATACACAGGGTGCAAAACTTTTACTGGTGATGGTTCATAGGCAATCAATTTGAGACAGCAAACCTATGGTCTAGGATTACAAATTACAAAACTGTGTTTTAAAATTGTTTTGGGGTATGCACAACACTAATCATGTCCATCTATTTGACATAATGAATATGGTGCCGAACGGCAAAGGTACACATATTAAAAGTGCATGTTCAAATACCCATAACCCCATATTTTTTATGTCCTTTTTTCTTTCTTTCTTCATAAGTGCATGCTTAATTTAATTTGATTTACAGGAAATATTTATGTCATGTTGTAACTTTTTGTTTAACCAACATTTAAACTTTTTGTTTCAAGTTCGTTTAGCTATTATTTACACTTGCATGACCTAAATAGTAGGTAAAACTAAGAACTTTGTACTCACTTAAATGAGATGGTTCAAGCCTAACAGTTTAGAAACAAGTAAATAATTAAACACTTGAAAGAGCTACATGTGACTGAATTAGTATGAAGATTAGTTGAATTGATATTAAAATTACAATACAATAGGTAAATACAAGCAGAACAAAGGTAAGAAAATAAATAATGGTAAGTGCAGGTTTCATATCTTAGTACCTTAATTAAATCTGATAATAAACTGAGTGATATCATAAGAGAAAGAATACACGCAGGGAATAGAGCTTATTATATAAATAAAAAGATTTTCTCCAATGTAATAATAACCAGAAATACTAAACTCAAAGTTTATAAAACATAAATAAGACCAGTAGTAACCTATGTATCTGAGGTTTGGCCTATTGCAATGAATGACGAAAAGGCTTTGCAATCTTTCGAGAGAAGAATACTCAAGACAAATGTTTGTACCTGCACATTGTGGTGCACAGAATTGAAGAGTGAGGAACAATAAGGAAATAAATTATTTAATAGAAGGTCAATATATTGTTAGATTTATGAAATCCCAGAGAATTAGATGGTTGGGACACCTGGAAAAAATGGAGGATGAGCAGAATCCAAAGAAAATGTGAGAGGGGAAAATATTTTCATGAAGAAGAAAGGTAGAATAAGGTGGATGGATTGTGTGTAGGAAGATCTTGTTGTAATGGGAGTCAGAGGCTGGAGAAGGAACATGCATGATAGACGAGAGTGGAAGAAAATAATACGGAAGATCAAGGCCCAATCGGACTGTAGAGCCGTAAAAGAAGGTGCAGGTTTCAAAGAAATTGCTCATAATGGTAACCTCTAACATCAATGTGTAGGCAACATTGATGCAGAAATGATTTGCGAACCCTGTTGAGAATTCTTAGTGCATTGCAAATCTCATCACTGGCTGCAATAATGCAGGCAACCAGCATCTCCTGAGAATCAATAAATGATGAATACACCATAGTCTGAAGATGACCCCAGAAAAAGAAATCCATGGGATTGAGATCCAGTGAACGAAGCGGCCAAGGCACAATAGGACTGTCTCTTCCAATCCAACAATTGGGGAAGACTTCATTTAGATGCTTCTGTGCGCTTATAGTATAATGCGCAGGAGCCCTGTCATGTTGGAAATACAGTTGAGCATGAACTTCAAGTGGCACTTCTTCCAACAGGGCTGGCAGTACATTCTTCAGAAATATTTTATAAGTGTTGCCACGTAGTCGAGGAGGAAGAAGGTATGGCCCAATGATGTGATCAGAAACAGTGCCAGCCCATATGTTCACCACAAACTGCTGTTGGTGCCTCTTCTGAACAGTAGTACGGGAAAGTAGCGAAAGATCCATGGTTCAAATCCCGGCTATGGCATTGAATTTTTCAGTCCTGATTCCACCTCTTAGTAGCATGGCAGTTTTTGTATGCCCATATGTTACTATTCTGTTATTTAGAATTGGTCCATCCTTGGTAAATGTGGCTTCATTGGTGAACACCACCACTGAAAACAGTTCCAGTGGCTGCCTTAAGGCCCATTTGCAAAACTGCAAGCATAAATCACAATCCTCTGGAGTTAAGGCTTGCATCTTTTGCAGAAGTAAGGGGTAGAGGTGCTCCTCATGCAATACTTGCCACATACTTGTGTGGTTGATTCCCATTGTATGTGCAATAGCATGGTTGCTGATTGGCAGTTCCTGTTCCAGTAAATGCAGTACATTTTCTACAAACTCTGGAGTGCAACGGATACATCCTGCACTGCAATTTGCCAGTTCCATGTTCTTGCAAACGCTAATCTACAGATTTGAAAGTAGTCCAATGGGGTTGCCATGGGATCTGATGGGGTAGCTTTCACTGTAAATCTGTGCAGCTAGTGCAGAACGATCTCCTGCTTTGCCATACACTAGGTGTACATCAGCTAATTTGGCAAAGGAAATAGGAAATGAGATGTGGGTGGCTTGAGTAAGAAACAGTCACCACATGGTGGTATTAGCGTCTTTCAGAATTATGAAGGTCACCTATTGGCAGTGTTAGACGTTTGTCATGCTAAAACATAGGTATTTAGCACCTCTTTTGGGGAGTCATAGTACTTTGTGCTACTACTTGACTCAACGTTTTGATAACTGTTTACAGCAGGTCAACTGTTAGATTGAAAATTGCTCTTCTTGACATGGACAATTATAGCCAACAGACAGCTTCAGTCCAATACCAACACATAACCCTCCAGTCTAAGTCATCAGACGTGACAAAAGTAAACAATACTCTCTGCATTGTTTATGATGGTTGTATTTTGCTATTTTAAAGCAAACACAACATTGCTCTCAAAATGGAAAAGAAAGGGGAATAAAAGAACTTATCCCCTCTCTGGGTTTGAACTTGATTCCTCAGGTTTATTAGGTCCACAGTCAGTCAGCATAACCATATGGCCAAAGCACATCTTTCAGAACTACCCTATATATCTTTAGCCATTTGCCACAACCTGTTATCCATTGCAGTGGTGTGCAGCCACATGTTAAGTCTCCAATTTAAGCGCTTTTGGTAATGCTACAATTTAGAAATGCTTCTTCAGAGAGACAGCAGACAGGTTTTATTAAGTTCCTAATAAGCATTATTTTGATTCCAGTGGATAATATTGACATATTTCTTTCTGGTTATAATTTATTGGTCACAACCTCTAATTACTTTGAATGTGTATAACTTATTAACTTGATGTTGTAGACCATTAGTTTCCTCTCTCAAATTGATTGTCTATGAACCCTCTATTACCAGTAATATTCGTGCAGTGTTATTCATTCACACCTGTGTGTGTAACACACACACACACACACACACACACACGCATGCACGCACACACGCACGCACGCACACACACACACACACGCACACACACACACACACATACACACACACACACACACACACACACAACATATAAATGTTTAATTTCAACGGTACCATCAGATGGACATATTGATTTATTTCTTTACTCTCTGGTTACTGTCATGTAACTTGTATTTTCCTTTGGTTTTCTTTAACAAACTTCCATATGAACTTTTATTTCTACAGCAATGTTAACATACAGAGAGACCCAAAAATATCCGTACTGCTGCACTGTTTTTTTCCACTGTGCACCCAGAAACATGATAATGCAGCTGCTGTACACAAGGTTATGCAGTTGACTTGTTTTTCTCTGCTCTGAAAGTGCAGTATTGAGCTGATGCACTATCGTGTAGTTGAGTTATTACCAGTGTACTTTATTGTTTTGTCCTGTACTTAGTCACAAAGTGTATTCTGGTTCAGCATTTGTTTTCTACTGCACAGTGTGTATTTATTTTGTATGTATTAGCTCAGCTCACCAAGTGAAAGTGCGATTTGCAGAAAGATTTCCAGATGGTCAGCGATTTCTATCTCTGGGATAACTTAAAGCATAAAGTGTACAAGACAAACCCACACACCCTGGAAGAATTAAAACACAATATCTGCCAGGAAATTGCCAGTATTTCTCAACATGAACTACGGCGAGTGATGGATAGTTTCCTAAAGAGGTGCCAAAAATGTATGGATAATGACGGTGACCAGTTTCAGCATGTCCTTTAATAACATTGGTAAGTAAAGCCTTTATAGGTAGTTTTAAAAATGTTTTATGATTTCATCCACACTGTTCTATCACAGTAGCACTTGGCGACAAGCGCCAAAGACACATAAAGTCAAAACACAGCATAGCTGGTTCAGTTTTTTGGATCACCCGTTACTATGTCAATTTCCAACTGTTCCACATTTGCACAGTATTCTACCACGAATTTCTACCAGTTAATGGACATAGCATACTCTCATTTTGCAACTCTGCTATAAATTTACATCAAATATGTTATAATGAATTTTTTTCTTTTCCTCTTTTTTAAATCATTGTACTGCAGTCTATGAATACAAGATAGAAGTATTTAAAGTATGGTCATTTTAAGGGTGTAAAAACACTAGAGGAATAATTATTTTATTCCACATTTTGTTGTGTCCTTCATGATTTAATGTATTACATTTAGAATGTCATACAAAGAAAATGTAACACTTATAACGTGCAGCATATCTATATGCTACAAGAATAGGATTCCAACCAGTCATATGCACAATATTGCCTATGAACTCACAATATATCAGATACTTGAATCAAATGTTAATTAATTGCTACTTCTTTGTCTGTTTACCCTCCTCATATGGAGCACTTACACCCCCAGGACTAAGCCTGGGGTCAGATGCCTGTCGAGAAGCAGACAAACTCTGGATCAGAGAGAGTAGCCAGGATAGAGAGTGAGAGTATGAAAGTGAGAAAGGAGATAATATGAAATGGATGAAAGGAAAGGTGGTGATGGAACAGTTGGTGGAATGAATGATAGGGAGAATCTGGAGTAAACCTGCCCAGCTGCTGCATTGTCCCCACCAATTCCACATGCGCTCCCCTGAGACAAACATGTCTTGGTGAGAGGCAAGCAGTCTAACCACTTGGCTATGATGCTGCCTCTTATTAATTACTTTTACGATAAAATATCTTCTGAAATTAAAAATGTAAAATCCTCCCAAAACTTCAAGAAATATTTATGATGTATTAATGACTTTCAGCTATTATTCAGTTTACAAGCTAGACTGTAATTGGGCTATTTCTTTACTATCACGCTTTTTATTAGCACATAATGTTACTTATAAAATATTTTAAAAAATTGCATGTTAATCCACAGGATGTAAAATTGCATATGTTGGAAGCCTTGGTGGTAGATTATATGAGGAGTATCGTTGCATTCAAAAAACAAAATTTTACAGCACAGGCCAAAAATGAATTATGACTAAATAATGGGAGGGGTTTAAAACTTAAAAGTTACAAAACTTACCTTTATGTAATCCAAACAAAATAGTGCAGCAATTAAAATATTTTTTCAAAATTCAAGACTTTGAAATTCGAGATGTTTATAGGATTTAATATGGATTGTCATCACCAATGGATTTGTAAATGTGAAAGCAGCAATTTCAAAACAAAAAGCTTTATATGCTGATGATTATATAAAAGTACACAAAATCTTTATTGGATAAATTGAGATGTATTGATATTTTAAAAACTTGTTTATCAGACGAAAAATGTGTACTTCTTTAAAAAGTCTGGTTACTTGCAATTACTATAAACAATATATTTGCTTAGTGAGCAAACAGAACTAATATTTTAAAGATATTTAGAAGAAATTTAATAATAATGATGATAATATTAATAATAATAATAATAATAATAATAATAATAATAATAATAATAATAATAATAATAATAATAATAATAATAATAATAATAATAATAATAATAATAATAATAATAATAATAATAATAATAATAATAATAATAATAATAATAATAATAATGATAATATTAATAATGATAATAATAATAATGATAATAGTAATAGTAATGATGATGATGATAACCAATGGTAGTAATAATAATAGCAATGACAATGGATGATGACGATGACAACAGAACTGGACATGACAAAGTATAGGGATTATTTACAGAAACATTAACACTTGTCAACAGATGTTTTATTCTGTCCAAACCACTCTCTTCTTCCAAGCAATCATGAACATGCAATTTTGCATATTCATACTCACAATTAAGTGGTTTTAATGTAGTTAATATTTTTGTAAAATAACTTTACCACCTTATTCCAATCATTACCAAACCTTGTTATATTTATTTT
Organism: Tenodera sinensis; assembly: GCA_030765045.1. NCBI lineage: Eukaryota > Metazoa > Arthropoda > Insecta > Mantodea > Mantidae > Tenodera > Tenodera sinensis. Next base: position 286,302,531 of record CM060962.1, on the reverse strand, counting down.
ACAGATTCAAAAGATTTTTTTTTTTGCTTCTGATATCCCACTGGTTGACTGAATGAGTGCTGGTTTGGGGTTATGAACTATGGGCTTTCCTTTCTGTAGAATTGGGGTGAATAGTTTTGAGGGATCATCTGCTAGGTATGTGGGTTCCATTTTTTGAAGAAATTAGTCACTGACTTCAAGTCATGCACATTCCAATTAGTATCGTGAATGTGAAAAGAACCTACTAATCTGAAAGTTGTGTTGTATTCATCAAATGTTACAATCTTAGAATATTTTGAAGTTTTTTTGTTCACAATTCCAAAAACCATGTCTGCTAGAAATAAGGAATGCACTCTCACAGGGAAGAATAGTGATATTTCTTTGAGGGCTCAAGATGCACTTTTCAGAAGGTAATGCGCCTAAGTATGAACGCTATGCTGCTTTGTCCCCCACATCCATCTGCAAAAGGTCACCATCCGGAGAAAAATGGCTATGGACATATGGTTTGCAGCAATCATTAACATGGACATGTTATAGTTCGCAACAACAACTTTTTGTGTGCCAATTACACAGGAACAAAATATGATTTCATGCAGAGTTCACAGCATGAAAGAGCATGCTAAAACCTGTTGAAATTCATGTAAAACTCAATTTTCTCTGGGAGTGGACCTAATATGGTTTGCAACAATACTCCTCATTTTATCAATTCATTTCAGAAACTGTTTGTTTATGTGCTTAGAGCCTTTGCAATGGGAAGGAGATGACTAAGTAAACAAATTGCAGATTATGCGACAAGCAGTTCTCATTACATGAATTTATTAAGAGTTGTTTATCAATGGTACTTCATCAGCTGTTATGCAATGCACAGCAGTGCTACAATATACTACAAACAATATGTTTAAAGTATTATTCTGACAAATAGTTTCATACTTCACAGTATTAATTTGTGTGGCTGTCATCAAGTAGGATAGCAGTCTTGCACACAAATTCAGAAGACACTGAGATGCCCTTCATCTATGGGGAAGAGCAGGAATGCAAGAGAGGCTTGCCAGTTCTACCAACAGTGCTACACCAACTGGCATCACCCAATCCATACCATGTTTCCAAGATTGGAGATTGTTGTGAAAGAGGCAATTTGCATCTGCAGGTACTCCAAATACCATAATGAAAATACCCCATTATTTCCAATAATGAGGTGATGTACAAAATGTATTGAAGCTGGTGGTAGCCATATTGAGCAGAAATAGTGGTTGCTTAAGGTGTTATGTTTTCTAACTGTACCCATTTAATTTTCCTGTTTACTACTTTCCTATTGTTTGTGATCTATGCTGTCAACATTCTCCTTCAGATTTCAGAGACCCTAGCATATAAACAAGGAGTTTTTACAGATGATTTAATACCACCACTTGGTATAATTGATCTACTTCTCAGGCTTGTAACATATTTATTTATATCCTGTATACCGAAAAAAATATATAAACATGTATCTTTTAATCTAGTGTATGTGTATAATTATTATTCATCTTAGCAAATTTAATTACTGTACCTATCATTGTTAATAAACCTACATATTTTTAATAAACTTATACATGGAATACTTCTAGTTGTTTATTCACTATTTTGGCCTATTCCATAACACAAATTTATCTCACCCTTAATAGCATGTAAGTGAATTGATTATATGGATCTGTATACATTAAAGGAGAATTGGACTTCACTGTCTGCTTTAATGTCAGCAATTTTCTCCTGAGGGGAATCTATTTTAACTCCTTCCTCTCTATGTATTACCTTCTGCAGATCTAAACATAGTTCTGAATAGGTAAACATATTAAAACCCATACTAGTTGCTCAATGTGGGAATTTCATGCCATGTATTTGAAAATTTCATAACTTATTCTGCTTTTGAGGGAGATGTCTGTATATAGAGTGTTTATTTAGGGAATTGCATGAAACTACCTGAGGAGTGACAAAATGAAATGCACTCAGTCCATCCATGTATGAAGTCCTTTCTGATACAGATTCCACCTTGTTTCACATTGCTGGATGAATTTGCTTCTAAAATGCTACCTCATATACTAAAAGGGCCTTGAAATTAAACACTTAGTTCAAAAAGCACAGAGTCCACCAATACAAATGGAACAAAATCTGCTTTTAGCATAGAATATGTTTGCTACTTGCACACTTTATCTTGAACTCTCAGATGGCAACAGGACTTTTCATTTCTTTTATGCAATCATACTTCAAATTATATCATAGAAGGCCACGAGTGGTTTCCACAATTTTTTTCCAGGTTAGTGAAGAGCTGAAGTAAAAGGCTACACATGTTTACTATTTAACCTTTAATTGGGGATTTGGAGTGTTCACAACACCCCTGATGCAAAAGTTGGCTGGTATTTAGGGAAGCGTGTTGGTCACACTATTGAGCGCCTTGTTACCTTTATTCAAATGAATACACATCGGTGTGAAACCATTGTTTGTGGTTTTAAAGGTATGCAACAACATACACCATAAGTTTTAACCACTGGGGTGCTGATAACATCCCGTCAACCTAATAGTGATGATGAAAATGATCCGTGTTAAAATATGCTTTTCCACCAGACTTATGACTGAAATTGTTTTAAGTGATAAAAATGTATCTCTTGCTTTGTCTGTTAACACCTTTCTATAATTTTACAACGGTTAAAGCTTTTTTATTTCATTAATTTCATTAATTTGAGAAATAGTATGTATACTAGCATTTGAAACCATTTTACACATATTCTTGATTTATCAACTATGGATAATTATTATAATAACTTAGTGATTAAATTGTACTTAATTGAACTCATAAAAGATTAAATACAATGCCTAATGTATAATAAACAATTTTTTTTTAAAAACGCTTAACCTCAATATCACATTTATGTAGGGTGCTTTGAACATCCCACCTCCCTAGTTATGTTATGAATGTTCACCTCCCCAGTTAAAGGAGTTTGTGGTGTTGATGCTGGAACTGCTTTAGGTATTTAATACTTAAAATTACTGTTTGAGTTGGTTAAACAGAAAAGTAAACCAGTATGATGACACAAGAGAACAGCAACAAAGATAACATGATGCAATAAAATGCACAAGTGATAACACTGGAGTATGGACAACGATACTCTGTAGTTACTTTGGCAAAGCACAGAATCTTCTTGACTCAGACCGCTCCTAGCACTAGACCCCAGGGCTCAAGATAAAGTGTGTTAATAGTACATGAAACTTTGTAGACATGTTCTGATAGTTATGTTTGTGTTCAGTAAAACTTCTTAAGACTAGGATGTCTGATTTTTCTTACATACTAGTACACCTGAAGGAGGTCAATTTTACCTGTAGCGATAAAATACAGTATTTGAGTACTACAATATTTCAATGTAAGCGAGTTATCACCAAGAATATTCATTATTTCTAAAAATATTTCATTTTCTTGTAATGTTCACCTATTACTTTAATTTTTCATCTTATAACATTTTACTTCTTTTCAACACAACTTCCTACTTACAAGTGAATTGAACAAGGAATGGACTGTCTGTTGTTGTTGTAGTGTTTAACGCCCGCTTTTACTACTACGGCACCGCAGGCGGTGACACTGATGACACATGGAATGAAGATGGAGCACCGGTGGAATGAGATGGCGGGGGAAACCGGAGCACCCGGAGAAAACCCGCCCTGACGCCGCTTCGTCCACCACGAATACCACATGTGGGTCCCTGGGATCGAACCCGGGCCGCCTAGGTGGTAGGCGAGTGCGCTAACCGCTCGGCCACGGCGCCGCCAATGTACTGTCTGGTGAATGCACATTATTACTGTAATTTTTAAAAACAGACCTTGTTATGATTAGTAATTCTTGATATTAATGTACTTGTCATCTATATCGCATGAAATGCATTTAAGCTAAATGATATTACAGGTCGCAACTGAATGTCAGGAAACAATGCATTTTTAGTCAATGTAGTAAGCACATAAAATGAATAAATGTCACAGGAGGAAATTGTATTGAATTAATTTTTTCTTTCAAAAGTAGAGATTAGATTCTATTTAGGGATCTAATTGAGCCCTTCTGGCATTCTAGTGTTAACATTAACATGCATGTGTTGGTGCCAAACAACATCAGATACCTGCTTTCACTCATTGTTGGCAATAGTACATCATGCTGAATGAATTAAAACAAATTTATTCAGTTAGAGAACTGAAATATAAGAGTTGTTCTATGGAAATCTAACAGACTGACTCAATTATTACACATGGAAAGGGAAATAACTATTATAGGCAACAATAGATGGATGAGAAAGAGAATCAAAACAAAGAAAATGAAGAGAAGTAAATCAGTAAAAGGATGCCCTTTAAATACATTCTCATGTTACTTTGATGGAAAAAAATTAAATGGAATGCCTGCAGAGATTATTGCAATGACTGTGTTTTTCCGTTTCTGTCATTTTCAGCAGAACATAGAAATACAATATGATCTTTTAGTCCCTGTGCAATACTGCCTGCACCTTCAGGCTGGACATGGCAATCTCATTCTGTGCCCAATGTAACAAAGGTTGTGAATGATGATCAGTGTCAGATTGTGTCTGCTAGTGTATAAGTGTGTTTGAAAATGTTTTCAATTGACAGTGTGTGTGAATGGAGAATGTTTTTACAGAAGGTAGTAATTATATAGAAAATGTGGAACATAAAATTGGACAACAGTTTCCTAATTCCAGAGTACTCTTTCAGAATATTATTTATTATTTAATAAATATATTTGGCAAGTCTCATTCTGTTTGTTATGCTGCAAGAAATGTAGAACCTGATTATTTCTTATGGAGTGCTGCAAAGCCAATAGTGTACAAAGGTAAACTGAAAAAATAAGATGAACTGAAATTGACAATAATAAACTACATTGATTCAATGACAGAAGAAACTGTAATCAAATTTTTGATAAAAAAATTAAATGTGTGAATCTGTGTCTTTAACAGAATGGGACATTTTCAACATCTGTGAATGGTTAAGTTGGTTGTGACTTTTATTACTTTATCTTCTCTTTCTATTGCTTTCTCCAGATTCATTCCAACCAGTCCACCACTGCAGCATCACAAATGTGTAATCAGAAGTACCACACATTACCATATCTTACTTATTCCACCATTGTGTTAGGACTTAAAGCTCACACTGTATCACAACATGAATGACATCAGCAAATTCACCATTTTAACTTATAACAAGTGGCTTTATATCAGCTTTACACTTTATTCAAGCAAGATCAAATTTAAAGCTAAAATATGATCAAGTACAATCCTTCTGTTTAGAAAGTATCTTTTTTCCTCTCTTGAGAAATTTTTTAATATGTACTGAGTGCATTTTATTTATTTCCCATGGCTGTATTCCATAGGCAAATATGCAGGTTATACTTGGCATATTTGCATATAGGTTCCTTTAAAAATGATCCTTTTGTATCTCTGTCCTCTTTCATTAATATAATACAAAGGGCCTGGATGCAGATTACGTTCAATTATTAAACTTACACTCACACATGCTCACTCACTCACATACATGCATGCTCTCTTGTGTGCACTCTCTCTCTCTCACACACACACACACACACGCTCTCTTGTGTGCACTCACACACACACATATACACATACCCCACCCACCCACACACTCTCACCCACTCACGTACCCATACACATTCTCACCCACCCATACACACTTTCACCCACCCACTCATTCACATATCCACCCATACACCCTCACACACCCATACACCCTCACACACTATTGGGTATAAGAACAAAGCAGCTTTCTTTCATTATTTTAGGTACACAACATTTAATAAACTACTTATTAGGTTATCTGCTGACAAAAGTAGACTTTTGTATACTAGAATGCAAGAGATGTGGCTGTGTATTCTACGTCTGAAGTATGAAGTATCCTTTCCTGTTGCATGTACATACAATCTTTATCATGAGTAGTTTACTCATCTTTCACCAGAGATTTTTAAAATGTTTATAAAACTTGCATTATGTAACATCTCAATGCTTAAAAAATATTATTCAAGCTACAGGATTATGAGAATTTTTAATGCCATATTATACTTTAAGGCCATAGAAGTGTAAATGATAATGAATGATTTATAAACCTTAATTTGGATGCCTGCATTAGTTTAGCACAACCTGTTTAGAATAGGTTGGCAAAGAAAGGAAAGTGTTACTGAATAACATAGTTCATCATATAAGCTACCTCAAAATTAATTCTTTGTACAAAATCAGAAAAGAGAAACAATTGTCAGTATTAATGCAAGAAGTCTGACTTTTTTTTTTTTTTTTTTTTTTTTCTTGAGCTTTCCTTTACATTTGTTTGAAACAAGCATTTATACAGAGAAAAGAAACATTTCACATGCTACATTTACTATTACTAAACATGGAAGTTAACACAGAAATAATGCAATAACAACAGTATATGGCAATCAGGAAGATAAAAATAAGTGAAATTCACACCCTCACACACTCACCCCAACATACTACAAAATTAAAACATTCCCAATGCTTTTAAAGATTTTAGTTTTAGACTTTTAAAAAATGCAGCAAACAGCAGCAACAAAACTTGCATGTGTCACTAAAAAGTAAACCAATTTTGAACAGGGCAATAAAAGATATTCCCACTACATGCCTTAACACTAACCCACACCAATAAATTCTCAAAACAAGCTACAAATACTGAAAAACAAACATAATTCTAAAGAAAACAACAACAAAAACATGACTAACACAGAATAACAATAGAAAAGAAGTGTGAAGAAGCAAGAAGTTTTAATAAAATAGGTTGTTTTAATGTTATCAGTATTTCATTTAAGTGTTAACTCATACTTTGTATGAGTTCAATATACCTAAGATGAAACTGCTGTGACAAAGTTAAATCTCCACATACTCTTAGAATCATTTTAAATATTTACACATAAAAGTCAGTGTATGTATTTATGTATATGATTATATGTTCCGTATAAGCTACTACAACCTTGAATGTGTTTTAATCAAATTTGGTGCAGATATTTGGAAGGACAAGAGTACAAATTTTGTGGGTCTGGTATCATAAAAATCACCCTCTATGGATGAGGGGATAGAAAATGTTTTACAGGATGCAATTTTGACAATTCTCAGTACAATGAGCTGTTTTCATAATCATTCTGCTAAATAGAAAGATGAATAAATGTTGCTCCCTTCATTCTTATAGGAGCAATAATGTAAAAAGCTTTCCTTAATGAGTAATGGGTTTAAAATTGTTAAATGGGAGGCATTTTCAGGGATTGTATTTGGTGCAAATGGCAATTTTGACATTGCACATGAGTAAAAATACTGGGAGAGGTACTATCCTAAAAAAAACAACTTCTAATGGAAGTGAAGTTGGAAAATGTTTGGCAGGAAGCAATTACAAGGGTTTTCAGCTGCATTCTGTTAAATGTGGTGTAGTAAAAACCATACCCAAATGGCAGAGAGGTGAAAAATGTTCAATGGGAGACAATTTTAAGGATAGTGAGCACAAATGAACCTGTTTTCTCAACAATAAAAAAATATATATCCCTCTCTTCAATATTTCAGTGGGGGTATTGTGAAAAAGCAGCCCTTAAGAAATTGAGGAATACTAGATGGGAGAAGATTTGGAGAATTTTCGGTATGAATAAAAAAATGGCACAATAAAGGTGAAGTGATCAAATTAAAAGAATTGAATATTAGCAATATTGTAAATGCTTTAATTCATTTAAAAGTAAATAAATAAATATTCGGAAAACTGATGATTTATAAAAACCTCCAAGGCACAGGCAATGCCAACCATTTTGGCTAGTATGAAATAACTCTCTGAAAGACCTTCATAGCCATCATCATATATCCATGAATAGCTGAGGTTGTTAAGGCACAGACTTATGAACAGGTGGTTCAAATCCCCTCAGAACCATTCTCCTGCACTAGGATTTTTATCCAGATTTTCCTCAGTTGTAACTGGCAAATACTTAGGCCTGTAGTATTTCCTTCCCAAATTTTGTTTCTCAATTTTCATTTCATGTACCATCAGTGTCCACTGGCTGTGGTGCTATATACAATAAGAGTGGACATAAATACTAAAAATAAAATCATCAACATTGCTCATATTGAAATATGTATTGGATGACACAACCGCCTCCATAGTGCAGTTGGTAGCATGCTTGCTTCTGGTGCAGAGGACCTGGATTTGATCCCCTGTACCAGCATGGCGATTTTATTCCCTCTGGTGGTCTGGCATGGGGTGCACTCAGCCTTGTTAGTCCCTGGGGGACCAATTGAGGAGCTACTTGATGGAAAAGTAGCAACTCCAGGTCATGAAGACAGCATAACTGGCCGGGAGGGATCGGGACGCTGACCACATACCACCCTCCAGTACTGCACCCCACCAATGACGCCTGTAGTGGGCGAGGTGGGGAATGCAGCAGCTGGGCGGTAAGGTTTGGCTCTTCATGGCCTGTTGTTCCAGGGCTTAGTTTAGTATAGTTTTAGTTATTAGATGACATGTATTTCATCAGAGTTGCATTGTATCAACTTTATTATCTTTCAGCACTTTTGGAAATCCGGAACCTCCTCAAAACTTATCAAGCAAAATTTGCTGTCACTCTTACAAATTCTTGAGACAGATAATGCTACTATTTCAACAAATAGTGCAAGATAATAGGAACTTAACAAGTCCAACAATAGTGACATATATGAAATTGACAATTACCGTATTTTATCGCATAAGGCCCCCCCCTCTCATATTTCCCTCCCCTATGATTTTTCATCACTAAAAAATATTTACCTATTAAACATCGCATAATTCCCTCTCCTGGTTCGTTCTTATTGCAGTGGCCTCAAATGACTTGATAATGGACAACAATTGATGCAGTGCTTGCCACAAAAATACTCGTATTGCCATTGTCCCAATGTATCATAAAATTGAAATGTGAAGTTGCAGACATGTTTCTAAGTCGGTTTGTTGCAAGTCGTCATATTGTTAAGAAGAGTTTAAAACAAAAAAACTGGTACACACTTTGGAAGTGTGTTGAAGGCAAAGGGTCAACACAGTATTTAATACCACTTCATTAGTTATATAGATGTAGCAATTTCCAAAGTAGTCTGAAGATCATAGGCTCAAACCTGGTAGAGTGACACTTTTTTTAAATGTAAAAATAGTTAGCATGGCTTCCATCAGAAGGAAAGCAAAATGTTGGTTCCATGTGATGTTTATTCAGTTGTGAAAGAATCTCATACATGAAAGAAGAAATCCCTGAGCAAAATTTATCAGTCATTTCACATTCAGTATGTGCTTGCATCTTTCTCCTTAGTGTCATTGTGGTGCTGAGAAAGTTGACTAATTACAAAACATCATGCTAGAGGCCCCTAAGCCTCAAAATTGGAATGAATAAATCACTAATAATCAATAATAAAGCATCTCAATGCATAGCCTCGCAATAATGAATTATTTTAATTTTGCAGGAGAGCTTTTGGTATGAATGTGATAGCTGTCAAGCTACAAATTACAACTCATCACAGAAAGACACCTACCGTAAAACAATGTAACAAATATTTTAACGTAATAGAAGCACAAAATGCATAACTAGAGGTATTTTATCAGCTCTCTCTCTCATTCCTCTGCACAATACATACTTTTATACATCTTGGTTTGCATTATGCACAGAGTCTGTGCATGTGAAACACAGCATTACTTTATATCACTGCCTTGCCCAAGCTTGACACTTTCTCAAGCTATTTCTCTCTTTTCTGCCTCCCTGGTTTTGTAATGTTTGGAGCCATAGTCTGCCTAACACACAAGCAAAGATTGTTTTTCAAGTTCAGATCAGAAAGTTGATGTGGTTTGTAGATCTTTATTCAGGTAAAGAACTGTTCACATAAGTAGATCCTGGGTTTGATTCCAGGTGACCACATGTGGGATTTGTGGTGGACAAAGCGGTACCGGGGCAGGTTTCCTCCAGGTTCTCCAGTTTTCCCTGCCAACACTACAAAAAAAATATCCAAATATGCTAAGGATCCTGGTAGCAAATTTATTCAACCAAGAGAACCTTATTTGAGGTACATTTCTATAAAAGGGACACAAATCATTTTTTTATTTGAAAGCTGTCTTTTTGCCAACATCATTTTGCAACTAAGCTATTTCTAATTGCAATGTTGACACTTTGTCAATATCCACTAAGAATGGTGTTGTGTATAAGTAGATATCAGACTGGAGATTTATAATATTTTGAACTCTGGTGCAAGCTCTTGATTGAATTCTTCCAATATTTGTACTTAGTTATTCTTATCGGTAATTAGATGGCACACTGTGAACAATTTTGGAAAATATAGGAATGAATGGTATTTCATTACTGTATTCTTGTAGTGCCTCCATCATGATCAATACACAAACTTCGATAAACACTGTGGTGGCCCACCTTTACTGCAGCACACTGTATCCACCCCTCTGTGCCCATTCATGCTTGTTCTATGTGCCTCTACCACTCACTCTGTGCTGCTCCTTGCTCAGAACTGGCTCTTACATCACAAATGTAGCATCTGTCGACCACTGATCTACAATTACTGTACTTCAGTAGTTAAGAGAGATCAATTTCAATGATGGCGTCTGATCTTTCCCTCACCGGTCATTCACCAGGTATTGGGTATAAAAAGACTGAATATCTCAATGCCATAAACTGAAGTTTCCCCTGAGACAGACTTGACTTAACTCCTGTTGCTCCTATTTGGAGTGTAGGGCATCTACAAAACTTTGCCATCTGACTTTCTGGCAATCCTGACCAGCTCTTTCCAACTCCTCCCCTGCTGCCATCCCCCATCCTCCACTGTATGTCTCCATGAATGTCTAGGTCTTCCCCTCTTTCAAGTTCCCTCGGGTTCCATGTAAGGACTTGACTTTCAATGGCATCCTCAGCTTTCCTAAGCATGTATCTCATCGATTTCCACTTTCTTCTCAAGGTCAAATAGTTCTTCTGCTGCTCTAGACCATAATTCATTTGAAACTACCTCAGGCCAGTATATATTTAATATTCTTCTTAGACACCTATTTGCAAAGGCCTGCATTTTCCTTGTAACTTCCCAAGATTCAGAACCATATAAGAGGACTGCTTTTGCATTACTTCTAAAAATCTTCAACTTTGGTTTTGTTGCTGTATTTTTATTTCACCAGATTGGATAAAGCTGCACAAAGGCCCCATTTGCCTTCCTGATGCATTGTCTCACATTATCCTCAGCACACCCATCCCTTCCAACCAAACTTCCGAGATAACAAAACTCTTCAACAACTTCTAGTTGCCCATCCTTGATTTGTGTTGGATTTTGCATTCTAGCATTAATCCTCATTACTTTAGTCTTATTTTGGTTTACACTTAAACCAAAGCATTTGGCCACTGAACAGATCTTCTAGTTTATTTATGCCATCTTTATAGGATTCTGTTAAAAGACATACATCTGCAAAATCTAAATCCTCCAACCTCTCCATAATAAGATAGAAGGCCACATAAATAAAACAGATATTAAAGGAAAGTCTGCGCAAATACGGCCATCTTTTATTAAATACTGAATAAGGACATCTTTCATTAAACTGCTTAAATATGAAATTAGAATTAACTATTAATGCCTAGAATGATGTCAAAATGTTATAAATAGAATAGAATTCAATATTATACTTATTAAATTTTTTCTAGGAAAAAAATACAATGTAGTTTATTTCTGGACGATAAAAGTAAACGACAAAGATAAGTTACATGATTATTAATGTTTATATCGTCAAATCATAATAATAATTATTTAGACAAATGAAAATTGCTTGCAATATATTATTAGCATAGCAACCAGAAAGAAATGTTGGCAGGAAGTAATATAACATTGGAATAAAACAGTGGAAAGAAACACTTTGGTTGCTAGATATAAGAAATAAACAGGCTCAAGAGAGGGAGGCCATGAGAACGTGATAGCATCAAGGGGCTATTAGAGCACTGAAAAAGAAACCACTGAGAACAGTTATAGTATAAAAGAAGTGAGTTAGGCAGAAAATGCCATGTAGGAAGGGTCATTAACACTAGTGGGGTAAGTAATGCAGGAAATAATTTCGAGTTCTACAATCAAAGAGACATGTTGTTAGGAAGTATGGAACTGGAAAGGAAAGTGTTCAGTGGTAGTTTCAGCTTTGTGGAAATATATCTGTAACATCCAAAACACTAAGAAGTATCTATTCTACCCTCTGATAAAGTACTGATGTGATAGAAACAGTAACAATTTGTGACATTTTAAAAAATGGTTTGTTTACATACACTTGATGACCTCCAGGGAAACATTGCTCCACCAAGTGAAAGGACCCATTTATTAACTGGAGGCATCCAGAGGGTGAAGCGCACAACCTCCAAGGAAGGGGTGATAATGGTAATGGTGATGGAACAAGAGAACCTACAGCTTTTACCATAGAGTTCAAACTATGTTGAGCTCTAGGGATACTTCTCTTGCGCTGGTCAGAGGTGAAGGCTAATTTATAAAATATTACTATCCAGTCAAAAGGGCATCCAAACATAAATCACATACACAACTTTATTTATTAAGTGTCTCATGTTCAAGTTCATGTTCATGCCAAATTGAAAACAATAAGAGAATTTGAGTAGTCGGAAGTTTTCACGGCCGGAGTTAGAATTAACGTTAGAGATTTCCTCCGGGCTTAAAAACTGTGGTCTGCTGGAGTTTTAAGGTCCAGACGTATCGTCCACACCTGCGGTGGACATCATCGGTGAGGTAGTCTGAGTCTTCTCGGTGAAGGTTCAGTTACAACAGAATCATTTATGGCTGGAGGTGCCGTATTTATATCTGGGCCGCTCACAGGTGATTGGCTGGGCTTGAGCGGGAGGTGTGTGTTAGATGGGTGGGCCATTCTGATTGCTGATTGGCTGGCTCCTTCTTCATTGCTGATTGGTTTACGTGATTTGTTCTGCATTAGTGCTTCTTTTTTATGTTCGAGTATCGGATGCCAGGTTTTCTTCAATTTTAGAGTTTCTTCCTTCCTGTTAAAATTATTGGGGTGTTCGTAAATTTCTATGGCTTCATGTTGTAGTCTGGCATGGTAGTATGGCATAGATGAAAGAACAGTAGTCTCCTTATACTGAATTATGTGTTTGCCGTCGGCCCATGTAGCATGTTCTGCGACCGCTGACTTGTCTGCATGTCCCAGCCGGCAGCATCTCTTGTGTTCTGTAAGTCGGGTGTTGATGCTGTGTTGGGTGGTACCTATGTACACTGCACCACAGGAACAGGGAATCTGGTAAACACCGGCTGAAGCGAGTGGGTCCCTGGGATCTTTGGCTGACTGAAGCAAGGTATTAATCTGTCTGGTAGGTTTGAAGATAGTTCCTACCTACCAGACAGATTAATACCTTGCTTCAGTCGGCCAAAGATCCCAGGGACCCGCTCGCTTCAGCCAGTGTTTACAGATTCCACGTTCCTGCGGTGCAGTGCACATGGGCACCACCCTATGCAGCATCAACACCCGACTTGTAGAACACAAGAGATGCTGCCGGCTGGGACATACAGACAAGTCAGTGGTCGCAGAACATGCTATATGGGCCGACGGCAAACACATAATTCAGTATCAGGAGACTACTGTTCTTTCCTCTATGCCATACTACCACGCCAGACTACAATGTGAAGCCATAGAAATTTACGAACACCCCAATAATTTTAACAGGAAGGAAGAAACTCTAAAATTGAAGAAAACCTGGCATCTGATACTCGAACATAAAAAAGAAGCACTAATGCAGAACAAATCACATAAACCAATCAGCAATGAAGAAGGAGCCAGCCAATCAGCAATCAGAATGGCCCACCCATCTATCACACACCTCCCGCTCAAGCCCAGCCAATCACCTGTGAGCGGCCCAGATATGAATACAGCACCTCCAGCCATAAACGATTCTGTTGTAACTGAACCTTTACCAAGAAGACTCAGACTACCCCACCGATGATGTCCACTGCAGGTGTGGACGAAACGTCTGGACCTCAAGACTCCAGCAGACCACGGCTTTTAAGCCTGGAAGAAATCTCTATCGTTAATTAGAGAATTGTTTTCACATTAATTAAATTCTTAATTATTATTACTTTAATTAATTACCACTTCAAGTAGATGTAGAAAAAGGCATCTATGCAGCATCCTATGGAACATTACTACATATCCTAGTAATTAAAGCAGATTTAATTGAGCAGAAATTTAAAAATAGATTTGATAAATCTTAATAGCTATAAACTACTTGTGTTTCTTTATATCAAAACAACATTAAAAAATAGTTCCCCTTATTAAAATAACCTTAAAATATGTGGAGATTCAACTAATTATAAAAAGTGTATAAAAAGACATAGAGAAAGACAAAGAAGAGAAGAGAAGAAGGATAACTGTCTAGAAGCAGCAGAAACATAACTAAAACACTGATAGCATTGAATGAGAAATAACAGCATACAGAGGAAGTTCAGTACGGCTCAGTGAACACAGAGGAGCCCAGACCTGGCACATCTCATGTGATTCTTGGATTCCAATGTTGAGTTTTTATCTTTACAATTAGTCAATGTTGCCAAACTATTGTCATTTTGTTTCAAGAAATTTTAAAGATTATTTTCTGAACTAGGTAGGTTATGCAAGATCTGTCTTTCTTGAAATTGTAGGGGCAATTAGTTTTCTGCAAAAGAACACTAAATTGTAGCCCTTATCAGGGAATTATCTGCAGTGTGAGATAATTGCTTTTTAATTATTTATTCAATTTTTAGTGCATACTTATGAGTATATGTGCTGTCTGCTTCCCTTTAATAAAGTCTATTGCACAGTATAAATTGCAGAGCTGATCATTCCTAAACAAGTGGGTACTTAAAATTTGAAACAATGCCCAGTAAGTCAAAGCTATGTTATTTAATGTAATTCCTAGAGACACTTAAATTTCACAATTCATGAAAAATGTACATTTAAAAAAATAATCAAGGCATGTTATTTTAAATTAACTATTTTGATGCACTATTTGTTAATTTTTGCAGTTTTGCTTCAGTATATGAATTTCTATATTTACCTGATAAATGGAATGCTATCTAGTGACAAGAATAAGGAATTTCAGATATTATTTGTCTCTTTGTTTTCCAGGCCTGTGTTGTGAATTAATTTTACAAATGTAGTTGCCATTGCCAAATCAATACAATGAAGATATGTGGGAATAACTGAACATGGGATCCTGAACAAATATAGTGTCAGTTGTATAAAAAATATGTACAAGAACCTTGAATATTGATACCATGTATGAATATATCACACTTACCATTGCTGGATATCTAAACAACATACAGGTTGAAAGGGATATAGATGTCCATCTTTAAGCTACAAATAGAAAGCATTGAAAAGAGCAAAAGGTCTTCATAATTGCTGGTCCATCTCCATAATTGCAGTGCAAAATCTGGCAACATAGCAACACTGCCTGCTGTATGCTTGTTGTGTGAACAAGCAAACAGCAGTACTCACGCCCAGTTTAAATTTTAAACACATCTGCGCCAATATTTAATTGTGATGGCTGAAAAAGTTCTACATCAATTAATGTACTCTGCAAAGCAAAGTAAATGTTCAAGTTAAACATAATAAGCACTTTAAATTGGTAAAATATTCTGAAAATGCACTTTGCCTTTGGGCATGCAAATTCTCATTGGTATGCAACGAATAGCTGTGAAAATTGTACACAACATTTTCCGCCATGCTTCATTTATAATATAAGTGGCTTCATCTGTAACTATATATCTTCTGAATAATTCTCCGTCCTGATCAATAACTCAGGATTCCTATAATTGGGATAAGGCACACATTCATGCAATACCATTTAAACAAAATGTGACTTGTGGCACTTGCTGGTAGGGTAAGTTTCCATGACAATCCCCCCTTTGCAGTTGCTCTGGTCACCCTCCTTTCCCTTTGTCTAAAAGCTGAACTTAGCCAAGTTATGCTACATTGTGCCATGTGGTTTCCTACTGCTTACTAGTCTTCATTTGTATTCTTCTTCTTGTCAATATTTACTATTTTTGTAGTGTCATTGTTCTTCATACCAGAGCTCCTCCTGGTGGTGATGGTAGCAGCGGCAGCGGCGGCGGCGGCGGCGGTGGTGGTGGTGATGGTAGCAGCGGCGGCGGCGGCGGCGGCGGTGGTGGTGGTGGCGGTGGCGGTGGCGGTGGCGGTGGCGGTGGCGGTGGCGGTGGCGGTGGCGGTGGCGGTGGCGGTGGCGGTGGCGGTGGCGGTGGCGGTGGCGGTGGTGCTACCTTTCTAATTTAAGATTTTATTTACAAAAAAATAAAATAAAAGGCTGCTAGTCATGTTTACATTATAATTTATCATAATTAAAAACTAATCTGAGTTGTATGAATCTTGCAGATTATGAAAGTTGATTATTTTATACATATTTTGTAGGCTGCATATCCATATACATGCTGCATAAATTAGGAGTGACATGTGAAATCTATAAAGCAGTTCTTTTATGGCTCGAACAAGATTGCATATATGTGCGCTCCGTGCACCATCTACTATACCTGGGTGTTTTCCATTCTAAAACTCCAGTGTTACATATTCAAAAGTAACAGAAACATGCATTATAATGAATACTAACCTTGTTATAATTGGTGCATTGAGACATTCCTGGCTTTCCTCATCATCAGGAGGTTATAATTCATGAACTATAGTCAATTTTAAAAGTTAGCAGTTGTAGGAACAGAGGTTTTAGAAATATCCACTTGCTCTTAGAGATTTCTTTAGAAAGGATTTTGAAACATGCCTCAATCTTGTCTATTCTTTCTTCCATTAGAAAATGTTCTTTTCACTTCTTAGGTTTAGCAATTAGTGATCCTGTTGTCCTAAACTCATTAATCAAACATCTGATAGTATCTCTATTTGGAACTGGAATTCCATGAAATGTCACTCAAAATGTCTGCACATCTATCTACATGATTAGTTTTTACATTTGTATCATACACAACATTGGTTTGTTCCAGTATGAATTTTTTGGTAGGCATTTCTGTGGACTAACACAAACAGCAATATAAGAATACTGAAAAATAATTCATACACAATATAGATGTCTTGAATAAGCTTTCACTTTAGAGATGTACAAAGAAAAAAGCTCTAGTTTTAACAGCATGAACAGAAGACAGTAAGTGAAAGTTGACATTTGCAGCCAATAAGCATGGCCTTGAGTGTGTCATTTACTGCTAGTGAGCTAGTGGAGCAATACTGAGGTCACTGCAGTTCAAGCAAATCACACATACACACAATCATGACTGAGCCGTAAAATGACCACTTCATATTATAAACATTATGCTCTGTATTTTAAATGAAAAATGTGGGAAAACACTAGGAATAAAAACAGCTTCTTTATGTGCTGAACAAGCTTCATTTTAATTTACAATCCTAGCTCTGTTATGGACTGATCAAAGCTAAAACAATGCATGTGATTTGCTACTCAGTGTGCTGACACATGTTTTATTACAATGTGGCCCTTGTCCACTTTGAATGAACTCCACAAGTCACATCTTATTTAAATGGTGCTGTAATGTTAAGTGCAAAACATTTCAGTAGGCATCTTCAATTATCCAAACCATTATTTATTTCCAGATTTTACTTTCTCAGGAGCGGAACATATTTTTCTGCATTAAGAATATTGGGTGCTGTTGCTGTCCTATTTTTTAGGGTAACAATTTACATTTACAATTTCAGCACATAGAAATCACCTGGAAAACCTTCTTGTGGACAATTTTAGTTAAAAGTTCTAGCTGTAATCCCAATTCTATAAAAATTTCAAATATTGCCAATATGTTAAACACTTCAATGTTGAAACTTTTATGCCACGCTCTGGGCTAGTTTTGCTTGAGTGCAAAGTGCAACTGCTATTATCTATTGGAACACTAGCACAAGCAGGTCAGGATTAAGTTGCCTATGGGAGATACCCTTCATCAAATCTGATACACCATGAAAATCATGGTTCTGAGCAAACTGTGCCAAAAATGTTGGTCCTACTTAAAAAAAAAAAAAAGCTAGAGGAAAAATTGATTAAATTTCTTTGGAACTTTTCATAGACTTAAGCATGCTTTAATCATATCGTAATAAATATACAAACCAATTTTTATGGCAAATCTGGCACTCAAAGTAAAAAAAAGATTACTCTAATTCAGTGTAATGTAGAATCACTAGCTGAGCTATGGACATCTATACTCCTTCCACGTGTATACAAAACCTATATCACATTTACCATTGCAAATTGTCAAATTAATATATACCGTAAAATGCAAACTTGCAGAAAATCAGTCCTACTGGTCAAATTTGGAAGTGCTGCACAAGTTTTCAGATCAAATGCTGACCAAGGTATAGATGTAAGTGCTGAGGCTTTCACGGCCGGCATTATGTACTATGTTAAGCTGCACAGCCGGTGTTTACAAAATACCATGTAGCTGTGGACAAGTATATATAGGCACCACCATGCGGAGTATCAGCACTCGACTAAAAGAACATGAAAGACATAGCCGGTTGAGGCAGACGGACAAGTCAGTGGTGGCAGAACACACTCTATTGTTCGGCCACGACGTGAATTACAAAGACACGGAGGTACTCTCAAGGACAAGCCACTACCAGGCTCGCTTGACTCGGGAAGCGATAGAGATTTTTATGCATAAAAACTCCTACAATCGAAAAGAAGAGAGACAGCAGATAAGCAAAACTTGGCTCCCGGCTCTAATAAGAGGGAGAAGAAAACCCGAGACACGGGAAGCTTTCTCTTTTATACCAGGATCAGAGACGTCCCATTTGCCGGCATTTGAAAATATAATTTGAGATCAATTTATTAAGAAAAGATTTGTTAGCGATAATCTCATGTTGGTATTCATGAGAACGAGCGATCGTGAAAATTTATGTTACCAAGGACACTAATAAGAAACAAAGATGATCAGTAATATGAAAGTTTGCAGTGAACTTTAGTTTATGTGCAGCTGCTAATTTAGACCAAAATAACAGAGGTTGACCCTGAAGATGCTGGACGCAGTTTTCAGCGAAACGTCGGAGGAAGGTAATCCAACTCGACCATGGCCCACAAGCCCGGAAAAATCTGCTTAATAAGGTATAGGTGGTCATTTAATTCATATTTCAAACTCCATTCCAGCAACAAAGGATATAGAGAAGATTTATATTTTGAAATATTTGAGAAATATTATTCATCACACCACCACTAGTCAGTTTAGATGAATGACACAATCCTATCAATGGAACAAACAGACCTGCAGACATGATGCTGTGCAGTTTCTCCAATGAGCTATCTTCATACAAAACTTCAGAAGGAATAAAGAAAGCATGTTGAATGCAGATGTAAGAAAGGTGCAAATAATTTTGTCATTGTTTTATATTTAAAGCATCAATATCTGAAAATGCTGACTGTCTGTTTAGGTCAAACTGACCCAAAGTATTGACACAGGTAACTATACTGTTAAAATGTGGATTTGTGATCAGAAGGTCTATGGTTAAAATCCTGCAAGAATCATCCTTTCTGACCGAGGTTTTTTCAAAATTTTCCTCAGTGCTTATAATTAGTTTTTGCCAGCAAGGTATTATCCTAAGCTTAGGCCTGGAACATTTTCTTCCAAAATTTCTTTTTCCAGATTTTTTGTTTCATATATTACCAGGGTCGACCATCTGTCATGCTGTAAGAAGTAAGAATGGACATTAATCACTACTAACAACAAAAATACCTAAAGTATCCCAATATCTTCCTATCCCACCTAAAAATTTTACTGATTTTTTTCATGAATTTTTCTCTTCATTACCAAAGAAATCAAAATAATTTCATTAAAGAAATTTGAGTGTCCCTTGAATGACCATAATAGTTACTGTTCAACATGATTAGGAATGGAATATTCAATTATGAATTAATAATTTATTATTAAATTATTATTAAATTATTATTATTATTATTATTATTATTATTATTATTATTATTATTATTATTATTATTATTATTATTATTATTATTATCATTATTGTTATTATTATTATTATTATCATTATTATTATTATTATTATTATTATTATTATTATTATTATTATTATTATTATTATTATTATTATTATTATTATTATTATTAGTTTATTTATTTAGTATTATTTTCATTCTTTTATTTCTGGTTTTGATAAAACTGCAGGCATAAAGTGATAGCTGTTAAAAAGCAAGCATGTTAAATGCAGTGGTTTCAAAAATGGGTATACTCCCATTGTCCTGTATTTTAAGCTTAAATGCCGCTTATTCAAATATTGACTTTTAGTTAATGGAATGTATTAGAAACTATAAAATAAGATATACAGATTCAATGTAAGTCAACAGAAGCAAGAGGCATTTAACAAAGATGGCAGAAGTGCGTAACAACAGTCTGGACTGCTCTGATGGTCTAGCCCACGTGTGTATTCGTGTGTTTGAGATTGTATAAAATAATAAAAAAGTAAAATGTTCTGAAATGAAATCAGAGATAGAAACATTTTTTTCCTCCCAAAGCTTTAAACAATTTTTCTTCCTTTCTTAATATTTCTTTAAGTCTCTGTCATTTAGGAAATACCTCGTACGTGCACCTTCTTGGGTAGTTCTGGTGGCGTGAACGTAGGGGGAGGGTGGTGATCATCTGCAAGAACAAAACCACCCTCAAAACACGACACGTCAACCTGATTTATTCATACTACATACCCTTTTAAAAAGGGACAGTTAATGAGTTATTGAGAAATAGTTACACTTTACAAGGAAAGTCCAATGCTTAGCTGATATTGCTTATGTAGCTCATTGAGTATTAAGCTACATACTTGTCAGGGCAAATATTTGATCAAAGAATACCCATCTGCTCTATCACATATCACATTTTAGTGAGTACACCACAGTATTTCAAAACTGTAACTAAGGAACCAAATTCAGAAATAGTTCTCTTTCTAAAATACTGTTTTATGAACAGCTATGATTATTGTACATCCCCATCTTTCTTTCATTTCAAACTACAATAAGATATGAAGGCTTGCACACAGATATTTACAGCTATGTGAAGGGCTTTCCTTGTAAATGGCCATGCAAATCTGTATGCTACCAACTATTTATATTTAATTTCTTAATTGTGTTAAAAATATTCTTTAATAGTATAGAAATACTTCTCTACACTAAAAACACTGATTCGTTAATAAAATTGTATGATCTTTCAGCCAGTACCAGTGTTATTTTCAAAGTAAAAATTATGCCTAGTTGTGTCACTGAACATGGTAGAATTTATTAATATTTATTTCAAAACAGACATCTGCAGTTATCATTCCTTACCAATCTGTAAACTCCAAATATAACCTATAGATGTAGAAAATAAAATGCACATTCTATAGAAACATTTTAAGTTTAGCTGAGAAGCTATGCCATGGACAATATTTCTCCTTTCTTGTAAACTGTAATATCTATTAACATGCATTTCTTGAGAAGAATGGGAAATAAGTTCTAGCACCTTCACAACTGAGCAAATATGTTTCTATAGTAAGTGCTGGGTTAATTTTCTACTTGCTAACACTACTGGTATGTAATAAAACACAATAAGTGAACACAGATCAGTAAATGTACACAGTCCAAAGAACACTACATACGGTCATCATTACCAATAATATATAACATAGCCGTGAGCTGCAAAAAGTAAAACTAATAATCAGTGATAATGCACAAAATGGAATCATTCCCCACATCACCATGACAGTGCAACTGCACCTCCTACAAATCTTTGTTACTGCTTTCTCTCTACAAAATTAGTACTTTAGTTGCATCAAGTTTTATATATTTAACAAGATTTAGTACAAGAATGCAGTAGACAGTCATGGCCTAAGCATGCATGTGACTACCATGAATATAATTTTCCCTGTGAATTGTAAAACCTGGTTTGTTAACTTGAATTCTGCCCAGTAGAAGGGGTAATAGCTGTTAAGATACAAATTATTAAATGTAAGGATGATGCTCTGTTTTTAGAAATGTTGACCACTTTTGGAATATTGAGGTCTGAGAATTAAAGCCACTGCTATTTAATGGCACGAGTAGAGAGCTAATGAATGAGAGCTGCTGGGTTGAAATGTCATTACTCATAATAAAGCGATGGAATCAACTAGCAATAGATATACTTTCTGTTCATTAAATAATACTGCAAATGAATTCAAGCAACAGGTTCCAAAATTCATTGAGGGAAATTATAAAACAAAGTGGATTTTGGAGCTAATTTATGCAGAAGTAATCAAAAGCGTGACATCTACATCTAATGGCATGCCATATTAGCTACTCAGCTCTGCCACATCATGGAAACATGGATGGATCAGGAATTAGGAGTTCATGCCCTGTTCAAAGGCAGCAAATGTCAACACTCTAATAAACAATGTCAGTAAATAGAAAGAATATTAAACAAGCTATTCAAAATTAACAAACACAAATAGAAACTTGAAATGGCAGAGGATAAAAAAATAACAGATAAATCAGTTTAAAAATGCACTTAAAGTTAGAATAGCATGTGCCATGTTCAAATATGACCCTTTACCATTGAGAGCTTTCTGTTTCTTCTATTTTTTCAATATTGGGCACAACACGATAAATTTTTATTTTCCAAATGTTGTAAAGATTCTCTTAAAATTGAAAACACACTTCCATAAGTATGTAGCAGGAAAGCAGAAATTCAGATTAACATTGTTATTAAACAATTTTTAAATAAACTCTCTACATAATAGTTAAAGATGGGATTATAGCATTCTTCAATCATTATTCTCCCAAAAATCCACATAAGGTTGCTTACTGAGAAGTACGCACAACACAGTTGCTGTGTTATGCAACAAGTTCAGTTTTTGTGACAGGTACATAACAATTGATCAATAGAGAAATAATAGATAATTAAATTTAGAATTAATTTGAAATTATGTTCCTATTATTGTTGCTTTTTCTTCCTCTGTTCATGCAACGCAATGAAGCAAAAATGCATTGTTTTAAGTTATTCAAAATGAACACCATTAATTCTTTATGAGCAACAGAAACCCATGCTGACTAAAACAAAGTTGCCTCTGTTTACTAGCTATGCAAAGCCATTTACAACAACTTCTGGTGTTCTGTACCAGAGCAGGGCAAATAAGTGCACTAGTGCAGGATCCACTCTCACATGGCGCTCAAACCCAGTGTAAGGCCGGCCAATTCACACATGGCACCAACAGTGTATGTGAGTGAAGGACAGAAGAGAGTAAGAATTGGACAAGTGATTCAATAAGTGAGTGAAACAAGATTCAAGACTTGGTAAAAGTTGTGTGCACCCAGAAAAGAGATAAAAGAGAAAGAGAAATATAGGGAAAAAAATCCATATCCTCAATGAGTGAGCGAGTTAGCTGATGGCCTAACTTACTTGCATATAGGTAGTCCTCGTCAGCTATCAGCCAATAACAGAACAGGAGAGATTGAGATAAAAAAAAGAACAAAGAGAAAAATAATGAGGGAGTTGAAGTGACTTTTTCAAAACTAAGAAATAGAAAACATAAAACACATAGTTTGATCTTACATTAAGAGAGAGTTAGTAGTAATAACAGTAATAACAGAGAAAAATAATCTATTTAGAGTGTTCCAGATGAGATATTACTAAAACCTAGATCCAAAGCACATACATCTAGTCTGGCTTAAAACACTCTTTCCAATAATAAGAGGCAATTTTTGGAGCCATATAATAAATAACAATAAAATATCCATGAACACATTGCTTGACTATAAACTTTCTCTATTAATAATAGTAATAATAGTAGTAGTGATTTGAGTGCAAGAAACTCACATTATTCTGCAACAGCTAGACTGCAGTATACACTGTTTAGCAGAAATTATATACTATTTCTAATATTTTTATCATATTTATAGTGCTCAATGTAAAGTATGCTAACTTTTAATGAGTATTACAGACTGGCACGTTGCAGATAATGATGAACCAACACTCACCATCTAGTGGCTAGAAGATAGGAAAGGAAACAAAAGGAAGAAGACTCAGGCAATTGTCGCCTCATGCGCAGTATGACAACCGAGAAAGACAGGTGAATACAAGTACAGCACGACAATTAACCACTGCTGAAGAGGATAAAAGGGTCAGGGAACACAAATAACAGCAAGGAATGTCTAGAACAATGGCTACAACACTCACACACCATGTCAACTTGTGTTCTGTCATGTCCTGTGCTGTGTCACTATTGTCTTAACCTGCATTGGTGTTTAGGTTTGCTTTATGTGACATGTAGCATTGTTTTAAATAGATGAATGCTTGATTTACATATTTACTTCTTACCATAACAACTTAGCTATGACATTAAATCAAATGCAAATTGAATTACTTATTCATATATATGTACATTAAAAGTGCTTAAATATTATACCATTAACATATTTACACATTTCAATTAAAAACAATTATGATAAATTTTGTAGCAAAATTAAAATGCATGTTTATCCTCTTTACCACCATTAGATATATGGGTATTATTTTCATCCAATTATCACAAACAGCAGTATGTTGTCTAAAAAATCTAATCCAAAACCAAAATGTAAAGCAGCATACTTAAATTTAAATTGCTAACAGTTTACAAATATACAAGTGGATTTATTGTTTTTAACAGACTGACTTACAGATCTATTTTAAACATACTGAAAAATGCCCAAATAAAGATGAAAGTAATGTAACCATTATGTGTTAATTAGCACTTTGTATGCTGTCAGGAAACTTGGCCTTAGAAATGAGAACACAGTAGCAAACAGGCCTAAAGACCACAATAATGGTGTTGCTCTAAAACTTGGCTGCTTTAAGTAAGTGTATTAGCTCATTTGTATGTATGAGTACATTGGTAGCTAACATGTTAGGCAATGGAAGCATCATCACCACTGCCACCTCTAATACAGGTAGCCAATGTTGTTAACGCATGTACTCCATGAGTGAGATATGTGTAGTTCAATCATGCCAGGACTGTCCTCCCTGAGTGAGGTTTTGTCCAGGGTTTTCTTAATCTTTTTAAGTTTTAACTAGCAAATGCTGGGCAGGTATTCTTAATAAGGCCTGGAATGTTTTCTTCCTAAATTTCCTTCCCCAATTATATCGTTTCATTTAATATATCGTCAGTGTCACCACCAGTGGTATTGAATGAAAAAGGAATGGGCATTAAACACTATGCAAAATCAGTATCATTAGCACACAAAAGGAAAAAAATATAAAAACAAAATGCCTCCTTTAATGTTCAAATGTATTATTTAACCTAAAATAAAGAATAGATAAAGAAATTATACATCAGTTTAATGAAAAAATTACTGCTGTAGCTTTACATCATGGTGTGGAGAAATAAAAATGTTGTATCTGTCATGCCGTTCACTATCTATAAATATATATATATTCTAAAAAGAGCTAAAAGATTATCTGTGATAGAGTATAATGTAGTTCTACTCTAACCAAATATGTATGCTGGGTCCACTACAAGTATGTCAGTCTGAGAAAATGTCATGTCTTATGTATGCATGTATGTATGTATGTGTGTACGTATGCATGTATGTGTTTATGTACAATATGAACTAGTGATTGGTGTGTGTGTGTGAGCAGGCTGAATACATACTTGCTCTGCCCACCATCTGCACTGCTCGTACTCCTTTCCGGAACGTAGCCACTGTGTGTTTCAGTCCATGCGTGTCAGAGAGAGACAAGTTATGTGTTAGTCCAGATCGTTAGCAGGCATAACACACTTATCAAGTTTGACAGGATTCATTGAAAAGGTACACCAAAGTTGCAATATTTTGCAATGAAGTAGGATGATGCTTGGTATCATTTTGCTTTGAAAATGCATATATTATCACAGTAAAGATGAATTCTCCTGGAGAGCAAAGGAAGCTAAAACAACATACCAACCTTAGGAGACCCCCCAATGCAACATCCTGAGGCTAACAAAAAATATAATGGAGAATACAAAGTGGAATATGAACTGCCCTGAGTTTACAGATCCAATATTTTTATTTCCTGCAGTAGTTACAATCAATCAGTATGATTAAAAAAATCACAATAAAAATAAATTATAGGAAATAATAGTCATTTAAATAAATTACACAAAAAAGAAGAAAAAAAGACAGTGCAAATTTGAAGTGAGGGCAGATGAAAATATACACTTGGCTGCCAATTGTTTTACACTTGATACATACTGTGTAATAAAGCAACACTAATCAATTCAAGAGTGACATTCCTTGTTAAGTGCTAAGATAAAGTAATAGGTAGATGCTGAAGGCAAGTAAAACATAGGAGGACAACTGATGCAAGATAAAACAAGATCACACCTTGTTTATTATGATAGTCTTAGAAAAAACAAAAATAGGAGCAAATAATCTGGCTTAAATAAGGAAGTGAATAGATGTGCACTACATCAAACATGTATTTTTTAACTAATGTGCAAATTTTTGTTCCTTCCCTAGGTTTTCCACATTCCACTATACAAAGTTTCAGCAGAAAGTGAAAGGAATCTTTTTTACATTTCAGGAAATAACTTTTTTTTAAAATATTAATATATTGTGTTGACATACTTGAGACAATAAAGCTGGAAATTATGCATATACATCAAGGGATTTTAAACATTTAAACTTCTGCTGTCTATCCTTAGAAGAAAAATCTATTGAAGTGTGATTTGATTGCAGAAGTAAACTTGTGTCCCTTGTACCCAAGAGGCTAATGAAGGTTTATATATTACACCATACATATTGGCGATATTTCCAACAAATTACAAATAATTCAAATAGATAGAAGAATGATCAAAGGGGAATCAGTTTTACCTAATTGCCAACAGCATCAGTTTAATTTTGTTATTCAATCTTGTTTTCACTTGATCACAAGCAGTAAATGCATGAAAATAAATTAACTTCCATTAATCTGCATCCTTATGAAGCTTGGCAATTTAAAAAGGAAAATTTGTCACAGTTTGGGTTTAGCTGGCAATGAGAAGAAATAAATAAAAATAAAAAGTGATTACTGCCAAGACAAATTCAGAACATAAGAACTAACTATGCACATAATTATAAAATCGCATCATTTAAACAACAGTATAAAATTTCATTTTCACTTCTGGAAAATATCATAGCGTGAATAATGCTTTAAATTTTGAACTGCTAAACTCAGCGAGTTTGGTTATTGCTGAGAATTTTCAAGCAACGGATAGAACACTTGAGATGGCAGTCTAATGTATATACTTTTTTTTTTTAAGGAATAAAGGTAACAGGTGACAGTAGTAGATAGGGGTGTGTGGAAGAGGAAACAGAGCAATGCTGTTATATGCAAAATGACAAAACAAATAATAAAGGAGATCAAGAGGTGTTTCACAAGCTGCAGTATTTGTCCAAGGAGTTAACTTCCTTCAGCTACCAACTCTGGCTGTGGTTTCTTGTTTTAAACTTTCATTCTCTCTTTGTTTATAAAAATATTTAATTAATTACTATTTCTTTGGCTAGATCTTACTGAACTATATCAAAGCACAATAAATATGTCAATCATAATTTCTGACCATATTATGTAAGAACTAGAATAAACTCCAATGTAATCTATCGTACACTCAGTTCTGTGTTCATGTTACTTCAAAGCCAATAGCTTCTGGAAGTTGAACATCCCCATTTATAATCATAATTCGTTGTCAGCTACAATGCAAAGTACTGTGAAGGGCATAGACTACAAACCTCACCTAAAAGAGAAGAATATACTAATTTACTGCATTAAAGTGGTTACAACATCAACATCAAAATAGCAGCAACAGCAGCAGCGGCGGCGGCAGCAGTAGCAGCAGCATGTGACCAACACAAGCACGACCTAGTACAACACACCTTGCTCCACACTGCCTCTGTTCTGATAATACAGGTGGGGGAGAATGTGTGCACATACAACGACCTCCCTCTATGTACAGTCAATATTTACATGTCTTGCATATGCTTACACTCAATATATACAATTTTGAATACTATAAGAACATTGCATGAAATGCAGTCATGATTTTCTATTTAGAATGCATCAATAAATGTGCTCGGGTCCATTAAAGAAAAAGGTGTAGTGAAATCTTACTACATACATCTTTGAGAACCACATACACAGTTTTATGAAACTTTGCAAAACAAAAATTGGAAGCATATTTTATCTACGTATTTTTTAACATGCTAATGCAATATATTTGTTTCATTTTATAAGTTCAATTTACTTATTGAAATTATTTAGGAACAGCATACTGTGTTATTATACACATGCAAATGATCTATAAAGTGCATGTTTTAATACATCTGAAACAGTTAGCAAGGCAATGCATTTTGTTGATGTTAAGGGGTAGGTAGTCATGCTCATACGCTGATGGGTTCTATCCTCTGCCATTTCTATTTCAACATTCTTGCTTTTACATTAGAACACTAATGCATATATGCAAAAACAAACCAAGATGCAATGCACCTCAGATTTTTTGTTTAGCTCCTACAGAATACTATCATACTGAATTTGATCATACAATGATATATTCAGAAACTGCAAGTACTGTACTATACCTCAACAAGTTTTATAGCTTCAGCAAATAAGCTTTGCTATCTACTCACTTATGTGGCCAGCATGTTTTATGTTATGCTTCCCTCAGGCTAACTTAAGTTGCAACTGATTTAATGATAAACTTTATAATGAACATTAACATTGAAAGCTTAACTCTTATTCTGTAAATTAGATCATCCTTGGGATCTGAAAGTGGTAACCCTGACCTCCAATTTGTTCAACAGGAATTGAATATGTTTAAATTTTATAGTGCAAATTCAATACAAAACTTGGTCCATGATTCCCTTAAGGAGGGGCTAATATATTTTTAAACATATCAAAATGCAGTCACTAATACAGCACTTTACCTTTCTAAATTTTTAAACATCAGTTAAGTTTTCCATGGACTATGCTTTGCAAGCATTAATTTAAACATAAGGAAAACTTACAAAAAGATACATTAAGCATCCTTTTAAACATAATATCTAAATAGTTTACTATTTTACTGCCAGTATTTGCTACTCATTGCTCAAGAGCCTAATTCTTATTTTATGTATTCATAAATTATTTACTGGTAAAGGTGAAATATATTTAATTTGGCCTTACTATTTTCTTTCTCCACTTGAGTTAGTGGAACATCTTTCGAGTTACAGTCCATCACTAAGTAAATGCAATCACTGACAAAACAAATGGATGTTCATCTGATTTAAGTAAATATGATAGAAATAAAAGTGTTTGTTTCGCTTTTACTAAACCAAAACAATATCAATCTCAAATATTAAAGTTGCCCTATTTATTCTATAATTAAGGTGGGCTATAGCCTCTCTCTGCTCCTGCTTGCATCTGCCTTTAATAATTAATCACAATCTTTATTTCTTCGAAAGTTAAATCAAATTTGAAAAATTCAAGGCCAAGCCAGAACTCAAACCATAAACCTGCAGTTAATTGGGCTGACAAGCCATAGCCACTAAGTTTTAAAGCTAATTCATACTTTCTAATCTTCAGTCTACACATGACTAGTGTGAAAAAAACCATGGTATATGTATGTGTTTTTCTTCTTTTTTTATCTCTTTCTTTCTTTTGTTTCAGATGCCATCGCTCTTTACAGATTAAATTAAACTTTGAGGCATAATATTAATGATGATCTGAGGTCTATATGTTGCAGATCTAGTTACACTAGTGGGAAACACTGAAGTCTACTAGTAGATTTATTTTGGGGCACATTAAAAAGCTTTAGCCTTGTTCAGAGCACTGCACCGTAGCTCTTAGTATGAGGAAATTTAAATGCAAGTTGAAGTTCAACATACATCGATACATGTGACATGTGGTTCTGTATTAAAAAATGGCAATATATAGATTTCTTCTCAAATGAGTGCACAGAAAAAAACACCCAAAACAAAATGTCATCAATTACTGAATAATTATGCAGCATGAAACATTACAAGGGGTCATGCTTTTGGACACATTCTCCCTCACACTACATAGCATACAGTTCCTGCAACAAAACTGAAGCCAAGCGCTCAACATTCTTCTGCAGGGGAAAAATGCTAGCAAGACAATCGACAAATAGATATACACATCCTGTGAACTCAGTTTCTATGGAAGATCACTGGGACAGGAGGTATTCACAAAATAAATTTCCCCAAAATTTTAAATTCCTTTTTTAATTCCTAAATTGCAAAGGAAAGGACTAAATGTACATGAATGTACAGGATTAATACCTTTGCATAATAATGTCACATCTGCTATGAACAATCCAATCATAAATTTCTTTACTTGTATAAAGTTAAGAGCTATCTGTTTGAGTTTTAGGAAGAGAAAGCAGCACAGGAATGCTAGGTAAAATCAGGTAGTGGTGATGGTGAAGAAATAAAGGATATGACAGTGAAAATGTAAGTACAGTAGGTTACCAGGTTGCGTTTTCATGAGTTTGCCTTTCAAGTTAAGGGAAAGTTGTGGAGAAAATTCTGGCAATGTACTGTATTTTAGAGTTCTGAACAAAAGTCACACACATTCTTATATATGTGACAGTGATGGTGGTAGTAGTTGTGGTTACAAGGATGGTGATGGTATTTGCTGAACAAGGAGACACGGAGTTAAACTACATGCCTATTGCTAAATTTTTACAAGCATTCCAGTAAATAATGCTTGGTATATTATTGTGGTCAAAAAAGTTTTTGAAAACTATTAATTTTTCAGTCTCTTCCAAAGTCCACCTGATTCAAATGCTGTTAAAGAACAGTTAAATAACTACAAATGTTTTATCATCATTTACAGTTATTTTAAAACTATTTTCAGCTCAAAAATCATATGGAGCATAGTAACTAGTTCACAGGAAAGATGTAAAAGACAGAAGACAGGCAAAGAAATATGGTAACAAGAGAAGAATGTGAATGTGTGAGTGAGTTAAGTGAGAAAGCTCTTCAACTAGATGTTGAATGAGCAAGATAGTGAGAGATGGCAACCCTAACAGAAAACTCGGTAGGTCAGTCGAGGCCTACCCTCCAGATAGCTCTGGTAGGAGGCAGCAGTAGTGTTACTCAAACCACCTTTCACCATTCCTGTCTGCATCATCATCATCCCCACATCTGTAACAGCAAGGATAACGCAAACAAAACAAGAAAAAGTAAATAAGGAAATAAGACATTTATAGTTCACCCCTAGAAATCATAGGAGCACTTCTTTACAGTTTCTGAATTTTCACTCACATATAAAAAAAACATTCAATTAACTTTGAACATTCTCAGACAAAAAAGAAGTTTTTAAATTGCTGGAATTCTGTTCAATTTGCCACACACTAGACATATCTATTAAACAAAAACATAGAGAATAATCTGCTAAGATATAGTAGCTATTTCCTAATGATAGACCTTAGAAAACATTAATTTAATTAACTTTTCATAATAACTCTGCTATCTTAATGTGCATCAAAGGCTCTGAACAGAATTTGATCATCATAATCCTCAAGCTCTAGCAGATAAACAAGTAAAAAAGCAAAGTAAGGGTGATGAAAATAAACTACTGTTTAATTAAAAGTAAAATCTTAAAAGCCTACAACATACAAACCACTTATTTCTCCTTAAAAAAAAGTGTACCCTTATTTATGAGCTTTACTATAGAAAGTAAAAATGTAAGAGATAATAATGGTTTATGTCCCACAAGGCTAAATTTGGCCTCCTTAGCAAGTCACTGTATCACAGTATATGTAATTATATGCATGGTAGCAACAATGTCAAGTATAGCTTTATACCTTTTATAAAATTACTCTTACACATTCAGTACCACAAGTGAGTTAAGCTATTTAAATTAGGCATACTCTGCAGAGCTTAGATCAGTTAAAATGTCTAAGCTGGAAAAATTTCTGAATAACTTGTTCACTTGCGTCTGATTAAATAGCAAGGTCAAAAATATCTGATGTGTTGCATTCACATGGCTTCACTCAGTCTTCAATAAACTATTCTCATAAAGGCTTAAATCTCTTCTGTCTACCTTTATTAATCAAGATAAGCTTTCACGACATATTTTGTTGAGGGTAAAAGAAGACTATACCAAACTAAAGTGAGTCAGACTTTTAAAAAGCAAATTGCTATAAGATGGGTTTGGAATTCGATGATCTTTGCATGATCATGAGAAAAACTGAATAGCAATTCACCACTTAAAAAATGTATAACTATTTGGCAATTTAAAGCAATAACAAAGAATATATTACAAATGGTTAATGCCACAAAAAATGTTCTTTCACATAAATTGTGTGCTTAATGACATCTGTACTTCTTGTGTAATAAGATTTTGCCTGTTATACAGAGTCATTCAGAATGAGAAGCACTTCACAGACTATTAAAAGAAAATTCAAGATACACATTTTGTCATGTAAATACCTTAAACATATGGTATTTTAATAAAAAAAACTTTGGAGCCATTTTTGAAAGAATCAAAAATAATGAAAATTTTTCCATCTAAAGTGTAGCTCGAGGAGGGGCAGATCTCTTGAAAATGTGTCATATCCTTGGAAGATGCTGAACCTAAATAACAAATTTGGTCAAGAGTAAAACCTGAGTCAATTAAGGACATAAAACAACTCTCACTTTTCTTTTTTGTGTTATGCCATTCACACATGCACCTAATTCTAAAAATGCTTTTTTGTTTTGTGTTCTAGAGAAAGTAAAAGCATATTGCAGCCATATTGTTATATCCCAGCTATTTTTTTATTGTTATAATGAAACAAGAGCAAGACCACAGCAGTGCAATGATAAATTTGTTCACTCCATACTTAACTAACATTTTCATGTAAATATTACACTGCTCCTAAAAAACTCTAAAAAATAGTAAAGAAAATAGAACATTTCAAACAAGGAATTTAAATTAATTTAGGAAAATGAAGCTATTAACAGTGAAGCAACAAGATTCTAAAGTAAGAACAAATTAGAAACTAAAAACTTCACTTATCTTAGTAAGATAACATTACTTACACAATTTTACTATAGTTAATTTAGAAAACACTTTCATAAAAAGAACAATGCTAGTAAAGCATAGATCTAAATATAATAATGGCAGGAAAATCAATCCTTTCAGATTAATTTTACTTTTTAAGATATTTATTTTAGGTTTCAATTTTGTTTGTAAATGTATATTTGGGAAACAGGTTCTATTTTCGTGAGCATACTGTAGCATTTTGTGAACCACAATACTATGGGTAGCTATAACAGAAAATGGTTATTTTAGACAATGATTTTTAAAGATTTTTTATGTGCATTGTCCCTTTAATTTTTATGGCCATATTAGAACATTAGACTTGAGAAACAACTAATGGTGACCACAACTCAATTGAATTTTGTATTTTTAAACATTGATTTAATGCATGTTTTCTATTAAACACATTCACATTCACATTCACATTCACATTCATACTTCTAGACTTTGTGGAGGATCAGGGAATGATTCTAAGATAGGAAAATGTACCCACCCCAGGTGGTAATCAAACGTAAGGCCTCTGGATTGAGAAGCCAAAATGTTGAGACTCAACCACAGAGATAGTGAATTTTTTTCCTGAGAATCAGTGGTTTAAGATTTAGCTTTATATATTTACTACTGCTCAAAAGTGTCGGAACACTCCTTAGATTCAGAATTTATTGTAAAAAAAAGAAAAGAAAGTAATTTTATGCATATGATTACAATTATATACAACAAAACTAATCACTATGTTCTAGAATTTACTTTCTTAAGAGTAACCTCTTAATTTGATCACTGCTTTGCACACTCTGGGCATCCTTGTTATAAAGTCTCTCATGGTTTCTTCAGAAATGTCCTTCCATGCCACTCGTAAATGACTCCATTTAAATTACTCATGAGTCTCTCTCTGACCTCTCTGTTCACATTATCTCAAAGAAGCTCAATAGAATTGCACTTGTGGCTCTGAGGACACCATACTATGTTTTCAGTTCTCTCCTCTTTTATAACCTTTTTTTTTTTTTTTGGTAGTGTTTAACGCCCACTTTTACTACTATGGCACTACAGGTGGTGACACTGATGATATATGGAATGAAGATGGAGCACTGGTGAAATGAGATGGCGGGGGAAACCGGAGAACCCGGGGGAAACCTGCCCCAGCACCACTTCGTCCAGCACAAATCCCACATGCGGTTGCCTGGAATCAAACCAGGCTGCTTTGGTGAGAAGCAAATGGTCTAACCACTCGGCTACGCCGCAGCCTTTTAAAATCATTCAAGATAATTTCTGCATACACAAGATGAACGTTTTGGATAATTATCTTGCTGCAGTGTGAAATCCTTGACATTAACACACTCCAGATGGTTTTGCATTGTGCTAGAGAATGCTGCAATATTACTGTTTTTTCATTATTCCCTCTATAGGTATTTTGACAATGTCACCTATCCTACTGCTGCCAAAATAACCACATACCATCGCTTCACCACCTCCATGCTTCCTGTAGGGGATATGCACTGAGGCGTTCTTTCAAATGCCATACAAGCCTGCAGCCTTCAGTGTCATAGTTAAAACTTTTGATTCATCCATAAACAACACATTCTGCCACGGATTGGTACTCCACAATTCATGTACTTTTGCCCAGTTCTTTTCAGTGGAAGCCCTCAGTAATGATTTCTTTGGAGCAATACATCCCCTAAGGTATGCATCAAGAAGTCTTCTGTCAAGCCACTCACAGGTTCATTCCTCAGCTAGTTGATTTCTGCTGCCAGCAAGAAGTATTCACCTTTACTGCTTACTACTAAGTATTTGTCTTAGGTACATACTTTAGGCCTCCCCTTGCGATAATCATCCTTATTACCATTAGAGCAAAATCTCTCTTCACAGTACAATGGACACTCCCCAAGGAAGTTGTTTGAAGGAATTTTGCTATTTAATGCACGCTATGATCTGATTTGTGTAAACTAACAATGTTTTTCTGTTAAAACCTCATTGTTTTTACCCACTTAGACTTTTCAAATTTACACATCACAATGCCAATCTTGTGCTCTCTTGTGAACCCAGAACTTGCTTGTAACTGCCTAAATCTGGTTTGTTAGCTTATTTGAACATCATCTGGTGAATACACAACATTGTGTTCAAAAGAAACCTTTGAGGTATGTTGCTTTATAAGGAGCATGAAGCTTTGACTTCTTTCATGATAGAAAGGCAGCATAATGAAATGGATTAACCTTTCTATAGGTTTCTATATTAAACCTATACTATCAGCTTTGAGTAGTACCGTATTGCTTCTCATCTAAAGATAACATGGATGTTCAAAAACTTTTGGGCAGTAGTGTATATTACACATCAGCATGCAAAAAATGAGGATTTTTTTAAATAGTCAACCCATAGATTTAAATGCTGTGATAAATGGCTCATACTGAATTTTCCAAACCACTCACATCTTATTTAAATACCCTCATGTCTATCTCAGAGTCTGATTTAAATCCCTGTACAATGGTACAAGTGCATTTTAAATTTAAAAATTCATATAAAACCAGTATAATTTCTTTCCTGATATTTTGCATGTATGATGCTCAAAGCATTCACTCACCAATTTTGATGGCCTAATATGATTGTTAGCCATGGTAGATCTCGAAACAGCCCTCTAAATAGAGCAAAACACATATTTTGTATTGCCAACGACTTTCATTATTTTTCCCCTACTGTAGTATGCAATAGCCTTTTGTTCCTTTTTCCTTTTTTAACAATTTTTTTTCGATTCCTTCTTTCTTCTTCTTCCTTTCTTTCTTTTTTGTTGTCTGTGGGTGAAATGTGTACATTTTAGTTTGCAGTCTCAATGGAGTATCCCCAGCTGAAGGTTACATTGTGAGCAACTTTGGTTCAAAGTCCATGTACTTTGTTTCTTACCTTTCATCTTGTGAAACAATCAAATATACACATGTCTAGCTATAGAAAAATATTTCCTGTAATCTTTAGCTGTGCATTGCATTAAAGGAAATGTCATCTAATGTTATAAGTTCCATCTAGTACTCAAGGACATTTTGGTTCTCCCCCCCTCTCTGGGTGTCAGGTCCTTCCTTCTTCACAGCTTGCCTGTTGCTCCTAATGTCAACAGCTTCATGTTATATGAAAGCAAATACTCCCTTATTATCTTTCTATTTCACACACAGTACATTCCTTGCAGACTGTGATTCATATTCATCATATTTCAGTTTATAGTGAGGTATATCAGGCAACATAGCTGCTCATTTGGTCTTAGCATACCAACAGCGTTAGTTTTTCTCTGTTTGTTAGTCTTTTAAAGGGATCTAGGCTATAAGGCAGAAGAGAAAGAACAACAATGTCCCATAACATATTTATTTCTACTTTCTACTTGATCATAATTTTTTTTGCTCAGATTTTAATCATGTGACTTTTGCCTATATTGCTATTTGTTGTTTAGATTTCCAAATTTCGTGATAAATAGCTAATAAGCTGATACTGCAGTGTGCACAACAGATTTTCCTTCTAGGCAAAAGTATGAGAAATATCTAGGATCACTGATAAGATACAGTCATGGAAAAAGTGATTGAGGACATTAGGGGAGTAGAATATTTTGAAGTCCCATGTCATGTTGCAGTGTGGTTTACACAAGTTGATATTTCCAACATGCACTGAACTTATTGATAGTCTCTGTTCCATATGCTATTGTCTGTCAGACACAGCCTGTCTGATATTTCCAACATGCACTGAACTTATTGATAGTCTCTGTTCCATATGTTATTGTCTGTCAGACACAGCCTGTTTGTGTGTCTGACAGACAATAACATATGGAACAGAGACTATCAATAAGTTCACTGCATGTTGGAAATATCAACTTGTGTAAACCACACTGCAACATGACATGGGACTTCAAAATATTCTACTCCCCTAATGTCCTCAATCACTTTTTCCATGACTGTACATATAGTTTCCAAGCCTCTTAAGTGTAGAAAACTCTTTGGGACATGCATGGATGTATATTCGTAAAGAACATTTGAGTCATTCCACGTCAAATCGAACAAAATATGGCAAAAAATGACCTTGATCTCTCAGATTTTCTTGAAATCTTTTTAGGTGTTTTGGAACAAAATATATTTGACCCGCGTTTCTTCGTTTTGTATAAAAAAACTTTTTTTGGCAGATATTAATTTTTGAAATGTTCCAAAAATCGTGCGCTCCTCACTCTTCGATCAATCATACCTCCGATTGTAATGAAGCAAATTACTTGATCTTTGGCTCAAATTAAAGATAAATTGCAGTATTTTGTGAGGTATTTATTAGAAAATTTTATTAATTATTATTAATATTATATTTTATACGATTAAAGTTTTAAAGTTAGATAATAACATAAACTCGACTATTTAAAAATCTGGAAAAAAAAAACTAAAAATACAATGAAGTTTATTCAATATTCTCAGAAAAAATCAGAATGGAATCTCTAATAGTTCAGTTGTAATTAACTTTGCAAATCAGTGCAGCAAATTCGCGTAGCAGCGGTGGCGGCTACAGTAACCTCACACAATTGCCACCTTCCATTGCGGCAACTGTTCACTGCTTGAGGTTCCATGAATGTTTCAACAGTACAGTAAGGAGAACACTTCTAGCTGACACTATTATATGTACACTATTAGCATCTTCAAAATGTTTTTAAAATATGCATTTTAAACTAATGTTTCCATACAACACACAGCTTTACCTCCTTCTTCAAAAGAAAATTGTTTCACTAAAGCTTCAGTTTTTGACAAAGGAATGAAGGAGTGTAATTTTAAAGCACAGCTGGATCCATCGCTCTTGGCCCCTGACCTTGACTGGAAGTCCTGTTGGCGAATCCATAGCTTTTATCTGTTTCATCAGCTCATATTGTATAATTCTGTGAATGAAACCATGCACATGGGGAGGGAGGGGGAAGGTAGTGATGTCTGCATGATCTGAGACAGTATTGCTAATTCAAAGGTGCTTTTTAGTGCAGCGTGCAGTTGAAGACATACACCTTTGTGATAAAGAGTGAATATAGTGAATTTGTGAGACATTGATCATAGCGTAAATCAATTATGCCACCTGTAAGTTCTAAATTAGGGACCAAAACATTACACAGTCAGAGTAGAGAAATTATTTCAAATGTATGGATGTACATGAGGGAAGAAGCTAAAAGCAAAGGACTGTTTACATCAGAAGATTTTTTCAAAAAAATTCAAAAGTTCAAAAGCACGTATCAGATGCCACAGGAGTATCAGAAAGAAGGTACATCGTGGAGACATTTTTTCCATGGACTGTACTGCCTTAGTAAGAAGTTATCTGAGTAGCATAGCTGACGCGGCAATTCGCATACTGTCTGCAGTCACCTGGCTTGTTACTCGCCCGTGTGCGCTTGCAGGCCTCCAGAAAAAAAATTGTAGCAAATGCACTAATGCAAGCTCCATAGTTTTCAACATCTTATTTTATAGATAAAATGTCAGGGAATACGTATATATTTTATTTAGATTTTTAACACATCGATTTAAATTCTATTTTTGGTTTTACAAAATGTACCATCAAAAAAACAGTCCAAAATTTATGTGTAACAATGATTGATCGAAAGTTGTTAAAAGTGTTATATTTAACCCTTCCAGTGCGTCAAACCCCAACTCTCAACTCTGTATGGCCTTAGAGTAACAAGTGATTTTATATTACGGTGCACGCAGAAATTGCTTAGTTTCTAATAGCCATAACTAAGCAAGTAATTTAAAAATATGGAAATAAAAAAATATGGGTCTCCTTATTTGATGCCTATTATTCATAAAAAAATTTTGAACCTCCTACGAAAAAGTCGTGTTTTACGGTTGTTCGACTTGATGTGGATTGACCCATTTCTCCACCTGCCAGGTACTAAACATTGCCTGAGGCACATGGCTCATGTTGTCTGAATAGCAAATCTTTCTGAGAAACCTTTTTATATGTATGGGATAAATGATGTACTTAAGGTTTGGCTGGTGAAATTTTCCCTTTTTTACTTTCTCTACTGGTAAATAGGGGAAGTATTATATTCCACCCAAAAATTCGATGTCGAGATTTCACCGGAAATATATGTTTTGAGACCCCCTGAATCCAAAAAAAGCATTTTTAGAAAAAAGTCCATGTCTGTCTTGTGTGTGTCTGTGTGTCTGTGCGTGTGTGTGTGTGTGCGCGCGCGCACGCGTGCGTGCGTGACTGTGGACAGCATAACTCAAAAACGAAAAGTCCGCTAAAAACCAAAGTTGGTATTTAAGTTTAATGTCTTTCAAGGATGCGACACGAAGATTTTGAAGAAAATAGCCTCAACCGAAACTACCCTCTACATGGAACATTTTTCGAAAATTTTGATTTTTTTGAAAATGGCTCTAACGATTTTGATTAAAATGTCATATGTTTGAGATATTTTTATGACAAATGAAACGTATATCTTGAATTTTCAGGCTATAGCCCCTGTAGTCGTATTTACTCTGGACGACTTTTGCATAACTGGTAAACCGTTAGAGGCAGACCAAATCATACTATACAAAAAATGTAGATGTTGCTAAAGTACACAATTTATGTCTCAATAAATTTTCTTGTAAGGTGAACCATTTCGGAGATATTCCTTGTTGTGTGAGTTTCGGAAAACATAACTTTCGTTCATTTTTTATATGTTAAGTGTGCAAAGACAACAGAATCTCAAAGCTTTAAAACATTTGACTATCGCACAAAGCCTACTGCATTCTAACATTCCCCTTGCAGCTACAAGGAAATAAGCAGTAAGATAATTTGTACAAATATTTATCTTAACTAACATGAAGATATAGGAATAAGAGTTTGTAAAAATGGTTAGTACAAGAGTAGAGAAAGTCATATGAGTGCAACACATCAGATTTTTCTATGTTATTTTGTTTTGCTATTTTCATGTCAATTTCCTCTGCAAGATTTTATGTTTAAGACATTATAAAACTATTTACGGCAGTGTTCCTTTTGGTTCAATATTATATTACACCATTTTCATTTCTTTGGATTACCCATATGAATGATTCTTCTGTTTCCCTTGTTGGTAACTATTAGATTATCATGTAATTTCATCAGTACAGGGAATGTGAGGACTTGGATCATTTATTTTCTGCAGAATTTGCTGATTTCATTAATTGCCTTCTTAA
Source organism: Tenodera sinensis (assembly GCA_030765045.1). Lineage (NCBI taxonomy): Eukaryota > Metazoa > Arthropoda > Insecta > Mantodea > Mantidae > Tenodera > Tenodera sinensis. Next base: position 286,262,330 of record CM060962.1, on the reverse strand, counting down.
CTCCACAATGGTTATTGTACCTGCAATTTGATCACCCATATGTTTCTTGGTAGATGCTTCCCACTACTGAGTTGGTCTGGGTGGCTCAGTTGGTTAGACTCTGGCCTAGTGATCCCAAGGTTGCGGGTTCAAATCGAGTCCAGACCGATGGCTTTTAAGTGTACTTAAAAATGACAGCTCCATGTCAGTAGTCTTACTGACATGTAAAAGAACTCTTTCGGGACAAAATTCCAGTACATCAGCAATGCTAATGTGATCCTGGCAATTGACAGCATCATTAAACCACAAAATAATTTTAAAAAAAATTCCCATTACTGGACTAAGTAAGTTGGTTTTCACAATGCCTTCTAAAATATATCAAGCAAAAAGTTAAATAAAGTAAGACTCAATTTGCATCCCTTTCACCCCTACTTCATAACATTGCAGCACATCACTGAATAACTGAACAATTGCCACCGTTTGCAGGGAAGTTCATCGACTGCTTCGGTAATAGATTCATATTTTGTGCTGTCAGTGTTGCCATTACTTATCATCCACCCCACCGCTTCCTGGACTGTACAAATTTCTATTCCATATTTTATGCTTCATAACATGAACTATACACAAAAGCTGTGTCAAAAAATGGGAAACTTACACCCTGCAGCCATAGAACGCAAATAAGGCAAACAATTTACTTGAAGTTGTCAATTTCACAAATTATTGTTCATTAAGAGATGTTCATTCCCATTTACACTGGTTTACTACCAGTCTGTGGTGATGCAAGCAAATTTCAAATCTGAACACTGCAATTTATTGCAACCAGTGAAGGAGAACCATGATCATGATGGATAGACACAGATGCATGCACTACACACACCACAACACTCCAACCCCCTCCCTAACATATATAGAGCTTTTCCTAGAAGAAAAAAAGTTTGGATTCAGGGGACCTCAAAATGTGCATTTTCAGTGAAACCTGATATCATATTTTTTGGGTAGAATGCAATACTTCCTCTACTTTAGTTACATAGTAAAGTAGAAGGAATGTCCTATATTCAAATATTTTATGGTCAATGTTAGGTATGGCACCTACATGAAATTATCCTTTATCCAGCTGTTTTAAAATGCTTCCATATAATTAATTAATTAATATTATCTGATTACAAACTTCCAACATGTGTCCACCCCCACCCTGGAAAAAAGTCTGCCAATGAACATGAGCCAGGTTCTCAGAAACAAGTAAGTCTCTCATTACACTCTAGATATTGATAATGCTATTCAAAACTGAGCACAAATTGATTCTAAGAACAAAATATGCCAATGTCTAAAGAAAATAATGGACTGATAAGCAAGTTGGCTTTGTTGTGACTTGGGCAAGTCAGTCATATGGAAACTTCCCCCCTCCAAGACTTAAAACCAGACACATATTCATTTATTATCAGCTAATTTTGTGATTAATGTTAGGAAATAGTTATTTCAAATATCATTTGTTACCAAAGAAGTTAGTGATGCTAACTTTATACCTACTTTTAAAACTTGAGGGCAGGTTTACCATTTGATTAGTAGTTTAATACGAGAAGTAGCATACAGTGTAGGCAAAAAGGTCCTAGCACACTACTTTTTCTATCTGCAGAAATGTTAAATAGAAAAAAATCTGGTATGCTGCATTCTTATGACTTTCTCTACTCACTCTTCTACAAAATATTCTGAAAACAGCTTATTCTTGAATCTATTTCTTGCTAATCAGGATAAAACTTTCATTATACATCTTGTTATAGACAGTGGGTTTAAGAAGGCTAAAGCAATAGTCAGGCTTATAAAAAGCAGGTTGCCACATGTCTTTGAAATTCCATACTCTTTGCACGACCACAAGAAAAAACAAATAGTGATTTACCTTTTGAAAAAGTGTTAAGTATTTGAAAATTCAAGCCAATAACAAAATCTTAGAAATGCTTAATGTTATAAAAAATTACAGTTGACATTAAGTGCTTAAATGATATCTACATTTTTTATGTAATAAGACATTGTCCATCTTTTATGGTTTACAATTCTAAATATATAGTTTATGTCTAATGAAAATAACTTAAAATATGTGGTATTTTAATCTAAATTACTAAGGGTTACTTTTGAGAATATAAAAAGAAATGAACAATTTTCCATCTCAAGGGCAGTTTGGTGTAGGCAGATTTTCTTGAAAATCCTCTTGTCACATTCTTAGAAGATCCTGAACTTATATGCCAGGTGGAAGGGAAGTCATTACATTAATTTAAGCCAGTAGTAGATCTCAGTATTTGGAACACATTTTGTATCTTACATTTTTGTCTCTGACCATTTCCTACGGAGATATTCTAGTTTTGTCAAAGACAAGTTGGCAACACTACAGATTGTGTGGGTGGTCACTTTCCCTAGCTCAGCACATAAACAAACAGTGTAACGGTGCGTCTTGAAAATAAACTTGCCTTGTCCTTCAGTGTTTATTATTCGAGTGTGGGCCAATCACAAGCGTTAGCTCCCAAAACATTAAATCAAAAGCGAAAGCGTCCGACATGTTTACATTCACAAACTAGGTCAATTCCCTGAACAAGCTCAACACAACATTGTCGACTTACCTCATGTCTGAGAGAGCAGCTCGGATTATTTTAAGTGATTAATTATTTTGTAACCCGGTGTGATGTCCCATAATTACTACCAAAGCTATGTCAGAAATAAGTTATGCTATGCATCTCACAAGTAGCAAAGTGTTATCTTTGTGCATTCTTGTGGAATTATGCATCCAATTTGGATAAAACACAATTTATTTTTTCCAAATCAGCTGATCAAAGAACAAAATGCCATTAATGCTGTTACTTGCCTGCTAAAGTGTGCTTCTATCCAATTAGAACAAAGAGACATAAACATGCCATTGGAATACAGCTTGTTTTAGATTTTTAATGAGCAAATAAAGTAGAGGAAAGTTGGACAAAACAGGATAACCAGTCAAAATATAACGGTCCTTAATTTCCACTAACACTACTACTATATTTAGGATTAATGACTTCAATGTCAGAAATCCAGCATTAGCTAAAAACATATTTAGGAGAAATATATGAACTATTATTATGATTAGTCATCTGCTAATACCATTAAATTTCTTATTTTCCTTATCAACAAAATATTTTGTAGAGAACATTTTAAGAATTTTTTTGAAAATATGTATGAAAAGTAGGGAATTAATTCTATAGTTATTTATGTATGGTTTGAAAATTGTATTAAGGCACTTTGGTATCTTGATAAGTCACTTTTTGATGGATAGCATCAGTTAACAATTTTAATGCACTTGTTTGCTCAAAGGCAATTATAGCAGGTGGGAGGTTCTGCTTCAGTCATAGGTTAACCAGGAATTCTACATGATGAGTGTAACAAATATGTCCAGTACAATTATCGTCAATAAAGAGCCATTTCACCCCCCCCCCCAAAAAAAAAGGTCAAATATTTGGGGCCATCTAACCTCTTGACGAATGGATATAAATAGCTTATTATTTCACTGTCACGCAAACACTGTGTGAACAATACTTTAATAACATATTATCTTGATTCAAATGAGTTTAGTCACAATTTAATGTTAACATGACATTGACAATTCACTCTTAGAAATTAACATTTTAACATTAAATTGTAACTAAATTCATTTGTATTAAGGTAGAAATGCATTATTCTTCACACAATGTTTTTGCGACAGTTAGTGAAACAATAAACCATTTATATCCATTTGTCAAGATGCTAGATGGCTCCAAATATTTGACACAATTTTTTTTTTTGGGTGGGGGGGGGGGGAACAGTTCTTGATTGGCTGTAATTGTTACACTCATCATGTAGAATCCCTGTTTAATGTATGGTCGAAGCAGTACCTTCCACCCTGAATAGGATCTGGTGAAACAATGTATTTGGATTAAATAAAATGTGCATTCTAACCTATATAGATGTAATACCATTATACGAGTAGCTACTACTAGTTTTAAGTGCTTTGATTTAAGTTTGACGTTACATTACAACAATAATCTGAATAATCCTGAATATTTTATTTAGAAAATTAAATGTGATGTTACATTCATATGACTGTATGCAATATGGTTTATTGGTGTGTATCTCCTGCAAAGTATTGATACAAAAGCTTTTTCCATCTATTTTACATTAATTTAGATAAAAGTTTGTAAAAATAGTTTCATTATACATTTCATTGAACATTCAAAAGAGACACGATATGAAATGTTTAAACATTGGTCTTTAAATACAGGCTTAAAATTCCCTACTCTTTCCATGACATTGTGAGAAACAATGGAATGGTGACAGCACTTCAGAACATGACAAAGTACTGAAAAATTCAAATCAATAATAACACATATCTCAAAAACAGCTAGTGATACAAAAACTATTTTTGATCTTTGTGCTTTTGTGTATTAAGATTTTGTCTGCTTCTTATGGTGCACCAGTTAAACAAAAATATCCAAAGCTTATTCCAAAGGAAGAGGACTTTAGATTACATATAAAATCTCTCTTGAATTTGCCAGGAATGGCTTATAAATATTTTAAATATCTGGATTTTAGTCAAAATCATTACAGTCAATTTTTATAAAATAAAAAACAATGAAACATATTTCCAGTCTCTCTCAGACCTTCCAAAAATGCTCTTTTGTTTTGGAGTCAGGGGGCCTCAAAACATGTAATTCCAGTGAAATCTTAATGTAAAATTTTTGGGTGGACTCTACATACTATAAGAAGTGGTAGAGAAAGTAAAAATGTGATGTTTCACATTGACACAATTTCCTCTATCATATTCACATAATATATAAAAAAAGGGAACATAGGTACAATGGAGGAGCCCCCACAATTGGGGCAGAGCACCACAAGTAGGCCCTTAGAGTCCTTTTGTGCTTCTACTGTGACCCTTGGGAGGGAGGTAAGAGAGGAAAGACCCAAAAGGCAGATGAACAACAGGCGTAAGTTCAGACAGGGTCTCTAATGTTTCCAGATAGTGCACATAACAGAAACCTCCACCTCTGGGAGCCTGGCAGGGTCGCTATATGAATGTGGCACCCCACCAGTGTAGATCAAGGGAAGTCACCCAATGCTACCTGTCCCCAACACTACAGGCCAACCAGGAACAACACCGGAGATGAAACCTTTACAGTGAGCAAGCCACCACCCAACCTGCCAAACACCACTGCCTGGTTCTGAAATCCTGAAATGGATGAAAGGGAAATGATGGGAACAGGAAATGATGGACAGGAAAGTCGAGGTACTACCTGGCAAAGCCTTGAGGCATATTGACCTTGGTTGTTGAGCACTGCAATTGCTTGTTATCGTGTTTATTAGAATAAAGAAATACTAGTAACTTGGGGTACAGTCAGTGATGCAACATGAAAGAATATCTCACACCTGCCGATATGACATGTTGCTGTCTGAGAGATAGGATTGCATTTGAACAGAGTGTACATATACTGTCTCGTCATTTGTGTGTGACAAGCTCATGTAAACAACTCTGCAGTTCCACATTCTTTCTGATACACCTCATGGGTTCGTCAAGTCAAGTGACAAAGGGAAAACCATGGAAAATCCCAAAACAGAGTGTGTGGTTGACTGAGATTGAACCCATGATCTCCTGAGAGTTGCACATGTTACCATGGTACCACCCCACTCGGTGAGGAAATATATCAATTATACATTATGTTTCTCTCAAATGATGCAACTGCCACTTTCTATTCCCCACAGTACTGCTATTCAAATCTGTTCATGTGGTAGCAGAAGACCAGCACAACATTTCTTCACTAGATAATGCTAATTATACGAAAAATTATGAATATGGTATGTTTATTTTGTCTTATAAAGGTATTCAAAATGACAGCCCTCTGTCTCTATATATGCCTGGTACTGTTGTACACATTAATAAACACTCAAATTTCTGCAACCAAAATATTGTTAAATGTGTGCCAGATACTGTTTTCTAATGCTTTGAGTGTATGGGAATTTGGTGCCTAAACTTTTACTTTAAACATTCTCCATGGATAATAACAATCACATGGATTTTATATCTGTAGAATCAGGCAATTCGAAACCATGTTTGAATGCTTTCATTGTCTAATTTGCTGTATCTTGAGTTACATTATATTTCATAAAGTAACCATGGTCATATTCTGCTGGTGCCCATTCTAAAAGAGTCAGTAAATTATTTACATACTCATACACATCAGAGTTTATGGCTTATGAAAAAAAGTGGAAGCAATAGCTCTTGTTATGCTGATAGCACATTACTATCTCATCTTTACATAATGTAATGATTTCTAATGCAGCTGGTGTAAATTTTCAAATGTTGCATCCACTGTTCTGTAAGTTCACATGAAGCAAGAAACCTAGCCAAGTGTATCAGAAAACTATAGCAGACCAGGATCAATATATGCATCATGGATATACTGCAGCAGTTGGTTGCAATAACGAAATCTTGCAAAATTATCAACACCTATCAGTCTTTGCACTACTGTTACTTTATACCAAGCAAGATGGCACCATTATAACGTACGAGACAGGGTTAAGTTTCTGTCAACTATTCACTCTGACCCAGAGGTTTTCATGGAATTCCCTGGTCTGTAGGCAAATGCTGCAGTGGTTTCTCATCTATGAGGGTAATCCCAAAAGTAAGGTCTCCAATGTGCTGGGGCCACAGGGAAGCTGCTTGCATGGCTGTTGGCCCCACTTTTTTTCCTCCCTCCGCTCTCTACAAAAACTACTACACATTCACTGGAGCTCTCAGTGTTGGCTTGGCAGCCAGTTGTAATGGAGTTCCAGTTAGCCTTTACTGCCGGGTGTGAAGTTCACGCAGTTATTCAGTTTTTGAGTGCAAAAGGCATTAAACAAATCTAAATTATCAAAAATTGACGGAAGTTTGTGGAGAGTCATGTATGGATGTCAAAATGTCTAAGTGTGTAGAGAGTTTGCAGATGGTCGTACTGAATTCATGATGAGGAAAGAAGGAGGAGGCCATCAATTCCCAAAGAGACAATTGCAAAGGTTGAACAAATCATGCTACAAGATTGGCAGATCACTCTCGATGAGTTCTGCATTGTTGTTCCTGAGATTTCTCAAAGCACCATTCACCAGACTTTGAATGAAGTGTTGAAATTTTGGAATGTTGAGCAAGGGCATAAGCTCTCCATGACAATGCTTGCCCCCACACTGCCCGTCAAACCATGAATCTTCTGGCACAGTTTGCATGGGACATCATCACCATCCACCCTATAGTTTGAACATAGCGCCCAGTGACTACCACTTGTTTCCCAAGTTGAAAGAACACTTGGCTAGAAGGTGCTTCAGTAACGATGAGGACAAGGTAAAAGATGAGGTATAACACTTCTTCAATAGCATGGTGGTGGGCTTGTATAACATGGGCCTACAAAAACTGATACAGTATTTGCAAAATGCATCAATCAAAATGGTGATTAATTGGAAAAACAGAAAATTGTTCAAGCTTCAAAACTATGTACAATTTATTGTAAATAAATGTTTCTTTATATTTTTAAAAACATTGGGGACCTTACTTTTGGGATCATCCTTGTATCATTTCCCTTCCATTCTGTTTCCATCATGTTTCAGGTGTGCTTCTGTTACATGGCATATGGCAGTGCCAGACAGATGGCGCAGATGTTTCCTCAAAGTAGTCTGACCCTCTGGACACTAGATGGTTCTTTGGTTGACAGATTGTTCATCACCCTCTCTAGGCAGCTGCAGTAGTGAGACAGGTCTTCGAGCCATTAACTACTGGTGACTTCTTGGCTTTCTGCCAAATGCCTGTAGCCTATAGTAGTTCCTTCACTTTATTCATTTCCCAGACTAGATCCCTCACAGTACACAAGGTTTTATCCCTCATTGTATACCCTATACTATTACTTATTATGGCCTTAATTTTAGCTTCCAAACAGCTCCATAGGCAGATTAGACTGAAATGGCATTTGAAATAGTGCACAAGACAGTGAATTTCTTGTCTTCATTCCATTACAGACCAGGTTTCTCATAACTTTTACTTGATTAGAACTTTTACTGTTTCTTTCAACTAGCATGGAATGGTTTGTTTAAATTTTTCTAAGAACCCACAGATTGTGGATTTGTTAGTAACAGTGACACAAGGGATTCCTTTTTCAAGCTAGGAGTCAACATGTGGCTCTATTCAAGCAAATTTTAATGCAAATAACACATAATGTTCTGTGAAACACACCATGATGTAAACACAGTCAATAGACTGCTTCAGATAATGTTATTTATGCTATACACCATGCCAAACAACATTAGTTTGAACTACAAATGCTGTTAACCTATGCAGGAACATGGGTTAGGCTACTGTAGGGCAAACTTATTTAACCTGATACCTCTTATGGGTCAGATTCAGTGGCTGCCAATTGTAGCATTCAAGATAAACCTTGTACTATTCATATAGTACATTGTATTTTTGTCTCCAGAAATATGCAATAGCTTTATTTTTCATATGCCTTCTAATTATATGCAGATGACAACACTAATAACTTCAAACAAGAGTAAAAACACAATTTTGAACATTAATACACAAATGATCAAAATGGCTGAAATGTGGATCAAAGTAAATTCATTGCAACTTAATAAGCAAAAAAATAAAGATATCCTTTCTAATTTAAATCTTAAAATCTAGATAATAGGTGTGTAAAACTTTTAGGCCTCCATCTTGGTCAAAAGTTAAACTGGGACCATCATATAAATTATATTTGCAATAAACTAGGAACAATATAAGCAAGGATTGGCTCATACATTCCTATTATGCATTTTTCCATTCAATCTTAATATACAGCATTCTTTTCTGGGGAAATTCCATAGGAACAAAAGTAGTTTTTAAATGACAAAAAAAAAAGGCACTCAGAAGTATGCTAAGGCTGCTACATTAGAGTCATGCAAAGAATATTTTAAACAATTGAAACTGATGACAGTACCAGGATCATATGTATTTATCACACTGATTTTTATCAAAGAAAATGCAGAGCATAGTAGTTATAAAATCCTTGGATTAAAGCTGTATAATAAGTTACCAACACATGTTAGTTCACTTCCTATGAATTTCTGGATAAATGGTTAAAAGACAAGGCTTTGTATTCAGTTGAAGAGTATTTTGATGTCAAAGAAATCAATTAATATATTGTAAATATTTTACAATAAAAGTAGCAATATTTAAAATAGTCTAAATCGTTTTATAAAGTTTGAACATTGTAATGTGATGACTAGGCTTCCATGCTGGTTGCAAACAAGGTTAGGTGGTGAGCTACTTTACTGTGCGTGTTTCTACTTCATGTTTGTTGACAGTAGAGGAGGTAGAGAAGGGGAGGATGACACACTGCTACAGTAACCTGTTTGTAAAGCAATGTGACTGTGCCACCCCTACTCAACCTACTCCATTAGATATGGGTGGTACAAAAACCTCCCTGCAAAGATAACTTAAATGCCGGCAACATACAACTGGGGCCAAAGCCCAGTGATGAACTATCTGTATGCTTGGTTGTAAAACAGCTTAATGGTCAATACACTCTATTCTATTCTATTTTGTTTCTTCTTCACTTACTTTATCATAAATCAGAAACTTGGGTTCACATAATAAATGTTGTTGATCAAACCTCTAGGTATTTAATAGTGAAGCCATTAGTCCTATTCCACTTTCAGATATAGCAAGATTTGATTGGTAACATGCACTTGCCCTTGGTTTCACGATTGTGGAGGCAAATCAGAGGCTGGCAGTTTTGGGATGCCTTGAAAAATATAATTCACAAAGAGTCTTACCTTAACTTGATTATATTATCAGTGGCTGTTAAGGAAGGGAGCAAAAGACAGATTGATAATCATTTTTGAATAATGAAAAATGCTCAGCTTTGCATATTTTCTTATGAAGGGGATGAGGGATGAAGCAAATTTGTTTGGTTTATTATATGTGTATTAATTTAAACTCCATATTACACATATTTATTTAGAATCGTGCCATTTCATTACCAAAGAATTTGCTGTAAAATAAAGCTTAATATACACAAAATATACCAAGCATGCAAAAGGATTTCTAAAGCATGATTTCATTCAGTAGACAAACGATCATGGAACTCGAGTAAGTTAATGTTCTAGTACTCAAATCATGACACCCCCCGCCCCCCCCCCCCCCCCCCCATTCCTTATAACAGCATCCATTCTTTCTGCTTTCATTTACATTCAGTTAAGGTTAAAGGGTGGGTAACACAAACTGAAGAGACTATTCTGGCAGGAATAATCAGCATATTCATGACAAAAAGTAACACGGTCCACCTTCTGTGCGTCAGTTAGTATTTGTTTTATCGGTGTCTTTCTGTTTAATAAATCATTTGCTTTAAGCCTCTGATGGGCAGTCCAAGTGGGTTGTACCATAAACCAATTAGGCATGGGCACAGCCAGGAGGCAGTGTTGATGATCGTTCCATTTGGGTTAAATTGTTTCCTTATTCCTCCCCTTGCAATACTCTGCTTGGCCACAATCTTTGTTCATAGGTCATTGCTTGTGCATCAGATTTGAATACAAACCAATAGGAGTGGCACACCCAGGGCTATATTGACACACCTAAGACTACTGTGGAATACAAAAGGTGAAAAGGTTTCACCAATATTAAATAAAGAAACACACTAAAAGACACTAACAGCATCAGCACATTTCCATGCACCAGGCTGTACTTACAGCAAGTAGAAGTATTATGTTGTTTTCTAGTGCCTTGCATCTGGCAATGAAGCCATTAGCATTAGTAGAAGTATTATATTCAACCCAAAAATTTGATGTTAAGATTTCACCGGAAATACATGCTTTGAGACCCCTGAACCCAAAAAGAAGCATTTTTATAAAAACATCTGCATATATGTATGTGTATTAGAGTAGATAGCTCAAGGTTAACAGTGAAATTTGGTGTTTAAATTCAGGATCTTCCATGGACATGAGACTTTAAAGAAAATACCCAACCTCAATTTACCCCTTACATGGAAAGTTGTTCAAAAGTCTTAATTTTCTCAAAAATGGCTCTAATGATTTCCACTGAGGTAAATATCATCAACTTAAGATAGTTTCATGACAAACAAAACGTGTATCTCAAATTTTCTGGGAATGACCTGTAAGATCTTATTTATTCTGACGGACTTGTATAAAATTAGTACACAAAATCTTTCAATCCCAAAAAAATAAAGATATAAATTATGTGCTTAAATGAGGTTAGAAAACATTTTTGGTAGCATCAACCAAGTCTGAGTTATTCTATAGCTTGAATTTTCAAATACTTCATAGTTTTCTCAGTTGCAACTTGCTATTCTTTTATTTGTCCTAAAACTAAACCCCAGAGTAACAGCCCATGAAGGGCCAAGACTTGCCGCCCAGCTGCTGCATCCCCCACCTCTGCCCAGCACAGACATCATGAGTGGGGTGCAGCACTGGAGGGTGGGATGTGGTCAGTGCCCTGAGCCTTCCCCATCAGTTATGCGGCCTTTATGACCTGGGGTTGCTACTTCTTCACCAAGCAGCTCCTCAATTGGCCTCTTCGGGACCTAACGAGGCTGAGTGCACCCTGTGCCAGACCTCCCAGGAGGAAAAAAGCCCCATGCCAGTACTGGGGATCAAACTCAGGTCCTCTGCACCAGAGGCAGCTTTTATTTGTCCTATCTTTCGTTATTTATTTTCTGTGTTCATAGAAAGGCATACTTTATTCTTCTTATACCTACAACAAAATGTGTAAATGAGTACGTAGGTTTGTCTGTATTAAAGAAGTGTAGAGAAGAATAAGCTTTTGAAACACAGTTTGTAGAAGAGTGAGTGGAGAAAGTAATGTAAATGCAACACATCAGATCATTAAGTAATCCATTCTCCTTTTTGTAAGACTTTGAATCTTTTTAAATGTTCTAAGTTCACACATTCACTTTAATTGCAAACAGATTCCAACCCTGTACAGGTTGTCTGCCAAAAAGTCATGGCCAGTAATTAATCAACACATTGCTACTGCAGATTTTTGTGCTAATTTAGGAACCATTCCGGGAATGAAATAGAACTTAATATTATGTGTTCAATTTAACCATGTGACTGAATAGCCACTTTAGTAAACTTGTCAGGTTTTCTTCTTAATGTGCAGCACTATGACACAGTGAAGCACAAAATTAATATAATTTGAGTGAAACCAGTACTCCATGCTCCATTTATTACTAGTGTTTACCTAGAACATGCTTCATTAAGACCTTCCTAACATCATGAGTTAACAGTTGGCATGGGCTGATGCTGTTAGGAAGGTCCTAATGAAAAGAATTCTAGGTAAACACTAATAATAGATCATATTATACTGCTTGGATTTTCCTTACAATTTGTGTTTAGGGCTAACTTCTGTCATGAATCCTCTGTAAGTGCTATGCACTGAAGTTATGCAGTACGATCAAGGAAGACAATAACACTTGTGATGTTTAGTCACAAACAGATGTCTTAAACTTTGAACACAAAAACAAAACAATGTATTAACAGCTGTGCTCCTGTAATTCTTCTTATTCAAAACATATGCTAATAAGGTAAAAAAATTTACATTTTGTTGTTAATAAATGACAATTTAATACATACATTTCTCACAGATGACTAGCCATTTTACATGCTGATAGGACAAAATATACAAATGTTGCCTTTTTTATGAAAATGGATTAAAGACAGAAGGCACAATCAAGATTTTTGCCAAGTGTATTGAATAAAAATTGGTAGGAGATGTTATTCACCAGTAATAAATGCCCTATAACAATTTGTATTTAGTAAAAGTTTGAACCAAATTCTGAACCCCCTGTTTTTTCAGATCTCCTTCATCCTTTTTTATCCTGAGGCCATCTGCTATTAGGCTGTCTGTAGTTACAAATAGCTGTAATAAAGCATAGTTGGAGCTTGAGGCAGATCTGCAACAGTGGGTCTCAGGACTGAAGAGGCTGAAGTAAACTTATAAAATCATAATCAAAATCTGAGTTAGACAAAATAGCTCTAAAATAATAATTAGAAAACACTATGAGGGAGAGTAAAGGACCAGACAATGAATAAAAAGGAGTATGAGGTAAAGAGGAACCAGAAAGAGAAAAGAAAGATGAAAGAGAAAAGAAAGATGAAAGAAAAGAAAGAAAAAAATAAGTAGTGGAGAAATTTCGCAGCATAAGAATCAGACAGATAAGCCATAGCTGACCAATAGAACAGAACAACTCATTTCAGAAAAACAGATAAACAGTAGCACTTTGCCACTTAAGACAATTGAATTTATGTGTAAGTATGCCTGAGGTAGAAGTTTTAACACTGGAAGCTAAGAAAACAGTATTCCTTACTTAAATATACAAAATTATTAGGATATTTGTAATTTTCTTTAAAATGGAACACACATTATTGCAAAATTAGGATGAACAGAAGGGAGCAGATTATAAGTGTTATTGTTTAGTAATGTGTGCTGTTAAATGGGAAAAGAAAAGATTATTACTCACAGTTTTTACATTTGCACTTCTTTATTAATGTTTCATCCTTGATGTCTTCATGACATGCCTTACAGTAGAACCATGCCCTACAAGACAAAACTTTTATTAATTTGTATAAACCATAAATTGAACCTCTGATCTGGTTGCAACTATTATGATGTTCAGCACCCAGATCACCCAACTTTTTGTAGGCAGTGATCATTTGTAGTTTCTCTGCTACCTACCTGCAGTTGTTCATAGGAACTATTATATTCCACTAAACAAATTAGGTGTCAAGATTTATGGAGAAAACAGACTTACATATTATATATATTTCTAAAGAAAGAAACCACATTGTTTGAGCACACAGAAGCTGTCATACCCAGAAGTAATACCAGTTTTTAGAGCAAAACTTCCCCTAAAAGGATGGGTTAAAGTTTACCTCTCTACTCCAAAGAGTGTAAAAGTTATGACCTTCTTTGGAGACTTGAAGGATTCATAGTACAAAATGGCAGATACAGTACCATTTTAAAGGTATACCAGGTGGAAGGTACTCCTTCAGCCATATGTTAACCAGGATTATAGATGATGAGGTAACAAATATGTCCGATACAGTTATTGCCAGTAAAGGACCGTTTCGAGGAAAAAAAAAATATTTGTGTCAAATATTTAGAGTCATGTGACTATTTTCATTTGAATTAAAGTAGAAATGCATTACAGAATTATTCACACAATGTTTGCACGACAGTTAGTGAAATAATAAACCATTTATATTCATTCATCAAGAAGCTATATAGATGACTCCAAATATTTGACACAAATTATTTTTTTCAGTGAAATGGTTCTTTATTGATAATAACTGTATTTGAGATATTTGTTACATTCATCATCTAGAATCCCTGGTTAATGTATAACCGAAGTAGTACCTTTCGCACAGATTTAAAGTGGAAGTATTGTGCCCACAATGTCAAAACTAAATATCAAGTGAAAGAGAAAATTTGTATTCATAATACTGAATATAAAGTGAAATATCATGTCAGGCAATTTTTCCATTTAGTTTCCCCTTTGGGCTTGCTGTCAGCATTTCAATTCTTAATAAAGACTTTTTGTGTATCAACTTCTAATATTTTTAAAACTAAATGCTGTAGTCATAACCTTTGTTTACAAATTGTTTTGAGATAATGAAAGAAAATCAAGAATTGCATGTCAGGATAGTTACCAATTTATTCTTATTTTTAAAAACTTGTTTAAAAAGAGGCCAATGTTCCTTTGGCATCTCCATATTTCATAGGTAATGGACCTACCTTTTCACTTCATCAGCAGACTGAGCAATGAAGAAACCTTGTGTGTTGGCCTGAATCTTTGCTCCTCGAGGATTGATGGATATCTTGCTGTCACTACCATCTTCTCCCTTGATCTCAATGGCCAGTAGCAGCAACTTCAGCTTTGTAAAGCACAGCCTAATAAAATTCATATTAATGAACAACAAGCAGCTTAATTTCATATTAAAACACGTGTAAACTGGCTATTTATATGAATCTAAATTTTTTATAATTTGAAAAACTGTCCACAACATACACACATTCTGCAAAAGTGAATACCAGCTAATTTAAATTGTTTCACCCTGAATCAGGAGTTTACTAATGGAATAATATTATGCTAGTTCGTTCAAAGAAGTTACTGTTGAATGTGTAATTTCCAACCATGTGCCTCAAAGGATACTTTAAAACATTTTAGACATCTTTATTTGAAAATATTGCAATTTATATATAAAGAAAGTAGTCTCAACAACGGATGGTACAAGAGGATCCACTAAGTAACTATAAAGAAAGTAGGATGCATAAGTTTAGATACTATCTAAATGGTAATGTTAACCCAGGTTGAAAGTTTCAATTTGTTTTGGCCAGAAACTTGCTAAATTTCTGTTACAAATGAAATATTTGACATCTGAGACATTATGGCCAGCCTTGAGAACAGAAAGCAAATATGTAAAACGTGAAGCACATTACTTTTTAAAATAAGATACCAATTTTATATGCCTATTAAGTTTCTTGTTTTTTGTGTTTATATGATGAACAAGATTACATATATGTTATTAGAATATGTAATGGCAAAAGCAAATATGAAACATTCCATTTTTAGGCTTAAAAAATGCATGTCTGTTGGATGACATGCAACGTGCTATATTTATATCTAAATGTAATTATTAAAATGAAAACAGCTATCAGTTCAAAGATGTTTAAAAATGTCAACTAATTTGTGACTGCTCGAGACGTTGCAAATTAATTTAAAGTGAATAAAATAAATTAATTAGAAGACACATAGGTATTCATTTTAAAAGGCATGATTAACAATGTCTAGTCATTGTCGCCATAGTTGTAGTAGTAGGACTTCAGGACACAACTGCTGTGGTCATTTGTGCAGAAATATCTCACATATAATTGAATTTTAATAAATTGTTGTACTAGACATCATAATGAAAGTGAATTGTTATTTAATTTTTTATGGTATGATAGAGAATGAGGAATATTAATTTTAATTTGATAATTACTGTATGAATTGCATAAAGGTAGTGGATTATTGAATCTTTGCCTGAAAGAAACAGGATCATTTTGGTGCAGCTTTAAAATGCACAAACAATTTTGTCTGAATTTGCTTTAGCTAGGAAAGCTTTTTGCAGTGATACAAACCACCCTTAGTGAATAAACATCATCATTGAGAATCTGAAATCTAAAGGATTCTAATTGTTTGCTTGGACAACTTCTCATTTCACAAGTATCATCGACCCTGTGAGTTACAGCCAAACCTGTACATACAATGATTGCTGCATTCTTTGGCGAGTCCTCAACTAATACAAAGATTCTAGCACCACACATAACACTTCCTTAGTAGAGGATGGTATGTGCTAATGTCTCTCTCCCAGATTATATATGCATGGTTTTTGTGAATAAAAGTCAGTACCTACCTACTTCTCATATCAGGTATCATACATACAAATTCTGAAAATACTACTAAAATTTGATTTCACTCTGCCTTTAACTTAACCTGAAAAGAATAACTGGTTCTGCACATACAGTTTGAACCCTTTAACCAAAGAATACCATTAGAATTATTTTTCTACCCATTGTTTTATTTTTATTTTCTTCTTTGTTTCTGATAATACAGATTACCTTGAAAGTTTAATTAACTTTAAAGTTTCAAAAATAATTAAGAATAAGTTCACTTATTAATCAAATCTTGAAATCTTAATGCACTTTCAAATAAAACAAAGTCTGCATAGTGGCACAAAGTAACTATTTGATGCCAGCTGCTCTCCATTGTTTCATGAACTTAAAGTGCATCATACTCTAACTTTTTAGCATGGAAAAAAATCAAGATGATATGGGGATCAAATTCCAGGTATCTGCTCTAAGCAGCTGTGGTATTGTATTACCACATGTACAGTCAACATCTCCATTAACATTATGACAAATCAGCTCCACACAGTGGTGGGTAATGACATGTTTCAGTGATTGGAGAGGGAGATAGGAGTACAAATTTCATACAAGGCACTCTCCCTGATGTATATTCCAGGTATGTCTTTGAGGTACAACCAGATAATTCTGAATGTATTCCCCTGCCCCACACCACAAACATTCTGGAACACTAACAATTCTATATAAGCAAGCCTGTTCATGAGGGAGTTAGTGAGTTTACATTATCGATGAGACAAAGTACTGTTCTCTAAGTTGTCTAGCGAAAGCAATTAAATAGGTGTTGAGTTTGCTATTCCAGTCAGTGAAGTGGAGGGGAGGGAAGAAGACGCTCTGCACAAATTATTTATTTCACTGCTATGTGCAAAGGAGTCATGTGACAGCAAAGACTGAACTAAGTTACACCAGTAAAGTGAACTGACAGTGAAACTGAACTAAGTTACACCAGAAAAGTGAAGTATTATTGAAAACTGAATTAACACACAATATCACAGAAGAGGGAACTTTTAATGAAAAGTATGATTTGACTCTATGCAACCCCTATGTTAAGCCTTATCAGTGAATCCAAACAGATTTACCTTACTTTATGAAAAAAAAAGAAAAGAAAGCCACAACAGCCCATCTACGCCAAGGTCTACCGACCTACTGCTGCATCCACCAATTCTGACCACCACCGGCATCATGAGTGGGGTGCAGTACTGGAGGTGGGATGTGATCGGTGCCCCAGTCTCCCCCCCCCCCCCCCCCCCCCCTGCTGCTACTTGCTACTTTTCAATTGAGCAGCTCTTCAATTGGCCCCTCTGGGACCTAAAGAGACTGAATGCACTCTGTGTCAACTAAGTGGGGGAAAAATCCCCATGCCAGTACCAAGGATCAAAGTTGGGTCCTCTGTACCAGAGGCAGGCATGCTACCATTGTGCTACAGAGGTGGTCACCTTACTTTATAACTGAATAAACAATAAAGCGAAAAAATCATATGAAGGTATGACTATTATCTATTTATTTATTAAAATGTCTCTTACCAGAGAGTTGACTATTGTATTGCCTTTCCTAATCAGGGTGCCACAAAGTGCGCACTATCTCTCCAGGCTCCATGTTCTATGGGGTTATGTGAGACAAAAAAGTCAACGAAGTTGCCTTCTTAGCAATTTTCTTACATTAAGACTGTAAAATGTTAACCAATAGAAGATTCCAACTCCAATAAACTTTTGCATTAGGCACTTTTATGCCTGCCACTTGTGTTTATACCCTTCACCAGCAAAGCAGTGGAAGATCAGCTTGCCACTCTTCCTTCTCCAGGCAGCTCTTGGTATCAGCAAGCTGAATGAGATCAATAATAAACTGTATTTAGAGTGCATCAACAATGGGTTGAGAGATGCCCCACAGGGATGTGCAATGAATGATTAGACACTGTCGGCCCCACCAAGGATTTGGAACTCTTCCCGTAAGGGTTGACGTGTATAAGTGGCATACCTACTTCTGTCCTGGTGTGGAAGTTAAAATAGGCACCACCCCTAATGGAAAAAACCCAAAGAGTAGTCACTTGTTGACAACTACCCAATTCTTGGGAGGCAGAGCTGGGTTACTACTCTTCCCTTCCTTCTTGTACTTAGAGGAGTAGCTAAACATCAGCAACGGGCTGAGAGATGCCTCACAGGAAAGTGCAATGAGATTAGTGCCCTGATTGGTTCAGCTTTTACTAATAGTGCCTGAACTATGTATTGCACTTTGAAGATACAGAGTACTTCAATAAAATGTTGATAAATTTCATTAATATCTGTCTTTTAGAAACAATTTCTACACTATATTTTATAAATAATATTAATTCATATTTTTCAGAAACATATGCTTTTCTAAAACACTGTTCAGGAATCTTGGAAGATTTTTTTTTTCATTATATATTGTGTCCTTAGTTTTAAATTGCTCTGATAAATTAGTTTAACATTTAATTTCTGATGTACTAAAAAAAAAAATATTTAGGCTTAAATAATAACAATGGTACATTAAAAGTTAATTTCTTCTTTTTTTAATTACTTTAAGAGCACTGGGCTAAGTGACTATTAAAGCCACAATTCTTAGTGACCTTACCAGATGCATGGGGATGTTCTGTTCACTGTTGATGGCTTGAATCTCGTTCTGGGTGTTTACACTCATGACATAACTGAGACTCCTAAATGTGATATGATATGATTCTTGGCTTTAGTGGTTATATGTATGTAAGTGATGCTAAGAAAGGCCAAGAAGTAGCACAGATTGTACAGAATTCTAGCATATGTGATGTGATCTTACTCTCAGGTAGATTATATCAGGGATGTCCAAGCTTCTCTCTTTGGAGACACTTACATAATGAATGGCTGTATACCACTCCACTCCTTCAGTCAGAGGGATAGACAGTCAGTATCCAGTGATGGACAAATGAGTCCATGGCCATTTCTAAGTCATTTCTTGAATTTTCTGGGAATGTTCTCACAAGACTTGTTCATTGTGGATGATTTTTGCATAAATGGTAAACAGTAAACAACAGACAAAAGCTTACTAAATAAAAAATGTGGATCTTGTTAAAACACACAGTTCATGTCAATACTTTTTTTATTTTGAGTGAACAATTTCTAATATATTCTTTATTATTTGCTTGAATTTGTCAATACTTATATTTCTTTTACAAATAGGAATATGTTACTCATTTTTTATCTGGTGGCCTTGCAAAGAGAATGCAGTACCAAACAAGTCACTAATGAACAGATGTTTAGTGCATAAGATTTAAAAGTGCTTTCGTAAATCAAATGCAATGTACATGTAACCAACCACTATTGCAACACAATGCATGGCTGGGGGTTAAAGAATGACAAGGTCTGTGTATACTGGAAGGAGGTAAGCCCAACCTCCCCTATTTTGCAAAAGTTGGACATCACTGGTTTATATATTTCAAGGTATTGTCAAGGTACTGGCTACTTTCACAGCAAGAACAAGAATATTATCAAACTGCTGAAACTGTACATTTTTAAATGTCTTGTATCCATATTATGCTGTACTACAGCAATAGTATTTTATAATAGTATTGTTGCACCAATATTCTTAACCCCACTCATCATCTCTTCCCAATAAAGTGTAAGATGTTTGTCACCAGTGTTTGCACAGCAATGTCAGATATGAACATGCAATTCTTTTACTTTTTTCACTGGTTGACACTGCCTTATACAGCAGCAGTAACCATCAACGTCTAAATATGTCAACCACTTGTCAGGTGAATGAGAACTTACTTTTACAATGCAATTGTCACCACATGGTCAAGCATTTTTGCATTGATTATTTTAAAAATAATCACACACAATAAAGATGTATGGATCTTTCATGTTTTTGAGCAATACTTTGTTACTTCACTCTGTGTAGGTTTTAATTCATGCAATGTAAAATATGACTGTTGCTTTTGCTACAATATTTTTACCACAAGGTAACATTTTCATGTCTACTATTTTAGAAATAAATTGCACTTACTATTAAAGATGATGTAGCACTAGCACTTGAGCAAGGTTTTACTAGTATTCACTTCATGTAGCTTTTACTTCATGCAAAGCAATGACCATAACATGATTGTTATTGTGTGGTCAAGCAATTCATGTCTATCCATTTACTTGTCAGTTCTTTCCCATCCATATTTGGAATCAGTCACCCAGATTTCATTACTGAGTTTCTTCTCAAGTATTCCACAAATATTTTTGTTGCTAAGTGTAGCTTTAATATTTTGTTTTCTTTCCTTCTGCACAGATCCCCCACAACATTCCAGAGAAACAAACCACGCCTCTAAGCATATGAATTTTTGATTAGTTGTTTCAGGTGCTTAACAATATCAAAGACAATAGTTATCACGATAACAAATAAAATTAATGAATACCACACACTGTTGAAGTTGTTCAGGGCTCTTGGTTAGCCATAACAGTAACAGTACTAGTCTTATAGCAAACATTCTTTACCGTTGCCAGCATTTTGTGCTACACATACTAATTTTAAATGGCATTTGAAAGACATATTTGCAGGAGGGCCTACCTGAAGCCAAAGCTCCCTACTGACCAGAGAAGGCGCATCTGAGTGCTCACTCCTTCCTTGGGTCTTTCCATTAGACCAATACCTTATTTCTTAAACAGCCCCCCCCCCCCCCCCCCCGCATGCCTGCTGTTACACAGGGGATGGAAGTGGATATGCCATTTACGCACCTCAACCCACCCAGGAAGTCTACCTAAGAACCTAGGTGGGGCCATCAGACATCTAGCTTACTGGCTACCAGCTCTGCAGGTTAGCACCCGAGAACGTCGAGGCATCTCACAACCCTGTCCTGACTTAAGGCAGGTTGTGCTCAATCTCCCATGAGTATCGGGAACCACTGCCCAGCAGAATTCTACCCAATCCGAACAACTCCCCTACGGAGGGGCTGAGATGTTCGGCCCTGTCTAGTTCCAGTAATATCAGAAGTACCACGAGTGCTAAGGGTCTGCAGCACTCACACCACAGCAGCTGAAGGAGTCAGAACCCCTCTCCTATGCAATTGAAAGACGTATGAATGACAGTGGTAAAATGCATCTTGTCTTTTTAAATGTGTTTTTCAACAGAATTATTCTCCTTTATAAAAATATATTAATCAATCATCACACCGTAAACAGTACACATTTATTCTGTATATTTTACAAATAAGCAAACCTTTCTTCACTGTATGTATTGCTGACTGTAATATGTCTACCGTTAAATAAACCTGGATTTGATCCACATACAGAAAAAAATTATCTAAAGTTTCATTCCTATAAGATGATTTAGGAAGCCAGGAGACAGAGGATGCAGCTGCAAAATAATCTCTATGAATTACAGGGCTTTCGAATCAGTTCTGCACTGCTGCACAGCCTTTTGCCTGTGCAAGTTTGAAGTTGCTGTGGCCGAGTTTGCCGCTACTAACAAGCCGCATGTAAAACATGTATAAAAATCTTACCTTATAGAAAATGCTGGAAATGTCATCCCTCCTCCACTATACAGGCATTATATTGGGAAAACACATTCTGATTCACACGATTAAGTTGGGCCACTGTAATGTCTCTGATTTCATTTCTTATATTTTGTTTTAGTTCTTCCAATGTGTGAGGATTTTTCTCGTAAACTTTGTCTTTCAGGTCACCCCACAAGTGAAAATCACACACTGTTAGATCAGGGGAGCGAGAGCGCCATACACCAGCACTAATCATTCTATCTTCAAACGCTTCAATAATTTTATCCATGGAGTCCTCGGCTGTATGAGCAGTAGCAGAATCTTGTTGAAACCACCCATATGATTTCTCTCCTTCTGTCAGTTCATGAAAAAATGGGGTCAAAATGTCATTTCGGTACCTCTCTTTATTTACAGTCTGGTCATAAAATATTGAACCAATTATGCATCTAGTGCTAACAGCACACCAAACTCCAACTTTCTGATCATCATGAGGGATTTCTTAAACGCGATGTGGATTTTGAGATGCCCAATACCGACTGTTATGAGTGTTCACACAACCATTTAGATGAAATCATGCCTCATCTGAAAAGAACAGAAGCTGTGGATCGATTAAACCATCATTCACTGATGAAAGAAGCCATTCACAATAATGCATTCATGCTATGGGATCACCTTGTCTTAAGCACTGGACATGTGTACACTTATAGGGTTTCAGTTTTAATAATTTTGTTGCTGCGTGTGCAGAAGTCACTGGAACCCCCACCTGTTGTGCTAATTTTTGGAGTGATTTTGTTGGTGTACGTTCAAGACTTGCGCCTATTTCATCAAGTTTTTCTTCTGTTAAAACTGTATGTTTATGCCTGGGTTTTTTGTTTGGCACAGAACCAGTGCTTTTGAATTTTTTCACAATGTTGTGAATTCCACATCTGGATGGAGGGACTTCACCAGGGAACTTCTGAATATACTCTATGCGAACATGACGTGCAGATTCATATTTATAATAAGTTTTACATATAAAAATACGCTGCACCAAGGTCAGTTGCCTGTCCATGGTGATGAACAATCACTAACTGAGTGCGTGTCTACAGGAAGAAGTGGGGGGAGTATAGTGGAGGCAAGCAGGAGCATGCTTTCGCGGGCAATTTTTGTTGCTACAGACATGGCTGTGGCAACTTCAAACTCGCAAGAGTCTGTGCAGCAGTGAAGAACCGATACAAAAGCCCTGCATAACATTAAGAGCTATTTCAAGTAAAATTTAAAATTTTATCATTCCCAGAATAGTACTTTTATAATATAATACATGTGCATTTTCCTCAAATATATAAAAGCACAAAGCTGAGACTTTCCAATTTCAATACTGAAGTGTCATCCCAGCCCAATTCCTTTAGTTCAATAGCATGAAATCTAATGTTTTAAACATGTAGTAAAAATTCCAACTCTGTAAGTTGCTGTGTTTTACAAGATAAAGGTCCTAAAATGGCAATATTTCTGAACATTTTTTAAGAATTTATCATTTTTTAGGCTGTCATATATATCAACTTGAAACTTCAAAGAAACACCTGCATAGGTGCTGACAATACAACAATATCTTTATATTGATCTTCAATTATACCCAGAAATATCCATGTTTCCCTAGTTCAATGTCTGTCCAATTAAGTCAAATATTTTCTCATTCTCTTAAAATGACCAACTGAAATCAGTGATTATGTTCATGATCTTATAATGTTTGAGTTTAACAAAGTCAGAATAACTCTGTGGTACATAAACATTTCATTTATGCTATCACGGATGATCATTATTATTTTTATTTCCCTACATAGTTGTAAGTGATGCATCATCTTAAAAATAATCTAAATAAAACTGCAGTATGCGACAAAACAAACAGAACTGAAGTTAGTCATTTGCTGTCAAAGTTTCCATAGTAGTGAAGTATTTATTGTGTGTAATATGTGACTCATTGTGAATTCAGCTTTGTGTTGATTTCTCACAACAGAAGAGGTCTTAATCATGGAACTTTATTTCCAGTCATAATGAGCAGGATGCCAGAATGGACAGAAGTTGTTTCATGTTAAAGAACAGTATAAGAAGACATTTAAATAACAGATGTTAGCTGTTATTGTTGAGTACCATCATACAGGACCAGTCCTATGTTAATGAAAGGGGACAGCCCAAGATCCATCATCACAAAAGAAAATCGGTGAATACTTTTCCAACTTCTCCCTCCATTTCATGGTGCCTAATGTCTACATATGGGACATTCTGCAAGAACCAGTTTTCAAGACACATAACCCACTTACAAATATTTCCAAACCATGCACTAATTTTCAGAAATATCAAACGTGTGGCACATGATAGTGCACATTTTGAACACATCCAGCCTTTAATACTTCCCTGCTGCTTGTTTGGCCGCATACTGTATCTAGTTTTTAATGCCTCTCCCTCCCCCTCCTCTCACTCTCTCTCACTCACTCACACACACTCTCTCTCTCTCTCACTCACTCACACACACACTCTCTCTCTCTCTCTCCTCACTCTCACCCACAATACCACAATGTTATATTTGTTTTTACTTCAGAAACAATATAAATATTTGGTAAAAATAAAAGCACAAACATATACTAGCATTACTTTACTACACAAAAGAAAAACTACTTACATACTGCATTGTGCATGCTTTCAGTACTTAAAAATGAAGCTTGGTATAGTTAGTAAGTTAGCAATCAGCTGTTTAAATACATTTTACAAACAATGCATTCATTTCACACTAGTGCACAACACTGCTGTCTACTCGAGGTTTCCATCAAGCAAATGTGTACATTATTATACCAGTGCAGGTGTAACAGTGGACTAGTTATAATACAAAATAAGTTAATTTTAATTCACAAAAATATTTTACATAAAGTGTTTTGAATATGATACAGTTGAAAAGAATTCACTTCCACGTTTAGTTAGAAAACAGTGGTTTTTATTATAAAATGAGATACTGCAGTTGAATGTCCTTTTGAACAAATTATTGGATAGTTTTAGTTAGGAATGGACTGCATCTACTGTGCCATATTCATTGCTTTGACCTATGGGAGAGATGTGGTGAAAAATGGTAACTTTGGTTAAAGATCAACATTTTATTATTTTTATTTTAAAAATATATCTTGAACTCAAAGAAAGAGCATTCTGACATTTTACGGCATTTCTGAAATTTTAAACATTTGCTTCAGACATTATTAAACCTTTACACTTGGTTCTCAAAATCAAAATGGGAACTACTTCCTCAGTCCAAAATTTCATAGTAATATGAGGTTTTCTTTGTACCACTTGTGCTTTATGAATCAACTACTGCATTTGGGCTCAGGGTTTGTATTTTTGTTTGTTATCAGAATATATGAGGGTTGTTTGAAAAGTTCTCAGAATGACATACTAAAAACAAATGACCTCATCAAAAATATTTTTATTTTTAAATGTAGTCTCTCTGTATGCTAACGCACTTGGTTCATCAATGTCTTTATCCCATCTCGGAGGAGTACTGAATCAGCAACGAAAGAGAGCAGACGTGCTCTGAGATCCCTCCCATAAATAAGAGGAAAAAGGATGCAAAGGACATGGCCGGCAAGGATACTATAGAAGAAGTGATGGCAGGGCTGGGAGAAATAAAAAGAGAGAGGAAAATGGTGATCAGTGTCGCATGACATGGAAGAGAAAGTGATTAAATGAAATGTGCTCAGTTGGAAGGAGGGAGGGAAACAAAAGTTTAGGGATAAAGCCAAGTAGGTATTATAAGTGAAAGTGAAGTGAGGAAAAGAATGCGGAAATGAAAGAGATAAGAAAAGACGAAAGACAAAGGACAGTATGTATTGAGTAAGGCTAATAAATTGCAGCTGAATAATAAATAGCACACATCAAATGTAGAGAACCTCAGAGGGCTGTCCAATGACAGAAGAGCCAGGGAGCTAAAGCTCATGTCAGCCCAAGATGTATATGCTCTAGTATTCAATAAATTCAATTCAATTCCATCTCAAAAATAAGATTCTTCCAGATCTAAAAAATACTTGTCAACTCTATGAGTTTTCTTCATCTGAAGAGAATCTTTGTCCATTAAGGAAATTTTTGAGCTTAGGGAAGAGATGGAAGGCTGATGGACCACATCAGGTGAATAAAGTAGGTGTGGCAACAGTTCATATCTCTGTTCATGAATTTTTGCCATGGCAAGGATATGTGTTGCAGGTGCACATTGTCTTGCTGGAGGGCAATTTTCATCCTTGCTAAATAAACCCGGCCTTTTATTGCACATTTTTTGCTGTAGTTGGTCCAGGAGGTTACCCCAGTATTTCCCTGCAGTTATTTGACCATTGGAAAGATAATCTATCAACAGGATCCCCTTTGCATACAGAACACTGATGCCATGACCTTTCTGGCTGATGGTATTGACTTGCTTTTCTTTGGTGATGGAGAAGCAATAAGTTTCCACTGCTTTGACTGCTGCTTTGTCACTGGGGTATAGTAGTGGACCCATGTCTCATCTGTGGTCACATACTGATGGTAAAAATCTTGTGGGTTTTAATGAAAATGTGCCAAACATGGTTCAGACATTTGCAGTTTTGATCCTGTGTTAACAGTCGTGGCATCCACCTACAATTTTTCCATATCCAATTCATATGCCCTTTCAGATGATATCTCTAGACCATTAGCAAGTCGGTGATCCTACAAAGCCATATCATGTACTTTTGTAATCATTTCTGTGGTGGCGACACTTCTTGGCCAACCACTATGTGGTTATCTTTTAAACTGTCCCAACCAAATTTAAATTTATTGGTCCACTTGAACTGTTGGATATGAAGGAGCAAAGTTTACTAATGTGTTCTGAAAAACAGCATGAATTTACTTTCACATCTTTCATTACAAAGTATGTCACTGCTTAAATCTCGGTTTTTTCCATCTTCAACAATCACTACACAGGAACAATAGAGAGGCATAAGCACTACAGCTATATACCCAGAGGACTGATATGCCACATGTTTACTCAAGAACGATAGCTAATTTTTATGTCAGAGTCAGATTGCACTAGTAGTGACCTCTGTTGGTGATTCCAAGAACTTTTCAAACAACCGTCGTAACACTGAAATGCTATTAACAGAAATTGAAAATGTGGTACCATGTATGAATCTTGTTTTAAATGTGTTTTCATGTTGAGAAATTATGTGTTCTAATGTATTCTTTGAAAGTGGATGCAGTAAACAAGTTCAACAGATATTTGAAACCAAAATTTGTACATAAAAATAATCTGAGCAGTTTAGAAAGTTATTTATTCACTAACATTTCTGTATTTGCAAGCGTTACTGATGCTGAAACCCAAAACTTATTTTCTTAGAACAGATCTTTTGTATACCTTGCATGCCAAGAAACAATGTTTCTCAACATTTCCTTGACTGGAAATATTGAAATTTGGCTCATATCTTCTGTATCATTATATTTTCATAAACCAAGATATTTATTTTTGATGCAATGATTTTATATGGATTTTAAAAATTATAAACACTCTTTTTCAATTGAAAATGCTGCAATTAATCTTTTTCTAATGAAAGAGATAAGAAATCTATAACAACCACTGCCACAATAATGATGATGATGACGATGATGACGACAACAATAACAGCAAACACTGTCTTAATGTTAATAATTTATTATAAATTTATAATTTCCTTTGTATTTACAATAGTAGTTACATATTGTGTTATTTTTATGCTGCTAAATGTTAATGTATGTACATAAAAGTTTCAGAAAGTTCCCAGAATGTATTAACACAAATATAAATTATCCTACATTCATATGCAAGTTGTTTACCTGAAAAATAGTTCTTCAATGAAGCAGTTTTGCAGTACCTGGGGGCAGGAGGACCAGAACCTTTGAGCCCCTTCAAATATTCAAGAGGAGCTTGAGCCCTGTCAGTTGCTTTGTTATAGATTTATTAATTTTACTGTCAAGAGTAAACAGACACATATTTCCTGGTGCAAACATATGAGGGCTGCCCAGAAAGTCCTAGGTGTTTTGGCCTATCATGGCGATGAGTAGGGCTAGAGCCACCATTTTGGTGTCATAACGTCTCTACATTTGGTACGCATCCATCTGTGGCAACGTGAGGATTGTGCCTTCCTTACTTTGCTCTCTGTGAGTTGTAAAATTGTGCACTACAATACAAAATCCTGCCACTCTTGAAGTGTGATCTGTGATTAGGTTTTTGTTGGCTATCAACAACATACTAGTTGAAATTTGTTGTCAACTTCGTGATGTTTATGCCAGGGAATAATGAGTGAAAGTCGAGTAAGTTAATGGTTCATTGATTTTCAAAATGGTCGAACCAATGGTCCTATTATTCTTCCAGCACTTATCATACACCAGACCCCAATTTTCTGATCATAATGAGGCATTTCACCCAGTACCACAGGTTTTTCTGAAGCCTAGTAGGTAGAGACTGTTGTGAGTATTCATATGTCCAGTTAGATGAAACCAAGATTCATCAGTGAAAAACAAAAGCTATGGGTCAATGAAACCCCTTTCTATAGATTAGAAAAACCAATTACAATAATTCGCATGTTTAGTGGGATCATTTGACTTTAACACTTGCACTCGTGTATAGTGATAGGGCTTCAGTTTCAATGGATGTGTAGCATTTCTTGCTGAAGATTCAGATACACATGTTTGCTGTGCTAGTGTTTTCAGCGATTTTTGAGGCGAGCACTCCAAAGTGGCACCAATGTCATCCAGTTTATTTTCAGTTAATACTGACCTCTTCCTTGAATGTTTCTTGTCCAACAGTGAACCCAGAGCTTCAAATTTATTTACAATCACATGTATGGTTGTCCTTGAGGTGGTACAGAGTTCAGAAACTTTTCAACGAACTCCCTGCACACACTGCGAGCAGATACATGCTTGATGTAAACTTTACAAATAAACATGTGTTCTTTCACAGATGACACACCATGTTTACTGCAAGACAGAGGCACCTGACTCAGCAATACCAATGAGAGCTGGTACCGGTGCACTTTCAAGCGGGAATTACCAATCCAAAGTCCTGGCAGCTGGCACGGGAGTAGCGAAGGAGAGAGAGGCCGCAAATGTGTTTGAATATAATTGAACTATCCTATATTAATGTTGAATGTTAACTGTCAAATAATAACTTGAATTCTACGAGTAATTTCAATTTTTGGACATTAAACAGGGCTTAATTATTTTTTAAAAGATCAAATTTTTGACTTATCTTATACAGTACATTAAGTATAGTATGTTTTGATGAATAAAAGATACTAATTTTGCAATTTCAATTTTCCATTATTGAGTGCTCCAATATTTTCTTCATTCCAGCACCTGGGGTTTGAAGCACTGATGAAAATTTGTTTGTATATGCCCACTCAACATAATTATATTTGTGGTAACTTGTTTAGGTCATTTTTATACGAAACCTTTACAAAAATGTATAATGGGTATGAGCCTGAGTTTTTCTTTGCTGATTCACCATATTCTTTTAAAGTGTAATCCATATCACTAGAGAAGATTTGTATAACAAAACATAATTGGTGTTTACACATTCTTATGTGGCCAATATTCTCAATGAATAAATGACACACTCCACTTATTGCCTTGCAATAACTAAAGTGCTTATAATCATGCCTACTGTCAGCTACTAATATGAAAATATTCTGCTTAGTAACCGATGATAAAAATGCATTCTGGGAAACTTTTGAACTTCATAATATTGATTGGAAACTGAAGCCATGCTATTAAGCTGGAGTACAATTAGAAATTAAAATAACAGCATAATAGTAACAAAATCAGAAAATTCACCACATCCTCCTGTTATACTAAAACTAATTACTCTTTGGTGGGGCAACTTGTTTTTTAAAGGGTTATTCCATACATTAGGTCAGTGAAATATAAATACAAGAATGAAGGTGAAGTGTTTTAATTTAAACAAAAAGTGCTAAATCCATTTTTCTTACTCTTCCATTTATACCCCACCTTTAACTTCAATGGTCACATTGGTGGTCTTTCCTGTGGAACATATTGCCTATTGACACTGGTGTTAACTCTAGAGAGGGTCTTTGGGCTTTTTGTATGCTAGATCATGCACAGGTTCATACTTCCTGAATCTGGGGAGGGTAGGTAAATAATCTTGACTAGAGAAAACTTCCCACTCCCCAGCCAGGAATCAAATCCAGGACCTCTTGCACAGCAGGTAGGTTTCTTTAGTAACTGAACTACTGGGCCAGCACTTATTCCAACATTAAATGACATACGCAAGTTATGAACATCAAATGTTTCGAAAGTTAAACTTGTAATGGCAATACCAATTAAACATGTCTTATATAAATAAAACAATTAAAACATCAGGAAAAATTTAATAAACTTATGTGCTAGGAGATCTATATTTTAGATAGTCTGTATAAACTGAATTTATTGACAACAAAGTTAACAAATGGACTTTCTTTCTTGTAGGATAACAAGAATGAAGTGAAATTAAACTCATTATGAAATTATTTATTGAATAAGCAAATAAACATAAGCTTTATATTTACTTTTTAGGGCATGTTCAGAAATGTATGATAGATTATTAAATGGGGTGTAATAGAGTATCTCTCAGATATTGGATTCCCAAAATGTTGTCACTGTTCAACTAGATCTAGGAAAAAAACTAATTTTCTCCAATTATAAAAACAAGTCGAAAGGCTACGTAGATACCCAATTTGTGATAGCTGTTGATTCTTAATCCTTGCCTGTACTTATTGCCCTTTTCATGATCTACATAAAGAAATTTTGCCTATCAAGGTTTGTCTGGCCTTTTAGGTTGTTTAATATACTCTATTAATTACATTACTTATTTTTTAAATTTTTGTGCAAGAAAGAATGTTGATGAAATTTGTCATACATCCTACTCTAAATGTTCATTAGCTCCGGTGCCATGCTGTTAAATGTAACATTTTTAGCCACATGCTGAGTAACACTCTGTGTATTAAAAAGCCTTGTTTATTTGAGCATGTTCTCTCGTCATAGCAACCTTTCCTGCAGTATATTAAATGTTTTAATATATTTCTCTTCAAAATACAAGAAAGGTAAAGCAAAATTTAAACTATAATCTTCCATAACATTGTATACTTTTATATTTGGATATACAGGATATACTGAAAAGAGGAGCATCTTCTGTTTTGAGCTTAGTCATATTATACATTTTCTCAAATTTCAGGAGGTATTAATTTTAGGATCCATATCCACATCATCTTTTTTCTCTTACTTTGACGCATATTATCTCCTATCCCTAGCTAACAGTTCTTGAAAAAAGTGTGCAATACATGGTAATAATGGTATTTATTTAGAGAAATGAAAAATATCAATCAATTCTGCATGCAGATGGAAACTATTCACAGCAAAAGCATATTAGGTACTGTGTAAATGAATACACAGAGGATGAGTTTAAAATTATTTTAAGTAGCTACATGGGGGATGTGTTTTGTTACTCAAGTTTTTTATATGCATGATATGTATTTACTTATTTATATTAATAAAGTATTTACACTATCTGTCTTTACTCTTTATGCTGTGTAACACTTCTTATGTTGTAACTATTACTTGAAGAGCCACCTGTTTATGAATAGTTGCTCATTATTGTAAATGTTATATAACAAAGTTTCCAATCTATTCTCTCCAAATATTGAAACCTGGAACCTTTTTAAAAAAATTCTGTATATTTACAGAACTTGTTGTCTTTGTCCCAAAATGTTATCACTGTTCAACTGGATCTAGAAAAAAAACTAATTTTCCTCAGTCAGAAAATCAAGTTAAAAGCTTACAAGATAGCTAATACGCATGTGCTTGCTTCTGTATTCATAGAAAAGTGCATTTCATACGTTTTCATCTAATTAATGATTCATAGAATTTTAATTTGGACAGCACCATGGCTGAGCGGTTAGAGCATTTGCTTACCACATAGGCAGCCTGGGTTTGATCCCAGAGACCCACATGTGGTATATGTGGTAGATGAAGCAGCATCAGGGTGGGTTTTTTTTGTGTTCTCTGCCACTCATGCCACCAATTGCTCCATTGCCACCTTTCCAATAATTGATTTTGCCTGCATTTCACATCATCCTCACTATCATAACTGGTGTTTGGCTGACCACCCGCTTCCAGGTCTTCACTCTGTCTGGTCCATAGGTTCCTGTGCTCCCCACCAGGCGCCTGACCCTAGGCACTGGATTGTAAGTCCTAAGTGCAAGTCCTACACAAGGAGAGGGTAATAAAAAGAAACAAAAACCATATTAATTTCTCCTAATAGAAAGCCAAGAAACGATTTTGCTTTAATAGATAATAGGAAAAGTCTGTAGCACATTTGTCATATTTATACATTTAACTGAAAACACTTGTAGGATAAAAACTCCTGTGGTTTCAAAATATGCACAGCTTTGCAAGTGTGATACATTTTGGCTAAAGGGCATCTGTTGAACTTATATAATTTTAATTAGACAATATTCCTTCTCTTTATTCCATGTTTTTAGTCCTCATTTTTCTCTTTCTTCTCAAGTAAAAGAATGCTTAATGATTATTGTTTCTGAAGCTGTACGAATAGCAGAATAATGAAATATAAGATCATAAATGTGTGCATAGCATTAAATTTTTTAGTACTTTGTATCATGGATGTTTAGTGGATATTTCAAGAAATAATCCCAAATTAGTTTGAGGTAACATAATTAAGGATGCCTTTGAGGAAGGTTACATAAATATTTTAAAAATTTTGAATATATTTAGATATCTGTGTAACATACATGAATACTTTTACTATTATTAGTAATGGGACGATACCATTATTTCTTGATACTCAACAGCAATATTGATTTTTAAGCATTTTTAAGTTTTCTGTGCATAAATGCATGTACCTAACCAATTTTGTTTTTGCTCATCATATACAGGCGATGAGTGGAAACTCGTACATT
The DNA here is from genome assembly GCA_030765045.1 of Tenodera sinensis. Classification (NCBI taxonomy): domain Eukaryota; kingdom Metazoa; phylum Arthropoda; class Insecta; order Mantodea; family Mantidae; genus Tenodera; species Tenodera sinensis. The sequence goes on along the minus strand of CM060962.1, from coordinate 286,229,446 downwards.
GTTTCTTCAACAGAGGTTCTGTAAACTTCACTCTGTGTTTGAATGCAACATGGTTTTTTGTTATATTGTGTGGCTTACCACCACATGAAAATGTTGTTATGCATATTTTACTACTGTTATTATTAGTAGTCTACTTCAAACGAGTTGCACACTTCATTAATGTTTATAACTGGCGTACATTGGTAAAACAAAATATTTATGGAAATTAATCATATAATATACCTGTAAAGATAATATGTGACCCAAATTTGATTTGCAAAACCCTAACAGATGGAAAGACAAAAAATATTTCCATGTGCTGTATTATCTCATGTCTTAAGTTCTGATTTGTTTTTACTAGATTCACATATTTTGGTCACAAGAGTAGGTAAATGTAAAGGCTGAGAGTGAACCACCATGCCAAAATATTTCACAAATGTGATTTAGTGGGTCAGCTAAACAAGCTTCACTTGCAACTCAGTTAATGCTGCATGTAACATGAGCACCTCTGCTTCCTCCCCCATTGTTTTGCTTGTTCTCATTTAGACACAACGGTCAATGGAATGCTGGATGCAGCATTCACTCATTCATTAATCCATCAGCAGCAAATGCAGTCAAGGTCTATCAAGAACTGTCCAGTAACTCTTTGGGGACATGTGCGAGGCAACAACATGAAGATTCTACTCCTTTCATTTCTTATCTAGCATAAATTAAATGCAACCATTTTCAATAATGTAGACTATTAAAAATATCACAAATGTATTGAAGGTTTATCTGAAAGTATTAAACATACTTCGATACCACTGAGTATCAAGGTATTGACAGTATCGAGTTTCCACCCCTGAATGTTATCAACAGCTAAACTCAGTCACTAGGAGTAACATGCATTCTTATTTAATGCTGTTCAGTCATTAGCTACATATTTTGTATTGATACCGCACAAGCTGGAAATTAACTGCAAGCCTAAACAAAAGTTTTAAGTATCACTAAACTAATATCAATATTCCCATCAGTAAACAGTTGTCAACTTGGTTAGTTTCTCACAAAAGCTTGTATAAATATTTAAAATTTACAACAAAAAAATGAATGCACTACTTCCCCTTACTTTGCAGAGCTTCGGATTTCCATAACTACTAGGTAGCTTTACCATTTTTGTAATGTGAAGGAAATAGTATCTATAAATAATAAACTGCATCTATAAAACATTTTTACTAACAATGCTATTTAGTAGGTTATTTTGAAACAGCCTGGGAAGCCTGCGGGGGAAAATCAATTTGCCTGCAACTTACTCGCTGGCTTGCGGAAACGTCATCCCAGTGAAAGAGGGGGATAAAGTTTCTGTATACATCTCACAGCCAGTTCCTTGGAGGTAATCGTTCTGCCAGGCCTGAGTGTCTGGGGACTGAAAAAATCAACAATAGGATGGGTGACTCATTCCCAGGGGGTATGGGGTAAAAGAGGAAGATGGTATTAACAACAAGAAAATAGCAGCAGTTGAGAAGGAAGCCCAAGTAAGATCACTAAGAAAGAAAACATACATAAGAAACACATATTCATATATTTATACAATACAAGCAAAAACAACAACATACAAAAAGATAAAGAATGGTAGTAGCCAACAGACAGCAGGTGTTATAGTTGAACGGCAATTCAAATGCCGCTATTTGATGGCAAGCCTCTTAACAACTACAATTTTATATCTTTTCAATTTTTACATATAATAAAACTGTAAATGAAATTTTCTGGTAACTTTAATTTTGGGTGAATAATTGATGCTTATGTGTATCATAAGCCATGTTGAAGCCAATGAATGGGTGGTATGTGGGTGTGGGTGTGTGTATGTGTGTGCATGCACGCGCCACCGCCCCCCCCCCCCCCCCCTTTCCATACAAGAACAGTTGGACCAATTATGAAACTTGATGTACCTACAACATACTGGAGGTTTCTTATAGAAAATAGGCTACGTATATGTTATCTTAATTACTTGGCAAAAAGGGGCACCTCTAACTGGAACAAAATAAAAAAATCTAAATATCTTGCTTATTATTCAGTGCTTTTGAAAAATTTTAATACATAACCAAAGTAAGTCAGTATAATATTTCTGACAGTTTTATTATGTTTTAGTATGAGTATTTCAGGATTATACAATTTTTTCTTCACTGTCATTCATGTAGATAATTTACTTAACTGCATCATTATTACGGCCGCCTCCATAGCGCAGCGCGCTTGCCTGTGGCGCAGAGGACCCGGGTTCGATCCCCGGTACCAGCATGGGGATTTTATCCCCTCTGGGAGGTCTGGCACGGGGTGCACTCAGCCTCGTTAGGTCCCGGGGGGACCAATTGAGGAGCTACTTGATGGAGAAGTAGCGGCCCCAGGTCGAGAAGACCGCATAACTGGCCGGGAGGGCTCGGGGCGCTGACCACGTCCCACCCTCCAGTACTGCACCTCACCAATGATGCCTGTAGTGGGCAGAGGTGGGGGACGCAGCGGCTGGGCGGTAGGCCTTGGCCCTTCGTGGGCTGTCGCGCGGGGTTTACGTTATGTTACGCATCATTATTACACTGCAAACTTAAGGAAGAAGCACAACTTTGAGTACTGCTACACCTTCCACTTGTGTTTTAATTGTTATTAACACTTTATTATTACTGGTTTTCAAAATATCACATTGTTGAGAGAGACAAAGGAGAAAAAGCAACAGAGGGGCTGGAGCGCAAGAGAGAAAGAGAGAGAGAGAGAGAGAGAGAAAGAAAGAGAGAGAATGAGTGAACGGAAAGGGAGGGAGAGATTAAAGAGTAAAAGAGGGAGGCATGAGGGATTGAAAGATGGACAGAGAGATAGAAAAAGAGAAAGAGAAAGTGAAAGAGGCACCCAAGAGTAGGAGTCCAAAGATAATGAAGTTAATGCAAGAAGACTACATAACAGATCTGCAAGTTCTGCGTATATGTATATGTTGTAGACTTTTGCTGAACTCCATTATTTCCCAAAGATCCTAAGCAGATCAGAAAAGGCCCCCACATGGTGTAACTTCATTCTATACACCATCTGAAGGGACCTCTAAAACCTGGCGGATACTGAAAGGTTAAGTTAGGCTGGCTTAGTTTAGGTTAGGTTCAGTTCAAGTTACACTATATAGCTAACAAGCTCAGTCATTCCATTAAGAACCATTGCAGAACACTTCAGTATATGCTGGCTTTTCATAATCTGCCTAACATCTTTGTAAAATGACAGGTTTCAGCAAAGGCCTGCAACATAGGTATATAAAGCTACTAGTTTGCTTATTCACTATTACATGGGTGCATTCTTATACGTATGTTCAGTAGGTGAATGCAACTATAGCAATAGTTTTCAGATCAGAATGCACTCAATTACTTATCAAATTACAATTCACTGATTTACATAGAGGAACAAAAATTTCTTATATAACCCACTTTCATATTTCTATGAATAAACAAATACTTTTTAAACGTAATGTTTATACTTATTCTGTAATAAAGATCCACAGCTGCTGAAAAATACTTAGTGGATAGAGGAGCGTGGGGAAACAAGCAAGAGAGAGAGAGAGAGAGAGAGAGAGAGAGAGAGAGAGAGAGAGAGAGAGGGAGAGAGAGAGAGAGAGAGAGAGAGAGAGGGGGGGGGGAGAAAGAGAAAGAATGAACAACATATGACAATTTAGAACAGACAGAGTTGACTTTAAAAGTGATTAGATTGCTCATTCATTTTATGCTCACACTCCTAATTTAAATACTGATTATGACATACTCTTAAGCAACATTTTTACTAGCAAGAAGGTAACATTCTAACACAGGTATTTGGAATGGCAGAGTTCACATGAAATTAAATTGAAACATCACCCAACAATTCAGATTTTCAATCAAACAGTCACTCAATTTGGCAAAATCATCCTAAGAGAGCACGGAATGTCTGATTTAAATTTAATATGGGATGCCCAGTATAAAAACTGAAAAAAATCTCATCAATAATTTAAGTATAAAAAACATTTGCAGCAAATGACAGAGAAACCCATAAGTTCAAAGGCTACCAAAGATAAGTAATGAGTAGGCTTAGTAGTCCAGCTACATTTAACAGAAATAAAATTATTGGAGCTCGCAGTATATGTGACGGCACAGTGTGGATATATACAGTTGCATCAAAACATAGTACGGTACGCTCTCTTCTCTAGCTGTACACCACCAAAGCCAGTGCAAGTTATTTCCATGCCCTTGCTATCGTGTTTACACAGTAGATGTGTGTGATCAATTTAGTCTGTTGGCAGGAGAAAATGGAAAAGGTAAAGGGTTGCCGAATTCTTTTTCTAAACCTAAGATTTGAATTTAGATTAAATATTTTATTTAAAACTAATGGTCCAACCAATAATTACTCAATATTAAAAAAAATAAATAAAAAAATAAAAAAGAAAAAGAAATACGGAACATAAAACCTCATAAAAACAATATAAAACTGGATGATACAGTTCAGGAGTTCAGTAGTGATATTTTTATTGTTAATTCAGACTAGATTAGGTTAAACTGTGCAAAATAGACATACAAGTAAAAAAACATAACAAAACAAAAAACAATGCATTGTAAGACACTGCAGTTCTAACAGACACAGAAAATTTACTAAATTAAACTGTAAGAAGCCAGTGCCATCAACAAATTAAATTAATCAGGACAATCATTCTATGTTTCACATAAATTTGTGTAGAATGATGGGCAGGCACCAATATGCCATTAAATAAATTAAATGAAAATGAGTTTAGGGGATTTCTTGAAAAGCGTTCACAGCAGCACATCCCAAGTGAGTCCATTAGTATTATGTAACCAAACTTTATGATGAAAAAATGATGCAGATTAAAGCAGTGTATTAGGAAATAAAATATGTCACAATGATCCAGTTTTCATAGTGCATTGACTATAGGCCTCAAACATGGCATGATAGCCGGTTAACATCTGCAACTGATGTGTCACCATATTCCATCTGCTGTATAGGCAAAGCATGCACAACTTCATTATTTTGGTAGCTCATCTACTAAGCTTAGTAGAGATAATGGATTTCTGTAGAAGATAGTTTTTAGCCTCAAGTGCATCATTTGTGGAAATTGTAGCACTTACATTATTAACAGATATAAGTACTAAATATATGCATCAGAAGAAGACACAGGCATCTAGTTATGAATCTTTAGACTTTATATAATGAATTCTTCTGTACTTACTGATCATGTGAATGCTAAAAAAACACTGACACAAGTGGAGTATATCCTGGATGCCTGACATATTAAACAAGGTTCATTAATAGCCATTTGGAACCTCAAAAGTTTCTCTCCATTTGCTGCAGCAGGAAACTTTCATACTTTTATTATTTTGCAAGTTATTAAACTTTCTGGTAGTTTTTGTCTCTAATATACATTTCATGTGTGTTTAGGCACTTAATTAACATAAAACAATGTTTGTACCCATAGGCAGTAACAGCTTGATGGTGGCTTTTATCAAATGTTTTTTCAGTATATTTACAATGTATGTGTATGTGGAGTTGCTGTGGTGAACATTTGTTTATTCTTTGCAACTTAATTTAGAATATATGCAGTAGTACATAATATGTTTTGTTCTATTCCTTGCCACTGACATCAACACATCTGCTGTCTGTGCAATTTAAGAGCAGCACTTAAACAAACATAAATATATTAAAACTCTTTGAAGAGGGCTGGATCACAACACTGGATAGATGACTGCTCTCACTTACTCTGTGGCTTGAGCAAATGGCATGCCTATAAATGTTGGGCTCAGAGTTTCTGTGTACATTTCCATTCCTGTCCCACGTAAATAGTCATTCTGCCAGGACTGCATATCTGGAGACTGCATATAACACACAACATACTACAATACTACATATCACACTACATCTGCAATTAAGACATAATAAACATATGGCTTTAATTAGGATATTTATTAGTTATATGAATTACACAAATTATCTTGTTAATATAGTTCTGTTACCACACAAACACCTGCTAGTGATATCAGAGCCTTCCTTTTGATGCTTCGCTGTATTACCTGCACCACACAGTTTCTAACCAGTTTTGTTTCCACTCCACTTTTCCTCCTCTTCATGTGCCACCAAGTCAGTTGACAAGTCTTTGTACAAGTGAGTGAGTGAGGGAGTGGCGTTCAAGGTCCCGTAGACAGCTAGATCATTTGGGCCCAGTCTTTGTACAAAGAATGACTGATACATTGTAAGGTCATATTAATAGTGTTATAATGTATTAGTGCTGTCATAATGCCAGTAAGTCCACATACTTTAGCACTTTTTTGAATTTGTGTTTTAATAATTATAGCAACTTATTCTGTGACTTGATACAAGTTTTGTAATAATTTACATAATATAAGAAATTATTGATCCTATAGATGGTAAATTTTTCATGAATTTGAACTCATGGGAAAGCTTATTTTAATTAATTTGGTTTATTACAATGTTAAATTATATTTTATATTTATCTCAATGCCTAATTCTTGTGTAACAAAAAACTCCTTTTGAGAAATGAGATGCTGTTTGCTTAAATCACAAGATCTTACCAGGAAAAAGCAAGACAGTTGGAGAATTGCATTCTGTTCTGGCATATAACCATGGTAGCTCAGTGGTTAGAGCAACCTGACGGAGACCAGAATATCCAGGGTTCAAATCATGGCTATGGCACTTAATTTGTCAGTCTGATTCTACCTTTCCAAAAACTTTGTCCTACATATGATCAAGTGTGGAATAACAATTAATTCCACTGGTTGACGTAATGGTTGGTTACAAGACTTAAAGTACTTACAAGATTGTAAGTTGCCACTAGGGTATGTTATGTCATATGAATTTGAGATCTGCTTGTGGTTTACCAGGAAAAGGTAAGTTGGAGATTTTAACCCTCCACCAGATGCAATATATGCTCTGACATGTTTGAGCACAATATGCCTGATATGCACAAGGCACAACAATGGTGATTAATGCACACTTATGTTAATTTTAGCATTCTAAAATCGTTCACTGACATTTGTGGAAGTGTTTAGAGGTGAAAAAACGAAATTCTTTGTAAAAAAGTTTAATTTTAATTTACAAAATTACAAAATAGAACATATTAAAATTTCTGATCTGCCAACAATTTGGTTTAGACTATTAGGCTTTAAAAGTTAAATGAATCTAACGTTTTGATGAAAGAAGTATTATTACACTGCAGGCATTGCTCAGAAGGCAACATTTAGTAAGAGTAAGCTGAAGTTGAGTAGATTAGGGGCATTCACAGTCAGCACAGCATGTTCCTCAGACTATATTTGCATGCATCAGACAAATTATATTGTGACACTTTTTGCACTTGTAGTTTGTCATCCTCGTGAACTGGTTTCTGTGGTGCAGGAAGAGCACCTATGTCTTCTCCATCTAAATCTCTCAACAAAGCCATTACTTCAAGTTGACTCAGATTAGAGAGATCATAGGATTTCCGTGCCATTTTACATGAAAAGCTAAAAAGTATGAGAGAAAACATCAACATAATACATGTTTGGGGACAATGAGCCTAGGGATCCAAGCTAAAAAAATAGGTATACTTTTGAAAATTATCCACAAATTGTACTTTATATACTACTGGAATTAGTCAAATAGACACTAGTGATAAAGAAGTTTCAACAATACTCATCCTTATAAGTGTGACGAATTCGGGCACAATGTACTTATGAGGCCAATATGATAATAACTACACCCCATGAAGCAAGCGAGCCAAATGAGTGTTAACATTTAAAACTTCAGGTGCAGAGAGGACTATCAGGAGGGAAAAACTCCTACGCTTCTTAGGGGCAAAAGGGGGAACGAAAATTTCCATGCTGTGCCAGTCAGGCCGGTTGCGCCCGATGGAGGGTTAATGTTGTGCCAACATGTAGCCATGGTAGATCAGTGGTTAGACAGAGTCCATTAGATTCAGGGTTCAAATCCCAGCTATGGCATTGAATTTTTCAGCCTACCTTTCCAAAAACCTTGTGCAACACACAACTAAGTGTGGAAGAAGAATTAATTCCAATATTAATGGCCACTCTATTGGCCCACATTTAATTTTTTAAGATGACGCATGGTTTTATTTACCATGAAGAATTAATGAGTGTTGATGCAAATTTTCTTAAAAAATGTGGCTGATGTGTGGTGCCATTGGGACATCATTTCAAATATCTTTTATGATAAAGGCTTGTGCTCATTGTAGTTATAATTTTGTTGAGAAATATACGTGCTTGAATTTAAGGAACTACAAATATCAAACTCTGTCAGCACATAGTATGCTTCCCAGTGCCAAGAAAATTCCCGTCAAGTTGGCCACACATTCAATCAATCCCACGGGACCATATGTGGGATTTGTGATGGATGAAGCAGCATCTGGGTGGGTTTTCTCTGGGTTCTTTAGTGTCCATCATCATTAATTCAACAACATATCTCCTTCCTCACTCTCATACCAGACTTCAGGCTGATCACCCATCCTACTTTCTTTAATCTTTCTCTAATTTTCTGCTCCTCAAGAGGCATCCAACCCCAAGCGCCCACTAGTAAGTCCTTCCTTTCTTTTTTGTAATTACATAATGGAAGTAATAACCAATACTAAAGCTCAAAGTATTCTAAGAGTTCCATCTGCACCAGGGCTGCCAACTCGTATGATAATTACGGGGGCATACAATAATTTTAATGTTTGTACACATGGTTGCCAACCCGTACGATAATTTGAATGTATGATAGTTCGATACTGGAGAAATATAATTTTCACTGGTTTGTCACACTAGCGAAATGAAATTAATTATTACAAATAGTGCCAACACTTTTGCCCTCATGGCCTGTTTCCACCCCTCTAAGGCCACCATTTCCATTCTTACTAAGCCTTCTACCCTTTATCCTCTTATTGCCAGTGTGCCCAGATATGATAATCTCAATGAAGAAGGCACTCTTCAGAAAATTGATGATCAATGGAGAAAACTCGCTAAAAGTGATACTCCGTGTGAAATAAAGAACATGCCGGAACCTGATAGTTTCTGGAGTGCTGTTAAACACGTGTCATCTTGGTGGAAATACTGATTTCAAAGAACTGGCGGAGTTTGCATTATCAGTGATTTAATTGCCCCACAGAAGCGCTTCTTGTGAATGAGTTTTTTTCTAAACCGGGTTTCTAAAAACCAAAGTTAGAAACAGATTAGCTCTAGATATGGTAAATGAACTTATTCTGTCGTCTCAACTTATGAAAGAATGTGGTAGATCCGAAAATCTGTAAGTCACCGAGAAGATGTTAAAGTTTTTCTCAATAACAAATTTGTATAATGCTGCAACAGTTGAAGATGAACTTTCAGATGAATAGTACGAGAAACATAAGTGCTAAAGTTGCAATACTGTTTGAGGTCATCAATCTTGTAAGTGGATATTATAAACATCATTACTATTACATTTCATAAGTTTTATACTCATATTTTTATTGTTGTAGCATTTGGTTTATGATATACAATAATTTTGAATCCAAATCTATAATTTTGAGTGGCCGGTATGACAATTTTACTTTTAAATGTTGGCAACCCTGATCTGCACTGCTCATCTGTACCTGTAAAGTTTTACAGAAATTCAGCGTTCATATTTTGCTGTTCTCAAACACCTGGGACAAAGTTTCTTTCATCCCTAATCAGTGTTGCCAGGTTGAGGGATTTTCCCCACCATAGGTATTTTTCAAACTGAAAGGGAATGAGGGAGTTCTTTGGAAATTGATTTTTCAAGTAAGTTTTTGAAATTCAAGAACTGAAATTCATTCGCCTATGTACTTCTCCTTTTAACCAAGAATTGTTTCTCATTAGACATTTCAGCTTGAAATGAAAGTATTACTTCCTTAACAGTTTCTGCAGTACACATAATAAAATACTATTGATGCAGAAAAGAAAATGCTACCATTTGTCGACGGAGCCCTAAACCCCACTCACAAAAGTTAGGTTTTATGAGCAGAAAGAGAATTATTTTGTTTTTGAGTGATTTTGAAGGCTTATAGGGGGGTTTCCTCTACCAAAAACCTGGCAACACTGTCCCTAATCATGGCCAAATGATTTCAAGAGTACCTTTTAGGGAGAAGCCACAGCTTTTGGCTCACTGCAATTACTGCCCTTGGTCTTTATTATTCAAGCAGTAACACATTTTACTTATAACTATCATCTACTTATTTATCATCGCACTCTCCATCAGGAGAGCTCTTTTCTTTTTTCTTTATTTTTTTTTTTTTACTACAGTTCTACCATAGTTATATCTCAAATACTAGAATTTTTTTTCTCTGGTCAACAATTATTTTAACTTATATTGAACATGTGAAATATGCCTGTACCCAAATCTGGGCATAAATCACCATTTTCTACACCCAGAATCCAAAGAATGCCATTGTTAAATGATTTTGAGTAACCAAAGTTGTCTTTATTTGCATTCCCTGTAAAGGTCAAATTTTTTTCTCTTTACAAATAAAATGATTAATAAATAGAATATAAAATGATTTGCCAATTATTTTATAGTATCTGACTTGATAAATGTATTTTCCTCATGAATTTCAATTAATATAAACTTCTCTCTGAGGGGGGGGATAACTAATGCTGACAAAACACTTGTTTGCTGGTATGTCATAGCAGTACAGCCAATTATAAATACCTCAATAATTTTTTGAATTCTAAGATTCTTGGTGTTAGAAAAAATTAACTATGCAATAATACAGAAAGTTTCTTTTTTGCACTTGCAAGATCTTAGAACTTGCTTATGGCTTTTTCAAAAAGTTTCATACCATATGAAAAAAATATGGTATTTGTAGTTGTTGCATGAACAACTATTATGTTAACAGTACAGTGTTAGTACCCACTCAAAAAGCCACATTAAAACAAAACAATGAAAATCATTGGGATAAATCATGCAACACTATGTTACTCAATGAAATGAAATCAAATGGTAGTTACAAACAGTGAACATAACATAATATTTCCATGTACTGGGTGTCTTCTCATCACAGCTAAGAATTATATTTGTGTCAGTGGACTGAGGAATTTGAACAATAAAATACAGATGCTATTAAAGGTATACATCAGTCATGACTTGGTCAAAAAGGATCACCTAAAGACAGAAACTAAAGAAGCACTCTGAAACAAAGGATAAGTTGTCAGTGCTATCATTCCTAATACTTTTTCTAAGTTGACTTTTAAAGCACTTGTATCACATTAATATTGAAGAGCAGAAATGCTGCAATTTTTATGTTTTTGCTTGTAGAGGGCATTTTCATGCTGATATCCAAGAGGAGCATAGAAAAATGAACATATCTAGTCATTACTGTCCACAGGCTTTAGTTTGACATAAAATTAAACACAATTTAAATATTAGGTTCTCTTTTAATCTTGTAAAGGAAATGCAGGGCAGCTGAAGTACATGAGCCCTAGAACACAAGCACAGAGGAGCATCATTTAAAATCTTTTCTTTTATCCATGGTTCTCCAATTGTGTAGTTATATTAACCCTCTTGCTGCTGCAGCCTAGCTGAGCCTTCTCAAATTCCTTGCCTTCTGCCCAATTGAGTTACCTAACTCACAGCAAAATAGGTACAGATGAAATTATAGTGGAAGATGAATGAATAACAATTATCAGTGGCAGCTCATGCTCAAAGTGTACAAAGGCACATGCCTCCCATTTTAAACCATGGGTACCTTTAAACAATTTCTACATAATTTGTGAACTCAGAAAAAGATTATAAAATTTTAGATGCCCACTCTAAATCAGGGATGCCAATTTGTGATCTGCAGTGTCATTCTCCTACTTTCCTCCTCCACCACCGGTGTTGCGGGTGGATAGACTGTACAGCGTCACAGTGCTAAGAGAGAAGAAGCTCCTTGGATGGTAGGCAAACCAAAGAGCAAATGAGAAGGATGGGTTAAACCTTGTGCCTCCTCCATTAACACCATTGCTCTAAATATTTCAACACTTGTATTGTACTATACAAGAGAAGCACTTGGTGGATGGCCAGGGGGTGGGGAGTGCGTGCAAGCATTCTCTTTGTGCCCAGGCTTAGCAGGCCAGGATGCTTTAATTTAAAAGAAATTTGTATGATGAGCAGGGGGATGACTGGGCTATCATGAAGGGCATGCAGAATCTGGACATGCACTGAGCCTGTCTTCCCTATTGGAGCACCTGAAACAGAAGCATTCCGAAGTGATTTGTCATCAGATTGTTATTACTTCCCATCAGTTGTTTGCTCTTTCATGCCAATGGCTTATGAGGATTCTAAACTATGAAAATCTCGTACACTATAAAGGCAACTCATCTAACATATTGTGAGAAATGATACATCCGGTTACGTCAATGGTGATGTACTCGAAAGATGCCCCATGTTATGTTGCCACATATGGGCCCAGCTACTCGTCTACAGGCCACAACTTGCCACACACACCACCTATCAGCATGTACCCATAGCACCAACCAGTAGTACAGAAAACTAATTTAGTAAACTGCAAGGGAATCATGATTGTTTAACAAGGCCTTTGTAGATTTCCCCTTCTTTTCCGCTCTTTACCCCTCTCCATTGACAGCAGCACTAATGCTACTGGCTGGACATAGTTATGACCAATGACACATTGGCCTCAAAGGAAGGTATTGATGTTTTTTTGGTTGCTCACGGCTGTCATGTCGGATCATGGTCACTGCTGTGCCTGTGTCCACCAGTATCCGATACCACTTCCCTATCTATGTATCCATCCGGGATAAGGCTGTCCTCCAAACTCCTACTACACAAGGCGCGCAGCATCACTTGAAGGGTCAGCGATGGCGGCCCCAACTGCCCCTCATCACACCAGCACTCACTTGCTTTCCGCTTGCTCGTCATTCCTCATAAGATGTCCTGGATGGCCACACTCCTAGCACACACCACTGGAAGATTTCCATCATTGTCCTTGGGTTGTTCCTCTGTCCGGAGACGTCATATAGGATGCTCCGGTCTTTGATGTCGGGGTGTTTGCCACCTTGGCTGCCACCATCCTTTGTGCAGACATCAGCACACCATGGTCTTGTAATCCCGGGCAACAGACACTAATGTACATACTTCGGCGTCATGCACCCCATCATTATAGGCAGCTTTCTGGAACACTTATCCATCCGGGAGGCTCACCAGGGTCTTGTACACCAGTTGTTCAATGGCCAGGACGAACTCCTGCAGCATCTCCCCTGACTGTTGCAGCCTCGTCTTGAGCTCACTGTGATAGGCTACAGCCAGACAGTGGTTTCTGAATCTCTTTTCTACAGCCTTCCAGAGGTCTCTAGATGCTGCTGACGTCAGAATCATGTTCACTGCTTCTGCCACCCGTTCCTGGAGGCTAGCTATTAACTGTGTGGCTTCTTCTGCTGACCATCAGTTGTGGGTGGTGATGGCGGTGAATTGTTGGCATAAGACTTCGAAGATTGACGTCCCGTTGTACTTGCACGTGGATGCTGCATCCATTCTGGTGCCTCGATCTTAAAGTTATTAAGTTTTTAGCCAAGTATTTGTTCCACACTGGCATTCTGTTACTTGGCGTTGACGTCAACTTTGCCTTCCAGTGCACCAAGCCGTTCCTCTGACATCTTTCAGTGTGCCAAGTCCTTCCCCAACATCCTCCTAAAGTTGTTATCTGAAGTCTTCAGGGCGTTAATGTGTTGGCTGAAGTCTTTCATCTTCCTGCCGAATTCCTCCACGTCTTTCTTCAGCACACCCAGTTGCTCGTCAATCTTCGTTGATAGTGCTATCTTCATCCCATATATTTCTGCTTTCATCTTTCCCATTCTGAAATTAATTTGTCTCCAATTCATCCTTTATACCCACCATTTTCAACTCTATTGCAGAATTCACTGTAGTTACTTTGCTTCCCATCTTGTCCATTTGGGATTTCATTTCTGCTATAGTAGCCAACAGTTTCTCAAGCACTGCCTCACCCATGGTTTTCAAATCTTGCTCCTGACACCAGTGTGGCAAATGACAACTGTGGATACTTTTAATGTCACTTTATTTCTTATAAAACTGAATCACAAAACACAGTTCTGTTTTATCATTCACACAATTTACAATTCATTGTGGCTTTGCAACTCAGATATTCTGTTCTATTGTAACCTTGACACAAATACTGCTCACTGTACAAACAACTATATTGCACTCAGAAACTGACTGACTCACTAAAAACTGCCTCCAACTGTTTCAACACTTAAGTGTCCATCTAACTTAGGTGCTGTTGGTTTCTCTGGAAATATATCTTTTCTCACAGCTTCTCGTACTGTCTAGAACCAAACTTTTTTCTACTCACTGCAAATCATCCTTGTGCTTACAAGTAGTGGTGTGAGATATCTCCTTTTCCTTTTTAGCCAGTGCCTTTACATTACATTATGTTTTAAAATGAGCCAGCATTATTGTAAGAGTAAACTTTAATTGTTGGTGAGGGGGTGACTTCCTCTATAAATAGGTTTATTGTATCCTTTAACATTATATTTTACTATTGCCTTCAATACACTTTATAGCCCTATTCCCAAAAATAACCAGTGATATTGCAGACAGGAATGTTGTTTAAATATGCTGCTTCATTCTAAGTATTTATACTTATGAATTTAACTTTAAGACAGAAAAACTATCAATAAATACCTTAAAAATCATGAAAACTTAAGTGAAGGTGAATTATTCATTTAGTTAACGTGTTGTGTATAGTGAATATTTTATGCTAAATAAAAATTGAATACTGTTACTTAAAGTTGCCTTTACGTACATTTGAGAAACGTGAATGTGCAATTTTCTTTCATTTCCTTTCTATTTAAATGCTTTTTACTATTTTTTTTTCTTTTTTTGCAGTGAGATGAATTCATGTTTATAGATTTTATGCAATGTTGTTAACTAGTGCTCCACCTATTTAAAGTGCACGAGCTGCTACTGAAGATTACCTTCAAGGAGGTACAGTCACTTTCAACCTATCAGAAACAAAAGCCCTGGAGAACTATAGAAGTGACATAATTATCAAGCTAACATTAGTGAGCAAATGAAAGCAAGTATAGTAACCTAATTGAGCAGAATCCAGTGATACCAGTAGTTTACATCCCCTGAGGAGGTTGCATTGTTAAATAATCACTTGCAACTTTGAATAAAGAAACAATTCACATATATTAGATTTTAACAAAATAAGTACCAATCTCTGCCAGTTTCATAGGTGCAAGCTTATATTATTTTGAGTGACAGCTTCTTATTTATGAATCAATGTAAAAAAGAAGTGTAATAATAAAGGGAGGATGGATGTAAATTTCAGATTTTCTTCTCTGTTATAGGTCATATTGGAAAGTGAATGTGTGCTCAATGAGCCTAGAGACCTTGGAGATAAGAGTTAACAAATGTTTGTTTGCTCAGGATAAAATTTATTCAGTAACACTCCATCCATTTGAACATACACCCCCAGAATATGAGCATAACATGTTACTTAACATCAAAGAGACAGGTAGATATTTTATTACAACCTGCAAAAGTCAAATTCTTCACATCGATTTTAAAAAACATGCACAAAAGCTAACTGAAGGTCAAAAACTTATTTCTATTATATTCAATATTCCCAAACAACAATTTATGGTTGCATTTTATTACAATGGTATTCACTAATTTAATAATATATTACACTACATTAAAATGGTAAGTGCTGGAAACTGAAACATATACGAGGTGCATCCAGAAAGTAAGTCCCGATGACCAATAAAGAGAACAAAAACATCACTAAGTAAGAAATATTTATTGGAATTATTACATAGACTCACTGGCTACTTTCCAACATAGTCACCACCATTGTTGAGGCATTTATCACAATGGTGCACCATTAATTGTATGCCCAAGTCATAGTATTCTGCCACCAATGTCCGCAGCCACGAAGTCACTTCATTCTGCACCTCAGCGTCCTGTGAAAACATTTTCCTGCCAGGAAATGCTTCATGAGAGGGAAGAGATGAAAGTCACTTGGAGCGAGGTCGGGGCTATAGGGTGGATGTTCGAAGACCTCCCATCCAAACTTATTCAACACATTTCGTGTGGCATTGGCTGTATGGGGTCTTGCATTGTCATGCCCAAGCGTAATGCCTCTTGTCAACATTTCACGTCTCTTGTTCTGGATTGCCCGCCTGAGTTTATGCAATGATTGGCAATATCAATCAGCATTTATGGTCTCCCCTCGTGGTAAAAAGCTGCACAAGAGGACACCACATTGATCCCAGAAGATAATACACATGATTTTTTGACAGAGATTACTTGAATTTGATCTTCGCAGGTGAACCACTATGCCGCCAATGCATTGATTGTTGTTTTGTCTCTGATGTGGCATTTGCCACAAATGTTTCATCCCCAGTGACAATATTGCCAAGAAACTGGTCACCTTTCACTCTGTATTGCTGTAGGAATGTCAATGCTGCAGCCAGACGTTTGGTTTTGTGTTCATCTGTCAGTTGTCTAGGCACCCTTCTTGCACACACTTTGTGAAAACCAAGCCACCGGAAGACAATTTCGTGCAAAAGCGAGTGAAACATCTGGAGAAACTGACAAGAGAGTTCAGAAATTGTGAAGCGCTGGTTCTGCACAATTGCTTGCTGCATACTTTACAACACTTCTGGCGTCACCTGGGACGGTCGGACATTACAGTCTTCGTCGTGAATATTGGTTCTTCCTTCCATGAATTGCCTGCACCATCGTCTTATCTTACTGTCACACATGTCTTGACCATGCACGTGACACAATTGGCAATGGATCTGTGCTGGAGATTGCTTTTGAGCATGCAAAAATCGGATGACTGCATGAACCTCGCATTTGGCAGGAGACAATATCGGAGCAGCTATTTTCTCCTAGCACAGAGCAGTAACTACTGCCGTCACAAAACTGAAACTTTACCATAATGTTACCATATACTTCCTCTCTTCTCCTGTGCATGCGCATTCCTATCCAACTGGCGGTGCTATCTATGGACACGATCGAGACTTACTTTCTGGATGCACCTTGTATATCACTTTTTTTAACCTACAAAGACATGTTTTAAGCAGTCTTGTTTAGTTATTGCAGTCCTAATTTTTGCTTTGCACAAAACTTAAAAATGACATTTTCATATGTAGAACAAAATTCACGGTAGACATGTTATTCTTTTAAACACATGATCAAAATGTTATAACAATTTATTATTTATATTATAAAACCATTTTAATTAACAGGGGTGCTAATGCAATGTGTAATATGTTTCTTTTAAAAGGAATTTATTAGTGGTAAATTTGCTGCCTCTATCCATGGAGGACATCATGCGCAAATTGCAATTCTAGTGGTGTTAAGTAATATATCCCCACTAATTTCTGTTGCAGGCAGTAGTACTACTGCATTACTACAAGAACAGCTGATCAAAATTTATTGGCTTTCATTAAATGATACTAGTTTTATAATCACTGATAGATGTATTTACACAGAGCTAAGCTTACCGTCTTGAAGGACCGCATAGCAAATAGATTGGCCATCATGGTGGAGAATCCAGGTGCAAGGCAACTTTGTGCTATAAAGCCCAATTTTAACTCTGCAAGACAGATCACATCATCTCCTTGCTTCCAGTCCCACGATGGAATATTCAGTAGATAGGCCTGTCGAGATTATCAAATGCCTTGCTGCTTAACTTTAGTAACAAATTTATATCTGTGAAATCTTAAAATAAAAATGTACAGTAGGATCTTTATGACATTCATTATGCCACACATAACCTTCTTACTGTTAAGTAATTATTTTAATTTTTCAATGACTGTTATTATAAAGTGCTCTGTTTATTTCAAAAGCATATTAAAGTCATGCATATTAACTTGAAATATCTTGCACAATAATAAATTTGAAAATCATGCAGCTGAAGACTACAGGAGAAAAATACGATAAATCCATCTTGTAGTTCATAAATGGCACTACCTTCTATTTAAAAGCATACTTCATTCTTAGCTCAGAGATAAAATTCTTCAGAATAACAACTTGCAGTATTTATATGTTTTAATTTTCAGGCTTAAAAAGCCATTCATATAAGATTCTACTTCATGGATATACTTCTTTCTTCCCCTTTAGTCTTCATTTCTTAATTCTTACTTCATTTCATTCACAATGCATGGCTGATTGATTAAACAAAGAGAAATGCACATTTATAAAAATGATTTAAGTATCTAAATTTGATTTGATTAAAAAGGCAGCCTTAAGTTTGGTGGTTAAATATTAATAGAGGCTGCTTCATTTTCAGTGAACAAATACAATCCCACTTTTATGAGAATGAATATAACTCCTATTTAAAATACAACAAAGCATTATCCTATCTTCAAAAATCATTATACACAGCTTTTATGGTTCCTTGAAATTTGGATTTTTACAGTAGAAACCCCTTCAAATAATTATTTCTTAGCTGCAAAGCTTGTTATTTTTTATTTCGTCAAAAACTGCTCTAATGGTTTTGATTAAAACAATGCATGTTAAATACATATGAAAAATACCATCTATATATGATTTTCTGTGAATATACTGTGAACTTTCCTTGATTCGATTGATTTTATATAATTTTGTATAACAAGGATTTTTTTAAAAAAAAAATAGACAAAAACTTGCTATCAATAAAGTATAGAGCTCATTAAAGTATATAATTTGTTTCAAATTCTTTATAACATTAGCCATTTCTGTAATATTTCATGTTACGTGGCCTTTTCCTATCACCTAACAGTTTTTTAAATTTTTCAGTTCAGCGAAATAAGCTTTAAAGATAAACTTTACTGCTCTGGCCATTTAGATAGAACTTATTTGATCAGGTGTTACAGGAATGGTAATCAGAGTTTTTGTTAAAATATGATAAGCTTTTATGGATAAGTATAAAGTCTCAAGAATGTAAACATATGAAAATGTTAATAGTTGATTCTTTGAACACTGGTTCAGTTAATGAATTAATAGGAACATGTTCATCAGTTTGACAATATGCTTTTGCAATACGAACACACCCTGTGAGTTTACTAGAGGATCCCCAGAAAAGCATGCTATAGGAAACTGCAGAATATATACATCCAAAATAGACAGCCCTTAAAACTTCAATAGGAGATATATGACTTAGGATATGCAGTAGATAATGTATCAACTCAAAGAACTATTATTTAATTACAACATGTTTACTGACTTGGAAAGTGCTTTTGACTTCTTAAAGTAATTGCTTTAATTACACGAGTTTTATTCATTCTCAAAATAGCAAACACTTAAAAGATTTAAAATAATTAATAAATCACTTCTGGAAAATACAATAAAGAATCATACCTTGTTGTGATACTGCATAAGCTGGATGATCACCCGAATGTCGTCTGAGTAGTTCTTGATTGAGATGACCCTCATAATGTTGGCTGCGTCCTCAGCATCCGGGTCTTGGCAGTACTTATTGGCCAGCACCAGGCACGCATCTGCCTCATGCACCTGTGCCAGAGTCAAGAGTGCCACCATCAAACCCGTCGCATTTGGGACAAGGACGTAGCCACCACAGTTGTCCATTATTTATAAAATGCTCACAATGCTTTTTTCAGATTATGTTTGTTCAGTGCAGCAGAGAAGAAAATTATACCAAGTCCCAACCCTTCCCAGACCAGAGCCATCAGTTCAAGAGTGGTATAAGAGAGTGCGCACTGCCATCTTCACAATTTCATTCTTTTGTAACCTTAAGTCATTGATAGGAGTATTAATATTATCCTATATAATTCTGAAATGTAATTTATAACACAGGTAGCTATTAATATACTTGCTATAATGTAGGGAAGAAGATATACTTCTTTAAGATCTGCAGCTTTTTAAAAGGTAGCAGCAGTGCAAAGTGAGGAAGGTGGATTACTTATGGTTATTACCAGAGTTAGGATTTATTAGAAATGTCACACTTTTACCTTTCAGGTAAGCACACAAACAGCAACATTTGTTTTTACTTTTAAAAACAGAAAAATATATTGGATAGGAAAATATGTTGCATTTCATACAATTTTGGTAAGATCTTGTATAATTTTGTATAATGGTAAACTGAAAAAGATACACAAAACCTTAGCATACAAATGATACAAATATATAAATCTCTTTAAAACACGCAACTAATTTCAAACAACCTTTCTGTGGCGTCAGCCATTTCAGATATAACCATTGTTAGTGGTTTCAATTTTTGAGTACTTAAATCATTATTATGAAGTACTGTCCCATTCAGTTGTATTTGCTATGTCATGCAAAGAGTATGCAATTTTAAGGCCAGCAGTTAGCAATTTGCTTTTAAACATTTGACTATCACTTCACCCTTGTGGATGCCCCCTGTGGTTACAATGAAATGAGTAATGAAACTATGTACCTCTACAACTGTTTATCTCAATTAACATGAAGTAGATGTAAAACTAAGGTTTTGCAATAATAATTTGTATAGACTATATAAAGAAATGATACTGGGTAGATTTTCATTATTTAAGATATTTGCATTAAAAATGTATATACTGAATTTTCTGGCAACAGCTTGTTAGGTACTCTTCATTTGAACGAATTTTGTACGATTGTAAATCATAATGGAGACAAAATCTTACTGCATCAAAAATGATAAATAATATTAAACTGCAGAATTTGCCAAGCCAATCTTTATGGAGTGCTTTTTGTAACTGATTTGAATTTTTAAGTACTTTTTTTTTTTTTTCCCCATTTTTGTTTATTTTTTTAACGATTGTGCCACACAATTGTCAGAAAAAAAAAATATTATTTTGTTGTTTAACGACGCTGTCAATTGCCAGGATCACATCAGCGTCGCCGGTGTGCCGGAATTTTGTCCCGCAGGAGTTCTTTTACATGCCAGTAAATCTACTGACATGGAGCTGTCGTTTTTAAGCACACTTAAAAACCATCGGCCTGGGCCGGGTTTGAACCCGCGACCTTGGGATCCGTAGGCCAGCGTCTAACCAACTGAGCCACCCAGACCGACACACACACTTGTCAGAGGAAGTATCACATTCCACCAAACAAAATTTGAGATTTCTGTTTTATCAGAAATACATATTTTAGGGCTCCCTGTTACAAACAAGCCATTTTAGATAATTTTCCATATGTATGTATTTATGAGCCACGTAACTCAAAACCAAAACATTGGATAAATATGAAACTTGATATTTAAGTTCAGTATCTTCCCAACATGTAACAAAAATTTTCACAAGAATCCACCCCCCACCCCCACCTCAAACTATCCTTTACATGGAGCATTTATCTTTTATTTTGCCAAAAATGGCTAACAATTTTGATTAAAACACCATATAATTAAGAAATTTACAAGACAAAGTGTATATCTTGGATTTACAGGAAATATAATTTGGAGTCCTCTTTATTCAGGAGCTAATAACTGGTAAACTATAAGAGATAGACAAAACTGACTACACAAATGCTATGGATGTCTTTAAAATACATGATTTGTTTCAAATATTATTTTTGTGAAGTCTGACATTTTCAAGATATTATTTGTTGATGATTTGAAAAATTCAAAACTTTGCTTATTCTTTTTTAAGTGCTGTTACCATTTAGTTATTTCTTGTGATGTCATTGAAAAGCATATGGAATTTTTAGACCAACATATAGCAGCCTGCTTTTGAACATTTGACTATCACTTCCATCTACCATATCCAGCTTTTACCTACAAGGTGATATGCAATAAAACTATTTCTGTGAGCTTTTATCTTAATTAATATAAAGCAGATAAAAAATATGCTTTTCTAAGAATAGTTTTGTAGAAGCTATTTAAAAATAAATGATAGTGGGTAGAGAAAGTCATGTGAATATAACACCCCATCAGATTTTTCTGTAATGTGAAATAATCTGTGAGAAAATTTCAGACACAGTTCTGAAAGTAACAATTTTCTATGTTCAGTGAAAGAAATGCTGCAAAAATAGACACCACAAATTTAAATAATTGCAACCATGCCAAGTAACAGTTACAGACAAGGTTGCCAACCCGTACGATAATTATGGGGGCATACGATAATTTTAATGTTTGTACTCATGGTTGCCAACCCGTACGATAATTATGGGGATGTACGATAATATGAATGTATGATATTTTGATACCAGCGAAATATCATTTTCACTGGTTTGTCCCAACAGCGAAATGAAATTAATTATAAATAGCGACACCACTTTTGTCCTGGTCTCCAACCTTCTAAGGCAACCTTTGCATATCCTAATAATCCTTCTACCCTTTATCCCCTTATTGCCAGTGTGCACAGATCTGGTAATCTCAGTGAAGAAGGCACTGCTCAGAAAATTGACGATCAATGGAGATAACTAGGAATAAGTGATATTCAGTGTGAAATAAAGAACTTGCCTGAACCTGGTGGTTTCAAGTGCTGTTAAACACATGTGTCACCTTGGTGGAAATACTAAATTCAAAGAACTGGCGGAGTTTGCAACTGGACTCATTCTGTGGCCTCAGCTTATTAAAGAATGTGGTGGGTCCGAAAATCTGCAAATCACCGAGATGTTAAAGTTTATCTCAACAACAAATTTGTATAAAGCTGCAACAGTTGTGGAAGATGATGAACTTTCAGATGCATAGCACGAGAAACAAATGCTAAAGTTGAAATACTGGTTGACATCATCAATCTTGAGATCATAAACATCAATACTATTGCATTTTCGTAAGTGTTATCCTGATATTTTGATTGTTGTAGCATTTGGTTTATGATGTACGATAATTTTGAATCCAAATCTATAATTTTGAGTGGCCAGTGCGATAATTTTACTTTTAAAGATTGGCAACCCTGGTTACAGATAAGAGTAACTTTAATGCACCAGATTTCTTTTTGAGTTCTATTGTGAAACAAAACCCCTTATGCGTATAAATACTATTTTCATAGTTTGAATGTAAATTAATGTAGCTCTGATAGTGTAATATCCTGTCATTCAGTAATCACAATTTTACTCATATGTAATTTACAGTAAAAGTGGCATGCCTAACTCAGAACTGCTTCTAAATCCATTTAAATAAATTCTGTTTACCTAAATACTATAAAAACTCACAATCTTCTGTAGATAATGGCATACTTATATGAAAAATCTGATGCATTGCATTTATGCCACCTTCTCCACTCACTCTTCAACAAAGTATTCGTAAAAAAGCTTCTCCTTTCATCTATATCCTATTAATTGAGATAAAAGTTTGTAGAAATCTGTAATGCAGTAGGTTTATGTGAAAGTCAAATCTTTTAAAAGCAGGGTGCTATTTGATGGCTTTGGGATTGTTCTCTTTACAGGTCATTTAGAATAAATAAAAAAGTACAGATTGAGACATACCACTTGAAGAAAGTGGAAGTTCTTGGCAATTTTAGAATTCAAACCTATAGTATAGAATATCTCAGAAATGGCTAATGCCACAAAATTTTTTATTTGATACGCACACACACACAGGTTTATTTCTAAAAAATTATTATTTTTTATTCAGGGATCCTCAAAACATGTATTATCTATAAAAACTTGTCATCAGATTTTTGTTAACACTTTCACTGGCTCCTAGGTACACAACAGAGAAAGTAAAAAGCCAAGCACTGTAATTAAGGATAGAGTAATTTTGGATCATCCAACAAAAGCAAGCACGTAGCAAAACACAAGGAAAGGCAGGGTATGTAGTAGTAGTTCTTCTCTGTTGTCATTAAACTTGGTTTAAATTGTTATATTAAGATAACAGATTAGTTTTGTTACAACGAAGAAGGCAAGTCATATTTGAATCTCTTTACCTTTCTGATGACACTGGTCAGGGAGAGACCAAGTCTCTGTATAATTCTTTCTGTGCTCACTGATAGCATTCCAACAAGCAAAGTAAATGAATTAAAATCTCAAGCCAGATCAGGGCTTCATAACATGCAATTCCTTTAATTGTAATACCATTCATGGATCAAGTGTTCATACCAAACAATCTGAGGCAATGTTATGCAAGTGCTGTTTTGTTATTGGGCTAAAACTGCTATTTGTTCTAGTGACATGTTTGAATAGGAAACTTCCTTCGTAAAGCAGTAGCAAAACAAGAGTGATACACAATGTTAATATAATCTGAATACATGTAAAAAAATAATTATGTATGTTAATCCACAAAATAGAAGTTTGCTGCTGAGCAGCCAGATTAAAATATCTTACAATATATTAAAATATTATTTGCTGCTGTGGACAATGTAAGAACCACAAGTACATGGTACCTTAAGGGAGCATCTAAATCTGCTGGAGTAAGTTTAATCCATATTTCTTTTCAAAATGTCTTTCAATTAGGAAATAATAAAGTGGGATACCTCTAAGCTTTAAATCTCTCATGGGATAATCAACACATTATTAAATTTCTCAGCAGTATATCCACCTTCTTTCACAGGCAGACAACCACACATAGTTCTGTCTTAAATATTTCAATTTGTAGCCTTAATATGAATTTTATTAAATTCCATAAACTGCTTTCTAGCTTAAGGGTACCTTCATTAAACAATAAAACTTACCCAAAAATACATTTTTAGTTCTTGGTATAATTGCAATTTCCTCTTTAATTTACTATATATTTTATCACTGCAGGTAGAAAACTTATTTTTAAATATGTGTTCAAAAATGGTATTGCATCTGAAATTTTGTATTGTGAATTCTGCACCTCTTCCCAGAAAAACTTAACTGCTATCCACTTAGTAGAGAGGTAAACTATATCCCATCTTTTAGGGAAGATTTACTCTACAAATTGGTACCACTGTTAAGTATGGCAGCTTCTGTGTGATTAAGCCATATAATTTCTTAGTTTGCCAATATATATACAAATCTTTTTCCTCCACATTTCCTTTGAACAGCTTTTTCACTGAATAACATTTTCTGATATAAATGGCACATTTTCTCAAGCTATTGAATGTAGCTAAATCAAATTTTAAGATGATTAAAACAACCTCAGATGCTCTTGTGGAACTACCTTGAGGTTAGCAATTTTAATCAAAAGAAGTTACAATTAACCTCCATGGTGTGAGGATAGTGTCTTTACCTCACACTCATGAGGTCCCAAATTCAAATCTTGGTGAGTGCAAGATAACAGGACCGGGCCTTCTTCAGAGTTTTCCCTTATCCTGAGAAAATGAACATTGGGTAACCCACAGCTCCAAGGGCCCCTAAGCCCAGCATCATTTCAGCCATTTTCATTCATTCATACACCATCTGAGATGATCTACCTGGTTAAAGGACACTAAACTTAAAAATAAAAGTAAGAAAATAATACTATCTACCTTAATAAACCAATTTATTGTATAAAAGAAAACCACTGAACTCACACAGCATGCATCTACATCCTATATAAATTTTAGACTGATATCTTAAACAGTTTCCGAGATAATGGACCATGAATTTGGCAGATTTAACATTGGTTTTATGGGGCTTTTAATCTCCCTTTAAAGATATTCACAATGTCTGATAATATTAATATACATATATTAGACATATCACATTATGTTTAACGAGTACAGACAATGGCATAGGATTGTTTCCAAATCAAAGAACAAAGAAAATGTCAAGATGAAGACAAACTACCTCTCTTTTTTAAGAACTAAAATATAATTTATATACTTGAACATATATCTTTATTTGTATTTAGCTGCTATGATTTTATGTAAATTCCATTCCATAGAATAACCCCCTGTGTCCAACGTTAGAGCCAACGTTAGAGAAAGAAAATGTTAATTTAGTATTACTTGTAAAACAAAAGGGTTTTCTGCAAGGAAGAACAGCAAGTAAAAGGATATGCCACATTTTATAAAGTGAAGGAGAAAGGTAAAGAGAAAGGTGCCAACTTCCTGAAGTTGAAACCTGGGAAACTTTCCCTTGTCAAATGAAGTGTAATAGTTTTGCAATTACATGAAATTTAGAATGTGTAAACTGTTAAGTACAATAAATTTATAAAAATTCCATGTCAAATAAATGGGAATTTTGCTGTATAAAAATCCTTGAAGACCTTGTATTATTGATGTTGAAATTCTTTCTGCTACCATAATAAACATATATTAAAGCAAAAACACCAAAACACTTCTTCCTAGGCTGTACATACATTTCTAGTCCATATTTTATACTTACTAAGGTGAAGTATAACCAAAAGCTGTCATACAAATGAGAATACTGCACAGTGATAAAATGAAAAGAAGATAAACAATTTGAATGAGGGAGTTGGATTTACCATTCATGTTATACATTACTGAAGGTTTGCATGTTTGCACCTACATATTACTGGCTACTAGAGGTCACTAGGGGTGTAATAAATTTTAAGTCTGAAGGCTATGCATTTTGTTGCAGCCCAGTGAAGAGGGAAAATGATATTGATGAAACACGCACCCCCACATCCCCACCCACACACCCACACACAGATAAGCTCTGGATTATCATAGCATTGTATGTTAGAGCAAGACATTCACCCTGTAATGGTCAGTTAGAATATAATTAAATAGTTACATGTGCACAGGGTTTCACTACTACCTCCCCCTCCCCAAGCACTGCCTGGCATTCACCCTAAGTGCTAGCTTGTAAACAACATACTGGTCGGTATACTAGAAGTACACCAGTCCTAAATGCATGCCAGAAGCCTATACATAAAGGCCCCTGCTCTTATACACTTTACAGGCAAACTGTGAAAGTTATTACGCATGTATATGGATCAAGTACCCTGCATATAATGAATCTTTCCATCTCCTCGATCTTTTGCATCATAGAGTATTAGATTGTAAATTATTGTTAAATTTTTGGGCAAGATGCAGTGTGTAGTCAAGTACTCAAGCTTTACTGTGACAGAAAATCAAGTTAAGGACCTATAAACACAGCACCCCATAACAAGGGGGAAATATATGTGAATAAGACGAATGGGCTCAGAAGTTACTAAGCCATTACACAAAAGAATAATGGATAAATTCTTTACCATCATACACAACTCTGAGTGGTTCTCCACTAGCTATATTGACATGGATAATTGAGAAGGACTCGTGAACAGATGATCTGCAGTTCAAATTCAGCAAGGCCTACACTTCCTCGGAGGTACCCTAAACTTAGGTCTGGAATGTTTTCTTCTCAATTTTTTCAATTATCATTTCACTTTATGTATCATCAATATCCCACCTGTGGCACCATATCTGGTAAGAATGGGGATAAAACACTACTAAGTAAAATCCCCCTAGCCACACCAGTGCCATCATATTATACACAAATTATGTGGGACTTTTGAGTCCCATCTCTATAACTTGTAAGGAGCCATGGAATCTATGTGGGTTGCCCTGCCTATAAAACATAGCAAATCCATTACTGCTCAAAGTTTGTCGTTCCATTTACTCCACAGAATTGATCCTCTTTATTTGTTGAGTATTTTTATAAGCCCATAAATTTAGTTAAACAATTAAAAACAAAAACACTCCCAATGTCCCATTTCAAATAACCCAAATGAAGCAAATGTCATACTTATAGTCCAAGGTACCACAAGTTGAACTATTCTATTGTCACATAACAGAGAATTATGCATTTTGTAAAGCTGAATTAAAAGTAATTTAATATAGAGTTGATCATTCCCAAATGTTTCACATATTTTATTTGCCTACATCTAATATTGACACCTGTAAAGCATTATTTGCAATAATAAAACACAACTCTTTAAATATTTAAAACCAACATTTTTGGATCACATGAACATGGTTAAATACAGAAATAACAAATATATTGGCATCTATTTATTTCACTGCTCTATCAACAATTTTAATATTTTCATTAGTGTCCTTTTTCCCCCCTTGATTTGAAGTCATTGTTACATTAGAAAGAAGCTGGTTTTAAAAATATAATTTAATACACTTCCTTAAAATTCTGCTATTACCAAGGTAAAATAAACAACTGAATACTGCTTAAGCAGAGACTAAAAGTGAAAACTGCCAACATATAGTTTTAATTCTATTGTGTACTTTCATTGTTTATTATTTATGGTTCTGAAACTGGCATTTTGTACTGTGAATTCTGGATCACTTCATAGAAATAAACCAAAACTCCTGCACACTTTTAGAGTAGAGGGGTGAACTTTAGGGGAAGGTTTGCTCTAAAATCAGTACTGTGAAGCATGGTGATTTCTTTGTGCTCAAGACATGTGGTTTCTTTCTTTCCAAGTATATATAAGCTTGTTTTCATTTTTTCTTTGCACAGCTTTTACCTTGAGTGGCATTTCCTCGTATAACTGGCCTGTTTCCTCAGAAACAGTTTAATATAGGTAAATAAAATTTTAGAATGGTAAAACCAACCTGTGAATGCGGTTGTGAATCTACTTTTTTAAAGGAAATAACTTCTGATTGAATTTAAATCAAAAGACAGTTGCCTAGAGAAAAAAAAATCTTAAAAACAAATTTAATGCATGAAAGTACATCAGTGGTCTTAGGATTCATGCAACTACATCATGTATAAATTACAATATATCTTACATAGTTTGAGATAATGGGGCATCAATTTAGCAGATTTAACATTGGCAGGATTGGGCTTTTAGTCTCCCCTTATACATAGCTACTCATGAAAAAATAACAATATAGAATGTTGTTTTATTTTTATTTTATCTGTATTGAAATATAAAGATCTGATCAGTTTTTTTCTACTCATGTTACCTCCCCATAGTGTTGTAACACATTCTGCAACATTTATTGCAATCTTAAAATGCCAAATGGTAGCATTATAGTAAAAATAAACACATCAACTTTCTTGACTGTTGCATCCAGGATTTTTAAATTACACATTGTTATTCTCATATCTCTGCTTTAGACATCCAATTTCAGAAATATCTAATAAAGTTATTGGAAATGAATTCAGATCCTTCTGCAGTGTTAATGATAAAATCAAAGGGACACCTATGGTTGATGTGTGGCATGTCAAACCAAGTTCTGATTAAATTAAGATGATGTATGAATTCAGTCACTGAGTAGCCAATTGTGCTTTTTAATTACGTTGGCAGTAATTTCTTTAAAAATTTTAATCACTAAAAAGTATATCTCATCTTCATTGCTTGTTAAAGCAGAGACCAAATGGCAAGAATTGCTCAAAAATTACATTTTTAGTTTTTTGTGTAGTCTTATTCATTGGGAATTTTCTTTAATTTGACGTGTAATTAACCATTGTAGCCATAATGACCACATTTTAAATACATTTTTAGAAGTGCTACTGCAACTGCCATTTTTGTTGTCAATTCTGCAACATTTCACACACACAAAAAAAAAAAAAAAAGAAAGAAACTCATAACACCCATATACTTTGAGTAGAGTGGCAAACTTTAGCCCACAGAGGAAGTTCTGCTCTACAAATTGGCATTAATGTTATGTATTGCAGCTTCTGTATACTCAAATTGAGTGGTTTCTTTATTTACAAATACATGTAAGTTTGTCTTCTTCATTTTTGCTTATAACAGCTTTTTCTGTGAATAAATTTTCTGATATAATCGACCCATTTTCTCATAAACTACTGAAGAGAACTGAATTTTAGGATGGTGAAAACAAGTCATAAGTGCTCTTATGGATTTGCTTTAGTGTTAATAAATTGGTTGGTTATTTAAAAAAAAAACATATTACTGATAACTAAGCTATCTTTTGAACATTTAAGATTACATAATTTTTTTCTAAGTAAACAACTTGTAGGATAAAAGTAAGTCAGATATCTTAGGCATTTATATCTTTTAAGAATTTCAGTCTGATATGTTAAATAGTTTTTGAGATAATGGGTCAAGAATTTAGAAGTTTCAAAACTGGTAGGATAGCACTTTTAGTCTTCCCTTAACTGATGAATAGTCAATTTAGTAATGTCAAAGCAATTCTGGGAAACTAGATCTTTATTATTGTTCTCTATAACTTTAGCTACCTTTGACTATTCTATGATGTTTGTAAAATGAATGTTTTTATGAGTGTTTGGAATACTGAAGGTGTTACAAGAAATGCATGGGAGCCTAATGTGTTTCTCACAAATTCTTACCCGAAAGTATACATAAAATTGTGAACTGTTAATGTAAAAATCAGTAGCTCTCTCAAGCCCCAGAGAAAATGGCAACTAGGAACAAAATTTGTGTTGTTTTCATAAGAGCTTTTAGCATCTTCATAACAAAAGAAAAGTTTCATTTTCAAAGATGAAATGATTTAGCCACAAATTATGATTATGCAATATTGTGAACACACTGACATAATGCACAAATATTCAGCTACCCCCTCCCCACCTACAGTGAAATCTGCTGGAAAAGATATAGACCTAAAATGTTTAATTTTCTCCTCTCCAACATGTTTTATCAGTTTAAAAGAAATGTGACTGAGGTGTCAATAGAAATAATTTAAATTCAATAATAGCAGACAATTCTTTTTAACAGCTGTAATTATTGAATCATATTATATGTAGGGGATTTGCACTTCATTTATTTAGTGTTTGAAACATGACCCTTTGGAGAATATTTGAATAACAAGATTAAATTATAGAGCTATTCTAGAATCAAAAATATTCTTTGTTTTCATTATCTAGTTTTTATATAAAAATACAAACATTTAATTAATTTCACATATTTGTTTTAGTCAATAGTACACACATCTGTAGTTACAACAAAAACAAAGAGGAAGAAAGCAGATTCAGAACAGATATTAATTAATCTTGTTATAAATATTTAAGCATTCTATATCTGGATTATTTAAAAGAATGACTAGCTTAGAAAAGAAGATCAATTTTATTTGCAGCTTCTCTTTACTTTACTGAATATATTTCTTTAGTCTTTATCAAATTCAACTCCACATTTAAATACAAGTGTTGTTGAATTTTATAAAGCTAGATACATGCTAAAGAACAAAAAGAAAAAGGTGATCTTTAATCACCAGTAGCTTAATTTGAAATAAATCTCTACAGGCATAAATGCCTCTTCTTGTTTTAAAAACATGCCTTAATAATATATTCTCAAAATGCAGGTAGTGCACACAAACCTTCTAAATAAAAGAGGATTGCTAAGGAATGCAAAACTCTAATGATATGAGATAAATAGATGCTCTACAT
Organism: Tenodera sinensis; assembly: GCA_030765045.1. Lineage (NCBI taxonomy): Eukaryota > Metazoa > Arthropoda > Insecta > Mantodea > Mantidae > Tenodera > Tenodera sinensis. The sequence goes on along the minus strand of CM060962.1, from coordinate 286,198,378 downwards.
TACCATGTAAATTAAGTACCAATTAAAAGATTCATTTTTCATTAAAAACATGGTATAACAAATATCAGAGACACTGTTTCCTTGATTTTTCAAACAGAATACTGGGTGACTATGAATTTAATTGCCTTCAGAATTAATATATTGTTTTACAAAAATCTGTTGTGCATTGTTTAGTTGTGCAACAGTACATATTAACCATAGTTCATGATGATTCATAAACTTCACTGAATCCCTGATCTAGAAAGAGCAAAGTACTTTTTATGAATGGTGGCTAGGCCCAGGTTTCTTTAAGATACAAGTTACTTCTTTAAATAATTAAGCCTAAAATGAACACTGAAATATAATTAAAAGTATAAAGTGCCATATTTTCATTTAAACATTTAAACTATATTTAGACAGAGCAAAGAGGTTCTACTTTTCATGTTTATGAATATTATTTTTAATTATTGATTTAAAATATGTGCATAAAGTTATGCCTACAGGAAATTCCTATCCTATGAACTACAATGAAAGCTTTTATGACTATTAAAGCACTTTAGACTTCCTTCCCTAATGGAAGAGATTACAGATCCATCAGTTAGTCAAAACTAAGAAATTAGACTTAATTTGCTATTTGAGATATTTTAATATTGACACAATATAACATGAACTTTCTGTGTGAAATCCAACTATGATTCACTAAAAGCTATGTATACTGTCCCTTACTAAGTTGCAAAAGGAAATGTTTTCACATTCCCAAAGCATAACTAATCTAATAACATTTACTCAAGAGCATAATTGTTCCACCATTTTACAAATAAAGCTTGCTGACAGAAATTCACAACTCTGAACTTCTCTTTCATATCACTGGCTGCACACATTACATTACATTATGTTACATGTACTGCTGGATAAAGGTTTGTTGGCATATTTTGTACATTAAATATTTATCTGGCTTCACATCTTATGTTACTCACTGGGTGTAACAGTGTTGTTACATATAAAATAAAACTATGTTATGAATTTTACTGTCAGCTGTTTATTTTAAGATGGTTTCAATCACAACACAATGTGCACAATCACTGCCTAACACAGTTTTAGTGAGCTTCATGAACATGCAACACAGAGTTCCAACTAACATGCTCATGAGCATGAAAGACAGACAACAGGAGAGCTGGTAAGAGAGAAGTAATACCACTTACCATGGCAAATCAGGGGAACCAACACATTGGTATGCAGCCTAGGTCAGCAATTTGAGGATGAACACTTATGCTTTAAATCCATTGACTTCCTTAATTCTTTCACTCATTCATTCAGCCACTCACCCACACATGAAACATTCTAAGGCTCCTTAACTCTGTCAGGAATTCTTGCAGCTACTTTAAAACATGGTGCTAAAGTTTTCTGCTTCAGTGACATTATTCTTATCAGTATCTATCATTGCATACATTTCCCTTACAATTTTAAATTTGTTTTCTTAATTTATATCTGAAATTTGTACCCATAGGCTAATATTTAAACTTACAAGCACATGTGACTTTAAAAGAAAATTAGACAAAATCTAATCTCTTTGTCAAGGTTTATGGATAAATTGTTATATCAGAACTAGGTTAGCAACTTAAATGTTCAGTATCTCAGATAAGTATATTTATATGTGATATATAGCAACAGATGTCTGTGCTTCTCCCTAACCAGTAACACAATTTGGGTCTTAATATAACATATCTGTCTTCATATGCTATGTCCTAATAACTCCTTGCAGGTTTGTGCTGACTATACCTTGGCAGAAACTACTTAGTAGAATTTTTTATTTATGCAACTTTCCTTTTTAAATTTTTTTTCCATTAGCTAAACCTAATTTAGGCTAAACAACGAACATGGAACAATGTGTATTTTGGTGTAAGTTTATATAAGTCATGTATTTACTTGTTATGCAGCAAGTGACCTTTATAAAGCCTCCTAACGATAGATCCAATTCAAATTAATTTTATACATTAATAAAGATTTTAAATGCCAAATTCTGCCTCTTAGAGGAGATTATATATAAAGCAATTAGTTCTAGTGGAACAAAGCTGGATGAATTTTCAGCAATTGGTTTGGATTTGGTTTAAGGGCGCTCAACTTCTAGGTCATCAGCGATTCAGCAATTGGTGGCTTAAGGGCAGCAATTTTAGTAAAGGTTTAAAGTTATGGTAAATCCTCTTAATTGGCAAAAATCAGACTTTATCAAAAACATATTAGATTCTAGCAGATAATCAAATATATATTTTTATAATTAATCTGGTTAACATTACAGTCTATAAACTATAACATATAAAGTTCAATGGTAGTATCTTTATCTATACTCCATAGTTAATTATAGAATATAAAAATCAATTTTTTAAAATTACAATTAATCTTCTAGCTTTATAGCCCTGTAATTTCATCCAGCATACCCTTCATTTATGCAGTGATTTAAGCTTTAATTCATGAGAGTGAGAATATTCTCCTACGTTTTGTAGGAGTAGACATAATGAAACCACACAGATTTAATAAGCAACTTGTTTATAGACAAACATTCACTGATACATACTTAGGTTGTGCTCTATACAGAATCTTTAACTAATATCATAACTACTGTCGCAGTATCTGTACCTAGGACAAATTCATTACAGAAATGACACCAGTGAGTTGCAACTAAAATCCTTGGACTTCTGCTCTCAAACAAGTAGCACACATGTCCTCTCTCAACAATAGAAGTTTTGTAATTTCTTTCTCGGTCTCCCTTTACCTTTGGATAAAACTAACTTCTTTCATTGATAAAAATAATTAATTGTAGTAATTCATTTACTTATAGGGATCAAATTCTTTAAAGACTTGCACTTATGTATAGCAATAGGTTCTTATAGAAGACAAAGATATGCTATTTGTTTGTTTAATTTCTTAGATTTTTGAAAACAGTACCCTAAACTGAAACAGTTTAATCAATTAAATTTCTCAGAGAATGTCTGTCTAAAAGCAAATCTGAAACTTTATCTTTATGGCCACATGTAAGATGGTGGTACAGATTTAGGGAAGGTTTTAATAAATCCCTAAACAAGTGGTAAGCATGTTCATTTCTAAAATAAGCCATAAATAATCACATGTTATGTCTCATCAAATTGACTTGAACAACAGAGGCCTTGTTTAATGAGACCTTGGGCTAGCAGCAAGCACTATCCAACAAGGGAATAGTGCAAGGATAGAGGATCCACATTATTACTGCAAGAATGCATGCCACAAATTGTAACTTTTGAAAGTACCATTACTTTGGTATTGCAAGTTACTAGGATGCTAGTTATGAGGCATTCTACTGCATGTTTGTGATAACGTATATGACAGGAGACAATTTCTCAGGGCTCTCAAGTATACTTGAGTGTATTTTATCCTGTTTGTGTTGTCCAAATGCTGTAAAAACCTGCATATCAGCTGACTCTTCTATCGAGGACTGATATGTGGATTGTAACTTTATAGCCAGCTAATCTCTAAAACATTTTTAATTGCTTTTTTGTGATAATGCAATATTATTTTCTCAGTCTACTTTAGTGTTTAGACAAGAACTGCACTAATATCATATGAGTGGTCTACTCCATAAGGAAAACAAAAATAAAATGTATATTATAACTTGTTCATATATTCACCAATCTAGAAATAATTTTTTTAACTTTTACTTGGTTCAGATGATATTCAAATGCAGTCTTATTTTAGCTTTGATGAGGATCTCAACATCTGTATAGCGAGGATTAAGTGCATCTTAAAGCTTTTTATTATTGTGCATATTTTATTATTTCCTAGAATTTATCTCAATGTCATATTAGTCTTTGTAATCTTTTACTTGTATTAATTATACTGACACGCTTCAACAGTATATCCATTACACTGAATGGCAATAAACGGAAATTGAAATTATAGTTATCTTTAAGAAGTTTTTCTTCTACTAGTTGTGCTGACTGTACAGTCCTCCTTGTATTCTCAAATAACTCCAGAGGCAGCAGAATATGAAAATAATTTCTACATTGCTTACAGAAAATATTTCTCTTGCACTGACGGTTGAATATAAAATATTCTCTAGCAGAACTTACATGTCCGATAAGCAAGTGTATTTATTTTTAAGAAGTGCTTATCATCTGTCATATAAAATTACAGATTACAGTATTTCTGTTTATGAACCTATTTTAAAGTCACATACAGTATTAATTGAATGCATAATACTGCATATGTGAAGGAAATAAAATAATTAGAATAAAATGCAAGAAAATGAATAAAAAGTTTGTTTTAAATCTTTTGAATGCATGTGCTTGATAAAACTTCTTTTGGAAATACATTAACCTCAAAGAAGATCAAGCTATATGATACTAATCTAGGAGTAATACTTGAAGTAGCCTTAGAATGTACATTTCATGAGCATTTTGCTCAAATTTCTTTGGATAATACTGCATGTATAATGAATTGTCTTCAAGAGCTTTCTTCTGTATTGTACTTGAACAGTTTCTATTTATTTGCCCATGTTCCATTAATAATAAGAGGTATATTTTATTTTTATTTAGTAGGTACCTACTGAAAAAAATGAAATTATTTTTTTAATCCTGACAGGTTCGTTCACCTGGATGAATTAATTGCATTTCAGTGCTGACTAAGATGTGTGCAGACAATGATATATTCACTATATAAAAATGGCCAATACATTGTAACATGAATTTGTTGCTAAAATCCCAGCAAAATAGGAAAAAAAAAAAGAATTCACATAATTTTAGTGTAAAATAAAAACAGAACCATTGTGAGAAAATATTTTGAAGCATTTATGAACATTTTTTGGTACACTTTAATCTAATTTTATGAATATCTTAACTTTAACAAAATTTTATATAAACATTCATACTTTTGATAGTGTTGGCAGCTGTGAAAGTTAAAGGCAACGCTACACATGAAAATCAAGAAAATCTCAAACTTGGTTTTGACACAACTGAAAGAGTAGCTGTCATCACATTTAAGTTTACTTAAGAGCATCCTCTTGAAATCTTTTTTTTGAGGTTAGCTTTGTTGCTATCTTTGTGGCAGTAAATGATCTTTGCACTGGAAGATGTCAAATTTACACGAGGAATCTACTTTCTTGGTAATTTTGTTTATCTAGGTACTAATTCACCAGTTGCTGAGTAATTCTTTAAATGAGACCATCTCAAGCATTAGGATGATTATGATGACATTAATTGTAGTGATGAAATTAATATATTTATAATGAATGCTCAAATCAAAAAGAAGTTTAAATCACGGTAAATTATTGAATTTGTAATTTTGCTGAGTAAACTAAAGCCACATTGTTTTAACAAAGCATACCAATGTTAGGGCATGAAAAACAAAAATGCACTCTAAAATAATGAAGAAATACAACTGAAAATTGCTACAGCTGCACCACATAAAGCTCCTGAAATTTATCATTTATTTGGGTGTGTAAATCATCTTTATAAAATATTATTTATCACACAAAGAAAACATGTTACTTGTCATTGCTTTATATGAAATTACAGGGCAAATATCAAATAAATACTTTAATAAGTATATTTGAAAACACGACAAGAATTAAATAAGAAGGGTTATAAGTGCTAATAAACAGCTAATTAAACCTGGAAAAGTATTATAATAAGTGCACAGAAAATATAGGGCCCAGCAGAAGAACATGTGATTTTAAATCATGTTTGTTCTATAGAAGAAAACCTTTTTTTCATAAGTATAATTGTGGTTTTTAACCCTCATAATATGCCATTTATTTCTTGGAAATAACATATTTCAAGTGAAGACCATTCACTTGTAGACAGTCCTCAAACTTTGACTGCAAGTTGTGCATACAGTGATGCAACATGCCCAGTGGAACCTTGGCTATTTCATGATGAAAAGGCTTTTGTCTTTCAATATTTTTGCACGCAATCTTTGAAGATAACTCTTCAAGCATTCCCATAATAAAAAACTGCATACAGTAAAATCAGGAGACCTTGCTGGCCAGGTGAGTCACCTCTAATGGAGATGATTTGTATTTGGGAATGTCTCCTTACAGCATTCATGGAGCACCCCCCCCCCCCTCCCAAACCCCTCCCACAGTGTGACTAGTAGCTCCACCTTGTGAAAGCAGGATATATAAGGAAACAATGTAATTCATTAGTAACAAAGGTTTCAATCATGTTCATGTACTTGGCTGATGTCATGGTCATTGCTTATCTCTCGATCATCCTTAAAAAGGAAAGAGCCAATTATCCCAGAAGACTACACGGCATACTAAATGGTTACTTTCTCACTGTGCAATAGTTCCCCGTGTAATTGAAGAAGATTGTTTGAGACCAATATCTGACAGATAGATAAAAATTTGATTTGCCAGACATCCACAATTTTGTCAATAAATTCTTCTTCATTCATGTGATTTGACATCTCTTCACTAAATGCTATCCACAAGAGAAAATCATAAGGCTTTAGTTGGTGCAGTACCCAAAGCTTGTAGGAATGAAAATGAACATCTTCCAGACCTCTCTGATAAGTTCATTGCTTCACTACCAGGTGCATTGGACTTCTGTTCATAGCAAGTCTTAGTGCAGAAACATTCTCTGATGAATGCTTGGTCCTTCTGCAACTCAGAGGCTGCTTCTTCAGAGCCAAACCAGTTTCCTCAAAGTTCTTAACACATATTTTTATGGAATGAGCAAATGGGATAGGATCATAGCATTCTAAATTAAAATGACAATGAAATTGGCATCTAGAGGCCTCATAACTATCACTTTTATAAAAACTTTTCACTGTAAAAGCACATTGGCTTATCCACTGACCCATGATTATTGAATAGCATTGTCATACTAAGAGAATGCACAAACAAATTTCATGTTGTTCACTAAGTTGTAAGATAAAACTTGTAATATAAAATTGTCTGTTCCTCTGCCAGACCCTGTGTAAAAGCAATAAACATTAGAGCAATTGGTCATATTTGTTATTAATCATGATCCGAAAGAAATAAAGAAGTATATTTTTAATGTGGAAGTAAATGAATAAAATTAACAGAAACAACAATAGTTATCGAGAGTGTTATCTGTTACCACTGCAACAATACATTAGGCAATAAAAATTATTTCTAGCAACAAATTCATGGCTTGCTTACCAATGAGTTAACTAAAAGAAAGAAAGAAACCAGAGTATGATCTCACAAAAATTGTTATTTTCTTTCATCATGCAGCAGTTTTATTGCATGTAAACTGTTGTTTGTGTGTCTTAATCACCTTTTCAATTTGTATGAGGTAATTTTAGTACTTCTACACTAATCCTAAGTTTAATTACACTTATAAATGTTTGACAATTCTCTAGGAGCCTGTAACATCTATGTAAAATAGTGTTTTCAACTACTGTAACAGTACAAAGCAATGTACTATCAACCCTGAAACTATGTACTAACTACTTCACAGCTCTCAAGCTGTTTGCTGAAATATAAGACACAGCTTGAATGGTTGATAATCCTGTTATAAACCTCTTATGTGGGTAAGTCAAATTAAAACATTTACTGTATATTTAAGTGAAATACTTTCTTCCCCACCCTTTTTGTGAACTTGTGATGCATAGGATTTAAATAAGTAGTATTTGTGTCATTATTTGGATGTCACACAATAAAAATATGATACCAGACCAAAGATTATGTTTGCATATACAAGTAACAAAAAACAAAGACTAGTCAACTACAATTGAAAGTTTTTCTCTACTGGTTATATCTGCAAGTTTCGTCCACATATGAAACTATACAAACATAGAAAGATTCTTTTTTAATTTGTGACAGTCCTGTGCAAAATTGTTGGCTGCTTGTGCAAAGGGATAGAAATAGAATTCTGTTTACAAAGTTTATATGAATACATACTTTGTTTATTGAATTTCACTGGCAAAACTTTTCCAAATGAGACATGATTATAGACCAATTTTTATTAGATTATGGAATGTGAGTTAAGCTTAGCGTGCTTCTATATCCAAAACAGCAGTATGCCATGAAAAAGAGAGGCTGTTTCCCAAGCTTACAGTGGAGTATAAGAATAGTTTTCATTTCTTCTCTAAACAGAAATCGCGAAGGGCTCTCAAGGAAACACATCCTCATTGCAAAATGGACAAGAGGTTCCATAAGTGAGTAAAATAAAAAAGATGACTCCAAAATTTCTTTACAAGAACAATGGTAAATCACAAACTATGTACATTAGGAAATATAACTAGGGATGGTGCAGTAAACCTCAGAAAAGTTTCAAACTTCACAAATTGAAGTAGTATTACAAAACAGTCCCACCTCAAAAACTTAAGAGGATGGAAGTCGATATAAGACATATGTAGATCACTTTTGGGCAGAAAATAAACTTAAAATCTCAGGATCTGGTGAAAATTACCAGACAGTGTGTTCCTCAAAAGAATAATTTTGGAACTATGAAGGGAAAATGATTGTGAGAGTATTTCAAAGGCAGCTGATTATAGGCATCATAACCTCATAATATTTATTCACTTCACCTATCAGCAGTCTGTATGTAAGTTAAGATAACTTCAAAAAAAGAGCCTTGGAGGTAAATTAAGTTCAAACAACTAACAGAAATTTCTAGAGCTTTCATGATTCTGGTTTGTTAATCCTGATATGAGACCAATTACTGAACTTTTAAAAACCTAAGAGTAATCTATAGGACATTTTAATCAGCAAAACATATTTGTCTCAGACAGCAAACCTCATCCTCAATTAGAACTACCAATGAAATGAAGACATGAGATATTTTTCCAGATTCATTTATTTACTTGTTTTTTAAACTTCTTTCTTCTCTGACTGGTTGTCTTCAATTAAGACATCAAAGTAAACTCTTTCTTGTCCTTTTACATATAGCTCAAAATGTTTTCATTTGACTGACCAGGTATGTTCTCGGAAAACAAGAGCTAATCTAATAGGGGTAGAACATATTTCAGAGGAGCACCAGTTAAGTCCTGATTCTGGTCACTATAGTGGTGAAGTAATAGTTGAAGAGCTAACCTCTATGCCTGTCTAAACAAAAACCTGCAGATAGAAAGGTCTTCTAAAAACAGAAACTGAAGGAGTCTCATTAAAAGAGCAAAGAAGAATGAATAACTTAGCACAAAGAGCAAGATTACTTAAATACTGCTTAGTTTTAGGAGTGTCAAGGATTATTCATTACATATACCCACATAATGAGAAAACTTAACATTGATGTCTCGGACTTCAATGCCCTTTTTGTTCCTCAGTTGTAGCTATACATTAAGCAAGAAGTTCCAAATATTAGATTCTTTTCAGTGGTCATTTTCTTTGAAACAATCTACAAAGACTATTTAAAAATTGTCATTTTTTATTATAAAGTGAGTACATTTTATGCCTTTTGTAGTTCAAGTATAATGGCGAGAAAACCATTAATGAAAAATCTAACATTTTAAATTCTTATTAATTATATATCAGAACTTAGAAACAAAATTACATCAATATGTGAGACATCAAGCTTCAAAATATGGGTGATCTGATAAGGAATGATCCCTGAGAAACTAAAAGCAGTACATCAACAAATTTTAAAGTAAGGTGCAGCAATGTTTAATGATGACATAATAAGAAACCAGCCAAGCATTAGCTAAAATATTCACCAATTGTTTTTATTATTGTTATTATATGACCTTGGTTGATAATTCAGGCAATGCTGGCTAACTTCTCCTTAAATCATTATGAAAAACTGACACCAAGCAAACTTTACACATTTAAACAATTATGTTTACAAATGATTCAGAAATGATGTATTATGCCAGTATTCCAAAACTGCCCACTAATAAAGAAAAAAATATGTAGTTGGAGAAATATTTTAGTGCATGAAATCTTGTTGCAACATTGGTACAGATTTTTTTTGCAGTTTCTGTATTAAACTGTGAAAATACTGCACCTTTTTAAAATGAAGATACAAGTGTCTTGCAAAGAACTCTCTTTAAATAACTCAGTAAAGTTATTCCAAAAAGACATTATTTTCTTTGCAATGCAATGCTTGTTATTGTTATGATTATATCTGCAGAAACAATTTGTTCTCTCCTCAGTATGCGCTGCAATTGCTGATGTGATGAAGAAATGATAAGACAAGTTGGGCAATATCTGTATGGAAGATGAGTGATAAGTTTTAAGGCAATGCATCTATAAAACCTTAGGTCCACAATTTTCATTTAATTAACCTGAAAATCTTAGCATGTTTGTATAAAATAAAACAAATGGTACTTACAAGACTACTGAGCAATGTGAAAGCACATTTTTTAGACATTTTATCCTTATTTGTCATCAATAACCTTTGATATAATACAAAATACTGAGTGATCAAATTTACTCAGAACCTAGTGCCACTATATTTGTGTGTGTGATGTAACTAATAATCATTATACCTATTTTATAGTGCTCTTATGCAGAACAGAAAGAACATCTCCAAGAGCATAACACAACTGCACAATCTAGTAAGAATCACAAGAGCTAAGTCTGGGAGACAAGTGAAAGTCTTCAAGGTTGAGAAAGTCTAAGGAACTACCAGTTGATTCTAATTAAACTGGCAGAATTCAGCATGGACTGTAATGATTGTAGAAGCATGAAATTTTGTAAAAATTACTAATTAGTTAAAAGTCTGCCATTAACAATTTTCTATGGCTCTGATGTCAGTATATTTTTCTGGTGGCATTACTTTGTGTTAGTTCTCTGGCTACTTGCCGATGTGTGTTGATGATTAATTTGTAAAGTGAATGTTCGTTGAAAATGTCACTTTTTAGTGAAATGCATGGCTATTGAGAAGAGAGAATGTTTGAGAGGTAGAACTGGAACTTAAAAATTCAATGCCACAACTTTGCCCACACACGGCTTGTGTGTTTAAAAACACCAACAGTAAGTTTGTTGGCATAAATAAATAAGAGAGAATGTTACTTATAGTGAAGAGCTACTAGAGTGGCATAAACATCATTGCAGAATGTAACAGAGAAACTGGATTGTTGTATGGCGGTGAAGAAATGATAAAATGTTATCCATTCACCAGCTTCAAGAAACTGTGACAGGCAAAAATTAGTATGGACTCGCAAGACAGTGTTTGAAATGGTGGTTCTCTCTGCCTCTTCTCTCATTTTCCAACATTTTCTATTGGACTATTCAAACATCTCCTTGTCAGTTCCTCAGAACTAAGCTTTAGACTTAACAGTAGTTCTTAAACTTGCGTATTTCATACCCTACCTGCTTTTTATTTTCTCTACTACTTACGAAAGTGCTGCACTCCACCAAAAAATTTGGATATAAAGATTTCACTAGAAACACAATTTGATTCCCCTGAATCAAAAGAAAGGGTTTTAGAGAAAGGTCAGTGAACGTGTCTGTGTCTGTGTCTGTGTGTGTGTCTCTGCGTGTGTGCATGTGTGTGTAAAGTTGGTTAAATATTAAACTTTGTTCTAAAGTAAGAACAAATTAGAAACTAAAAACTTCACTTATCTAATTTGTTCTTACTTTAGAATCTTGTTGCTTCACTGTTAATAGCTTCAATTTCCTTAATTAAACTTTGTGTTTAAGCTCAGTATATTCCAAGGGTGTAACACAAAGATTTTCATGAAAATCCTCCCAGCATAAACTACCCTTTACATGGAAAAATTTTTCATTATTGTTTTCTAAAAGACGACTAATAATTTTGATTAAAATACTGTATGTTAAAAGTATTTTTATGAAAACTGAAATGTATATATTGAATTTTCTGTGAATATTCTCTTAAGTGCTCTTCATTCTGAATGACTTTTGAAATATTGGTTAACTATAAGGGATGGACAAAATCTTACTACATAAAAAATGTAATCTCATTAAAGTACATAATTTATGGCAAAAAAAAAAAAAAAACTTTAGCCTACTATATCCCTCTTATAGCTATAAGGAAAAGTGTAACTATGTAATGAAGGTTTATCTAAATTAGCAAGAATTAGAGACAAGAATAAACTTTGTTAAGAATAGTTTGTAGTAAGAGTAAGTAGAGAAATTCATGTGAATGCAACACATCAGATTTTTACCTAGGATGATACTGTGCCCCCTTATGTAATACAAGATAGAAAGAACGATGATGATAACCCAATATGTAGAAGTGTAAACTACCTGTTATAATAATTTATTCAATGCCACCCCCATCAAGCTATGATACCCCTTCCAAGTGAGTGCACCCCATAGTTGAGAACCACTGGACTTCACTATGTTATGCTCTCTAACAATGACAGCATTATTTGTAAGTGCACTTCACTTGAGAATTTTCAGAACACTACAGCCATATAAAACACCTCAAATTATCTGCTAATATGATATACATCCAGAACACATCATAGATGTTTGTATCATATAACTTAACTTTTGCAAGAGAGAGAAAGAAAGAGAGAGAGAGAGTGTGAGAGAGCTTAAATAGGTAAATAGGAAGGCATTGACACAATAAGCTGCAATCTATTTATGTAACAGTGATAACAGTCATTGCTAAAGCAGTGCTATGCCATATAGCTTGTAATGATTTGTTATATGAACAAAATTTAAAACTTGCAGCTATTCATTTATAATGAAAGTATATATAATTTATTACTCATATTATTCTTTTTAATAACTGCAGCTTGTTATAATTAACTGAGTAATGTATCTCTTATATCTCATTATGAACCACATCATCATCTATGCCATGTAGACCTTTAAAATAATATGGTATATGGATATGGACCTCAGTATTAAAGAATAATAAAAGTGTAATCAGCAAAGAAAATGTCCTTGCAGTAATAGAAGCAAAGGAAAAGTCTTGCACTTTCCTTTATTTGTCTCTGAACTGTTGATAGGTTAGCCGCATTTCTTCAATAAAAATGTCACAAGGTCTTTAGCTGCCTCTGCATAACATTCTCCATACTTGCAATCAATGACATAGCCAAACTCGCATATGTAACCCAACAAATATTGTAAAATTTGTTAAAGTATGACACAATCAAAACAAAATTGCCCTTGAAAATTTTCACCTTTTACCATTGTCTCAAATGTTTGATAATACTGAGAGCATTATTCTAGACAGAATCTGCTTTTCTGTTACAGCTTACATATGTGAATCAAATATGCCTCTCTTCAGTGTTTCCGTGTACATTTATGTAACAAATGGTAGAGAGTTGTTCTTCACTATTAATGTCAGGAGTTTCATCAAATATCAATGAAATGAAGAAGGCATCAGAAATTTCCTAGTTAATTCCATGTGTCATGATGGCATTCATACTTAAAATTAAGTCATTCCAAATATCAGGTGAAACTGCATGAGCAACAGTTGATTTTTCCAAGTGCTCTTTCAGAGAGGTGTCATATCGCTAATTCATTTAAATATTCAATATAGTTGCCTCTGTTTGAAAATCCTTCATTTTCATTGTGATAAATGAAAAGCAAGTACCTGTTTTCCTAGAAAACAAACCTATACAAAGTGAGGAAGTAAAGCTCTGTTATTTTTCACTTTATTGTTGTGCTGTTCAATTGAGCGCTCATACGGATTATTCAGTGAAAATTATATTCTTGGAGTTATCCCAAACACTTTTAATTGCTTTTTGCATATTACATGATTACAAACATAGTTGTGTTTTTTGGCTGCCTTTAAGATTTATTTAAATCTTCATAACCACAGGAATTCCAGATGCACTTTTCATTTTAAGAAAGAAGATTATCAACAAAACAGTTTGAAGTTTTACAACTGCACAGGAAGGATTCACTTTCATAAACTTTGATGTTTAAATGCCTCACACATTTTTTAATGTTTATTATAATACTGAGTGTGAGCTTTGGAAGATCCGCTTTAATTACATATTTCTTGGAAGTTTCGACTTTGTCGATCACACCACAGTTTATCTCCATTTTCATTGCAAAAATGGCATGGAAACTAAGTTTTGTTGCTACTGTAGCTCTTATTCATTTCATGACCTCTTGGATGTACACTGCCTGTTCACATAACTTCATCCCAGAATCTGTAGTAACCAAGGGTCCAAATCATGCTCATATGTACACAATTGAAAAACACATACAAGAAACAAGGACTATAGATGCAATAATGTTAGCACAATTCTTAACACAAAATGTACTCCAATACAGTGCATACCATGGGTCAAGCACACAATACTACTTTCTCCAGCTACTGAGAGGTGCCATTGACCCAAGCTTTGTTTCCAAACATACTGCAACAAAGTTATTGCAGAGTGGCATGAATGCAAATCATCTTTGGGAAAGCTCACTTTTTAAAGATATTAAAATGATTATGTACTACAAAATTATAATGAACAACAGCTTTGCAATCAGTTTGAGAAAAATTACAGGGTATGTATTATCTCGCTTGCTTTCTCTCTCTCTCTCACATCCATTTATGCTGCACCCCCCCCCCCCCCCCCCCCCCCCGGTTGTAATGTATTTTCACAATATGTAGACTTTATAACATTGGCTGTTGTACTTTTACAAATATGTCTTGGAATTTTTTGTTTTTGCCATAACATTCTGTGACAAACATTTCAAACAAAAATAAATTACATAATAAAATTACAAAAATTGCACTTTAAACTAAAATAAAATAAATTGTAATCTTGCAATAAATAGTTTGTTTCATTGAAAACTTAACCAGTTACCAATGCATTATTTATGTAGAAATGTGGAGCGCTTTCATTTGGATGTGCCTAACAGGATTTTTCTGGGTACCAGGAAGCACACCATTTGCTAGCAGTCAGATATTCATAGCTCCTTAAATTCAAGCACATAAAATTTCTCATGCAAGTTATAACTACAGTAACCACATAGCTTTGTCATAGATGAAGTTGAAAATAATATCCTTATGCTGTCACATATCTACTACAGTTATCTTACAGGGTTTTAACTTTAAAATTTTAGTGGCATTCCAAGTCAACGTTTACAAATTTCCGATTCCTGTGCAAATTTTCCCAGAAATTTCTTTGGCCTTGATTTTAAATTTTTGCTGATGTCATCAAGTTTTTCATGTGTAAGAATATGGTGATTTATTTTCAATTTCTTATTCAGAATATATCTCATTTCCATAAATTTGTTTACTAGATTATGAGGTTCATAAACAGCAGGGAAGCTGTCTATAAATTATCTAACTTATCTACAAGAGCTTTTTATCACATAGAAATTAGATATGAACATTTTGTGTTAAGCATTGATACTTATTGGGATTGACACAGCATTAACACACTAGAACACATGGTCTTGCAACATATCAATCTGTGTACAAAGACTTTGCATCAAATAATTAGCCAGCAAACAGGGAGGAGGAAAAGTGGAGGGAAAGAAGAACTAGTTAGAAGCAGCACAGTGCTGGGCAAGCAATTCCCCTTAATATGGCCATGCATCCAAATGAAGGCTCTGTATATAACCAATTATCTATTTATTGCATTTCTTTCTTTGAGGGTACCTAGTGGGAATTGAAACCTAAATTATGTCAATATATATAATTGATAATAAGGGGAAGATGCAATAAAGCTGAATAGGTTAAAGTCTCAAGAATGGAAGCCTAGGCAGATTTAAATGAGTGATAAGGTTACAATTGTTGTACGTACAAAGCTCTAACGATTCCGTGGGCTGATTCCTATCTTACCATGACGTGCTCTAAAGTTGGCCAATGGAAATTGCTTCCTTCGTGTCGCCCACGCATAAACAAATGCAATGCAACACACACTCGTCTTTAATCGAGCCGAGAGAACGCACGTGCAATTTGGGATTTGTACGTAAGCTAGCGCGTATACATAATTTGGCGGTTGCTAGAGGGTGACAAAGTTAAAGTGTTATAACATTGTAGTTGAAGTTACAAAGTTACATTCTATTTAAATATCATCGGCAGTTCTCTACAAATCTGGAAATTTGCAAATAAAGTTAAATGTTGGTTAATTCTTCATTTGGTTCCATTCCTACCACAACTCACGCATACCCTGCAGATTAGGACCTCTTGCTAGAGCTAGTCCGGACACCAAACACGAGATCTTATAGGTCTTAAAGGCGACGTCTTCGACAGAGAGGAACATTTGCGTCACAATTCATGATTTTTAGTGACATTATTGTCCCAGAAGATACGAGTTATAACAGCTGAGGTCAGGTTTATATCTGTTACAACAAGATGTAGTTTACTTTGTTTTTGGATAAAATGCTATAAAATAATAAAATTTAAAACAGTGTGTTTCCATATGAAAAGGTGCTTATGAGAATCATATTCTACAGAACACAGCATTTGAAAATAAACATTTAATATAACGAAGTATTCTTTGGCCTAAATAACTCACGTGTTTCTAAAGTAAGAGCAAATTAGAAACTATGAACTTCACTTATCTTAGTAATGTTGCAAGTTCTTTCTGGTAACAAATTTGTTAGTATAGCTTTGAGAATGAGTTGGAGTCAACTCGAAACTTGAGTCTGTTTTTGCAAAAAGAACTTGTTAATAGCTTCATTTTCCTTAATTAACTCATGTGTTTGTTATTTTTGGTAGTGGTCGCTCTTTTTTTCAGTGAACAATTAGGCATCTCACTTTCCTCAACATCTGCATTATTTTTGAGAATCTTTTGTTAGTTTTCCCTGGACTTTTGCAACCATAATGACAATCACTATGATCATCACCTACATAATTTCCGTTGTTTCTTTGTACTCTCTGGCCTTGTAATCAATTTCAGTCATGTGTCACGCATCTCAAGTGTTAATCATCAATTTTCTCTTCAAACCTTTTTTTTTTTTTTTTTTAGAATTATTTATGGATGCTCTTTAACTGCTGTGGCTCTCAGCATCCCATTGTATACTGGTTGAAAGACTACTTAATTTTGCTCAGAGCCTCTTTTTCAAGCTTGAGGTTCTTTTATGTGCTGGACATCTACGACACAGGACTGCTGGCTTGACTACCCTTCCAAAGGAAGCCATGCTAAGGATTTTTACAGTCCAAAAAATCCATCGCCCTCTGCCGGGTGTAACCCACAACCTGGGGAACTAGAGGCTAGAATGTAACCCATAGACCACAGAGAACAACTCTCTTCAAACTTATCTCCCTTATTTATATACAGAAATTTTACAAGTTGTTGTTATTCTAAAACTATGTGTGAGCTGAAACTGTGAAGGTGAATTAGGTTTGACAAATTTAATGCCACAGCCAAGATTCAAAACATGGACATTTGGCTCCTCATACCAATGCTCATTCCATCTGAGCTACTGGGTTTCAACCAGCAATTCAGCAGTGAACTTCTCTTCCCTTGGGTCAATTCAATTATACAAAGAGTATAACCTCAAAGGTAACTTGCTATTTCAAGTACTTTGAAGTTATCATACTTCTAACCATATGCAATTGTTAAATATCCAATCCTATTTTATTTTCATTGAATTAGTGTTACTATTGTTAGAATGTTTTTACCCTTTATTTTATTTTTATGGCTTTATTGTTGTTAACCTTGCTATTTTGTTCTTGTTTTTTAGATTCTGAAACCTGGTGGTGTAAGTGTCTAGACATCCACAGGAGACTAGAAATATATAACATGGAATACCACCTTTAGCAAGTTCTAAAATGATAAAAAGAATTACTTTGTTCCTTCTTTTCTTTCTTTCTTTCTTTTCCCATTAAGTTTAAGACCAAGTGAGCTTTAATCTCAACCCTACAAAAATGAAGTCCGTAGGTACCTTATTTGGTATAAGGGAAAAAGCTGGAGGAAACTGCATTCCATTCAGGCAAAATCATACCAATCAGAAATTAAAATTAAACTTTGTGTTTACTTAAAGAGTGCTGTATATATTAGGTACTAGTCCTGATAATGCATAAAATAAAAAAAATAAAAACTTAAAGGTGGAAGCTGCATTAGGCATGAAAAACTGAATGCTATAGCTGGAATTTGAAGAAAAATAGTTTGTCTTTAATTTTCACATAATAGTTAATCATGTTTAACAAATTGAGAATTTTTATGTTAGTAGAATGAATGAATATAATGTGAGCACATGCTCTCTTTACAAAGGCATTTACTGTGCATAATTTTATCAATATTTGAGCCCTGAAATTTTAGACTTGATAAACAGAGCTCATAAAAATATAACTTTTGTAAGAGATATTGCTGCTCTGTAAATAACAATTTTATCCATTAATGCTTAGGTTCCAAAGAGGAGGAAACTAGTGAATCCTTAGTATACTGTTGCAGTTTGAAGTAATAAATATCTCTATTGCCAAAGGCTAATGTCCATTTAAGAGAAGAGAATGCATGTAACTCAAGACGTGTCATCTTGCTAGTGAACACAGCAAATGCAGAATTATCTGATAGGTGCTGTTAGTATCCACAAAGAGTTTGGTGCTCTCCAGTAGACATAGGCAAGTCTTTTCTCTCTAATTGCTAGTTGGTCACTTCTTCCAACATTGTTGCTATAGCTTGAGAGCACATGGAAAGTTATATGGCATATCCAGTTTTATTGTATGGAATGAAAATAATGAATAGTTGAAGACAACACAAAACTTATACCTTTACACAGTGAATATGCTTTTGTAGTAAACATGCCATGAACATTACTGAAACAAATTATTGTGCAAGGGAGTTTCAGGGTGATTGCCAGCTTATTATAAGACTTAAACTTTAGATCTGTATAGCATACTTTTTCTTCCAAAAATGCAACCTTTGAATTTCTGCAAGGAAGAGAAATGGCTTCTAAATGAACCATAGGAAAATATGAGTTTAATAGTAGTAATGATATTACACAGAAAATTCACCTTCAGCAAACATAACCTATCCAATTTCTTCACCTGGCTAATTACTACTAAATTTTGTACCAATCTCAAGGGTATATATTTAACAGTTACATTAATTTAGAGTAACTTCATGCTTGTAGTGGACATTAGAATCTGTATTGCAGTACATGACATTTCACAAAAGCATAATTACACAGCAAGAACTTTTATTTACAAGAGGCTAAAAAGCATAATGTCATTGTCCCTTGGCCCTTTATAGGAACTGCAGCTTGCACTTTGCCATCTTTTGTAGCAAATTGGGGCCCAATAATGTTTGTTAAGTATGCAAAACTACTCAGCTAAAGCTCTTAAGTGCTTAAGTGTTCCTTAAGATTTTCAATATGCAGTTCATTAACAAGTAAACAGAACATGCGTCCATGGCACTTCTACATTCTACCCACTCTTAACCCAGGATTTCCACTTCTTTTGACTCCATTTTGGTCTTAAAAGTGAAGACACTACAATTATAGCTGCACTCTTCTTTGTACATTTTGTTTACAGATCCATACATTTACATGGCACAGTTCTGAGAGTAACTATTGCAAAGCTACTATCAAGTCTTCTCTAAATAAAGGATACCCTACAGTGGATAAGTGTTGTGTTCTGCAAGAACTGATGCAAGTCATTTTCGCACTCTGTTCTCAAATGGACATATACCTCCTGTTAAGCTATAACAGACTTAGGATGTTTATAATCCAGAAGTTCAATCTTCAGAAGCCTACTGATTGCAGAATTAGTCAAGTAATCCATGATGAACTATCCAGCAGTTATGTATATACAACATGTGCATAGAGACATTTCTGAAACATGCCTTGTAAACCTACTTTCTGACAGACCATTTCCTGAAGCAGTACATTCACACACAACAGTAACACTGCATCACATATTATGAGCAATACTACAAAGGACAAAACAAAGTCATCATTCAGTACACATAAATTCATTGCCCACACAAGGTAAGAGGGTTGTGAAAATGTTTCATATTCAGAAAGGCACTCATTCATTAAACAACACAGAATGTTTTTGTGAACAAAGCTTGAAAAACAAACTTGTTTAATATTTTACATGTAGAGAGGGATTTCCAGTTAATGATAATTACAAAATTTAAACATCACTAATACATACTAAACTGCTTTATCGACGTAATATGCCACAGCATTTAGAACAAGTGGTACTCAGTGTAAACAAGCTACTTTTTTCAGGCTTTGTTTTCAGGAAGGATGGATTAAAGAGCAGAAAGAAAGTTTTCCCTATCCAGTATTTTTAAGGAAATTAAAGTGATAAACAAATTTGTGCTCATATGACTGGAGTGTTTTCCAGTTTACTAGCACAAATAAATATTAAATGTAATGATAATAAGAAAATCATATTAATCTGCACTGACCACCCAACACCATCCTGCAGAATTTCATTAACACTGTCATCTTTAAGTAACTGAAGCATTCTGAAGCATGTAGGTACAGAAAAAGTAATATTATACATTTGTTATGAAACGTAACTTAGAACAAACATAAACAAAATGAAGTATAGGAATTTTCCTCAAGAACGGCCACAAGATGGAGACAGAGTATGCACAAGAATAGTTTCACACCTGAAGAAAGATAGTTAAGGACAAAAGAGAACATCACATTAACAGCAGCAGGCATCTCAACATAAAACACATTTCAATTTTTCTTCCATCTTCAGAAGACAGAACAGATCTCCCACATCTGGAAAACAGCTATGTTATGTCACCATGTTATGCCATATGCACACTCACCACATACACGCACACACACATACACACATATTCGCACACATCACCACTAGCTTACCTTCACCCTCTGCAAATCGATGGGGTTCATGATAGACCCCTGGAAGAACTCAACTGTGGTAAAATGCCTCTTGAACAGGCCTTCCAGCTCCAGGTCCGGGGGTTTTCTGCCAATCAACGTAACCCAACCAGCGAATCACAGTACACCACCGACCAATAACACAAACAACGGGAAAAAAAATTAATGTGAGCTACGAACCAAGAGACCAAAGGAAATGGTAACTGTTCACGGTTATGCAAAATAAATATTCTGCATATTCTGAACAGTTGCTAGGAACATGAAAAACTTACCACCTCTGAGAGCGAGAAGATAAAAGCACCTACAAATATAGAAGTGCTCCTTTTCTTGATGAGAAAGATCCCTTACTTTAAGTACGTGTAGAACTGCTTGGTAAATCATAGAGATTTTCAGAATCTGAGTGCAATGTCTGAAAGGTGATAGGTACTCTATAGCATATCAAAACAAATATGTGCATTCCTAAATTGCACTACAAATAATAATTCATGATTCCTTAAATCTTTATGAGTTTCTCCAGCTACTGCCTTACTCAATATACAAGATCAGTTTTCTCATCATGAGCATTTCTACAAGGAGAGAAAATAATCTTGCTAACAAAAATAAATTATCTAAGATCTTTCACATGCAGGGACTGCAAAAATTAAAAGGTCCTTAAAATGCTTATTCCAGCATGAACCTTGATTTAACAAAAAAAAAAAAAAAAAAAAAACAGAAGTATTTTTCTGAGAAAAAATCATGTTGTAAATGAAATAATGTAAAGCTATCAATCAATAGAAATTATTTAATGCAGCAGCTTCTGTTTGCAATGTTAGTTTAAACAGGTGGAAGGATCTCAGTATGTTAACTCTTTTGAAAATAGGAATAATTAAGCTGGTCAGGCTTGTCTACATACTTGCACAAGACATGATCATTTTTCTCAGAAAATATTTTAAATCACTGACTTACATCAAATGATTCACATTTTTAAGACAAACAAGGAGCTAATAATGCAAGCAATATCCATTTTCCTAATAGAGATGCTAAGTCTAGATAATAATGGTCATCTGATGCAGACCCAGCATTCCAGCTAGCCATTAATAATAAAAATGAGGCAGCCAACAAAAAAAAATAAAAACGTTGAGATGGGGGCAAGGGAAAGACAGGGCCTACAGCCCCAACGCACGATGCCATCATGGTCCCAGAAGTGCCAGCAGCACGCATGAGCGAGCGAGCGAATGGTGAGTGTGTGTTAGGTTAGGTTAGGTTTACCTTCACTCTCTCTAAGTCTACAGCATTCATCATTGTTCCCTGAAAAAACTCCACAGTTGTGTAGTGACGCTTGAGCAGCCCTTCCAGCTCCAGGTCAGGCTCTTTCCTGCAATACAAGGTGAGGGTCATCCACCCTAGCAGTGCACCAAGTGTGCACTGCAACCCACCCCACCTCCCTACCTCCCGCCTCAAAATTTCTGAGAAAATTTAAATGTGCAGTGCTATGCACAGATGCCTCTTAAATATCATGCACATTTATACAGAGATGCTTTGTATTGATTTTCATATAGGTCTCAATTCTATGAGTCCAAATGAAAACCAATTCAGACGCTTTTTCTTGCATGAGAGTGCAATGTCACAAGCCATCTGTGATTAAAACTGCTACATTTCTACATTAAAGATGGTAACAATGTCTGAAACATTTGTTTAACTTGCTAAGTCAAGCACATAGCATCTATTTGAAATAAAAGGTAAAATACAGCTGACAAGACATTCTTTAGGTCCTGTTTAGTAAGTAAACAACTTTTTTTTTCAATTTTTTGTTTATTGGCTTTCTCCTAAGTTCTAAACAAGAGTTAATAAATAATATAAAAATAAAACTTGAAATACATAAATGGATCAATTTGCAAGTCAAGCACACAAAGACTGTTACCATCTTTAATGCTAACCCCAATAAAATTAAACAGCCAAATTTTTATATTTAATCTTATTCAAAGACGTTTTTCTTTTTCAATAACAAATTTGGATTTAATTATGTTTAGCAGCAATTTGATACAAAATTTACTAGAATAATAGCCATTCATTCTTTTTCAAGATTTCTATTAAAACATAGCAAGAATATATGCATGATATTTTTTAACAATTTCAACTGTGTGCAAATATGCAAAATTGCTTATAATATACAAATTATGGACACAACAAATGTAATTGATTTATGTGCTCAAAGGCCATTTGAGAAAATTTAAAAAGAAGATTTTGATTAATAGTTAACCTTATGAAATACACAACTACTAAATGAAATAAGTCAATCTTCCAACTAAGGGAGTATGAAATTAGCTTATATAGTAGGCAATTTCTGATACTACTGTAAAACATTATGGTTATGTTTCAACACACTAAATATTTTGTTCAAACAAGGAGCAACTTTCTAATCTAAAATGTATTACACCCATTAGTAAATATTTATTGAATGTTTATTAAATTTATGATTATGGATGCATTTTAATTTAGAAAAGCTGAACAACATTAATTTCTTTATCTTATTTAATTGGTTTTGTAAATATAATCATGTAATTAGATATTATACATGTGTCATAGGGATTAATGTTAGAGTTACCTCAGTAGCATTCTGTTGTCTGGCTAGCTGGGAATCTCCTCAAGTTTGCTCTTCAAACTGATTGAATGTAATTCTTCTCACAGATATATTAAAATGGTCAAGGAGACCAAATCATTTAGAAATAAAGAAGTATGCCAAAAAAAGAAAGAAAAAGAAAACAAACTTAAAATCATTTTAGGTACTATCTTGATTAAAAGAGTCCCCCGTGATATGTATGCAGATTAGTTTTTGAAATTTTAGACCCTCAAAACAGAGTTGGATTGTGGGAAATAAAGGACTGTAATTGACTGTTCTCCATTTAGCAATAAAACTTTCTTTTTCATGTTAATTTATTACTCTCAATGCCAGTTTCATGACAAGGGAATTTTAAATTGAGTACTGTCTACTCAAACAAGGTAAGAAAGAATGTCTAATATCTCCAACATAATGCATACAAAATTATAAAGAAAGGAACTGATGCATTATCAATCACTGGCAGCTAGAATAATAAATATAGTACTAATGAAAGCACTGCCTTTTGGGAGAGACAGATCTTTGTCCTTGGGAACAAAAGATTATAAAAGGGGACCAAGAAGAAGATGAAAGTATCCTCTTCCACATCAAAATTGGGCTATGAGCTGACATGTGCATGGATAGAACCACTAGCACACCTGCAGAATTCTTCCTTGCAGTTAGTGTGGGCCGGTTGGTGCCAGGAGAAAAGCATGGATACTTGGAACTATCATTTGTAATGTCATTATATACAAACGTGAGATAATGAAGTGTTATATTAATAATTAAAACCTTGCATCCATTTTCCTTCTGGCTGTGTGGTATTTTACTACCACATAGCAAATACTATTAAAAGGACCAGCACTGACTGCAAGTACCTGAATGCAGCATATGATCACTTTCAGCGAGACAACTCTCTGGTCCAGGATTACAGCTGCATCTTATTTCAACTTCATTTGCAAAAACAATCCATCTATCTAAGACTTAAACATACATATAACTAATTCTCTGTTGCTGTTTTCCAATATGCTAAAAAAATTGGCACACCAATGATAAAAAATATCACAAAATAAGCTGTTTTATTATACTTTGAACAATAACGCTTAAGCCTTTCCTAAAAGCGGTACTACATATTGAGAATGCATGTGTTAGCATGATACTTCTCATTATTGATGTGTACATTTTTCTAACATATTGTATATAACCTAACATTTATTGCGAGAAGTAGTGTGGACTGCTCCTGGACCAGCAACATGCATGTCTCAACTGTGGACAATGCAAGGAGTTTGTAACCTAGCTTGCAGCATCTTTCTTTTACTGATATTTTTTCAAGCAAGTATTCTTAGTTCAAGTTATGATAACAATAAATTATACAAGCCATTTGGGTAAGAAGCTCTGCATAGCTTTGAACGTAACAATCATACCTGTGCAGGAATACCACCTCGACATCCACATCTTCCCTATCTTCGTGAAGGAAATCCTTGAGGAAGTGCGACACTGATTCATATGTGATGTGACCACATACGACGATATGCCTGTGGTAATCACACACACACAAAAACAAACACAAGCTACAGTTCAAGGCACTTTTCTATAACCTTCTATAACATTGAAGATTACTGTCAATTTGTCAAAGGATAATGGCCCCAGGTCAAAGTACTTTTCATTGGCTTGCAACAACAATAATATAAGAGATCATAATGGACTAAAATATGCTTATGTTTCCTATAAAGTTGTAGTTTAAGGACAATTAAATGTACAAATGTTGAGAGCTGTGATTCAGTTTATCCATAAGTGTTATTTAGCAGCATTAAAATATACATCAGCAAGAATTATATTTCATTGTAAGCGTGTTAGAGACAGTGAGTACATAGTTGACAGAATTGGAAATGACATTCCAGTACAAACAGAATGGGTACAAATTGGTATAAGTAACAAAACACAAACTAGTATCTGTTTAGAAATAAACATTGAGAAAATTAAGCAAATTATTCAAATACAATTTTTAGGACTGGTCTTAAATAACAATTTGAAATGGAACAGACATACAGAAAAACTTTCCGAGAGAAGGATAAGGGTATGTATACATAAACAGGTCACATAAATCGTGGATAAAGATAGCACTGTTTAAGTATACTGCACATTTATATGCTCAAATTTAATTTATGGTATTACTTTATGAGTGATCAGCAGGGAAGAAACAGTATTATAAATATTTAGGCTACAAGAAAACAGCAATAAGAATTGTTAAGAACAACAGAAAAAAGAAATACCTGCAGAAAGACTTAAAAAACTCAATGTATTAATTCTAGCTCATCTATAGATATATCAATGTCTAAAGTATATTGTAAAACCCCATAAAGAAGACAAAGCTATGAATACTCATTAAAATAACACTTGAACAAACAAAACTATTTTAGAAACAGATTGAGCGATTTTTCTAAAACTATATGTATTGAAAGGAATGCAAGAGATTCCTGCATCATTTATTTCACTGGATTAAAAGAAAACACAAGCAATAAAAATAAAAGGAATTAAGTCTTATCTTGTTAAGAATCACTTCATTACAGTGGGAGAATATAAAATAACAAGAAAATAGAGATTAACTATTAAAATTGAGTACTAAAATTTTACAGCCTAAAACAAAATAAATGAGCAACAGCCAGAGAGGGAGTTCCATTCAGCAAACATCAGAAGTATTCGCTAACGCTGTGTTCACAATATGCAATTTAATACTGCATTACATTCATTTCAAAACTATGTGATAAGTATAAGATGCCTATCAGTTTGGTTGTACGCATTGTAGCTGAGCAGTGAAATGCCTGTTCTGTAATTGGAACAACCTGGGTTTGAATCCTTGATGTATGTTTTTATACTATTATTACTTAACTATTAATTTGCTAAATATATGCCAATGTATAGGTTTTCTATGCATCAGGTATCTATTTCTTTTAGGACATGTATGCATAAAAACACAAGCTACTCTTTTCATTTTCAAAATAAATGTCATATTAACAGGAGTTCTAAAGTGAAAAACTAAATCAAGCATTTAATTGACTTAATGTTGGCTTTACAAGCACTTTGTCTCATTTTTCAGTAATGAATGGTGCTGGTGTGATCATGCACACACATCTCAGCCTTGATGTTCTGCATGACATGTTAGCAACCATACTGACTTTTGCTATGGCTGAGCACACAGAAGAACACTACGCTACAAGAAGATCTCTCCTTAGATAGTGAACATTGCTGGAAATTCTTAGAAACTGTGTGTCAGTCAGCAAAAATATTTCAAGTTTCTATATCTATGGCTATGAAGTGGGTGTGTTTATCCAGAGAAGGATTGTTTGTCATCGACCTGCTTTGGTTTGAAAAGTTTGTCTGCTTCTCAGTAGGAAACAGCACTTCTAGAAGAGGAAGAGAGCAATCCCTTCCAGCATGCATCAACACTTTACAAGTAATTCAAATTTCCATGGGTTGAACCACACAGCCTTGCACGTTTTTTACTACAGCAGTGCTCTTTGCTCAATCGTAAGCTAAGAAACAGAGTCTTACAGATGATCACAGATTATGTCACCTCGCATTTGCATAAGGAAATATTGATCATAAGTGGAATAAGGTTATACCAGGGTGGAAAACTGATACTCTCTGAGCACAGCCCACTTATGGCCTTGCACTGATAACTGATGTTTACTTAGTAAAAAAAAAGAGTGAGGGTCACTCAAGCTATTCTGAAAGTTGCCCTGATCTAGTTCCTATTCACAGCCTAGGTGAAATTTCCATCCACAAGTGGGGGGAAAATGATTGCCTACCACTCCAAAAGAAACTGTTACAACACAAAGTATGTGCCACAAATGGATTGCCAAGGTCTCATAACTGTGTCATGTCAGGGTTGGATGTCACAAGACTTCTAGCCATGTTGTGGCAGTTTGATGGCACATTAAATACCAGCAGTATAAATACTTCCTCAAAATCAATCACAGTTCCTTCTGTAAGGACTAGGTATTCTGATGGAATGACTAAGTTTCAGCAGGATAACTACCCTGTCCACCCAAGTCAGCAGGTTTCAGGCTGGTTCTCACAAAAGCAAGACTGATTGACTGGCCAACTGATTGACCTCCTTGCTCTCACCAGATTTGAATCCAATTGAAAATGCATGGGTAGAGATGAAGAAAGTTTGGGAGTTAAATTTTCCTTCAAGACTGCAAGAGGTTTTGTGGGATCAAGTACAAGATGCTTGGGAGGAAGTTTCCTCTCATGAAAATTTGACTGGGTGATTCATATCATCCATGTCCCATAGAATGAGGGCTGTAAGAGAAACAGAGTGTTTACACACCTATAAGTTAATTTTTAGTTTTATTTGCATTTTCAGTTAGAAATATAATATTTACTTATTTCATATGTATTTAGTTTGAAAATAAAGAGGAGAGTTTCAGTATTCAGGTTTCAGCATAATAGATGCCTCAGAATCAAATAAGCCTTAGCAATTATAAACTAATATGTGATCCAAAAGACTCCAAACTTGCTGTGCTCTATTTTGCCTGTACGCGACCTTGGTGCACATCACCGACTGCTGCTGTCATAGAACAGCGCGGTTGAAACCATACAACATTTTTAAAACTACTTTTTAAGGCTTTACTTACCAATGTTATTAAAGGAGATGGTGAAACTGGCCATCGTGATCATTCATACATTTTTGGCACCTCTTTAGGAAACTATCCATCACTCACCGTAGTTCACACTGAGTAATGCTGGCAATTTCCTGGTGGATATCTTGTTTTAATTCTTCCAGGGTGTGTGGGTTTGTCTTGTACACTTCATGCTTTAACTTACCCCAGGGTTAGAAATCACAGATCACCTGGAAATCTTTCTGCAGATCGCACTTTCACTTGGCAAGGTGACTGAGTTAACACACACGAATCATAAATAAATACACGCTGTGCAGTAGTCCATCTGTGTAGTGGAAAAACACTGTGCAGCGGTTCTTATGTTTTTGGGTCTCTCGGTATAATACCTACATGTATTAAACATTGCATTTTTATGCCAAAAACATAAAATTCATAATTGGCATACAAACCTCAGTAGGTCTCATTGCTACGTACCTTTTGGCTGTCTGTGCATATACAGTAGCTAGGACTCAATATGAAAGATGACAATAGAAGAGAAGCTAATGGCACATATCCTAAGACACCATTGCGAACCGGCTGCACAAACAATTTGGACTTCAATAAACACAGGCTTCAAGAGTCTGCTCATTTTTTTTCCTTAGGCTGTACATAAGATACTAGTACCTCTTATATATTTTTGGTTAAATTTTAACTTCCATACTTTATTTCATGTGAGAAACTCTTGTAAAACCATTACAATTGGTACTGAATCTGATCTTTTTTAAAACTTGAATTACATCTCCAAATCCTGTTGACAAACTAGCAGCAGCTAACCTCCATGAGTAGCCTATCTGACTCACATTCAAAATATCTTGAGTTTGACTCTTGCCAATTAGGGCAAATTACCTGAATGCAGTTTCTTCCAGGATTTTCTCTTATATTCAGAAGATGAATCTTGAATAAACTCATTGGACCCTGGGCTTATTTGAGCAATACATTCAATTTGTTCATCAACAGTCTATGGCAGTGATATGGAGGCGCCATGGCCGAGCAGTAAGACCATTCATCTACCACTTAGGGTGGCCTGGGCTTGATCCCAGGGACCAACATGTGGTATTTGTGGTGGATGAAGCAGCATCTGGACGGATTTTCTCTGAGTTCTCAAGTTTCCCCTGCCATTCATTCGGCCAATTGCTTCATCACCACCTTTCCATTCATCGATTTCACCTGCATTTCATATCATCCTCTTTCTCACTATTATAAATGGTGCTTGGCCGACCACCTGTTTCTAGGCCTTCACTCTGTCCAGTTCATAGGTTTATCTGCTCCCTGACAGGTACCTGACCCTAAGCACAGGCTTGTAAGTCCTAGGGGGTGTAAGTCCTTCATAGGGGAGGGTAATAAGGTAAAGAGAAGAACAGTCTGATATGATCTACCCACTTAAACCTTCCCCATTCTACCTTAAAAAAATGTAGGTAATCTTTGTAAAGAAATTCTCCAATATAACTGTTTTTCATGTTATGACACAAATACTATCTCTTTTCCATCAACCACTTCCAAGTCTACTTCTGATATTTACATCCAGGGCTGGCAAACTTTCTGCTCTTCCCTCCCCACCATACAGATCCTCAAGCTGTGAGACTCAACAATGTCAATGAGGGTTTGTCAACAGGGAAGAAAGAAAAGTATGTTAATCTTAAAATAATTAGCTGGGCCTGGGCAGTAGGATAGGAGGTCCCTGGAGCAACTGTATGATGATATTTGCACTGTCTTACTTGTTAATGTTTTATAGTCATAATATGAGAAATGTTACACTTAAAAGCTATATTATTTTAGAAAATGACACTTTAGCATCCAAAGTTTCTGAAGAATACTATCCTTGAGAACATCTGTACAAATTCTTTGATGTACTTCAGAACTAGAAACTGTATTACTTAATTGCAAAATTGATAGTTTTGCCTCTTTTTCCTCCCTTTTCTCAAATATAAAGCACAGCAAAAACAGCTAAACAAAACAATAGCAATAACAATGATCATACAAACAAATGAATTCAGTGCTTAGAAAGGTCAATGTACTACTCACACAATTTATCTTGAGCTCTCAGCTGGCACTGCTGAAGATGGAAACAAGACTTTCTATGTCTCATGCAATTGTGGTTTAAATAATTTCATAAAAGGCTGAGAGTTGTAGTTTCCACAATTGTTTTTTCCAGGTTACCCAATGGCTAAAGTAAAACGCTAACCACGTTGCTCCTCCTTTTACTATTTACAAGAGATGGCATTGTCAATGCTGAAGTGCTACAGGCATTTAGTAGGTACTTAAAATTACTGTTTGAGTTGATTAAACATAAATGTAAAACACAAAAGTAACCTGGAATGGTAATACAAGGGAACAGTAATAAAGCTAATGCAATACAGTGAAATGCACAAATGGTAATGTTGGAGTATGGACAAGGATGCTTAGTTGTTATTTTGACAAAACACAAGCCTCCTTGACTCAGAACGTTCATAGCACCAAATTCAAGGGCTCAAGTAAAGTGTATGAGTAGTAGTTTCAGCCATGAAAAAATGAGAAAGAGAAGTAGAAAAGCTAAGTTTTCAGTGAACTATAAAAAGTGGCTAATGCAGTTTAAATATATCCAATAATTATAATATAATGAAGTACTGGGATGAGACTGGTAACTTATCTAGATATAGATTATGTAATTCCAACTACTATCTAATTCTTTCTGCAGATCTAAAAATAACAAATTAGTATTCATTCAATAATTTCATGCACATATCTTTTAGAAAATAAATTAATTTTCTACCACTCAACAGACCAATGAGAAATGAATCACTCTGGTAAAATCATGATGTCCAAAAACTAATAAATGGTGCGTTTTACTCTTTGTTTCATTTGTTTATCATTATCAACTTTATATTTATACAGTGTTTGCTCTTTATAATCCAATTATAGCTGAAGACTGAATATAATCATTTACACTATTTGAATATACCAGTGAGTCTTTTCATCCTGTGGTTTAGTAACTAGGCAACCCTGTATTTTACAGACAATGTGAAATGCAGGTGCTGACACTGCATTCACCATCCCACTCAGTATGGCTGCCCACTGTTAACATACTCTAGTAGCACAATGGTTAACATGCTGAAAATTCATGGCGAAGGTTGGAAGTTCAAATAACGCCTGTGAATAAATAACCATTTTATTTATTTTTGTTTATGTTTTGAGAATGTTCTAGCAAATCGTGTATTCTTGCTGAATGCACTAGAAAGTGGATTTGCCTATAAATACAAATTTTCAGCCATTTTTATCACTGTGCTCTACTTTGGGATCGAGAGAGAGATTTGCAATGATCATAATGTGGGCTTGTAAATGTTATCTAGGTTGTATGTACGTACTGCATTTGTTAACTCTCAGGACACTTTATGGGCTTTCTTTTGTATGAAAGAATAGCTTTAAGTAGTTAAAATATTGTGTAATAATGCCTTATGTTTGCAAGTTCTAATCATAATGTCATTATGTATGTATTTATTTATGCTGTTCAATAAAGGATATTCTAACAATACTTTGTGTTTCCATGAAACTCACATAATTAAATTAATTAAGTGAAATGATACTTCCATGCCAAACTATCAGTTCTCCTTAAATTTACTAAACATAAAAATAAGGTTCAAGTGGCAAATATTTAAGCAAAGAACTTCACCACTGATGGCCAAGGCACTCACCACTGCACTATGGGAGTGACTTCATCTACTGTGGTACAAAAGAGTCATGTTGGGTGAAATTTGATATGACACAATACAGTGGACAGACTCACATGGTATATTACGTCTTCTGAACGTAGTTTGCAAAAGAAGATATAGTTTTCTTGGAGTAATTCAATCTTCCTTTTGAATTTATATTTTCTGTAGATAATTATTTCTGATCCCTTGATACTGAATAACTATACTAAAAACAAATATTTTTAGATAAATTGAACTACTGGAAATGACTCCTTGTGTAGCTTGGTGGCTTCTAGATCTGTAATCAATTTTTGTCTAATAGCAATGAATTTCTTTGATTAGGATTGTCTTCCACAAGACAGAGTTTTAATATGCTTTAGTGTTTAACAACAAAAAAACTCATTGAATTCAAGACACCTAAACAAGATACAAATAGCGTTAGTTCTTCTTCAGGTCAAAATAACCAATACTAAGAGAATTTAAAGGCAGTTATATATATAAAACCACAGAAATAAATTAGAAAGTTATCAGCTCATGTTGTACTAACAACATTTTGCTGATAATTACACAATACCAAAGAAGACAAAACAGAGAAAATAACAAACAGGAAAGAAAAAATGATGAAAGGAGAACTGATGAAAGAAAAAAGATAGGGATATAACAGATATTATCTTTCCTTTCTCACATATTCAACTGCCTCAGACACACTATATAAAGTTAATATGCACCTTTTGCAATTTCTATATTTATAATGATAATGCTGCTTATGACAATTAAGTATAATAATAAATATTCTATTACTCCAATCATTCCTAATATTTTGTATGAGAATATATATTTGATAGCAGGAATACTCCTCTCTCCAACATATATCTTTGGCAACAAATATCACAAACTGTCCATGTTATACAAAAAGATAACTTTCATTTAAAGAGCACAATATTTTTAAGCGGGCCATTTCCATTAACAAAATAAACAGTAATCTCATACTTAAAAGTCAAGTTTTTCATGTCATGGAAAGAAATTAAATACAGAGAAAATGTTACTTTTTCAGACAGAAACATGCACCAAAACTAATCCAAGAAGTATTTGGCATTAAATAAAACTTAATTAAAATATCTGTTTTACTTTAATAATTTGTACCTAACTTTCTGTCTGCTGCCCTTTCTCAAAGAAATTCAAAGGAATTTTAAATTTAAAATTATTTGAGTGTCCTAAGGCAAGTGACACATGTAATTTAAGAACATGAAAATGAGCGAGATGAGTGGAATACATAGATACAAAATCAATATATGTATATATTTATAATAAGTAAAATATAAAAAATTCAATAAATACATCTAAAAATTTTAATAATTTGGTATTTCTTATAAAAGAGTATGGTATCTTTATTCCAGATTTCTGTTCAAAGTTGTACCCATGTATAAATCCACAGCTCAGTCACTTACCTATCATATGGTAACATAACACATAATTCACATTGTGAATACGAAAATCAATTACTGCCTACTTCCACACTAAGGAACTCTGACAAAGGGTTATACGAACAAACTAACCACAAAAGCATTCAGGTTAAGACTTGTTAGTAAACACATCTTAATCTATCTTAAAATGGATGTCTCTAGAGGCTTACCCTAATACTAAATACTTCTTACTAAATTTATGTTAACTGTGCTGGAACAGATTAAATTCAATTGAATGATGATAATCAAAGCATGCTTGCATCTCGTTGGAGGCTCCCAAAATGGGCATGCATTTTCACCTTTCCAGCACAGTTCTATATTACTGTCTAATACTAGTTTTTATACAAGCAGGTAGTGACTTTATCATGCATGCTATTCCCTCTTAAATAAGCTTAGTGCAGCCCATTTACAATGACTCTTCATACAAAGCAGGAGACACAGAAGCTGAGGATGTAGGAAGGATTGGTACCTAAACAAACCTGGCACAAAGCATATGAATCTTGTTTTAAACACTTTTATATCTAATTGTTAACAATTAGCTCATAAGCTGCCTTTCTTATTGAAAACTGTCAATAAAATTGGTCATTACTAATTGCTAAATGTTTAAACCTCAGTTATTTGTTAAAATTTTCAATTTTCAGCGCTTTAAATTTAATTTACTCCTAAAAAGGTTTTGGTACTTTCCCATTAGGTCAAACAGAAGATTATTTGTTACACACATGTAATTCATATAAAAAAGCCTGGGTTTTTTATTGGAAAGATGTTTTTTGTGGTGGAAAATATGACATTTTTAATCAAACCACGTTTCTTGTCAATTTTGAAATAATGTGAAGTGTTTCTTTGTTTCAATTAGTGACTACTATTTAGAGAAAGGTGCTTTTAAAAGGTCACACTTCCAGGCCTTTAAATGATACATCTAAAAATTCATTACTTTTTTGATAAAATTATGATTAAACAGATTGAAAACTCATTGTAAGTGGGCTGTACCACAATGCTATTGGTGCTGCTGTGACAAATGCTAGCTAGCATACCAGCAGGGATGTGTGTTCAGATTTCTCTACTAAAAGAATGAAAGAACTAGTTTTGCTAAATCAAAACTTGCACAGCTGCAGCAGATGCCTTTGTTTCTTCTTCTTTTTTTCTATTTAAGTTTTTAGTCCTATTAATCTTGAATTGTAGTTTGTGTGGGAGTGAGGAAAGCAATTGTTAAAATATAGAATGTAGCAGCAACAGCAGCAGAAGTGTTCTTTGTTGTAGCAAAATATTTGTGGCAGTGGTGAAGGTGACAGTGTTTGTGAAATTGTTTGTTCCAGCATGGCAACAAACCAATGGAGATATTTTAAAACAAATGTCACTTTTACACACTCTCCCGAGAAAGTTTGTTGGTTTTGTGTGTAGACACCATTACCTAAAATGCAATAATTTTTGCCCTTCCAATTTCCATCAAGAATTACTAGCACTTGCTCTATATGCTTAATCCCAATAGTACCTATAAGTTGCACCATTCTAATACTATCATGATGTCCAATCAAAACAAATTAAAACATCTCCTAAAGACACTGCAACACCATTTATTCCCTAATAATACAGGAATGCAATTACACTCACAGAAAAAGCAAAATTTAGAAACATATGAACACTTCTCATTGACTATTTATGTTAGCACTATCATTTTCTAAGAGTTGACTTACAAAATTAAAAAGTAGTGTTTTATCAGCCAAGTTTTATTACGTTATATTTTAAAACAGTTACAGTCTATATATAAAGTTAATAACCTATAAGATAGTCTGGAAATAATGCTAAAATGTAAAATCAAACTGGTAAACCAAATATGAAAAGTAAATATTTTGTAGTCACATGGATTTCTCTATTTCCTTTTCTTCATACTATTTTTATAAAAACTTATTCTTCTATCTACTATTTATTTATATAGATACACTTTCATTACACATTTACACAATTCATTGGGACCATAAGATGTATACATAGGGCTAAAGTAGTAGTCAGATTTTTAAAGACTGGATGGCTATGTGATGACTTGAAGTATGATGCTCTTTGCATGACTGTGGGGAAAAAATGAATAGCACCTTACACAAAAAGGTTGAAGTATTTGAAAACTCATATGAAGAACAAATAGGATGTTGGAAATGGTTAACACCATACAGATCCAAATTATTTGTTTACTAAGATTTATCTATCCTTAAAGATATATGCCTAAACTGAAGAATAAGGGTTTAATAAAAAAGCTTAAGAAAAGTATGTATTTTATAAGTGAAGTATCACAAAAGAATACTAATATAAATTAAGACAAGCCTGTAAACACAGTCCAATATTATTAAACTGGTTTACTGATGATAACTGAAAGACCTGAACAAAGACAATTTATGTTTGCCTATAGTAAACAACATATAAATGCCAGCATTGCCAGGTAGTGGGCTGTTTTTAAGTGAAGGTCCATCAAGAGTTTTCCAAATCATAATTGTATCTTGTAAGAAATGGGGCTGAAGAATAAACTATAAAATTGAAGACAGTATTTAAAAAGTTCTATAAATTAAATAAAGAAGTAATATGGCACACAGAAGTGGAATATGCCCCTATATAAACAAATTTTCTAACTATTTGTGAGACTGAGCAATAAATAATGCGAGATGAAATGACCAAAAGACCAGTGTCTTAGCTAGAGAAAAATTAGCACTGAAAGTTGTATGATCTTGTTCGTATAAAATTCTGAAAATGCAGGTTAACAGGATAGAAAGAGTGCACAAAACGGTTTATAGATCAAACCTTTGAGGAAATGAGGGAGGATGATGCAATGTGGATATAGTACAGACAACATTCTGTAAAATACATGTTGAGTTTACCTATAATTTCACCAAAGGAGCAGCAATGATGAAAACAGGAAAGAGGGCTGCAAGAGTATGACAGTAGAAAGGCCATCGACTATTCTGGCACAGAATAAGATCCTATAATGATTATTAACTGACTGGATCACAGCCTTTAAGCCTGAAAAGTATGTCATATTGGATTAATGCTGGTTGTGAAAGTCTAAGCATGTACATAGCACAAGATCATTGGATGAACATAACATTCTGAAGCAATGCTTAATTGTACAGGAGAGAGTCCATGATAGTAGGGTTTAGAGTTTATGAAAAATGTTGCAAAAACTAAAAAATTTTACAAGAAAGTGAAATGGGTAATATATAGATAGAATAAGAGGGGCAAGCTAGAGGTTTTTGGAAACATGTTGGAGAAACATGAAATATTTTGATTCTCAGAGGCAAAAGAAATCTAAGGCTATATATAGACAAAGGTTGATTGGGGCAGAGAGAAGTATGTAGATGTATGTTGATACCGAAATTTAGATTTCCGATCGAATGGGCTTTTGAAAAAGATACGTTTTAATTTAATTGCCGGATATGAGATTTGTGATAAATATTGAGTAATAACATAAATAGATAATATAGCAGGAAGTGTTGTAAGGTGAGCAAGACATGAGTAAATAATAGTCGTTAAATTTGTAGAATAAACGCATTATTGGTTTGAAATTAACGAGTCATGACGTCATACCACATAGTTTAAAATACACGTTCGAAAGTCAGTTCTACCAACCTTAAAAGTCGCGCGATATATTTAATAAAATATAAAGTAAACATCGTTTAATCCTAAAAAGGTAATTATATATTCAAAATTCATAAAAGAACATATTATAATAGAAAGGGACATTTCTAAATTGCGGGAAAAGGAAATAACATTTTGGATACGAGGCTTTCTTGGATGACGTCATGACATTCAAATTGGAAGCGAACGGTCTTCTTGGCGTGGGTAAGAGAGAAGCGTCTAGTCAGTACTCAACCAGAGAGCAGTACGGGAGTTCGTGCAGTTCGTGCTGCGCAGATGTGATTGCGATGCTTCTACAGATACACATATAGAATCGGCATATCTCCCGAAAATATTTTATATAAAATAAATTGATGTGCAAAGTTGTTCTTGGGTTGTCCTTTACACTCACGCAAACCCGAGATAAAGAGATTATGCTCAGCTAGCCGGAAACAACACACCGAACCACATCAACGTGACCAACAACATCACGTCACCAACGACTGCAGCTTCAAATGGCGAGGTAATAACTAGGAAGCAATATTACAGCTTCAAATTGGCTTCCCAACGTGTGGCTTCGAAAGAATGGACCAAACCCCAAGACGACCGAGCCAGCATCGAACCAGCAGACAAGAAGGTGCCCAGCGCGTCAACATCTGTGAAACGTGTAGTGAACAAGTTTAAGTGCAGTTAAAGTGAAATAGTGAAAATATTGAAAATTTTGGTGAGTAGAAAAACACATGTAAATAGCTTAGAAATGGAAGACAGTGATAGTGAGTTTAGAGGTTTTGATAGTCAGGAAATTCAGGAAAGTATAAGTAGGATGGAAGAATTTAATCGGAATGTAATTGGTAGCAGAATATGCCAAGAATTAGAAGATCAGAACGTTAGAGAAACACCTAGAGGTAGTGCAGAAATGTTTAGTAGTAATTCAGAAAGGCCAGCATTTATGTCAGAAATAGAGAATATGTTTCAAACGATAATGAAAAAGATGAGTACAGATTTAAGTCAAAAGATAGATGGAAATAGTAAAGAATTAAGAACAGAGTTAAGTCAAAAGATAGATGAAAATAGTAAAGAATTAAGAACAGAGTTAAGTCAAAAGATGAGTACAGAGTTAAGTCAAAAGATAGATGAAAATAGTAAAGAATTAAGAACAGTGAAAGAGATGAGTACAGAGTTAAGTCAAAAGATGAGTACAGAGTTAAGTCAAAAGATAGATGAAACTAGTATAGAGTTAGGACAGAAATTAGAGAAGGGACAACAGGAATTGGGAATGCAATTGGAGAATCAGAAGAGAGCTTTAGAAACCTTTAGGGAAGAAGTTAGGGAGGAAATTAATAAAGTTAGTAGTGAAGTAAAAGAAAATAGAGAACAGGTAGAACAGGTAAAGGGAGAATTAGAGACAATAAGGCAAGAAGTAAAGAATTCTGAAAAGAAATTAGGTCAACAAGTTAGTGAAAAATTAGATAAAGAAAGGGAAAGAGTAACATACAGTTTAGACAAACAAAGGGAAGAGGTAGTACAAAGGTTAGATAAAGACAGGGAAGAAATTAGAGAAGAGTTACAGGGGTGTAAAATTAGAATAGAAAGATCTGATGTAGAAAGTGAAAGGCAGGCTAGAAATTTGGAGGATGTTACAGACCAAATAAAAGGAGTAGTGACAGAAATTACTCAGGTAAAAGAGGCCTTAGAAAATTTGAAATTAAATGAAAATGCATGTAATCACAACAATCTTAGTAATGAAGTTGCAAGAAACGAGGCAATACCAGGTGTATCAGCTGACATTTCGATGCAAAATAGGGGTAACAGTAATTCCCATTCTGATCTCGGAAATAGCTCAGGGATAGGTGACAATTCAAATTTACATTGGCCTAACCATGTCTTAAATGAAATGACACCTCCAGTTTTTGAAAATGAAGATTCAGATGATCCTAAAGCCTTTTTAGAAGGGTTACAAGAGTACTTCACGGTGAAACGTATACCAGAGGAGTACAAGATGGTGATAGTAAGAAAATGTCTAAAGGGTAATGCTGCTAATTGGCTAGGCCTTTCTATGGGTAACAATAATGACTACAGGACCTTTAGGAACATCTTTTTAACCAGATATTGGGGAGCTAGTAGGCAGGCTAATATTAGAGTTGAATTAAGCAATGGAAAATTTAATCCTAGATCGGAGGAATCGATGGTAAACTATTTTATGAGAATAGCGAGAAAATCGAAGATGTTGGACCCTCCCTTGGATGAAAAAGATCTAATAAATATAGTTACTCCACATTTTCCGGAAACACTTCAACATTACCTAATCATAGCCCGACCCGATAGCATTGCAGCTATGATAGAATTATTATCAGCCTTAGAAGTCAATAAGCCAAAACACACATTTGGAAATAAATATGAAGAAAAAGAAACTGTCAATTCTTTCGGGCAAGGGGCACAGTATTATCAGAATAGAAGTGAGGTTAGGGAAAGATATAAAGGACCAGTACCAAGGATGGAATCATTCCGGTGGGAAAATCAAGGTAGATATAACCAGGAAGGGCATCACCAAAATAGAAATGGTAATCTAAGGGGAAGAAATATAAGGGTGAATTATATGAATACAAATAGATTTGATCGAGGTAGACGGGGCCGTTATTTTGGACATAGTAGAAATTCAAATGATGGGTATTGGACAAACGGAGATAATGAGTTTAGACCGAGGTCACCAAGACAGGGAGAAAGGTATTCTAGTGGACGAAATTCCCCTGAAAATGCGGAAATGATCGAGGCCATTAACACGGTCAAAAACATGGTAGGAAGTAACCCCGATTTAATGCAGGAAAACAGAAGTAACAATTCGGGAAATAGTACAGGAGCCATACCTAAAAATCAGGGAAACGCCAGACCCGGTCAAACGCGCCTTCAGTGAGAACTGGGTATCATAGTAATGATTGTGATAAGTACTCGGAAATAAATAGTCCTGGAAGGCAAATGATGATACAAAAGAAAAGAGAATTGAAAAATAGAATTGACGAAAACGAAATAGTAGGAGATCCACCTAAAATCAAAATTGGAGTAAATGGAAAACAATACAATGCAATTATAGATACGGGATCAAATAGCACAGTATGCTCACAAAATTTTTATGATAATTTACAAAGTAGTGGCTTTAAAGTAATGTCTTTACCAGTTAATGGGATATATTGCTCGCTAGCTGTGGGAAAACGAAAAGAGAGAGTAAAATTTCAAGCAATGATAAATATTGAAATAAATGGGAGAATACTTGGAATTTTATTTCTGATTGTAGGAAGACTTGTGACAGATATTATAATAGGTTGTGATTGTCTTTATGCCTGGGAAGCTGTGGTGAATTTTAAAAACATGATTCTAGAAATGAAAGTTGAAGATGAGACCATTATAGTGCCTTTTGTGGAAGATAGTAGTTCAGAAACTATTGTACGAGAAAAAGAGGAAGAAGAAATCCAAGGGGATACATTCTTTGTAGAATATGTTAAAGTAGGAGCTATGGAATTAACTGAAGTAAATGTCAAAGAGTACAGAGTCGATAATAAAGAAAATGTAGAATGGGATAAAAATGATTTCATAGACAATTTGAGGGTTTCTGATGCAACTAGGTACTATGATAGGGAGATTAGTGAAGACTTAGAAGAATTGTTGAGGGAAAAGGTAACTCAGGCTGATCAACTAAATGAACAACAGAGGGATAAACTGTTTGAAATATTAATCCGAAATAAAGAAGTATTCTCTGAGAAACCTGGTAAATGTAATATTTATACTCATTCGTTTGAGATGATACCCATCAAACCTTTTACACATAAAGCGAGAGCTATCCCTAGTACAATAAGAGAAGAGGTAGATGCAGTTATAAAGTCAATGTTAGAAGATGAGGTTATTGAGATTTCGAATTCAGAATTTGTGAATCCCCTATGTATTGTAAATAAGGCCAATGAAAGATTAGGGTGACATTAGATGCGAGAAAACTAAATTATTGCTCCTCATACTTTCCATCAGGGAATCCAACAGAACGTGTCCTCCGAGATATAGGAATTTATTTACGTGTACTTACACATCATAATCACAAGGATTGGGTGAAATATTGTCCATTGATAGAAAAGATTATCAATCACACCATTAATGTAACTACTGGGTTTGCACCAATAAAATTAATGTTAGGAATTGAACCAGAACCAATATTGATAGGGGAACCAAAAACACTGAAAATTAATGACATTCAGTTAAGTGAAGAAGAAAGAGCGAAAATTGCTTTTGAACGAATCAAGAAAAAGGCAGAGAAGCGAAAATTAAAGAAAAAGAGTAGAAAACATAAATGGGAACCTAAGATAGGCGATTGGGTACTAGTTAAAGACCATAAGTTATCAAGTGCATTGAGAGGCAGGAACAAAAGGATGGAATTGTTATATAAAGGTCCTGCAGAAATTATATCAAAATTTGGTTATCATACCTATGAATTAAGAGATGTTAAAAATGAAAAATGTCTGGGAAGATGGCATAAACAACTCCTTCGACCATACAAGAAACCGTGTGGTGCCTTGGAACCTTGATTTAATGTAATAAAAAAAAAAAAAAAAAAAAAAAAAAATTGGAAGTGTCATTTGTATATTGGCTCCTAATCAGCCTTGAGATAAAATGTAAATGTTAGCTTACTTGAAAACCATACATTGGTCAGGTACTTACATATTCATGAAAAATGCAGAATGTGAATTGCTATATACTACAAAGAGCTTAAAAATATATTGTATAGAGCTCACAAAAACAGCTTCAGAAAGATTGTTAAAATGTTCATCTCCGCATAGAGAGAAAACAGAATATTTACTCTGTAAAACATTTGTTAAAATATTTAGATGTATAGATAGTTATCACAGAAAGACAAAGAAAGAACTTGTCTAAAGAGTGCAATGGATTTATATAAAAATATATGTACATTTTAGTGCTTAAAGGATATAGTACAGATATGTGTTACAATAACAAAAGTGAAAAATCACAGTGCAAGTGATAGTGAGAGCGAAGTGAGCAAACATGAACTAAAAGAAGGAAGTATAAAGAAAGACTCTTGAAATTTAACCTTTATATAAAAGCTTCACAGAAGAAACCATAACATATTGTAATTAGTATTTAAGGATTAATGTTTAGTCAAGTGTACAATTGTTTGTCATGTTAAAAAGATTAATGAGAAAATGTGTTAATAACCAATTTCAAAAACAGTGTAATTGAAAATTGTATATAATGGGAGTGTTGCCGATTATTCAAAATACAGGAGTAATTTTTAATTTTTCTTTCGGGCAAGACATTTACATTATTTTATTATGAAATAATAAAATAATATAAATGGGGGCATTTGATACCGAAATTTAGATTTCCGATCGAATGGGCTTTTGAAAAAGATACGTTTTAATTTAATTGCCGGATATGAGATTTGTGATAAATATTGAGTAATAACATAAATAGATAATATAGCAGGAAGTGTTGTAAGGTGAGCAAGACATGAGTAAATAATAGTCGTTAAATTTGTAGAATAAACGCATTATTGGTTTGAAATTAACGAGTCATGACGTCATACCACATAGTTTAAAATACACGTTCGAAAGTCAGTTCTACCAACCTTAAAAGTCGCGCGATATATTTAATAAAATATAAAGTAAACATCGTTTAATCCTAAAAAGGTAATTATATATTCAAAATTCATAAAAGAACATATTATAATAGAAAGGGACATTTCTAAATTGCGGGAAAAGGAAATAACATTTTGGATACGAGGCTTTCTTGGATGACGTCATGACATTCAAATTGGAAGCGAACGGTCTTCTTGGCGTGGGTAAGAGAGAAGCGTCTAGTCAGTACTCAACCAGAGAGCAGTACGGGAGTTCGTGCAGTTCGTGCTGCGCAGATGTGATTGCGATGCTTCTACAGATACACATATAGAATCGGCATATCTCCCGAAAATATTTTATATAAAATAAATTGATGTGCAAAGTTGTTCTTGGGTTGTCCTTTACACTCACGCAAACCCGAGATAAAGAGATTATGCTCAGCTAGCCGGAAACAACACACCGAACCACATCAACGTGACCAACAACATCACGTCACCAACGACTGCAGCTTCAAATGGCGAGGTAATAACTAGGAAGCAATATCACAGCTTCAATGTAATAAGTTAGGGAGAGAAGCATATGTTTGGACTAGACTAACTGTGTATAGGTTAAGAAGAGACAGCAAGGGAATAAATAAGTGCCCTTTATATAGAGAAGTATTAAGTGATTTACATCATATATTAGAATGTAAAGAAACTAAGGTTTGGAAAGGAAAACATTTATATCAAGGGAATGGGAAAATGTCAGCACAGAAGTTTATATTAAATAATGAAGAGGAGATAAAGTCCTTAGAAGAATTTATGGGGAGAGAGGTAAAAACGCTTTACAAAAGAAAATAAACAAGAAAATGAATTAAGCAACTCATGTGGTATATAAACATATAAGACAACTGTAAGAATATATTGTATATTACTGAAACAAATAAACAAATAAATACTATCTATTAAGTTTTATATAAGTCAATCTAAATGAACAGACTATTACTAGAAAATTTAAGATGTATATATTATTTATCATACAAATATCTTAAATGTATGGTATCTTAATCAAAACTGTTAGAGCCATTTTTGTGAAAATAAAAAAAAAATTAACAAAACATTGTATATGTAAAGGGTAGTTTGGCAAATGGGAATTTTCCTGAAAATATTTATGTCACACACTTGCAGGATGATGAACTTTAATACCAACTGGGCGATGAACTTTAATACATACTTTTCATGTTTGAGTTGTATAGTTTACACATACACACATGCATGCATAAAATTTTAAAACTTTTTTTAGGTCTTGCATCATCAATTAGTGCTGACTGATGATTGAATCTTTAAATTTGTCATGGCTATTCACATAGGCACCTCCTGGTGTGTGTGTGTGGTGTGTGTGTGTGGTGTGTGTGTGTGGTGGTGTGTGTGTGGTGGTGTGTGTGTGTGGTG
Source organism: Tenodera sinensis (assembly GCA_030765045.1). NCBI lineage: Eukaryota > Metazoa > Arthropoda > Insecta > Mantodea > Mantidae > Tenodera > Tenodera sinensis. The sequence goes on along the minus strand of CM060962.1, from coordinate 286,154,779 downwards.
TGTGTGTGGTGTGTGTATGTGTGGTGGGTGTGTGTGTGGTGTGTGTGTGTGTGTGGTGTGTGGTGTGTGTGTGGTGTGTGTGGTATGTGTGTGGTGTGTGTGTGGTGTGGTGTGTGTGGTGTGTGTGGTATGTGTGGTGTGTGTGGTGTGTGTGTGTGGTGTGTGTGTATGTGTGGTGTGTGTGGTGTGTGGTGTGTGTGTGGTGTGTGTGTATGTGTGGTGTGTGTGGTGTGTGTGTGGTGTGTGTGTGGTGTGGTGTGTGTGTGGTGTGTGTATGGTGTGTGTGTGTGTGGTGGGTGTGTGTGTGGTGGGTGTGTGTGTGTGTGTGTGTGGTGGGTGTGTGTGTGTGTGTGTGTGGTGTGTGTGGTGTGTGTGGTGTGTGTGTGGTGTGTGTGTGGTGTGTGTGTGGTGTGGTGTGTGTGGTGTGTGTGGTGTGTGTGGTATGTGTGGTGTGTGTGGTGTGTGTGGTATGTGTGGTGTGTGTGGTGTGTGTGTGGTGTGTGTGTATGTATGGTGTGTGTGGTGTGTGGTGTGTGTGTGGTGTGTGTATGTGTGGTGTGTGTGGTGTGTGTGTGGTGTGTGTGTGTGGTGTGGTGTGTGTGGTGTGTGTGGTGTGGTGTGTGTGGTGTGGTGTGTGTGGTGTGGTGTGTGTGGTGTGTGTGTGGTGTGTGTGGTGTGTGTGTGGTGTGTGTGTGGTGTGTGTGTGGTGTGTGTGGTGTGTGTGTGTGGTGTGTGTGGTGTGTGTGTGTGGTGTGTGTGTGGTGTGTGTGTGTGTGTGTGTGGTGTGTGTGTGTGGGTGTGTGTGTGTGGTGTGTGTGGTGTGTGTGGTGTGTGTGGTGTGTGTGGTGTGTGTGGTGTGTGTGTGTGGTGTGGTGTGTGTGGTGTGTGTGTGTGGTGTGTGGTGTGTGTGTGGTGTGTGTGGTGTGTGTGTGGTGTGTGTGTGTTTGTGGTGTGTGTGTGGTGTGTGTGTGGGTGTGTGTGTGGTGTGTGTGTGTGGTGTGTGGTGTGTGGTGTGTGTGGTGTGTGTGGTGTGTGTGTGTGTGTGTGTGTGTGTGTGTGTGTGTGTGTTAACATCCTCCAACGTAATGTATTATCGGACGGTGAGTGAATGAAATGGGTGAAATTATGCTCAAATGAGCCTGAGGTCCATGGAGCTTTAAGTTACGTACCTGACATTCTCTTCTCAGGGCAAGGGAAAACCTTGGAAAAAAACCTTACCCAGATAACTTACCCTAAGCGAGATTCGAACTCGCGACCTCTTGAACATGAGGTAGACACACTAACCATCACGCCACCGAGGCAGGCTACCTCCTGGAGGTGATAGGCTACTGCACTGTATGAATTTGTTCCCAAAGAAACTTCAAAGTTCATGAAGAAGGTATTGAACTGCTTAATGTAAATCAATGCTTTGATATTTTGAGCACTCCACATCAGCTTTAATTCCTTTTCTGTATCACATCCAAAACTGATGACCTACCAATGAATTTTTTAGCTGTGCATTCCTAAAATTTCTAAGAGGTCTATCTATACCCTCTTTTTGACTATACAATATGAACATTATAATATTAACAATTAATATAGTAAACTTCTGGTTTAACATGTGTTAGAGTATTATCACACCTATATGTATTTATCAAGTTTCTAATGCTGGACTTAAAGAGAAAGTCAAATCATTGATGACTACTCAAAATATCAAGGAATGAAAGAAGGTTTCAAAAACATGTCACAAACTTTGAAATCCTTATGGTAATAAGACATGTAGTAGACTCATCCAACTACTGCCAGAGCTATTGCTACAAACATACGAAGGTTTTAAAGATTCAATCACTGTCAAAAGCAACTGATGCAGGCAGCAAGAGTTATAAGTCATGTATCCCAGTTTCAAACAGTGAATGAACTCCTATGTCTGTTTGACTTAGTTGTTTTTAATTCAACATTATAGCTTCATGGGGAAAAGTTATGAAGTTACAGTTGTAATAGTAACTTTAGGATGAATAAAGAAAGACTTTCAATTACTGCCAGATATTGCAAAACACCTCAACAGTGCCAAGGATAAGAAAAAAATCATCATTTCTTGTTCATGTTAAATAGAGCAAATAGTTCATTCTGGATGCAGATTAATTCATTCTAAAACCTGGCTGTCACTTATACTTTGTTTCAATCCTGCTTTCCTTTCTTCAACATGGTGCTGATACACAGAGAATTCCTTATTTAATGTAACTAGGGACTATGGTCATATATCTTCAAACCAACAAGCACTAGGTGGGAAAACAGTATAAATTTGTAGATGACTGAAATTTAAAAATACAATTTCAAATATAAATTAGGTGCAAAGTGAAGCTATTAAGATTCTCAAATTTTTAATCAAGTTTTAACAACAGTTAATACTTCACTTGCTTCACTTGCTAGTATTAACTAGTGATTGATTGACATGAGCCACTTAAGTCATTAAGCTATGCACTCAGGACCAGGAGGTCCAGTTGTTCAAAAATAACCAGGGCGATCCTTACTAATAGATTTTTTTCCAAATTTCCATTAGTATTCATAACTACAAATACCTGGAATGTTTACTTTCCAAATTGTTGTTGTTGTTGTTGTTGTTGTTTTCTAGTGCCTTGCATCTGGCAATGAAGCCATTAGCATTCGTGCTTTCCAATACTTTTGAATTGTAGTTTCTTCTGATCTTAATGCTTCACAGGTCTTCAAGTGGTCTTTGTTCATTTCTGCTGGATCGTTACACAGGACACATATTGGTGAGGCTGAGATGCCTATTCTGTAGAGATGACTTGCTAAGCAGTCGTGATTTGTCAATAGTCGGAAGGCTGCAACCGCTGTTTTCCTTGGTCTCTGGGGGATTATATCTGGGTTGGGAAGTAGTGTAATCCATTTTTTATCTTTGGCATTTGTTTCTATTTCTTGTAGGTATGAATGAGAACATTTTTTAATGATCAAGCGTTTTATTGAGGAATATGAGAAATTGAATTTAGACTTTTGTTTTATTGTTGTGCCTTTCTTTGCAAGTGAGTCTGCAGCTTCGTTCCCCATGACTCCACAGTGTGCTGGAATCCATTGGAGATGAACAGTCTTATTAACTTTTTGGAGTTGTGTTAACATTTTGTAGCATTCTCTAATTTTTGTTGACTTCTTTGTAGTATTTGAACATATTCCCTGAATTGCAGCTTTAGAATCCGAAAGAATTACTGCCTTGTTAAATTTATTTAAGGGAAGATTTAATAATTGTCGGAGAGCAATGTATATAGCCTCTATTTCTCCATCATAATTTGTTGTGTCTCTGCCAACAGAATGATAAAAGGAAAAATGTGAACACGTAACTCCAGCTCCAGTAAGGTTTTCCTTCGAGGATCCATCAGTATATATGTGCAGCCATTCTTCTGTGGGATACCTAGTATTGATTGTTTCCAGAGCTAGAAGTTTTTGTATTTCTTTTGGTGTGTCTGATTTACTTATTTCCTCTATTAATTCCAAATTGAAGGTAGATTGCAATAATTCCAATGGATTTTCTCTTATAAGTAGATTTTCTCTGGGGTTAGGAATGTTCAATTTGGATTTAATCTGTGTTACCTTTTCTAGGAAACTACTATGAGTTTTAAGGATTGAAGGGGGGAGGTTCTCTTCTGTCCATTTAGAGTTTGGCAGTCGCAACATTTTCTCGTGTTGGAGCAATGCTTGTTCTTCTATTTTTGTTGTTATTGATGGGGTCTGTGTTAAGGCAAGCATGGCATCAATAGGTGTGGATTTAACTGCTCCAGTGATTAGGCGAAGAGCCTGATTTTGTATTTGTTCAAGTTTATTGATGTTAGCATTTGCTGCTGTTATTAAAGCTTCAGAACAGTACAAGAGGTTTGGTATAACATACATTTTGTATGTTGTGTTAAGGACTCTTCTTGAGCAGCCCCATTTAGCACCAGCTAACCTTTTCAGGATTTGCAGTTTCTTTTCAACCTTTTCTGAGATGTTTGTTATATGTTTTTTCCAACTTAGCTTTCTGTCGAAGTGATGCCTAAGTATTTGGCATCATCAACTGCTTTGAGTGGTTTACCATTATAATTTATGTTAATATTAACTGGTTTGTATTTTAGCGTAAATAATTCATAATTTGTTTTTTCCACATTGATAGTCATGAGGCTTTTGGAGCTCCATTCATGTACTTTGTTTAAGGCTGTTTCTATTTTGTCTTTAATTAATTCAGGTTTTTTTGGAGAGCCTGAAGTCCAAATGACTATATCGTCAGCAAATAAAGCAATTTTGGTTTCTGAAGTTTTTATTATTGATGGAAGGTCATTTATATATATATATGTTAAAGAGTGTTGTGCTCAGAACAGCACCTTGTGGAAGTCCTCGGTGTGTTTGTTTATATTTGGAAATGTATGTATTATATTTTGTGGCACAAAATCTTTGTGAAATAAACTGAGTTATCCATTTAAGCATGTTACTTTTTACACCTATTGATTGCAACTTCTCAATTAATTTGTTTCTCCAGACTGAGTCATATGCTGATTTAAAATCAATGAATACTGCTAAGGTATCCTCCTTTCTATTGAAAGCTTCCTTGATGTCTTGGCTTAGTAGGAGTACATTTTCACTTGTACTATGATTCTGTGTGAAGCCAGTCTGTGAATTATTAATTAAGTTGTAATATTCTAGGAACCAGTTAAGTCTAGATGCCACCATTCTTTCCATCACTTTTGCAATAACACTGGTCAAAGATATTGGTCTGAAACTATTAATATTGTTTGAAGGTTTGTTTTTCTTTAAAATCGGGATGATAATGGCTTTTTTCCAGTTGGAAGGCACAGTCATTCTCCAACACGTGTTATACAGTTTAGTAGGATTTCTTTTCCTTTCCTGCCAAGGTGTTTAATAAACTCTGGGTGGATCTTGTCAGGTCCTGGAGATTTTTTGTTCTGTAATTGTTCTATTGCTAAATCCAGTTCTGTTTCGTTAAAATCCTGAATAAAAATATCATTTCGTATATCTTTTGGCTTATTAGTTTCTCTGATAGTTTTTTGGATAGCCTTATCTTGTTTTTTATATGCTTGGGGTATTCTTTGTGACTGAGCATAAAACTTGTTAAGGGATTCTGCTATTTCCCTATCTGTAGTTAAGCTTTTGTTATTATGTTTTAATGGTTCAGTTATATTTTTTGATAATTTTGTTTCATTAAGGAATTTGTATATTTTATTTCCATCTTTCCTATAGTCCATATGTTCTACAAAATTTGTGAAACTGGCCCTCTTTGCTGTAATTAATTCTTTCTTAAAAATGACTGCTTTTCTTCTCCAGTTTTGTACATCTTCTGGACACTTGGTTCTTTCGGCTTTGACTCTTGCTATATTTCTTTCGTGTTTTAACTTAGATAAAGATGGAGACCAAAAGTAGCTATATTTCTTTAACTTTCCTTTGGGGATATGTGTTTTGGCTGCTGTCAATAATATTTCACAAATTTTTTTATTCATTTCATCTGTTGACTTGAACTCTGATTCTAACAGTATATTACACTTCCCTTCTATCTCATTTTGGAAACTGGACCAATCTGCTTTTTTAAAATTCCAAGAAGTTTTAATTTTTGGTTTGTTACTTTTATTTATTAGACCTCTTATGGAGTTTATGGTGATTCTGTGGCCCGAACCTGGGTCTTCTATTATTTCTCTTTTTGTATTGTCAATTATGTCAGATGATACCATCAGAAGATCAGGATTTGTACCTGAACCATTATAATGAAGGTAAGTGGGTGGATCATTTGGATTAAATACTAATTCCATTGTTGATGAGCTTAATAGGTCTTCTATGACTCTTCCTGCTGAATTTATATTTCTGTAGCCCCACCTAGGGGAGTGTGCATTAAAATCACCTATTAAAATACTTTTGGGTTCTATGGGAATAGAATTTAGATCTAGTGTATTGTCTGGAGGATTGTAGATACTGTAAATTCTATAGTGGTAGTTACTTTTCCATACTTCAATTTTAACTATTTCTGATTTATCTTGTTCTTCCATTGTTTTTTTGGATTTGGATAGTAGCTTTCATATTTCTTTTAATTCCTGTAAGAATACCACTTGCTATTTGACGAGCCTTTGGAAGTATATGTGTAGTGTACTGATCCAAATTTCCTTTAGCAATTATGTTTTAATTTAATGTATCATCAGTGTCCACCATCCATGGTGCCATATACAATAAGAATAGGTACTAAACAGTATTAAAAAAAACTAGTGCATATGTTGCACCCTGTTCCTGTAGTTAGCGAGCACTGACTGCCGAATCCAAAGAACTATTTAGGTGAGGTAACTCTGGTGCTAGTTTTAAGAACCTTTAAGGTAGCAGTATCTTCTGGGATATCATGAGCTACTTCTCATTTTTCTTGATGTAAATATTAAACATATGATATTAAATCACTAGCTCTCTTTCCCTTCCTCTACCCCTGCCTCCCCCTTCTCTCCCTCCCCGCCTCTCTCTCTCTCTCTCTCTCTCTCTCTCTCTCTCTCTCTCGCTCACAAACAGATGTTTACTAAACCATTTTTCTTTTTTCTTTGGGGGGAGCCTCAAAATGCGCATTTCCAGTGCAATCTTTGTATTGAGTGTTTGGGTTAAATGCAATACCTCCTCTAATTAAGTAGTAGAGAAACACAAAGAGTAAATACTATTGCCCGCCTCGGTAGCGTGATGGTTAGCGTGTCTGCCTCATGTTCAAGAGGTCGCGAGTTCGAATCTCGCTTGGGGTAAGTTATCCGGGTAAGGTTTTTTTCCGAGGTTTTCCCTACCCTGAGAAGTCGAATGTTAGGTAACTTAAAGCTCCATGGACCTCGGGCTCATTTGAGCATCATTTCACCCATTTCATTTCATTCATTTGTCCGATATGACACTATGTTGGGGGACGTTAAATAAAAAATAAAAAAAAAATAATAGTAACTACTATTAATTATATTTTTATAGCAATAATATAAAATTATTGGTATAGAGCACCGTTAATAACTTTGAAAATACTTAATAGTTTAACAGTAAGCATCTTTTGTTTCTCTAGCACATATCTGCAACAGGTAGTAGTAGTAGTAGCAGTAGTAGTAGTAGTTTTTTTTTTTTACTGACGACTTTCGGAACTGTAAGAACATGACATCGAAAGGCGCCTACCTGTATTTCTTGTCTCACCTTATTATGTCATATTATGTACCCAGGGATAATTATGTTATTTTGCTTCATCGTGTTTCGTTTTTAGAATGTAGGAAATCATTTTTGAAATCAGTTCCCATTTCTCTTTTGTTTGGAGCATATAGCCTACAATATTATCTGTATTAATAGCTGCACCTATATGTTGATCTACGTTTTGTCTAGCAGAGATCCATCTTGGACAGACCAGCACCACATGCTCTGCTGTGTCGATATTGCCGCAATATGGGCATCTGTCATCCTGGGCCAGTTTCAAGGAGTACAAATAACTCTTAAAACAGCCATGTCCTGAGAGAAACTGTGTTACATAGTAACCCACTTCTCCATGTTGCCTATGTAACCATGGTTTTATTTCCGGAATCAGTCTTTTGGTCCATTGTGCTGTTACCTGCTCCTCATTCCATTCCTGTTGCCACCTCTGATAGGAACGTTCTCTTGCTACCCGTTTTTGTTGGTATCGATTTACCTCTTGGTACATTCTCTCCGCAATTAACAGATGTATGGGCACAGTTCCGGCTATGACTTGGATCGCTTTTAGTAGTAGTAGCAGTAGTAGCAGTAGTAGCAGTAGTAGTAGTAGCAGTAGTAGTAGTAGTGGTGGTAGCAACATTGCACTTCACCCAAATATTTGATATAAAGACTGTAAATACATGTTTTAAAGTCCCCCAATTCAAAAAATACATTTTAGAACATGATGTACTTGAGAGAGAGAGGCAAGGAGAGAGAGAGAGAGGGGGAAGGAGATGGAGATACTTGTACACAATATTTCATTAATTTGTATTTTTTCAAAAAGGGCTTAGTGGTTTGAATTAAAAGCACCATATCTCTGAGATGTTTACATAAATAATAAATTGTGTATCTTGAAATTTCTGTGAATAGTCCTTTTCATTTGAATGACTTTTATATAATTTTCTATAGTTGGTAAATTATAAGGGATAGACAAAAACAACACATAAGCTTCGTAGATCCTTTTAAAAATGACAATTTATATCCATTTTGTGTGCCATTAACCATTTCCAAGATATTTGCTGTTGTTGGTTAAAATTTTTCAATACTTTATTTTTTGAAGTGCTATTGCTATTCAGTTGTTCCTCTTGTTATCATACATAGACTGAAAGGTAGAATCAGGCTGAAAAATTCAATGCCACAGTTGGGCTTTGAACCATTGATCTTCCACTTTCCACGCAATTGCTCTAACCAACTGAGACACCCTAGGAACAACATTAAATTCCACAACTGATATTAATCATCATTGATTCAACTAACAAGGTTAGCTCCTTAGGGTGAGTTATCCAAAGGTCTTTTCACAGAGGTTTTCCCTTGTCCTCAGAAGAAGTTGGGTAACTTTAAGCTCTATGGACGTCAGGCTCATTTGAGCATAATTTCATTCATTCATCATCCGATATGACACTACGTTGGAGGACATTAATGTACCAGGAAAAAGAAGTAACAGAGTTAGCTGTAAAGCCTGAGACATGAAGTACTTATGACTAAAGCCACAATTGTTAGTACCGCATCGTGTGTAGGAGTGTCAGTTATGTCGTGAGTGTGTTTGTCCAGACCGAGAGGCCAGCCATCAGCACTGAAGGAAACAGCCCCATGCACACAGTAAGGTGACTAAGAATTGTGGCTCTACTTATGACATTGTAGGTCACAATTGTGGTATGTGATCTCAAATATAATTAGAGATTTATTTCTGGTTTACTGAAAAAATGTGAGTCAGTTATGAATTCAATGTTACCCTGGCCTGTTGTCATGGTAACTTGCCTTTGGAAAGTGGGAGAGCCATGGTTCAAATTCTAGATATGGCATTGAGTTTTCAGTCTGATTCTACCTTTCAAGCCTTGTCCTACACAGGGCCTTTTGTGAAAGAACAATTAATCATCATACAAGAAGTATGGAATTTCAAAGCCAGTATACAGTGACCCATTTTTAGAGGTTTTACAATTGCTTCAGCTTCCTTAGTGTACAGTGCATTTGTAGATCGAACTGACTGCCCTTTGGCAGCACCAGACCGAATGGACAGGCATGCCCTCCACCAGAGTTACATGTGAACGGCTGGCAAGTCATGAGTAAAGGCCAGAGGTGTGTGTGTTTTTCCATAGGAAACAGTAAAGTCTGTGTTCCTCGCGATAGGCACATGGACTTTACTGTTATCACTCGCAAATGTAAACAACTGCAGGTAGGTACAGCCCAGGGTTGCCAACCCGTACGATTATTATGGGAGCATATGATAATTTGAATGTTTGTACTCATGGTTGTCAACCCCTTAAAATACTTATGGGGGTGTACAATAATTTCGATACAGGCAAAATATCATTTTCACTGGTTTGTCACACCAGCAAAATGAAATTAATTACAAATAGCAACACCACTTTTACCCTCGTGGCACATCCCCACCCCTCTAAGGCAACCATTTCATATTCTACCAATCCTTCTACCCTTTATCCTCTTGTTGCCAGTGTGCCCAGATCTGGCAATCTCAATGAAGAAGGCACTGTTCAGCAAATTGATGACCAATGGAGAAAACTCGGAATATATGATATCCCGTGTGTAATAAAGAACATGCCTGAACCTGGCAGTTTCTGGAGTCAGCTGTTAAACCCATGTCACCTTGGTGGAAATACTGATTTCAAAGAACTGGTGGAGGTTGCATTATCAGTGATTTCACTGCCCCACAGAAACACTTCTTGTGAAAGAGTTTTTCCCAAACTAGGTTTAATAAAAACCAAAGTTAGAAACAGATTGGCACCAGATACAGTAAATGGACTTATTCGGTCGTCTCAGCTTATGAAAGAATGCGGTGGGTCCAAAAATCTGCAAGCCACTGAGATGTTAAAGCTTGTCTTAACAACAAATTTGTATAATGCTGCAATAGTTGAGGAAGATGAATAGTGCAAGAAACATAAGTACTAAAGTTGTAATACTGATTGAGGTCCTCAATCTTGTAAGTGGATACCATAAACATCAATACTATTACATTTTCATAAGTGTTATACTGATACATTTATTGTTGTAGCATTTGGTTTATGATGTATGATAATTTTGAATCCAAATCTATAATTTTGAGTGGCCGGTACAATAATTTTACTTTTAAACTTTGGCAACCCTGGTACAGCCTGACCATAAAAGAACACTACCACTCCATGTCTGCAGCGCACTGCAAGAAGAAACAAAACAGTTGCGTTATACTACACCTTGACCTTGTGTCTGCATACACTTGCAAGGCAATGCTTCACTAGTACGCAGAGTACCACATTGCATTGTTTGCACATTTGATGGCCATGCTGTACTTCTGACATCATTTGTACTCTGCATCCAGCTAACCTGTATCGCATGCAAGTGCATATCCCTCTGGTCTTTAGTCTTGAGTAAGTAACACTAACTACTGTGTTAACTCATGGGCTTACCTCAACAATAGATGTTGAGATTGATTGCCTTCAATGTGAACACATTACCTATGTCTCCGAAAACAGTTCTGATTTACTGAAAATCTCCATACTATTCATGAAGTTTTTCACCACGCTGCAAAAATTGGGGTTTCATACACAGCAAGCGCATGTAGATTTATTGGTCCCATATTTCATAACACAACTGTTGATTCACACATTTATGTAAATTCTACTTTAAATAATTTTTTCTGCAGCATAAAAAAATGAATGCAACTTTTATTTATGGGGAATGTTGAAGAACAAAGTGTAAGCATCAAATTCGTACATGTTGCAGGACAAATCCTGAGAGAAATATAGGCAATCAGTCAACATGAGCTTTTGTGAATAAACCAGAATTGTTTCAAAGAAGTAGTGAATATGTTGGTGTTGAAGGTCATCAATTTCAACATTTGTTGTGATGCAGGTAAGCCTGATGTAAGTTAGTACAGCAGTAAGTGTTCCTTACCAAGGACTTGTCAGACCTTAACATGTAATTCTGGCAGAGGGTGTGCTGGTCCTCCTCTGGCCCAGTGCCACTGCAGGGCAGTCCAGCTGAGCTATGAATGCACTGTACTATTGCATCTGCCAAATAATGTGTAATGAAATCATTTCTAAAAGTGCCATGCTAACATGAACCGGATAGAAAAATAAGCTTTTCTAAAAATATTTTGTAGCAGACACCCAAAATTAGTGGCAGTCCTGACGAGACAAAGTCATGCAACTGTAATACACCAGATTTTTTGTTAAAAATTCAGAACAAATGTATTGTGTCAGTCCCTGCATTGCTGTTAAGGGTTGTCCTTTAGTGCTTTGTCTCTTTCTGCTTTAAGCAGGGTATAAATGAAATTATATAAATATAATAAAATTATTATGTTACATATTTTTAGATTAGACGTTTTGTATAACCTCTCATTATTAATATTAACACCCTCAATAAATACAAGTTTATTTCTTTAGGATGTATCTACTTACATAAAATACCGACCACATGACTTAAAAATTGTATGGTATCTGAAATTTATATAATTTTTGTTTTATATTTCTATCATCATAAAATGAAATATCAGATTCTAGGCAATTAAAATATTGTACTTGTTTTACAGTTTTTTCTTTAATTATTATTTTAGATCTTATCTGATCTTTCCGTAGAAAAGCCACAGTCTTTGTTTTTTGTGTTGAAATATTTAAGTTGTAGTAGTTACTCATTGTTTTTTCCAACTGATGGGCTGCTAATTGAACCATATTTTCATTTTCAGCACAGATTACTTGATCATCAGCAAATAAGATTGTATTCAAGTTAGTATAATTAAGTTTAAAATTACTTCTCAGTTGGGATTGCCACGCCCCAACTGCTGCGTCATGTATATGTTAAAAAGTGTAGGCGACATTGGGCAGCCCAGTCTAACTCCTAAATTTATTAATGCTGTTTTTATGCTCTTATTGCATCCTTTGTCTATTGCAAAACGTATTGATTGTTACCATGTAGATGGCAAACTCACAATTAATAAGGATATATCAATTATGTAAGACATTTTTTTTTAGTTAAAAATAGGGTTTTCACATTTTCAAAATAAGAAAAATGACTGCTGTAAATTAAATTTTGTAACTCTTAAGTTTCAAGCTCAGCCAGAGCCTGATAATTATTTTCAAATTAGGCCCAAATCCAGTGCACAGGGCAGGCCTAGGCCTGAGCACATGGAGACCTCTAATGTGTGCAGACATTTAAATGTGGCATATTATGGGCATTCCAAAGCATAGAATGGCTTAAATTTGGCCAACATATGGAGCTAATATTATAAATTATTTTATAAACAGCAGAATATAACCTCAACTTTACCCATGAATCCCTTTGAATACATTTATAACAACTATTTTAATTGGTATTCTAAGTATTCTGAGGATTGTAAAAAAAAAAATGTTGAAGACTAAAGTTTCAGGATACTGTAAAGTTTGAGAGATGTAGTGTGACCTTTAATGTTTCTGTACAGAAAACTTCATAATACTCTGTGCTCAATTAGTTCTTTTGGTTTGTTATACAAGTTTAATGAGTACTAAGATTATATCTGATGTGTAGCATTCATATTATTTTCTCCATGCACTATTCTTATAAGTTTTATTATTCTACCTCCTTATGTTAATCCAAACTCTCAATTATCTACCAATTTCATTATAGGATACAATAAGTAAAGTGCAGTAAGATTTTTAAAGAGGGTATCTCCATGGCATGGTTCTTTACATGACTGCAAAAAAAGAAAAAGTGACCTAGCAGTTTAGGAAAGTATAAGTATTTGAAAATTCATAATCAGGGCCCAGATATTTATAAAATGTCAGTTTTCTTTGTGTTTTTTTTTGTTTTTTTTTTCGTGAAAAATATAAGCGAAGCACGATTTTATCCATGGTGATCAAAGTTATGCAATTTTGATGCATAAAGTCATGTTTTGACTTTTTTTTAATGTCTTTTGTCATTTTTCTCATTATAGTCATACTTTCTCTTACATTTTTTGTATTTTTGTGATATTTTTTGTATTTGAGGAGCATCGTTTCAAAACGCGAAAAGTCCACAAATAACAATTTTACAGGAAAGTTGAAAATGTAATAACTCCTAAAGTAAACAATACTTTTAAAATATAATGATGTCATTGTGATCTAAAAAATGAACGTATAACATGGCAATGAGTGTCAAAAATCACAGCATTAATGCAAATCTGTAATCGTGGGTTAAAATATGAAAAATGCTGGACTTATCTTGTTTTGCACCGAATAAATGGACACAAAGCTTTTTGAACTGTTCTTCCATATAAACAATGTTAATTACAGTAAATTTCTTTATTGGAGATTTTTAACTCTTACATGTCATTGTAATACACAATACACGTTTTGTGTTCTTAATGTGTTGTCTAGGACACTAACTCTTTCGACTGTTTGAAACAATACAATTTTGAAACCAATTCAATGTAATAATTATGCATATTAGAAGCAAACATGCAGAAAATCCTGATTAATGATCATGTGTTGAATAGTGTTATAACACCACTATGTTCGAGGAAACGTAAAGGAAAAACTTAATCCATTCTATGAGTGCACTTAGAACTCCTAACACTTGTGATTGGTAGTTATCAGGGTGAAACAAAACTAATTTAATTATAAACTTTGAGACGGCTCTCAAATTGAATTAAAGCCATGTTCTTCTTCCAAACAATCACAGTCTTCATTCTCACTTCGCTCCTCCATTTGTTGTGCATCATCTTTGTGCTGAATTAACCTCGCATAAAATTTTAGCTCACTATTATTGTACCTATCTTCACCAAAACATTGTTTTTAAAGCTTGTGCAAATCATTCTTTTTTTCTAATTTGATGGATTGTTCCAAAGGCAGCACTGGGGGCTCTCCTAGTTGTTCGACTGCTATTCCTCGTTTAAGCATGGAGACGAATTTCTTGGATTCGCCATTCAGTCTATACGACATTTCCATTTTCAGAGAAACGTAAAATTTATTCCCCTTAAGTTTCTTTTTTAACATGGCCCTTTTCATTTCCTTTATACCATCTAACTTTTTGAAGTAATTGCAAAGCATCTTAAAATCATGCACATACTAATCCTTGCCCAGTTGGCAAACAGTACCAACCTTATAATATATTTCAACATAATTCTCTGGGGTTAATATGTCAGACTGTTTTCTAAGATCCTTTTCTAAAACTCCAAGCATGCGTTCTGCAGGTAAGAAAGACTGGCCTCTCACAGGAAATATCATGCATATTTCCTTCAGACAATTGGAGACTTTTTCAAAACCCACCAATAGAGTGCGTGGACCATGTGGGCATTTCTATTTTGGCCAGCACAGCCATCAGAGAAAAGCCTTAATTTGGATATACCATCCTCAAATTGCTGTTTGCTTGGAAAATTTGTTAACGCAGAAGCAACTTCAATAGCTCCACGACCTGCTTGATTTTCAGTCCAGCAATAAAATGCTGGTGATTTATTCTCTATATCAGTGATGAACAGAGCATAGAATGATAGTTAGCAAGCATAATAGGCTTCACCTATAGCAAGCTTAGGTAATGGTTGCACCTGCTGCAAATCGAAGCATAAGGACATGGTAGTTGAGTCTTTTTCTCTCATAATTTTACGGAATGTACTTGCTTTCAATTTATGTGCAGTGAGTTCAGTTTGTAGCTCGTTCTTTCTATGGGAATTTTTCATGACTTGCAGTTCATGTTTTGTCCTACTGCAATAACTACAAACATCTAAAGCTGGTTCACCAAAACCCAAGTTAAATCTATTAGAAAAAATGGTGTGGAAAAACCACTTCTATACTTTTAGTGATTCAGCCACACCAGCCTTGTACATTTTGAATAACTTGTTCACATTTAACTCTGAAGGAAAGTAGAGCCATTTGCTTTTTGTCTTGAATAATGACTCCCTCTAGATTTTTGCTTGGATAAAAAACTTATTACCGATTCCTTCTTTTGGGCATATTGTTTGGCTTTTCAGTCACCTCCCCTGCTTTCCATTATTGCTTTACCTGTTATTAGAGAAGTTGCTATGTTGTTTATTCTTGTTGTACCAATGCTAAAAATAGGTTGAAAGAACAAAGCGGAATAGTTTCATTGTTTACTCTAACTAGATATTTAATAATTACTGCATTAATCTTTTCTGATTTTCTTGATGTGAGCCTTTTGGGAGATGATACAGACATCACTGATGCCAGAAGTCTCTTGTGATTTGTTCCTGTAGTTATACACTAATTTTCTACCTCTAATGAGATGATAGGCAGGAATGGTACAGCATTTAAATCTACCCTCTGTGTGTGCACATGGAGACTCGAACTCCACCATGTTAGAATACCTGAAACACACCAACGAATGATGGAGTAGGAACTATACTAACCACAACGTGGTTCTGAATACATTCCTGTATAACTATTTTTGCTAAATAATACCAATAATTATTCTTCTTATGAATTTTAAAAGAATTTACCTTTCACCTTGTTGCCATTTCCTTTTTGTCATACTCTTTTGCCTGCAGAACGCTCACCTATAACTACGCTTTCTTCCATGTTCATAGATACAACAACACGAAACTCTCAATAATAACAAGAATCTGTAGACAGTGCAATCTGGTCAAACAATGAGATAGAATGAGAAACAGATGTTTTTGTGATGCTGTGATAAAACAGGCAGGAATTCCTATGCACGAGTCCGGCAATGTGCTTAAGATAGTGGACACTTTGTGCTTTGATCCGGTCAAGGCACTGGACATAACGCATTTTGCACCGCACCCACATTTTCGTTCTTGATTTTAAGGGGTTTAAAACATGCTTTGAAGCAAACAGGAACATAAGCCTGATGCAGGGCATGCTAAAGTGTTGAAATTCGCTTCAAACTAATTTTTGACCGCGAGTGGACTTTTCACGTTTTGAAATGATACTCCTCATTTATATTCAAGTTTCACATATGTGATTGCAGTCATCTCATATACCTTTTCTTTCCCATCTTCTTATTCTTGTCCATAATATTTCTTAGAATTATCTTTCTTAGAAATATATGTTTCTGTGAATTTGGAGAGTAAGGGATATAGAAAGAGACAGACACATAGGAAATGACAGCTGCAAAGAAAGCATGGACAGTTTAGTATGGCTGTTGTCAAATTTTCTGCCAATGTCAATTTTTTCGGTAATTAAAATTCTCAAAAGTATAATAGTTTAGTCTCTAAGATACCTGACAGCAGATATACAACCAGAAGCATCAATAGCTTCTGTTCCAGAGAATTTTGTCACTGTCTATGACAAGCAAACCTTCAGATTTTAACAGGAATTTATGTACAATGATACCTTCTGATATAGTACGGCAGAAAGCTAATAATCAACAGCTTTGCCTTTTTGCTTTTTTTTTTTGGTGGAAATAACACTAATTAGTACACTCCCAATGCAACAAGACTTTACAAGAGCTACTGACCACCTGTTACAAAGATGTTCTAAATAGAATGCACCATTGTTCTACTGGTAAGATCTGGGTTTCCATGGATGCAACAACCGATGTTGAAGGGAGATATAGGGCAAACATTGTTGAGAGGTCTTTTTCCCACTACAAGTCAATGTTACATGCAAATAGAAGATTGTTCCTTCTTGAAAAGTTTAAAATGTATGCCATTTGCTATTGTAATTCTTTCTGATTGCCCTTCAAAGTGCGATATTTATTTCATTTTGTGAAGAGCTGAGGGTTAGCTCTGGATTGAGCAATTAAATAAATTACAAATGCAATAGAATTATTATTATTTAGTTATTTATTATTGAGTATGCTAAATTTTTAAAGCAGATTTTCAATATAATGTTAATTCAAACAGCATTAAACTTTTGAAGATTTTGAAAATATGCCCAACAAATTTAAAGTCTTACTTATTGCTCCATTTTCTTATTTTTTGGTCATAAATGCTTGCATATTTCTAACATTTTTAAGTCATAAACATCCAGGCCATATTCAGAACAATAACAAGGAATTTTTCAGAAATGGTTAACTCCACAAACAATTTTATCCGGCATAAACTGTGTAGTTTAACAAGATAGATAAAATCTTGCTGCATAAAAAAATGTGTATCTCTTAAGGTTTACCAGTTACATAAAGCTCCTTGAGAATGAAGAGTACTTCACAGGCTATTTCCAGAAAATTCAAGATGTACATTTCATTTGTCTTGTAAATACCTTAAACATAAGCTATTTTGATTAAAATCATAGTCACTTTTGAGAAAATCAAAATTAAGAAACATCTTTTCCATGTAAGATGCTGAAGTTAAATGACAAGCAGGGTATTTGATTGACTTTTCATTTTTAAGTTACACTGTTCAAACATACACATATTCTTTTCTAAAAATAATTTTTGTTTCAGAGAGTTTTAAAACATATATTTCCATTGAAATCTTGGCATCAAATTTTTGTGTGGAATGCAGTACTTCCTCCCCTTATATACATAGCAGTAGAGAAAGTAAAAATATGTTATGTATTGTTTAAGGGAGAGGGAGGGAGATGGAGGGAAGAGGGAGAGAAATGGAGAGGGAAGAAGATGGAGAGAAGAGGGAGGGAGATGGGGACAAGAGGGAGAAAGATGGGAGAGGAAGGAGAGAGAGAAGAGATATGGGGAAAAGAGGGGGAGATGAGAAAGTAGGAGAGAGGTGGGGAAAAGAAGGAAAAGAGGTAGAGAGATGGGGAAAAGAGGGGGAGATATGGATAAAAGAGGGGGAAAGAAGGGGAAAAGAGGTAGAGAGATGAGGAGAAGTGGGGGAGAGATCGAGAGAAGTGGGAGAGAGATCGAGAGAAGTGGGAGAGAGATCGAGAGAAGTGGTAGAGAGATGGAGAGAAGAGGGAGAAAGATGGGGAGAAGAGGGAGAAAGATGGGGAGAAGAGGCAGAAAGATGGGGAGAAGAGGCAGAAAGATGGGGAGAAGAGGCAGAAAGATGGGGAGAAGAGGGAGGAAGATGGGGAGAAGAGGGAGAGAGAGGGGGAGAAGAGGGAGGAAGATGGGGAGAAGAGGGAGAGAGAGGGGGAGAAGAGGGAGGAAGATGGGGAGAAGAGGGAGAGAGAGGGGGAGAAGAGGGAGGAAGATGGGGAGAAGAGGCAGAAAGATGGGGAGAAGAGGCAGAAAGATGGGGAGAAGAGGCAGAAAGATGGGGAGAAGAGGGAGGAAGATGGGGAGAAGAGGGAGAGAAGAGGGAGAGAGAGGGGGAGAAGAGGGAGGAAGATGGGGAGAAGAGGGAGAGAGAGGGGGAGAAGAGGCAGAAAGATGGGGAGAAGAGGAATAAAGATGGGGAGAAGAGGCAGAAAGATGGGGAGAAGAGGCAGAAAGATGGGGAGAAGAGGGAGGAAGATGGGGAGAAGAGGGAGGAGGATGGGGAGAAGAGGGAGAGAGAGGGGGAGAAGAGGGAGAGAGAGGGGGAGAAGAGGGAGGAAGATGGGGAGAAGAGGGAGAGAGAGGGGGAGAAGAGGCAGAAAGATGGGGAGAAGAGGCAGAAAGATGGGGAGAAGAGGCAGAAAGATGGGGAGAAGAGGGAGGAAGATGGGGAGAAGAGGGAGAGAGAGGGGGAGAAGAGGGAGGAAGATGGGAGAAGAGGGAGAGAGAGGGGGAGAAGAGGCAGAAAGATGGGGAGAAGAGGAATAAAGATGGGGAGAAGAGGGAGGAAGATGGGGAGAAGAGGCAGAAAGATGGGGAGAAGAGGCAGAAAGATGGGGAGAAGAGGCAGAAAGATGGGGAGAAGAGGGAGGAAGATGGGGAGAAGAGGGAGAGAGAGGGGGAGAAGAGGGAGGAAGATGGGGAGAAGAGGGAGAGGGGGAGAAGAGGCAGAAAGATGGGGAGAAGAGGAATAAAGATGGGGAGAAGAGGAATAAAGATGGGGAGAAGAGGGAGGAAGATGGGGAGAAGAGGGAGGAAGATGGGGAGAAGAGGGAGGAAGATGGGGAGAAGAGAGAGAGAGGGGGAGAAGTAGCAGAAAGATGGGGAGAAGAGGCAGAAAGATGTGGAGAAGAGGCAGAAAGATGGGGAGAAGAGGGAGGAAGATGGGGAGAAGAGGGAGGAAGATGGGGAGAAGAGGGAGAGAGAGAGGGGGAGAAGGACAGAGTGAGGGAGAGAGAGGGGGAGAAGCACAGAGTGAGGAAGGGAGCAAGGGGAAGTTTTGAGAGGGAAAGGGAGAGACAGTGGAATGTAGAGTGAGGGAAAGGAAGGAGGGAAGGAGAAGAGAGAGGGTAAGGGAGAGTGTGGAGGGGAAGAAAAAGCAGTGGTCTTAATGTGAGATTGTAAATTCATGATCTGTTAATTTTAAATAAATTTGATCAAAATTATAATATACAGTATTCAAATATCAGACTGATGTTGATTCAGCACAAAGTACCCACTTCTGAAATAATTAGTTAAATTATTCCATTCACATTCAGCTTTAACTGAACTAAGGCACAAATACAAATTATTTTTAAACCTACATTTTGTCTTAATGGTTCATCATGTCACATATTTGTGCTTTAATTAATTTTCTTTTACATAAAACACAAATAATCAACATGTTTCAATATCAATTTATGCAAGCAAAACAAACATTATACCAAGCCAATGAGAAGTGTATACATATGCTAGAGTTCTACTTCACCGCATTATATGCTATGAAAATGCTAAGCTGCATAAACATAAACTTTCTCTTTCAAATATACGTTTCTCTTACATCTAACAAAAATGGACATAGCTACAGAATACCACATAAAACAAATTATAGACAAACACAAAAGTAGACAGCTTCCAATAATTGTTCCAATGTTGGTTTCCATTTTTAAAATTCAGTAAGATAAAAGCATCAATATATAAACCTTGAAACTTAGACTCGTAAAGACTAATTATAAATGCCTGATGTAACAAAAGGAACTAGTTTTTTATCTAATGCCTACTGAAAAAACTGTTACACTTTGAAACTATTTACTTTACATAGTCTTAGACTAGCAAAATATATTTTCTTAGGTCTTAAACTCAACATTTAATGTTAAATGAAGAAAGTAGAATTGATCAAAAACTTAGTTAAATGCTGCAGTGTTTGAGTAAGCACTTTTGTTAATATTTTTTAATTATATTCCTATTTTCAAAATAATCTATCAACTCAAGGAAGTGACAGCTATTATGTGGAACTACATAAGAGGAATTTGTTTTCTTGGAAGTGAGCCAATCTCTCTTTACGATTATCCTTCTCTGATACTAGTGCAAATACATTGGTTTGTTCCTCTGCTTACTTAATGAGAAGCACTTACATCTAGGAATCAGTCCATTCCTGCAAAGAGAAAGTACTCCACCAAGAACCCTGTCTTGACACAGTCTCCTACATCAGAGTCTGTGTAAATATCTATTTGGGTATTGTACACACAAAAGGATTTAGCATAAGAGTAAGATTTAGTCATAGTAAATATGGGTAAAATAATTAAAGGTTATAATGAACATAAGCATGAAGACAGCATCATGGCACAGCATAATCCATTTTATTAACAGTGATGCAGAGAAATGAATAAATTCTCAGTTTCCTCAACTGTAACCTTTCAAGAGTAAATGTTCAATGTTCTACAGATAGGATTAGTATGACCAAGAGCTCAGAGAAGGGTGCTAGTAGATTTGCTTTCATAGGGAACGGTGTGTTAAAAGTATGTATAGTGTGACAATGATTGTAGCTCTCTCTCTCTTTCATCCTGGCCTTATCACCTAAACGCTTGGTCAATCTAAACCATTCTGTCACCAAGCACCAACTTTCTTTCAAACATAACACTTCACCATGCATCCTCAGTCAGTGACAATTTTAGAAGGTATGTACAGTGAAAGCTTATAATTTTAAATGTGTAGAAGCATTATTTCCATATGTATATGAAAGTTTCTGGATAACAGTACAGGGTGACCCACAAACTGTTAAATGAATAGAAAAAAACCAAACCCCAAAAATTCGAAATCTTTTGAAACAAGAGGTCTTTAAAATTTTGGTATGTAAAAGATTCCCACGACACCCCTTATAGGGCACAGGGGAGTCAACATCAGGATTTTAAATCGAACCATATCCTTTATATATTAAATATACACATACACACACACCCACGTGTGCGCGTGTATGTATCTATATATATATAGACACACACATACATACCAGTTTCCCCTCAACAAGCTAAGCAACTTTTATTAAAACATGGTTTTTTTTTCCAAAATGAATTGTTGAGCTGTTATAGGATGTTTCCGTTGAAGTATAATACAGTAGTAGAAATGAGTAGTGAATGAATAAGTGCAAAAGATAAATACCCAGGTGGTTACTTTAAATGAGGTACTTTATTAAATGTTTCTCCATTAACATCTAAACACTTGGCGATTTCTTTGTAAAGGTTTGCTTTACCTTTAACAACACACAGAGGTCACATACAGTATCAAATTTCTGAATTTTGAAGAACTTTAGAGAATAATCATGACAAATTATATAGGTATTGTATTTTGAGAGCTCAGCAGGCTTTGAAATTACAATATCCATGTCCTTTCATTTGACACTTTACCTCCGTGAGTTCATGAGGTGTACCAACTTCAACCAAAACTTCTTATAATTGTCAACACTTCTTTTAAAAAAATGTTTTAATAAAAGTTCCTTAGTTTATTGCAGTATATCAGAATATGAAACAGCATCATGTTTCCTTTCAGAATTCTGCTACTGACCTCCCTGTGTTGCATAAGAGGCCCCTGGAAATGCTTCCTTGTCACAATTTGTAAGGCCCCTTGCTTCACTAAGATTTGAAATTCTTATCATTTTGTTTTTTTTTCTACTCATTTAAGAGATATTGACTTGTAACACTTCATGTGTGCCACTCTGTATGTCCTTTTAGATATATTTACCTGAACCCAATTATAGTTTATTTTTGAGTAACCATTGACACCGAGCCTTTTAAAGAGATTTTCTGTAGCAAAATTGCTCTGTAATGCTCTGTTTTAAAATAAAATATGAAAATAATTCAAAAGCCAAGAAAATGTCAAGAAATTAGCAATTCATTGATTACACACACTTAAGGAATGAAGGTTTTACATACATACATAATTCTGAAATCTGATTAAAAGATGTGGTGATAACATTTACTAAAAATATGTGAGAATAAATAAATAAAATATACAAATAAAGAAAAATCAGGGTAAATCTGTACCAGCTTCTGAAGTGAGAAAGTCCCTCGGTCATCTATTTATTGAAAGTAGCTCTTTGAATAGAATCATCCCTGATCTTCGTAGTGTATGGAAACTATGCATTCTGGAGTGAATATCAGTATATTTTAATATTTAATAAGTAACAAATGCAATATTTTGCTAAAAATTACTACATTATGATGTACGAGAATAAAAGGTTTACAACTCAGAACCACAGGTGTTTTGGGGAAGAAATTACAGTTTTAGTGCTTTAAATTACTGCCTCTCAAAAATATACTAAGTCAACGACAGATTTATCCAAACTAATTTATAATTTAATCCATTAAAAATGTCAAACTGCTTTAAAACCTATTAGAATTATTTCCTGACACTAATACTTCAGAGGTTATAAAATTCAAAATACTATATACAATGTTGATAATATCTCAAAAAGTTACTTTATTGGGTCCATAACCCCTTCATTTCCAGTCATCAATTATCACCAATTTTTTTTCTAAAGCCTAAACCACAGGTTGCCTTGAAGTACAGAGAAAGAAAAAGAGGAAGATAAATATTTACAATAGATATTTACAGTATATGGTGACGGGAGAGAAGCAACTATCATTAGACTCTTATTTAATAAAGATTTAACTGAATTTTTCAAAATGAAAGCACAAGCTTATTAACTAGATTCTTACTGTGCATAAGAAACACAAAAGTCTGATTTTATATTCCTTTTTTTACTTAAACCATTATTCTTGCACACTGTTTTAAAAAGTTGAAAAATTTTATTAAAGAGTTCAAGAGTAAATGGGAAGAACATAGCCTACATTTAGACCTGAGAGATTTTCTTTCCCAATCATTTGATTTCATTTATCATCAGTGTTCCCAGGCTGTGGTGATGTATTGATGTATGCAGTAAGGACAGATGTAAATTCCCTTCCTTCCCATTTAATAACTCCTTCAAGGTCTTATTGTGATTAACAACCTTCAACTGTATTACAGAAAGATATTATGATAAATCAATTGTTGAAACAATTATTCTCTCACGTAGAATGAAACCTAAAATGTGCTGGGGTATCTGATAACCTTCATTCACAAAAGCACAGAAAGGAAATGAAAAAAAAACCTACTATATCTGAATTTATTTTCAAAACTTCAACCATAGGTGTTGATATGTTCCATCCCACTTGATTAAGCAGATTATTAATGAAAGTTTTGCTGAAAATGTGTTTGTTCTTGAGACAAGGAAAAGTGAGGGAAGGGGGGAGGGGGGGCGAGCAAGAGAAAGAGAAACAGAGAGCAAACTAAAACTATGTGTAAATACATTTAAAAATTGAATATTACAGCTAATTCATTCTCTAATAAATGCATGCTAAGCTTCCTCATCAGCCAAAATATGGGTCAGGATAGAAGAGGAATACTCTCTTATGACCAATCCTTAACTAATCTAAATAATTATATTTATCTTTTCCTTCTCCATAGGAGAATACTTTGAAGTGCAAGAGAAGAGAAAATGACAATCCCAGAATAGTCTCTAATTGTTGCTTGTTTCCAGCTACACTGGCACATTACAAGCTTACACTGTACATACACTTGTTTAAAAATGTTATCTACAAACAACGTAATAAGAATAAAAGTGAAGGTTAAGAGGAAACTGAGTAATTTTATTTGACCAAGTATGAGGTAGTGTAAATATTAAACTTTAGCATTCCCCATCTTAACAGTCTTAGGATGATACAATTTCAATCTTACATTAAAATCTGTTTGTAGTGGAAAACATTTTCCACTTAGTTCCTAGTTGTTTTGGAGAAAAAGTTTATATATGTAGAAAATGGTTGGTGGTTGTGATTGTGTATGTTAAAGGCATAAACAACTAGGGAGGAATTCCATGTTGTTTTGGGGTCAGATCTCACCTTCTGCCACGCTCGTTCTTGAGGGTTCCTCCATACTTGGGCCTAGTCCCGATCAGATCAATAATCTCGGGAATACAACTCGCGAAAATGGCCTACACACACAAGAAGAGAAGACACGAACCGTGGATGATGAAGAAGAAGAAGGCACGGACAAGCAGAGCAGCATGATGAATGATGATTGAGGGAAACGAGAAAAAACAGAGATACAAGAAAACACTTACTCATATTGAAACCTCCTGGTTCAGTGTCCTGGAAATGACAAGGAGTGGAAAAGACAGGAACAGCAGCCTGAAAGCATTTTGCATGTGTTGTGTCTTTTCAGATAACTATTTTTCGTAATTATATAATTTTGCTCACTTTAGACACATACTGTAGTTCACCATACTACAAATCCAGATTTACTACCGCAAAATTTATTGTAAATTTTGAAATTACAGTACCCTCAAAATTCTGAAAAATTTAAAACAGGTAATATAATACCAGAACAACACAAGGTATAGGTAAATAAAAGTTAAATTATATGCTTTTGTCAGGCCTATTAAACCATAAGTAATAGGTAGTTTTTCTACCATTTAAATACATCTTTATCTTATCAGCAAATATCTTACTCCTCTTTGAGGTTAACTGTGCATGTTAGGTGGTAAATATTTTAATACTTTCATAGCTATGAGGTGCATCCATAAAGTAAGTTTCCCAGTCATCCCATAGCTAGTGAAGCGGCTGCATGTATGTGATATGAGTAATGATATGGCATCTTGCATGCACTACTGGAGCTTTGGGGTTCTCATATTAGTATCATTGTGGCAGCTGAAGATGGAGGCTCTTATTCCAGCTCCTACCATGTGTGAAGTGCGGTATGGTGCAGACAATTTTCAGCAGGTCGACAAAATGTGCATGAGGAACACAGAGGGAGGCTATCCATCATTACAGATGACTGTGGGTCCAGTGCAGGAATGCATTATAGAGATTTGCTGACTCAGAAACATGGAACTCAGCAGCTATTTCTTGCAGACTTGCCTCTCCTTATTATATGTTCAGGAAATCATGTGCCAAGGGGATACCAAAGCAACTAACACAAAGTAACATGCAGAGATTCAGCATTGACATTTCTGCAGTGTTACCATGATGGCAGTAATGAGTTTCAGGACTAAGTCATCACAAGTGATGAAATGTGGGCTGCAAACAGTACCCCTAAAACCAAACAGCAGTCAGTACAATGGCATCACAGCGGACCACCCTGTAAAGGACGAAATTCAAGCAGAGACAGTGTTGGCACGGTAAGTGCTATGTACAGTGTTATGGGACAGAGAGGGCATTGTCCTCATTGAATTCATCAGAAGCGAGATGGTTAATGCTAATTACTACTGCAAAACACTCAGAAATTGCAATGGGCCATTCAGAACAATCAGTGCAGTATGTTTTGTGACAGCACAGTCTTTCTGCACAGTAACACTCGGCCACACAGGGCCTGATGGACAACAGATCTGCAGAAGTTTGGCTGGGAGGTGTTGAATCATTCAACCTATATTCCAGTTCTCACACCCAGTGATTTTCATCTTTTCTTATCCCTCAAGAAATTCCTGTGCAGGCAACATCAGCATTTCCAGAATGACAGAGAGCAGAAGTGGTTGTTATACAGTGGTCCCAAGCCCAGGCAGCCAACTTCTATGATACTGGGATACAAAAGTTGGTCCCATATGACAAATATCTGAATTCTAGTGGAGAATATCTCGAAAATAACTCAACACTTCCCATATCTGTTTCAATAAATCTTTCAATTAAATTGTGTTTTGTTTCTGCAAATGGCCCAGAGAAACTTTCTTTATGGATGTGCTTTGTTTTGTATTTTACACAATCAACTTTGAAATGCCAAAAATATAACAGAAATCATTCATAATTTTTAGAATGGTTAAATAGCTTTGGAATATCATTCCTATGAGACTTGAATGATGGAACTGTCAAGAAAAATAATAATTATTAAGCATTAATACATATCTGCTTTAAATGCTTGTATGATTCTTGAAACTAAACAAAAACATTCTCTCATACTGGTAGCAGCTATTATACGACAAGTACATACTTTTAACTTTTCCCCTTCCCTAGCTCAGAGAATACAAGGGTCACTAGATATGCACTGAGACAACAAAAAAAGGACTAGTCCTAGAAACATTGTTTATCCTAGTTTCTTGAAGCATTCTCTCTAGCACTGTATGCAGCGTTCCATCTTCTGGAACCACTTCTGGAAGCATCCATGGCAGATAACTCAGTTTCTGGCACTGCAGATAACTCCTCTTCCTATGCTGAAGCTTTCTTCTTCAGGACTAAAGAATCTTCTTCTTCTTCTTTCACTTTCCCTGCTGCCGTTAGGCGTCGGTGGACCAGAGAATCAACAACCTCAAATTGATTCTTTACAGGAGGAAACAAAGAAATTGCATGTGCTAGGTTGGTATTATAGCCTGAACAAGTCAATAATTTTGTCTCAGTTTCTTGCAGAAACTCTATTGTTACATTACCGGATTCCATACTGTAACTGATGCACGGTCATGGTGAGAAAAATTGCCCCATGGGCCTGTCTTTGTATAGTTTTCTTTAATTTTCTGAAATACTTTTGGGAGACAAATTTTTGTGTAGGGTGCAAAATCGTTAAAAGTTGGTGGAGGAAAGCATTTTAGTATTTATGTTTTGCCATTTGCCTCTTTATATAAGCCACCCTCTGGGATATTTTAATTGGGGGGGAGGGGAATTCTGGGTATAAAATCATTGGCGGGGGGCAAATCCTAACCATCCCCCTGGGATTTCACTCCCTGCTTTTGTGCACTATTTTGCAGTAAGAGTTCTACAACTTTTGAGCCCAGTTGCCACATGACCCCTTGTGGACCAGAAAGTAGCGACCATTTTCCTTCCCACGTTTCTTGGTCTGTTGAATTTGACAGGTGGTTGGTCATCTGGGAACAACCAAATGGAGGACTGCCATTTTGTTTCAGGGTCATATTGATAGACATGTGTTTCGTCACCTGTAGTAATATCTGAAACACCTTGAAATGTTCCACAGTTAAATTTTTGCAGCATTTCTTGGTACCATTGTATCCTGTGGAACTTCTGTATTTCAGACAAGTTACTGGGCACCCACCCTGAAGACATTTATTCTTTTGGTTTACACAAATTCTCATGAAGAATGGTTAAAAAACTTAATGAATTAATCCCTAATGCCACTTCAATGCCCTTGTGGATTAGTCTAGGAACTTTCCTTATCATTGTTTCCACATGGTGATGTTTTTCTC
Organism: Tenodera sinensis; assembly: GCA_030765045.1. NCBI lineage: Eukaryota > Metazoa > Arthropoda > Insecta > Mantodea > Mantidae > Tenodera > Tenodera sinensis. The sequence goes on along the minus strand of CM060962.1, from coordinate 286,127,316 downwards.
AGTTGCTACTGTTGTTGGTCTGCCACTTTTCTCTTCGTCTTTCAAAGACTGTTGCCCCTCTTAAATTCTCCAAACCAGTGAAACAGTAGCACATGAAGGTGAAGTGTCCCAAAAAGCCCTCCTTGAATACTCAAGAGGTTGCATTTCATTTAAGCCACATTTACAATTATACGAAATCATTGCACGAAAATGCTCTTTTTGAATCTCCATTGCACTTGCAAGAAAATTCACACCTTCCAGGATTTAAACATAAAATGACAGAAAATGAACAATGTAACAGAGCTCTGCCTGCTACCATTGCAATACCAAGGAGTCAGCTATTTCGACTCAGCAACAATATTTTCTCTAGGAGTGGCCAATATCCTGTGTGTCAGTACCATCTAGTGACTCTTGTACAACTATCTTATATATCAGTATATCTAAATTGTTAATCATTTGGTATACACAGGGACCCAGAAAATTCTAATATAGTTTATTCACATTTTTTGTATAATTATATTTAAATTTCTTAAGTAAAAACAAACGTTTTTTAATAAAATCAAGAACTTCTGGAGTAAATGTTTTTGTCAGTTCAGTTTGGCATTGAAAAAGCTACTGGCTTCAGCTACTATAAGAAATAGGCTTTTCAATATATTACCATTAGCGTAATTAAGGATATTTGTCAACAACTACTTATTACTAGCATTCATATTCTTTAAGGGGAAATGGAATTCCTTATCTTGACAAAGTTAAATGATAATCTATTGTATAAAAGGAATGACAGGCTTTGCGACCCCACTGTTGTGGCTTGTGATAAAGGGAGATTGAAAACTATAGAACTAAAGAAGCAACCTAGAAATGGAAGTTGCAGAAAATTCTACAACTCCTTGGAAAGAAAACCTTTTTATACTTGTGGCAGCTAACACAAGTACAACAGCTAGTGGCAGTGGTTGCTTTCAAACTGACAAGCAGCAGATGAGTTATGTGAGCGGAATGACGATCAGCATTTGGCACACTTCAGTTTATAGCACAGCTAACAATAATGTTCTCTCATTGTACATTTGTAATAGTGTGGATACATAGACAGTGTTGCCAGATGCCATATACAGAAAATCACTATGTAATGCAGCAAATACCAGAAAATGATGTAATGCTGCTTTCTACTTAACATTTTGGAAAGCAAAAATGTTCAGCTTTTTTTCCTTCTTTTTTTGGTAAATACAACTTAAGATGAAATTTGCAAATAGAATAAAACTTTAGAAAATTTGCAAATAATTTTGAGATCAACTCAACCAAGATAGGCACCTGAACACATCATGTGCTATTTTTGCAGAATGCATATTTGACAACATACTGAAATTGAAACCCATATAAGTTTTTTCATCCAGCATACCATAATAACTGTGTGATATGAAATTTAGAATGTATATCAGTCTGGTAAATTACACAAATTACAAGTAAAACAAATGAGACTTTTGTTTTACAAGTGCCCATGAAAACTTAGTTGTACTGTTTCTTTCTATCATACATCCTGAAATTCTTCCTGGTGCCCCAGTAAACATCTACATTAAAGCAAAAAACACCACTTCCTAGACTATACCAGATTTTTAATCCATACTTTGTTTCATAATATGACCTATAAAAAAAACTTTCACAGGAAATTGGAAAACTTACACTCCCAGCTATGTAGACAAGTAAGAAAAAACTTAAATGAGGGAGTTGAGTTGACAATACACGCCATCCATTACTGCATGTTCACACCCATTTACTGTTGTGTATTGGAGGTCACTGGTGGTGCAATCAAATTTTAAATCTGCACACAATGCATTTGCTGCAGTCCAGTGAAAGGGGGCTAGGATCATGATGAAAGTCAAGACACACAGATAAGCCCTAGTCTATCATAATGCTCCATATCAATTAGCACAGTAAATTCAGTTTGTAACCTTAAGTTACAATTTAATGAAATTTAATGCTGTGTCATGTCCATGGTGAGAATTTGCAACACTTTGAAACTGCCCACAAAGCCGTAAAGTACCTTTTGCCATTAAGACATAAAAAGGCTTCCATTCCCAAACACTTCAAGGTAAACAGTGAAAGCTGACAAATATGAGAATACAATTTTTCATGAATTTGAAACTTGAAAATTTTCTGGGTCTTTTTCTTATAAATTAACAAGGTTATGAACTGGCATTTTGCTCAATTGCAGTTGATGTGAGAGAAAACCTATTAGACCTGTTATAGAAATTTCATGTTATTTTATGCATCTGTTTCTTTTTGTACAGTTAAAGTTCTTGTGGAGAATGTTGGAGATGAAACAGTTTCTTCTTTTTAACCTTCATCTCTGGTGGAACCCTTACCTAAGATAACTCCCATCATTGTAAAAAACATGGCTTCAGTTAACTGTTCACAACATTTGGCACCACACAAGCTTATCCCATGGAGTAAAAAAATAATCAGCATTACTATTGTCATTGACTTATGTGTGCCAGAAATCAGTTGGTCACTTAGCATGTAATACACCCTTACATATAGTAAAATGCTGCATGTACATTTTCCAAGATAAACAATGAATGTAATATATCAATGAGAAAATGTGTAAATATTAAAAAGGTATAAAATAACACTTGACCTACTTCTTCTGGATTTGACTTCTCAATGTTTACTGGTAGAGTTAAAATCAAGAAAATAAACAAAGCTCCTTAAAACATCTGCTACATGGAGCTTCATGAATAGATGACTTGTCCTTAAGGACTACGTTATTATTCTTATCAAAGGAGTATTTTTTCTTGCGTTTCAATTTCAAATGCCCATGAATACCAATCTAGCTGCCACCAGATAAGATCTTTAGGTTTATAAAATTTTTCTTATTAAGCTTTAATTTAACATAAGATCAGTAGATATATGACTGACTATTTTAATGATGTATTGTAAACTTTTCAAAATACAGTTCTTCCTACAGTCCAGTTATTTGATAACTTGAGATAGTCTTACTGATGAAAACACAAATAGGCACTACCAAGTAATAAAACATGCAACATATAAGATTTATAAAGAATAGAAGGTTGTCTGATATTTATTGGCACTATAAAATTTCTGCAACTGTTCATTGTATACATTAATGATTTTGTCAGTAAACATCTTCTTGTTTCAACTCTACCTAGAACAATTCTTAAGAAAATGCCACGAGATACTTTCATTAGAAATCTTAGGCTAACGCTGTGCTAGGTTGCTACACCCACAGTGCAACTCATGCTTTCAGGGTAAAGACAATATGTCAAATATGATTTTCATTTTTGCACAGAACTTAGGTTTTGGGCATAATCAAGTGTAAAGTTATGTGCTGTGTCATTTTAGGACAGATCTAGAGGAAGGATAAGGAATACAGGTAATTCCTTCTACCCAATTAAACCCCCCTGCATAAATAAATTTAAAAAAAAGAAAATAGAATCTTAATTTAACATGTTTTATTTCCATTCCCAGTAAAAGAAAGAAGAAATATATGTTAATGAAATGCAGAATATGAGGCACACACACAGAGAAACCCTGGCTTGTTAGATTCCTGGCACAAAAAGTTGACAAGTTTTAGTTTGTTAATTCACATATCACAAACCAAGCTTTCAGATTCAGTTATTAGTTATGCTAGGCTAACCAGTGAATTCACCGTAACTACCCCAATACAAAATATTTGTATTTTTTTTCTTTCTTTCATTTGCCTTGATGCAGTTGAGACCATTGTATATGTATTTTCAAAATATTTTATGATGATGATGATACATTGAATCAGCCTTCATATATTATGACTGCAATATCATCTTCACAATGTAAAATGAAAAGCTGCACAGTTATTAGTGTTAACAATAATTTTGAAGTTTATCATAACAAAATGGGTAGTGTTACTATTCGGGTAACTACGGTGAGCTTATTTAAATGACATTCAACATCCACCAACCAACGAGCCAATGTTTCTTGGTGTATAGCCGACGTGCATTACATTCCCTCCAAGCAACCAACAAAATAACAGCCAGCAGCTGGCCCAAAGCTCAAACTGAACAAAATGTTCCTTAAATAACTCCAGCCAGGAATGGAGCAAGATGATAATAAAGGAAAAAAGCTTCTATTTAAGATTTTCTCTTTAAACCCATGGAATTTATATCTCTCAGGCTATAATTCATCTCTCCTGTAAAGTCTCAAGTGCAATAAAACAAAGATGAACTAAACCAAAGAGTCAGCATGTCCTTTCTCGGAATAGCGTGCACCGCCACTCATTTAAGTGCAAATATAACTTGTGAGTGTTGGGGCAAAGGGAGGGAGATTTTCTTTTTCTTTTTTCTTTCCCCCCCTTTTTTGTTTTTGTTTAAGATTTCTAAAGCAGTCAAATCAAAAGGCATGTGAAGTGCATTTCTACTACAAAGGTTATAGGGTAAAGGTTCCCATGTCATGTCAGCCAGTGGATTAAACTAGCATGAATATAATTATATATAAAACTCTACTCTATAGAAGTAGCATATCCGAGCAGAGCTTCTGTCAATTAGAGAAGTATATAGAAAAGCCTAATTAAGACATTCTGATTATATATATATCAATCAATAAAGGCATGCCACCAAGAAATCTAATGGCATTGGCTACAGTGGTAGATGGACATTCTCATACGTACTTTTTACCCAACAATTTAAAAAAAATAAAGAAATAAAATAAAAACCTAGCCTAAAACATAATCACTCTGGAAACAACCTTTTCTACAAAAGGCAATTTAGTTGCTTGTAAAACTGGTAACATTCAGTTTATGACACCATTCTACTAGCTTAAAAGATAATACAACATTGCACAACAAACCCAACCTAACCTACAATTCTACTTTGCTAGTCAGACCAACCATACGTGATTGATGGTGGTGTAATGGTGTCATAAACTCAACCAATCTACCATTCTTGGTAACTAGCATAGGCGGAGCTATTGGGAGTGCCTGGGCACCCTCTAATGAACCAGTCAATCCCTAAAATAACACAGATCAGAAGAAACACCTCTGAGAATTTCTAAGCCTAAATAAAAAAAGAAAAAAAATAATGTATAAACTTTTTTATAAACAGAATATATCATGGCTGGAATAAGAGATGATGCGCGATAGGATTAAAGTATTTTCATTACTGTCCATCAGTGCAAATGATGAATAAAAAACACATTTTCCTTTCCAATGGCACATTTTTGAGCATGTTCACTTGCAAATGCAGAATGCACCTATTATCACTGCTTTATTCATGTGTATGACACAGGATGAGTCAACTAAAACTCCTACTATAACTATCTCTGAAACAAAAGTAGAAATTGAAAAAAATAAAACTTTCACAGACATCAAGGCAGGGGAGAGACTCATTAAAGTGGATCTCGTAAGCCATTCAAAAATATAAGAAAATGATTTTCTGCATAAGCCTACATTTTTTTTTTACAATGGAAACCTTATAATATTTTAGATGCAATTGTTAAAAGGAAAGATAACATTAAGAATGGTATGTTTTGTATTGCAATAGGTTAATTACATCCCAAGAAATTGTAACGTGAAGTTGACGCTTGGGATATGATGAAACCTACATCAGTTGCTCATTGGGAGCTTCAACCATGCCTTCGAGTTTTAAGCACGAATTTCATGTTGCAGTTAATCGCAATGTGAGAAAGGCTATTCTTAATATTATTTTTTCTGTTATCAATTGTGCCGAGTTTAACACAGGATTTCCAGGCCCCCCTCCCAAAAAAAAAAGAAAGGAAAATAGATAAAGTTTACCCTTTCATTATGTCTCACACATCAACTCCATATAAGAATTTCTCAGGATGTAATTGACATATTATGATGCAATACATATACTTTTAATGCTTTTTCCATGATATCAATTGTACCAAAGATATGAGATTTCCATTTATAAAACATAAGTTTATGTTGAAAATCATATTTGCTTACAGTTTAAAATGGCCTATATCATCTACTTTAATGGACCCCTTCCCTACCTTTGTGGCTATGAAAGTTGTTCTTTTGATTCCTATTTTTGTTTCACAGATACTTGGAGAGGAAGTTTTGGGTGAATCATCTGTATTTACATATCTATGAACTGTTGCACTGAGTTTATATTTTATTCATAAGAAATTAAGAAAGGCATTATCTACAGCTTTCATGTTTAGTTGAAATTGTACAAAATTTGCTTTAGTTTATTTGGAAAGCTTCCTAAATTGATGGCTTTTTGAGATTATTTTTCAAAGGTCTGTAACAACAATTTTACCTATCATACCATATTATTTCCACTAAAAAATAAAGCACCTAAAATTTAGAGCTATACATACTTTTATAATATATTATGTCACACTATCACGTTGTTTGACCAAATAGGTTGTACAACTATCAAGCTCCTGTTTTGTAGTTTATGGTTATTTTAGTTTATTATTTTGAATAACAAGATCTACTTAATTTTTTATCAAGAAGTTGAAATAATAAATGCCTTATATTAGAAAGTGTGTGTTCTGATGCATAGACTGAAAAGTTAGGATGAGTATAAACATATTTTTTGCTAACTTAGATGAAAAACTAAATGAACGCAACGTTTTTTAAATTGTATTATAACGTTGACAATATTGGGATATCCCATAAATTTAGGCTATTTTAGCAAAAATATTGGTAACACCAACAAGCATAGCCACATTTTTCTTATAATGGAATGTAATCAATGTTTACTAGTGCTGAAATTTTAACTAAGTTGGCCAAAGAAACCTTTAGTGGTGTAAGAAACCTAAGTTCATCATGTTGCAACTAGAGTGTAGGCACCTCCTTAGGGGAATATCTAGCTCCGCCTATGTAACTAGTTGCATGGCTGAATGCAATGTGGCACTAATTCATGTGTCAGAAACAGTACGAAATTCATTCTAACATAATGCTCAAGCAATGCACAGCTCTAAGTAAAGAAACATTTTGTTTCATAAAATTGAAACAGCAAAATGCTTAGCTGCATTATATTAGCAAACAATGGCAATGTATCAGCTTCTTTGTGATTTTTGTCCATATTCTGAGCATGTATCAGTTGCCCTTAGCATATCAACCGCATTCCAACTAGCCAACAATGTGGGAACTATGTTGTTAATAACAAAAATCCCATACTGAAAGACTGGGAGAGTTACATCAGCTGCAAAAATGTAACAGTAGTAATAACAGTAAACAAATGCTATATGTTATTACTTGAGCCATCACATTGTGAGATAAGACAGATAGAAAGATAGAGAAAGAGAGAGAAAGAGAAAGAGAGAGAGGTCAGATTGACCAGCAATCATAGCGAGCAGCATCGTCATCATCATCGACCATTCGTGTACCTCCGTCCACGTTCCCGCTTGTATTTCCCACCATATTTGCACCGGTTTCCTGCGAGCTCGGTTATCTCTGGGATCCAGCTGGCAAACACCGCCTATATAGGGTACAAGAACCAGCAAACCACCAACCAGATACTTAATGTTAAAATAAAACTAATGACATCGTTGAGCTACTCGTCACATCCATCATCAACCTAACAAATATGCAATTCTAGAGCCTTGCTTTTACGTTTTTATAACAAAACTGGACATTAATGAAAATTAAGGTACTTTAAATTTAGCAAAAGATAACCATAATAGAGCTATGATAAAACACTTTTTACTTTGCATAATAATGCACTGACTTGCGATTAGTACCCATACTGTCCAGTTTTGTATAATCAAAGAAAAAACTAGGCCATTTCTATTAGTACATCATAAAGAAATTACCATATAACTAATAAAACATGAGCTGCTAACTAACATGAGTAACCTCACAGCTGAAAGTTAAATTACTTCAACATAATGTTATGCTCTGAACAGCCACATTACTTTTATGTTAATATTTCTCTCTACAACAAGAATAAACATTTCTGTGAAGGAAAGCACTGGCATATATTTAAAAGACTTATTTAAATTTATGCAAATTTTATTTTCTAAACTATAAAAGGAATGAGTGAATCTGAAAAGCAGACACTCAAAGCTTTTATTAATGCATAAAGCATAAAATTAAGTACTTATTACATAACCAACAAAAGTAATACTACTATGTTTCTGACTGCATTCATCAGATGTCAGGATACTTTCATTTTTCTTTAAAAAATGAAATAAATAAAAAAGTGTATACATTCTTAAAATACCACACAAGTGATTACTCACTAGTCACACAAAAATTATCAAGAACAATGATAAGTTTGACAAAAAAGTCATCATGATCTTGTGTCTTTCTCTAGGAAGACTTGGCAATTGCGTTAAGATGTGTTAGGGAAGCAGAACCTTTCGTGTAAGTCAACTTATGATTTTAACATAAGAAGAACAGTTACCATGTTTGCATTTGATGCCATATCAAGAATGGAATAATGGGTAAAATAGAGCTCAAGGTTGCATTAAAAAATTAGATATTTAATTCTATTAGCTATTTAGCATAAAAACAAGCAATTAAAATTTATACCTAACTTTTTATAGTAATTTTCTATTCTGGATTAATAATTTGATACCATAATTTACTATGAAGTAAAAAATCACATTTTTACAAATTTGCATGTGCATGTAATTCTTATATTTTCATTCAAAAATGGCTAAACTTGTTGATATGATACCTAGTGCACCACATACCTTAGATGATTGTTAGAAAATATGATATATAAAGCTCTAGGGACAGTGGCTTTTAATAAGGCACAGCAATTAAAACTCTAATGTGTTGCATTTATGAGATTTCTCTACTCACTCTTCAACAAATTATTTTTACAAAACCTTATTCTCCTATCTGCTTCAAGTTAATTCAGATAAACATTTGTAGAAATGTTTTTATTACATTTTTTGTAGCTAGAGAAGAGATACAGTAGGCCAGAGCAATAGTAGAATCTTTTAAATGTGGTGTGATGACTTTCAAATTCCACCCTCTTTGCATGTTCATGAGAAAAAATGAGTGTCTTACTTCTTGAAAAATACTAAAGTATTTGAAAATTAAACCAATAACCATAAATATCTTGGAAATGTTAACACCACCAAAAAAATTTCACATAAATTGTGTACTTTAATGAGAGCTACATTTTTGTGTGGTAGGTATGATTTTGTCTAACCAAGTTTGGTATTTAATCAACTTTTCATTTAGGAGTGATGTTCATATGTACACCCACACCTTTTTATAATTTTTTTTTATTCAGGGGGCCTCAAAACATATACTTCTGGTAAAACAATGACATTGAATTTTTGGGTAGAATACAATACTTCATCTACTGAGTGTGTGTATGTGTGTGTAATAGAAATGGTAAAAACCTGCAATAGCAAGTCAGAATAGTTAGGTGGTTATTTAAACCAAACAATTCTTGGAACACTGGTTTTGGAAATAAAGAAATACAATTGAAAAGCACAAATGCATAGAAAAGATTTCTGATGAATTAGACGAGGTCAGCACAATTTACCTTCCGTCAACTAAATTTGTGGTCTGCAATGTATTTTATATTTTGAGATTTTTCAATGCCAATGGAGAGAAACAGCAGGCATTGCCCCTGAGATATCATGAGAATACTTCATGCAGACCTCTTGTTCATGAATCCTTGCCTTAAAAATCTCAGTTACCTGTGTTCTTTGACTCTGGTAGTTATGGATTTAGACAATATTCTGACAATAACATTTTCAATGCATATACAAAGGGTTGTTTCCAATCTCTGATAATGAGTTGCTAATGTGATTACTGTGTTTCTGTGTGCACAGCAAGGTCAACCAGTTCTCATGCTGCCTTCACAGCAGTAGGATGTGTGTGGTTGTCATTATGCCTAAGCAAATTGAACCATATTGGAAAGGCTATATTACTGCCCTTTCCAATGCCTAGAATAGTTATTCTGCTATTATTGAAGCATGCAAGAAGCAAAATTTTGTTTTGTCAAAGTACGATATTAGCTCAGTGTTGAATAAAAAGGGAAAAGGTTGCATGGGATTAATTCCAAAGGGAACAAAAGGGACAAACCCATGACCTGCTACCAGATGCTCTCCAGAGATAAGCAAGACCAAGGCCCTCATTTCTGGCAGTAATCCAGTCAGGTAACAGAGCAAACAAATTGGGAACATCCCTCAAAACTGTTAACAGCATTATAAATAAAGATTTAAATATGGAGAAACGTCACAGTGGTAGAGTTCATAAGTTGCTGCCATATCACATCTTTGAGCATTGCACCAACAGCAAGAAGCTTTATAAGAAGCACCTGGCAGGAGAAAAATGGAAATTTGTGGGCATATTAGATGAGCCATATGTGTATCTTACCGACTGCAACAAACCTTGTGCAATTTGCTACCGACCAAGGGGAGGAAAACATTTTCAGAAATGGTATGCATAGTGAAGAGAAAGTTTCTTAAAAGTATTTATTGTCATAGCTGGTTACTGTTACAATGGAATACTTATAATCTGTGGAGTTGCTAAAAAGACCAAGATCAATTCCAAGTATTATCAGGATGAAGTTCTCTCCTCAATTTATCACACTGAAATCAAAATAATGTGTGGGTCACCAAGATAAGGCATCCAGTCACACTTCTGTTTCGACTGTTGCATTCTTGCAAACTAGAATACACACTATTTCACTCAGCAACATCTGTGTGAAATCTCCCGATGCCTCTCCAATGGATGTTTCACCGTTGGACTCTTGAAAAGGGCATTGGGAGGTAGGCATTCTCAAACAAGTGATGGTGCTTTGGAAAGCCTGTAAAGAGGAATGGGAACTTCTGGACATGATTGTACTATGCAAGAGCCTTCACCAGTGGAAACTGAGGTGTAGAGTGATTGGTTGGATGAAGGGACAACAAATAGAGCATGATTGACGGTGGATATATGGCTTTTTGTAAGGTAGGAACAAAGTCAAACTTGTTATCAGCGATAGGAAACAACCCTGTGTATAATTTTAAATTGTCAGTACATGTTGGTTGTCTCTTTGCGAGCACTGTGGAATAAGGGAACAAAATTTGCTTCATGCTCAAGCACTCAAGATAATTAATTACATGTGTAACCATGAGATATCCTTGCCTCATGTCTCAACTAGACAGGGTCATCTCTTACTTCTGTCTAAAGAAGCTAGCAGCCATGACTGTTGCCTTCAAAATAGTTGCAATTAATGCCAAGTACTATTTCTTGCTATATTTAGCCATTAGATTGGTAAACCAATTGGTTGATTTTGCTAGCATTATGTGCTGTAGAAAAACATTTTCAAGATATACTAGAACTCCTATGCCAAGATTTAATGCATGAACTTTGCCTCAGAGTTTATGTGTGACAAGAACTGCTTTGTGTTGTATGTAAAAATCTGATGTGTTACAGTTACATGACTTTCTCTAACTTCTAAGTTTATATATAGCTTCGACAAATTATTATTATGGAAGCTTATTTTTTGTCTTCATGTTAATTGAGATAAACCTTTGTAGGAGTAGTCACAGTGCACATTTTGTTGCAGGTACTACGAGTGGCAAAGAAGTTCTTCAGTAGATTTTCTATCATTTTCTGCAATTTTTTGAGGTGTATTCTTCATGCCACCACAAGCAAAGTGTGGTGACTTAATCACAACAACAAAGAGAAAAAGAGGGGAGATAGATGCCATTGCTTTTTCTGCTGTTACTGAAACCAAAACATGTCTATTGATTTTTCTGAAAACAATCCGGTGATACATATTTATTTAGAACCTCACACCCCCCCACCCACTCACCCACCCATGCTCACCCACCCACACCCACATCCCCATCCCCATCCTCGCCTTCTTGAAGGTGTGCGACCTCTAAACATTAACCAAAAAAACATTATTTCTGACTCCCGTACACCCGTGAAATCAACAATTCCTTTACCAAGGAATAAATCTATAGCCCTGTTATGTTCCAGAAATTTCAGCAAGCCGAGGACCAGTGGAAATGAGGAAGGGCCACACCATCAAATTTGGGATGCCACAGACAACTGCCATGTCAGCCAATAGTACCACACGATGGAGGTTCACACTTCACTATGTATTTAATGAATACCATTCAAGCGTTAATTTGCACCCCTTGAAAATCTTCTCACACATAGATTTTAACCCCTTCAAAGTCATGTCCTACACTAGCTGATATGGTATGGCTTACAATCATGATAAAGAGGTCCGTATGACAAACTGAATACACTTGTTCAACCTCTTCTTTTTTAACCAATACAAATGAGAGCACAAACATATATTTTGTTTCTACACTACTTTGTAACCAATGTTATGGTTATAGGTTAGGTTATGGTAAGCCTTGTGGCTATTCGGCAGGAGTGGCCCACCCTTGCACCATGGCCTAAAGCAACCAATAAGTTTGAACTTTCTGTTTTGCTGTTTTTCGCACATGCTGATTATGAAAATGAAATCAGAAAAGTTCCATCACATACCAATTTTTGTAGAAAAGATATGCCACATGAACCACTTTGCCTATATTTCATAAAAGTAGCAATAAATGTTCAGTCCATAAAAAACAAACTGGCAACTATAAAGCCACTTGGAAATAATTATTGCAGTAGATGAGGAGCCTGTTGCTGAATAAAATACAGATCATATAATAATATTTTTTTTTTATTATGAGTCCCCACCCCCTCAAAAAGCAATAATGCTGAATAAAGCATACAATGTACTCACAATTTAGAAACTTTTCCTAGAAACTTTCCATTTGCAGGTGAACAGTGAAACTTCTTGTAGAAGCGTCCAGCAGTAATCTACATGCAGGTTTGGCAATTATCCTCTCTGATCTTTCCATAGCAGCTATATGTTGATGAAATCTCTCACCATGTTCGCCACATCTCCAGTTTAGGTGGATAAAATCCAAATGGGACTGAAGAAAATGTAATTTCAAGTACATGTTGCACCCCATAGCCTTGCAACAGTCCAGTATGTGTTCTGTCAGTTCCTTGAGACTCTAAGACTTAACATTTGCCAAGAAACTGTTGGATACATTTTTAATGCAAGCCAAGCTAGTTTTTCAGTATGTGTCAACAACATTTTGAAGGTAATATCTTTCATCAACTCACGAATCTGAGATCCAGTGAAAACATCTTTAATTTTTGCATTACAATGGCAAGAAATTTGGATGTTAAATATTGAAAACCCTAACCATCTTTGTCCATTGCTTTCACGAAGTTCTTCATGAAACCCAACTTCAGATGCAGCAGTGGTAACAGCACAGAGTCTTTAACAAGGGCTTCATGTGACATATTTCTTTCACCAGGATTGAAGCTTTCTCTCAAAGGTTACTGTTTGTCTTTCCTTGCCCTATCATCCTAGTGACATAAAAAACAGCAATATTTTGTATAACCAGTTTGCATTCTTAGAAGTAATCCCAGAACTTTGAGGTCACTGCAGATTTTTTATTTGTGATTCGAATAGTCAGTATATTTCAGAAGCAGTGTTCATGTTATCATAGGTTTCTGTTAACTGTACTGGGTGGACCACTAGTATGGAAGGTTTGTTGTTTCCTTTATGTAAGAGAACAGCTTTGAGATTGCTTTGTGAGGAATCTATAAATAGGTGTCATTCTTCTGGATTACGAATCATGCCAAATTCTTTAAGCAACCCTCATATTGTCATAGTATACCAAAACCTCTCCCATTGAGAAAAAAGTGGATAGACCAAGCTATTATCTACAGAATGAATATTGATATTTGGTTGTAGCAATCCTTTTTTCTTGAAGACGAGACCCACATAACCCTACTTGTCTTTTTGAAAGATTTAGATCTCCTACAAGATTGTTCAGCACTACCTGTGATAATGGCTGTGGTAGTAGCTGTAATGTGGATGGCATATAATGATCTTCGTGACCTGTTACACTGTCACTATTGTTGTCAACTTCATCTTCTAGTGTCCCAGTGTCCATTCCACTGGTAGTTTTGAACTGAGAGAGAATCAGAGTGCAGAACTGAGTGCATGGCAGATTCCAAATTTGGATAAGAAACTGTGGTTTGATTTACCTGGGATTCTTGATCTGTAATGTGATCTCTAAGTTCCCTCCACACCTGTGGCAAATGGCATAGATGGCTGAGTTCTATGTAACCAGCCTCTTAAATAGCGGGAGCATTGCAAGCAACAGTTCTATGGTGCCCAACACTTACCCTCATCTACTTTGATTCAAAATACAACTGACGCCCTTTTGACAAGCAGAAGAATGGGATACCTTTGGGACTTTGTTGTAAACTCACAACACACATAACAGAAAAAGCTCAGTGAATTAACACACTTCTTAGAAATTGCTGAGCAGGAAAACCACTAACGCACACTAACAATATTATTCATGTTAGGATATTCACAGACACTTCAGAAGTATATACTGAATGATCTCGCTAGCTACTGCCTGATGCAACTGCTATTCTACTTTATGCACAGGCCAACCTCCTATATCCCCTTCTTTATGCAGTGACGATAAAATAAACAGAATGTGGTACATGCCATGACAGCAAATATCATGCAGTTTTGCACATATAAATTACGTCTCCAGAGAAAAGTTTAGGTGATGGTAAAAAATTATTTTTGCTATCATAATCAGGTTCTAAGCTACATAGGAATCACATATTTTTGTTCCACAGCAAATTTCATTGTTGTATTGTGTAATGTGTCAGATGCGAGGTGCAGTGAGTTTTTCTTTGGCACTCTTTGTACAAGAGTGATAGAGGGAACCTAATTGCTAGTCAGATGTTTAAAAGCTACTAACTACTCGTATATGCTGGCTTTGAAATTTCATACACTTTCCATGGTACCACTAGAAACAAGTGAATCTGACAGCACTTTTATTAAAAGTATTGAAAAATTCAAATCATGGGCTTCACGAAGGGAGGGGCAAGGGGGAGGGGCCCCGAACCCCTTGGAAAATAATAAATGTAATGTGCAATCAATTACTATTAGACTATTGGTTTAATGTTGATGTAAAGAACAGTTTTTATTTAGAATAAATTAATATGCTTATCTGCAACAAATACTACAACTCATCTTTTACAGTTTTTGGCAACAGAATAATGAATTAGTATAGCTTAATTGCAAACTTCCAACATGCACCCCCCAACCCTGAAAAAAAAAGTCTGCCGACGCTCATGATTCAAATCGATAACAACATATATCCCAGAAAACACGCATGGGCACATGCACCAAAAAAAAAAGGGCTGTTTGAAATAAATTGTGTGCCTTAAGGAGATCTGCATTTATTGTGAAGCACATCTCTCTCTCTCTCTCTCTCTCTCTCTCTCTCTCTCTAAGAGTTACCAGTAGTCACACAAAGTTCATTCTAAATGAAGAGTATTTTACAGGCTATTCTCAGAAAATTCAGGGTTACATATGGTATTTTAATCAAAATTTGCTGAGCCATTTTTCTGAAAACTTCAAAGAAGAACAGTTTGGGTGGTGGGATTTTCTTGAAAATCTTCATACTGCATCTTTCAAAGATGTGGAACCTAAATACCAAGTTTGGCAATTTATATTGCACATTTTGCTTTTGGTTATTGGGTTATGCTGTACATGTATGCACAAATGCACACAGTTTTTCTAAAAATTCTCTTTATGTTCAGGGTGTCTCAAAACATCTATTTCTGGTGAAATTTTGATATTGAAGCTTAGGTTTGAATGCAGTTCTTCTCTCCCTACTAGGTATGTGGTACAGAAAGTAAAAGCGAGTTCATAGGAGTCATACATATCTGCACAGACAAAAGAATTAGTGAAAGCTAATGGAATATAATTATTAATATAAAGAGAAAATACTCTTCCTGTAGAAAATGCTTCATTCAAGCCTAAAAATGCAAATAATGTAGGTTAGAACTTCAAACTTAATTACAACTTTAGGTAATTTGGGCCAGAGGATGCTTATTTTCCAAATGATTATGTACATTTATACGCCAGCAGATTTGGTTTTTCTCTAGGACCTTCCAAGTATTAGTGATGCATTTATAAATAGCAATACCTGACCATATTTGGAAAAATGTATCTAAATTCATCCATCCATGTTCCTTCTCACATTAAAATAGTACTTTTACATAGAACAATATGCACATGCTTTCATATATCCTCACATATATAGTAACTATTGCCATATTTAATTCATTGCTGAAGTATTTCTAACAAACTCATGTATTGTAAATTAACTTGTGAGAATACTGGAAAAATCTCTGTACCAGCTGAAAGAAAGTATTGCTGGCTTATATAGTGTACCAATGAAACAGGTATCTACTTATTTTGTTGCAAATAAGAATGGCCAGATTCACTTACAGATCACTTGTGTGGTTTTAAAGAATGCCAACATTATTGATCCTCAAAAGCATTTTTCAATGAATGAGTGAGTGAGTGAGTGAGTGAGTGAGTGAGTGAGTGAGTGAGTGAGTGAGTGAGTGAGTGAGTGAGTGGAGTGAGTGGAGTGAGTGGAGTGAGTGGAGTGAGTGGAGTGAGTGGAGTGAGTGGAGTGAGTGGAGTGAGTGGAGTGAGTGAGTGGAGTGAGTGGAGTGAGTGGAGTGAGTGGAGTGAGTGGAGTGAGTGAGTGAGTGAGTGAGTGAGTGAGTGAGTGAGTGAGTGAGTGAGTGAGTGAGTGAGTGAGTGAGTGAGTGAATGAATGAATGAATGAATGAATGAATGAATGAATGAATGAATGAATGAATGAATAAATAAACGTTTACACTGCTCACAGAGCCCAGCTGGAAGACTGCCCATTTCTGTCTTACTTCTTTAGGGGAAGAATGGTGAAATTTATAAATTTTGCCACAAAAATGAAGAAAGAATAAAACAATTCAAAGAAAAGTATTTTACCTGCAATGAAACTAAAGAGTTTCATAGCTATGCAGTTATACAAACAGTTGCTCTGGCTGCCTGTTTAACATCTGCATTTTCTCTTAAGTAGAGTTAAGACTTTCCAGTAATGCTTCTCCATTCTTCATACAAATTCCTTTATTAAAAATTACTTTTCTCTCTAGTGCTTATATTTAGAGATCTGAAAGTTTAAAATGTATATTTTTTAAAGTCTTAAGCAGATCTCTACATGTTTATTTTGAGATATGAAGTTTATAAGTCGTTTTATAGTATTTTGAATTTGATTGTATTTCTGTTGCCCTCAAACATTAAAATGTCATTAATAAGAAAACTGCACTTGACAAAACAGATAGTTGTAAAACCTGATACAAATAGGTGCAATTATGAATTTTAGCAATGGAGTTATAGTTTAAATGTTGTCTCTTAAAATAGGCATGAAAAGCAAATTCTAGTCAACTGTCCTAATTTATTTCAAGATGTTTTGAGTGCGTACTTTAATTTCAGGAAATACTTATGATGATATTAATGTTGCTAAACAATGAAACCAATACATATAGTTGCTTTTGATTAAAATTTCACCATTCCCCTTAATCTTCTGGTTAAGGATAAGGTACAGGAACTGCTAATGGAAAACGTGAGGTTTTCAATCTATACTTAGTTTAACCTAACTGCATATGAATTCACAGCAAAATGCTAGTAATTATTATAAACTCTCAAACTTCATTTATGGGAAATACAATATAGTAGCTAAAGGTTCTGAAACTTATTTTCACCTGTAACTAAATATGATTAAAATGCAAAGTAGTACTGTAAATCATAATAATTTCCTAAGACATATTTAGTGTCCAAAAAATTAAATTACTCAGATATGTCTGAGGTGATGGGAAATCTCTAAACTAATGCATTCAAAGCATAGAATTCTATGGCGCTAAATAGTATTCAAGTATTATTTTTAGTACATATATCTTACAACTACTGCTTAACTGATGGAAATCTCTGAAATATTTACCAGAAAATAACAGTCGTCAATAATAAATCATTAAGTATCAAATTTAAATTATTTTATATTATAAGCAAAGTTTTATTATATTTACATAATATAATTTTAATTAACATGGAAATTAATTTTAATGAACATGGAAATTAATTTCAAGCAGCATTAATTTGCATATAAAACGAGGCATGTAGTTATTATACTATGCTCAGAGAGACAACTTCAAACAAAGCCACATTTGATTTGAAGGATTTCTACAGGCCTTTTTTGTGCCTTAAATCAGTACCATAGTTGTGTTAAGTGCTACTTGGTATTTAATATAAACAACACAATACATTTCAATGAAGTGCAGAAACATTATGCTTCTATACAAATAAATATGCTTTTGTTAGAGACAAATATCCATTAAAGCACTACATACTTCATTTAGCATGCAAACAGAAGATTAGTGTACCTCTTCTAATATTAAGTCCGCAAAAATGAAAAAGATTAAATGTGTGAAATATGTATTTCTATTGACCTAAATTTAACTTGATAAAACACTTACTGCATTAGTAATACTTCATGTTTGACATTCTTACATTGCAAATTCAAAAGTATGTGTTTGAACTGTCAGTGGACTGTTATTAAAGTTTGACTTACCAAGTTTCACTCAGAATATGCTTCAAAGATGTTTATCTCCATCATCAGTTGTATGCCCACTGGTGTCTGGAACAGGATCCCCCACTTTACTGTCAGTTGTACTACCATCTAACTGTTTAGTGGAGAACTTCATACTTTGTTGACTGGCAAAATTTCAAAACTCATTATCCTGTCTGCTGTTTTGGTGATGATGATTTTTTCCCATACTACGAGATTAGCTGGTGTTTTGGTCCATTTTGAAAGCTTTGTTTCCACTTTAAAATAATGCTCTGTTGATCAAAAATGGTGAGCTACTGCAGATTTGTCTATTTGCTTAAAAATACACATCACCAAAATGCCACACTGAGTCGTGAATTTTGAAATTCTATCATTTGACAAGATAGTGAAGTTCTCTGCTAGATTGTAGTAAGGGATTCCCTTCCAGACACAGGTGATCATAAAGTTACAATGGAGATGAACTCTTTGAAACATGTTCTGAGTGAAACTTAGTGAAACTAAGATGTCACCACACCACTTACAATTTCAATATGTACTCAGCAACTGAAAAGGTAATTTCCCTACATAGCCTAAAAGTAATAATTAGCCACTTCTCCAATTTATAGCTCAAGTACCAGAGCAAACATACACTTTTAAAACGGCAAGGTTAATTCATATGATGTACCAAATAAGCCTGAAGTTCAATCATGACAAATTGAAAACACATGTTCCTCTACTCACCTCCATCTGAGATCCTGGTGTATTATAAGTGCAAAATGCTAACTAAATAAAGCTAATTACTTTTTATAAATGTTAATATGTTAATAAATTAATGAAATACTTAAAAGTGGCAATTTATTAAGGAATGAGTTTTAAAGAAATAAGCTAAGGGGAAGGGGAAGGTTGCGAGAAAAGAGCAGCTGACAGACTTTTGATTACCAAGCAACGACGAGTACTAATAAAGCATTGAAACAACTAAATAGTGAACTTTTATCCAAGTGGTTAAGATGATATTAATAAATTCAATATTCATTATTAAAACAAAGAGTAAGCTTTTGTTCAACAAATTTTATTTGAATGACAATGTTTTTAATATAAATTTTTTCAACCATTTTCAATTTTAGTCACTGTTTTTTAATTTAAAATGATGTTCACATGTACCTATTTTTATTCATAAACTATTTGACTCAAGAGGAACCAATGAGGAAAAGCCATATGGGTACCATAACTGCTTACACTTTAAATTAAAATATAGTTGAGAATCTAAGTAAAAGTTAAGGATAATTCATTCTTACATGGGGCAAATACAAATTTCAAAACAATGAAACCTGGCCCTTCTGGTTAAAAATAAATATTAATAAAAAAGTACAACATAACCATTATCATTCAAATTCACATCACAGCATTGTTACTGTGTTACAACTGAACATCAGCCACAGCTGAAAGGAACTAAGTCAATTTCTAGACTTCTCAGGAATAAAAGTAAAGAAAATCTGTTGCTAAAGTTAGTATATGATTTGATATAACATGTTCCTTATAAACCTATGCACAATGCTTAGAAAGGAGGAGAAGGTAGACCTTTGTTTATTTATGAGAAAATTGGCTTAATTCAGTATAGCAAAACCCTGAAAGCTCTTCTCTTTATAACTCAATATTTTGTATAACTTAACCTTTTTCATTTTAATTTTTTTATTGTTAAACTTGCCTGTAATAATTTCTAGGATCTATTATGCAGTGTAAGGAGTAGGGAAAATTTTAATTAGAGTACTATACATCTAGCATGTATTGACCTTCGATATCTAGTCAGAACATATGCAACAGGCAGACCATTGTCATGAAATCAAATGAAACTAATAATGTGGATACATAGCACAAACACTTGTTTGGAAGGTTTGAAGGGTTTTTGCTTAACTCAGTATGAAGGTATTTTTAGACATGACAAATTTCGTAGTGGTTTACATCAAGTTCACTATTGTACTTTAAGACCATAGGGGAGTCCGGCTATCTATCCAACTTCCATGTACTAAATAAATACTGTGGATCATGCGTGATTAAGTACAGTGGCATCTTGCATTATCAGCAGTGTCTTTTTTATTCCAAGGAAGCAAACGGAGACATTACCCCATCATCAATTTGCATGATGTCACTCGCCCAGATCCCCATATGGTAAGCTAAGCTTTCAGTTACATATTTATGCTTATAGCACAGTTTCCAAAATTTCAGGCTTACTGTTAGTGTTGTGTTGAGTTGTTTTTGCCAGTGAAAATGTCAAACCAGAAGAAAGGACAAGTTAACATGACAATGGAAATTAATTGGATGCATTAAAGAGACCGGATAAAAGGGAACATAATAAGTAATAATTCTTAGAATATGTTAAACTTTTGTTTCGTATATTGTGCTAGAATATGTATTTATGTAATTTGCAGTATTATGTCATGAGTTCTGAATAACAGACCTCTTATTCCAAAAAACTCAACATTTCAGTAACTTGACAGCCTCTCAGTCCACATTAGGTCAAGTTATCGGGATTCCACTATATATAGTATTTTAAAACAGTAGTTGCAACCATGTGCTGAAATCCTGAGTTGTCATGACTAGGGCCCAGATATTTTGAAAATGTCTATGTGCATATGCAAATGCATATTGAGGGTACATACATATTCAAGGATATACACATATTTCAGCATTTATTTACCTTATGCACAATCAATCACCTGATATTTCTGAATAAACAAAAATTTAATGAATCTATGTGTTGGACATCTCTTAGTACCACAATAGCCATCCTTCTTCATCTGATTACCCTCCCCTTATGTAGGACTTACAAGCCTGTAGGGTCACATACCTGTCAGGGAGCAGAAAAGCCTATGGAGTGGACTGAGTGAAGACCTGAAAGCGGGTGGTCAGCTAAGCACCAGGTATAATACTGAGGAAGAGGATGATATGAAATGCAAGTGAAATCGATGAATAGAAAGGTGATGGAGTATTTGGTGGAATGAGTGGTGGGGGAAACTGGAGAAAACCTGCCTAGATACTGCTTCGTCTGCCACGAATACCGCATGCGGGTACCTGGGAATGAACCCGGGCCACCTAGGTGGTAGGTGAACAGTCTAGCTGCTTGGCTACAGCACTGCTGCCATCCTATTTCAAGTTATCAAAGTCATGCTGTATGTGTTCATGAAGTAAAGTGCACATCTGAATGTCCAACTGCACATGAAGATATCTGTCCACTTTCAGAGGCTATTAATAATCTAGAAACATGCAGTGCATACCTACAAGTCTCTTCAGTTAATTGATATCACAATTTCTGCTCTAAATGCCATCCCTTGGAAAAGTGGAAAAAATTTTGAAATTAAACTCAAGGTGGTGTTGGGCTCAAACACAGGATTGAAGAAAATTAAATCAGGTAAAATGGAATCACAAAATCTTTGCCAGATAAATGTTCCAAGCAGTCACTACCAGTGTAAAAATACTACCCAATGACATCTGTCGACATGAAACTATAGTTTTAAACTTTTAAAAACTAATTTTGTCCAATAATAGAAAGTCTGTAACCCCTGAAAACATTGAGAAATTCTTGGTAACATACCGTGATTCGTCATTTTGCAAGGAATGGAAAATGTACATCGTGAGTTAAAATAATTCCTATGATAAGTACATATTTTTATTCTTAGTACATAATTTTGACATTTTTAGTGTACACTAGCATGCACATTTTAGATGTTTTTAGTGCATATAAATCCGGACCCTAGTCATGACATAACACTCAATCCAGACGTCTTTATCACTCTTGCAGATGAAATTAATACACAACATCTGATCTTTCTTACTTTCTTTTGTTGCAGATTCAATCAAATACAATACAATTTTCTGGTAAATATTTAAATAGATTGTTAAGTTTTCTTTTTTCTACCTGTAATCTGCAAACCAACATGCCTGTTATGTTTTTATTTGTTTGGTAAATTGCAAACCAAAATGCCCATTATGCTTTTATTTGTTTGTGTGTTTGTAAGGTCCTTTAGCCAATTAGGTCATATCAGAAAATGAATAAAATGAGCCTTGGATTGATAGAGCTCAAAGCTACCCAACATTCATCTTTCACAATAAAGGAAAACCCCAGAAAAAGCCCTATCCAGGTAACTCACCCTAACCAAGATTTGAACTTGGAACCTCTAGAATGTGAGACACACTTTTTTCTGTTGAAGGTTTAGACAAGCACTGAAACTATTTTGCGTCTGACAATTAAAAACTTATGTACCGTTATCATTGTTGTAGTGCACAGATGGGGAGAACCGACAATTGTTTCATTTCCCCTCCATCGTAGTTTTAGCCCTGTCCACTCTCCTACACACAGTTATCAGACCATGCCCCTGTTGTTATCTATGTACCTCAGAGAACTGGCCAGTCCCTCACACTGTCAGTGGTGCAATCATGTTGCATAACAAGTAAAAAGATACTTCAAAGTCGAATGGCAATGTAAGTACTTTGTGTTCCTAGTAAAAATAAAGCACTGTATTTGCTATGCCAAAAGAAAATGTATGTAACAATCACAATCACATAATCACAAACTAATACATCATGCTTCTATTCGATTTTGCCTTGAAACTTATGTACCTTGTTTGTAAAGACATGTGTATATGTAAATACAAAATTGGAAATGTGAGGTGGCTTGTAATTGGTGATGGGGTATATGGAGGGAGTAAATACTCTATTTCATTTCTGTCACCCCTCTTCCTCAGCCTGTTGTAGTAGATTAAACTATGCAGTTGACATGAAGAGTAACAAACTTCATGTAATTATATGGTTAGTAATAAATACCACAAATTCATTTCACTTGAATACTGAGCTTTAAAGGACCTTACCTTTTGCTTCTATACAGCAGAGCTACTAAAAGCCTACTCAAGTCTCTCTTTCAACCTTAGTGTTCACTATTATAATTAATACATATAAAATCACATATTAGAATTTAACAAAATGCATATTTTGACTTAGTTCCCTTAGCCCTGGATGATTCAGTTGTTCATTATATCATTCTTACAAACTTTCATCAATACTACTGTACCCTTTCAGGGGTTTTGCATGAGCAAACTATGCAAGCTCTTTAAAATTTTCAAAATAATAAAGTACCTACAACATTACAATGATGCTTCAAATGCATATTGTAGTTAACACTAGAATAAAACTGAACATATAATTGGTAACTTATACATTGCAGATTAAAATGTATTTTATTGTGGCATCATGTATAATCCATGCCAATTACACTACCATGAACAATACCAACACCATCAGCATTAATATTACATTATTCTTCCTTACCCAACATGTTGGGATCAAACACAGTGAAGCGATTCATAGAATACACTCCATGAAAGGTGGAGTCAACTTTAATACTCTTGATAGCTCGACTCACCTAGCTAATAACTGTTGAAATTGGCTCCACTTTTCAATGAGTGCATTTTATCCTTCTTTATGGGTGAATAAAATATCGTTGCCTATTTGGCAATTACATGTTGAAGCAAAAGGAAAGATAGTAAAATAATTTATAACACATAATATCAGAAGACTACTTGATATAAGAAGGAAACTAAAATCAAAATAATTTGATAGTTTCAAAGTTGCTATAAAAGTTCCATTGCTATCTTTTACATTAAACATTTTTAGTTTATTCTATTCTGATATGATTAGATTTTTGGCCTTAGACTAACACACAAGGGGTATCTATATTTAAACAAACCAAATTAATTAAATTCCTGTTAAAAATGTATCTGGAGCAAAATAATTGCTATACTTTGATATTCCAGATTTATTTATAATGCTAATGTGATATAATAATTTATGTTTAAATATACTTTATAATTTACTGACTAAAGTTAATGGTCACTAGCTAACAAGTTGCGCGGTATGTCAAATTAGCATGGCACAATTAGTAATGGATGTAGGAAAGCCTTCTTCCTTTCATAGAAGTTTGAAAACAGTGTTGTTGTAATTAATTTAATTTAAAAGGTGAGTCAATAACACTGAACAACACTTACAACATAGTTTTCCGGAACGCGTTTTGAAGGTTAACTTTCCTCCATTATTAACCTTCGAAATGCGTTCTGGAAAACTATGTTGTAAGTGTTGTTCAGTGTTATTAATTGACTCACCTTTTAAATTAAATAGGAAAGCCTTGTTTGAGCTTCAACAAATTTTATTCATTCCTCCGCTACAACTGTTTTTAGTATGCACATGCACTCCTTTGGCAGTTTTTCTCCACACTGGAGAAGCAAATGGTATAGTTACAGCCAAAAGTTGATGAAAAATGACATAAGAAATCATGGATCTGTTACAAAAGCATATTAATGACTTTTCAGTATTGATCTTAGTCCAACAATGAATGCAGAACACTGCAAAGGGAGAGGTCTGAAAATGAATGTTTTGTTGTTACCAATGATATCAATTGCCAGGATCATATCATTGCCGCCAATGTGTTGGAATTTTGTCTCACGGGAGATCTTTTTATGCCAGCAAGTCTGACATGGGGGTATCACTTTTGAATACAAATAAAAATCATTGGTCTGGGTCAGATTTGAACCCATGGCCTTGGGATAAGTAGGCCAGCACCTAACCAACCGAGCCACCCAGACTGAAGGAAGGGTCTGAGCATTAACAAGTAATGTGTAGGTAGCTTCACTCAGCTTTGCAAAAATGTTTCCATCTACAGCAAAAAGGTAACAAAATCTGATGTGTTCTATTCACGCGACTTTCTCTAATCACCCTTCTACAAGCTATTCTTACAAAACCATCTTTCTATCTACTTCTTGTTAACTGAGATTAACTTTATTACATATTTAAACATTTACTGTAGGTATGCAAAGACTATAGTACTAGTAAAGCAATTGTTAGATTTTTAAAATGGTCATCTCTTTACATGACCATAAGAAAACATGAATAGTCTCTTTCCATTTGTAAAAAGTTAAAGTATTTGAAAATTCAAATTAATAACAATGAATATCTCAGAAATGGTTAATGCCAAAACAATTTCACTTTACATAAAATGTCGTTTAAGCAGATCTACATTTTTTGTATAGTAATGTTTTGTCTATTTATTATCTACTGTTTACCAATTATACAAAGTCACTCAGAATAAAGAGGCTATTATCAGAAAATTTAAGATGTGCATTTTATTTGTCATGCAAATATCTAAACATATGGTATTTTAATCAAATTTTTCAAAGTTACTTTTGAGAAAATAAAAAAGGTAGCAAAAAATGTTCTATGTAAAGTATAGCTTAGGATGAGTAGATTTCATTAAAAATCTTCATGTGGTAGCCTTAGAAGAATCTGAACTTAAATACCAAGTTTGGTATTTAATCAACTTGTTTTTGCATTGCACTGTTCATGGACATGCAGACACCCAGACACATGGACCTTTTTTCTAACAATGCAATTTTTTGGATTCAGTGGGCCTCAAAATCTTGATATTGAACTTTTAGACAGAACACAAATCAAGTGGTGGTTCATATCAAGAAAGCAATAACCCAGGAAAATCCAACATGGCAATGAAGATGTGTTAACCTCACATGAGCATCCGAAGGCAAAATTCATAAGAATTTGAAATTAGAATGGAACCAAAAGCAGCATATCAAGGTACACTTCATTAATGCCAGAGAATTATATTGACACCCAGAAGGTGAGTTATTTCCCTGAATGAAGCCCATATACTGGGTGTCCCAAACAAACACTGACAATGCTTAGTATGTTGTGCGGGATGGCAAACTGATCGGTTTTCAAATAGGAACCCCTATCCGGGGATACACGGTTTGGACGCTGGAGAGCATTGAAGTTTGAGAATGAACAGTTGTGACAATTTGTTAATATTCATTTTGATAACTTAATACAGAAGGTATACAACCCTTTAGGCTTCTGTGTACTGGGGTGAGCGACCTGAACATAACAACATTCCTGCACATGCGCTAAATTCCTCCATAGAGTCCTTGGTGTACATCCTACTGCATTAGTTGTGTAGTTTCCAGTACAGTAACAGTAGTGCAACATGTACCAGTACATGGCTACTGAAATAGCTGACATAAGCTCCAGCACACTTTGATGTAAATATGCGTAGTCACCCCAACGTTGCATATTGAAATTGACGGATTGGTAGAAATGAACCAGTTTCATGGCCAGCATGCTCACCAGATCTGATACTTCTTGACTATTTTCTGTGGAGTTGTATGAAGAGTATGGAGTATGGCACTCCTGTAATATCAGTGGAGGACCTTATTACTCGAGTCCACGGAGCTAGTGAAAATCTTTAAAGACAACTGCATGTATTGAGTCATGTGCATAAGACTCACCACCACCAATACAGGCTCTGCAATGACATAGGAGGTACACAGCTCAAAGCCTATTTGTAATGTATGCAGCTCAATGTTGGGTTTATTGACAAAATGTTAAGGTACACCCATCTTACTCTTCGATGCACTACAGCGTCCAAACTGTACATTTTCAGACACGTGTTCCTCTTAGAAAACCAGTTTGCCATCCGGCACAACATACTAAGTGTTGTAGGTGTTTTTTGGGACACCTGTGTAGCGTGTCCAAATATATACCATATATATATGGATGAAATTAACCAACTGTATATCATTTCATACTATTTAATAGCCAGAAAGGGACATTACAATTTCATCTGAGAAAATAAAGAAAATATTTGAGAGGTACTCGCGGTTTATTATATCTGGGATTAATTCAGAACTCAGTCACCAAAAATGTGACACAAATGCTGCATGGTTCTAGAAGAATATCATAGATCCTATTTTCTATGAGCAAACTCTTTTGTTGTATGATAGTGACAGTGGTGAAGCTGAAAGGGTGTCTAAGAGTCTCAGGTTACCCAAATTAAATACAAATTAATTGTATGGTATATGTTGGATGTAAAAAGCAAGAAAACAGTGTATAAAAGTCATCAGTAGATTGATTGTGTGCTTCTAAAGTGACTTATAATAGTGTAAAAATTTAGAAGTCCAGATAACGCCAGACTCGCACTTGCTATCCCAAGGAAGGGGCTTACTAGGAGTTACTTTACAAATAATCAGATTATCCATGGTTATCCATTTTATTAAAACATCATTATCATCCCTTTCTTTTGAAGAAAAATGTGTTCTAAAGAATAAGAGATAGATAGCAATCTGAATATTGTACAGAAGGATAGAAGCCAAATGAGAACTTTCCATTCCCAATGCTACAGGGAGTATCTATAGCTCACAACAAGCATAACAAACTGTAAACTATATTGTTATGTTTGCATATAATTTGGAGAAGAAATTGAATGGGATGAGATTGGCATAAGTTGTGTACAGTTTTTTCATAGAAGGGTGTGTAAACATCGTTTCCAAAATATATTGAACAGTGAGCATTCTCATCTTCTTGGAAAATGTAAAATCGATCATGCCTTATCAGAAGCAGCACAATGAATCAGTAAGTCGCAATAAATGATTTATTGAAGATTAATTCAAGTGGTATGTTACCTAGGGAAACAAGAACTTCCATCATGGGCATGACATGAATGAAGACTCTGCTAATAATGGACATTATTATCTTGAATTGCTTGGGCATGAAGAACGGTTCATAAAAGAAAATTTGAAATCCAACTCAGGATTTAAAGGAGTTTCGAGTAATATTCAAAATTATCTTATTGAATATATAACTCGGATAATAAATGAAGAAATTAGGAAAGAAATCTCAGCTTGTGGAATTTAAGCACACTTGTGATAGACAAATCACTACTGAATGAACTCTCCAGAATCAGAGCTTCAGGGCTTGTGTCAGTGATGTATTTGCCACCAGAAAAGAATATTGCATGGAGTTAATTTAAAAAAAAAAGAAAGAAAACACTAATGTCTCAGACTCCCCAGTCAGTTATGACTAGCTTTGCCACTGGATAGTGATAACTGAAATTCTGGATCATTAGTAACCTAAAGGTAGAATTGGAAAGTCCTTGTAATGGATCCTCAATTTTAAGTCATTGTTCGTCTACTCTTGCATCCAAGAGCCACTTCAGCATTATTAACAATGTCACAAGTATGCAAATGTATGCTAAAAATGGCCTTGGCAGGTGAATTATTCAAGGTAATTCAAAGTTAAGGGGACAATCCTCCATATCAAATCTTAAAATCTACATGAAATAAAGTGAAGCGAGAAGCTTTTGATTGGCAAAAGAAAAATGTACATACCAGAGGCAGAGGCAGATCAAGGATTCCCTTAATGGGGGGACTAACTTCTTTATAAAAAAAGAAAATAAAGAATGAAAACATATCATACTAGAACCAAAAAGTAAAAAGAACAAGTAACTGGGACATTTTACCTGTGTAGTGATGACAATTTCCAAGT
The DNA here is from genome assembly GCA_030765045.1 of Tenodera sinensis. Classification (NCBI taxonomy): domain Eukaryota; kingdom Metazoa; phylum Arthropoda; class Insecta; order Mantodea; family Mantidae; genus Tenodera; species Tenodera sinensis. The sequence continues at coordinate 286,098,555 of CM060962.1, read as the reverse complement.
TTATTTTAAAAAAGCTGTTATTATATGGTAATTGCTAGTTAAGGTGTAATGTATAATTATTTCACCACTAATCAAGATGGTCTCTTGTTTTATTTGGCCAACCTGTTTTCCTGCGACTCTCAACATCATTTTAGATAGTGGAAATGTTAGCTCATTCCGCTGAAGTTCTAGGAACAATAATTATCCTTATTTCCTCACCTACTGATTCTTTTTCTTCTTCACTAGTAATCATATCAGCACCACTAGAAGAAACCTTATCTGCAGAATTTTGAAATTTTTTATCTTCTACTAATATTTAAAGTATTATTTGTGAAATAGAACTACCTGCTTTTAAAATTGAAAGAAATTCATTGTGAGTGCTAACGCAACACAACCAGCAAGCTCAGTGTAACTTCTTGTGAAGCACCAGACTCGTATGGTACCTGGGGTAAGACATATGCTGACATGCAGTCTGTTGTTGCCAATGATCCAGTCTGCTATGGTGAATGTAATAGTTACTATTCAAGGGGTATATTCTTATCCCTAGCATGCATTTTGTGACATATGTATTTAATGCAGAAATAAAACTTTTAGGCTCTCATTGAACAAAAACAATTATTTAAACTTAACTGTAACTAGGAAGGCAGGCTAAAACCCTCCTTATCCCATCCCTGGATCTGCATCTATCTGGTACATACTGGGTAAAATGAATCATACCTTGGTAATAACTATAAAGGGTTGTTTCCTCTCAGGTTTTATTATATCAGGCGTGTCAATAAGGAAAAGAGGATGGTAGCAACTGCTTCCATACCACATTACGGAATGACACAGGATGTTCAAGTTGAAGCTGTACATTCACCCTCATCACACTTGTCTGCCCGTACAAATACACAGCACAGTGTAATAGTAAAAATGAGCCCCATTTGTGCAGATATTTTAAATCATTTAGTTCTAGATTGGCAGCCAGGTTTTCTCATTACCAATTTATTTATATCATATTTCAAAGCCAAACAACTTAGCTGTAGAACATAAACCAAATTCACATCTGTTAATGTAGACCTGGATCTGCTTTCCAAATGTTTAAATTTTGAAATACAGTAACTGACCGTAACAGATTATTGAATGGTGTCATTGGAAGTTTGTGATGGCTTATTTTAATTGAGTCTGTTGGAGAACTAGGATTTCAATTCCTCTGTTGTCGAGTGTGTCCTGCATAACAATAAAATTAATTATAATGTTGAGAAATGTGATAGCATGAGTAGTAAGATTTTTTCATCCTGCAAATTTTAATTAATGTACAGTATGATTGCTATATGTTTTAAGAAAATATATAAACATACTGATATAACAAACATATAAAGAGACTCCCATAAATAATCAGTCAAAACAGAGTACTAGCTTAAGAAAATGAAAATCAATATTTGAAGTGCTGTTTTATTGAAACAAATGATAATTCATAGCTAAATGATTCATCCTTGTAATACAATAAATGCTATTTCACATACAAAATTAAATATTGAACACTTTTTAAGCATTAAGAAGAAATATAGCAGTTTTATGCCCTCAAAAGTAATCTGACAAATTGGGAGTGATTGAAAATAAGGTTTAATACTTCGTGGCTCCTCCTGTTCATTTTATTACTTCTAACAACCTATTTGGCATGTTGTGAACCAGGTTTTTCAGGTAAGATGTGGAAAGTTTACTTCATTTCTCTTGCAACCTCTCCTTAAGTGCTACTTTGAGTTGATGGGGGTCTTCCGCATGGTCTTCTCCAGTTTATCCCATACTGGTTCCACAGAATTGAGATCCGGGGACTGACGGGGTGGATGCAGTACATGAGAACTGTTCTAAAGTAACCACAGCTGCACAATTTGGGACCGTCCTTCAGATCATTATCCTGATAAAATGAAAAGGTGCTCAAAACACCCATCAATTCTACACATGGTTTCAAACTTTGCTGTAACATTTTAAGATACGTGTCCTTATTCATGGTTGTATCTATGAACACCAGCTTTCCCATTCCAGAAGAAGAAATACAGCCCCATACCATTACACTCCTCTGGCATGTTTAACTGTGCCTTCCAGCTCCGTGCTTGGTTTCCTCCATACTACCCTGTCATCAGAACCAGCAATGTTGTATTTACTTTCATCACAAAAAATAACTTGGTCCCACCAATCAGTTATCTTATTAACAAATTGCTTGGTAAATTGTGATCTTTTCCTTTTAATTTTGCTGGAGGTGCATGACTGTTTTCTACCTATGCGACCATTTAAAACCTTGTTTTTGCATCACTCTTCTGATTGTTTCATGGGTAATGGTTGGTTCCAGTTCTTCTTGTATCTCGGCACAAATCACCGAAGCACTTATATGCAGATTCCATTTTACCTTTTGCATAACATAGGACTCCTTCCTATTGGAAATAATTTTTAGTTGCACTGGCTTAGCTCAAGATTCAACTCTGTCTTTGTATTTATACTGGTGAATTATGTCACTAACTGTACCTTCGTTAAGATTCACAATCTGTGCTATTTCACGGTATGTTTTATTCTTTTCATAATGATAAATTACCAACTGTCTCTTCGAAGGTACTTTGCTTACCTCTGTGCCCCATATTATACTCTTGCCTTCTTCTTGATGCACATTTGAAGTACTGCTTCTACGACGTTATGTCTACTGACAGACTTCATCTACTCATTTGTATAACATTTCATTTGTGCTGTCTAATTCTGTTTATGTTGTAAGCTCATGATGTAAATAAGGTTCAGTGGGGAAGCTCTTAGTTTAGCCCCATTTTCAACCTCTAAAATAGATATTCATATCAAATGATTTTTGCTTAACACAGAGGATACCTTGAGATCGATAAGACATAATCTATCCTGCTTTATAGAGCACTCCATAGTGAAATGCAAAGTCTGTCTGATTATTTATGTGAGTCACTGTACTTAAACATATTGATAGAATAATAATTGATATTTTTTTGTTAAAATGGTATCTAATATTAAAATGAGATACATAGTGTAATGAATAATCACAAATTAAACAAAATGGTTTTTCATTATATAAAATACAAAAATAATCTTCTTCCCATTCTTGATTAAACACACACGTAGTCATTCTGAACGTCCATGAAATACTGTTTACTAAGGTAAGTGGAGTAGACTGTTACTAGTTTGGAATGCACCATGTAGCCCGCTGGTATGGAGGGAGGAGGGTAGGGGAGATGGCTCCTTGGAGATACTTAATGACAAGCCTGTATAATACTATAAATTCAAGCAGCAGCTTAGCAATTCTTTCAGTTGATCAGTACATCATAGTTAAAAATCATTAATGTCAAAATTGTGTTTAATTAACCAATAATTTAAGTAAAGTACTAGTCAAGTGAGAAATGAAGAGCAGCAATTTATATGACAAGGTGTTTCACTGCATATTTTGCATAGCTGTAGATAACAGCTTTAAGGTAAAAAAAAAAGTAATAACAGCAACAACAAAAATAATAATAGTAATAAATGCATTTACTTAAAAATCTAGTGACGCTGAACTGCCACATTAATGCAATTATTTAGCTTTTGCCACCAAAAGCTTCTGAATACAAGAATAGCTCTGTGCCTCTATTTTGTCCATTTTTTACTTTTTCCACAAGATCTTCGGAGCCAGTGCCAACTCAAACATCTAGTACACAATGAATTAAATTTCTCTCAAAAAAGTCTTTTAGGATATCTTATCAAGACGGAAGAAATCCAAAAAAATATCTTCTTTTTTTTACAGAAAAATCTAATTTTGACTACACATGTTAGCCAACGTGGCGAGATGTGATATATGTATTTGAAAGAAAGAGTTTCGGATAAAGACTCAATAGCAGTTTTGAAAAAGATCCATTTTTATAATAAACAGCATTCAACAAGAAATAATATACTTGGATTTGTGTTGCAGATTTTGGTTAACAAGCAAGTAAGGGAATTATGACTAAAATACAAATAAATAATTCCATTACCTGTAATTCTAAATTTTGACTAAAATTTGATGCTTTCAAACAAAGCCCATACATTTTAAAGAAAGAGGGATGAGAAGAATGTGCACAAGACCTTTAACTAATTAAATCTTTCTAATGTTTTACATTCCATTATTTGTTCCAAGTATCAAAAAGCAACAAAATAAAATGAAATTTTACACATTTAATTTTTCCAATATTTTTTAGATGTTGGTACTGCTCAGATAATATAATATTTGAAGCAAATGCACTGGTTTTGCACACACAATAATATTTAATTGCTTTTTTTTGCCTGAATTAAATTTTTTACTTTTTAATCATTAGGTAAGCTAATTTTTAATAGAAGAAATTATGGAAGATATGCCCTGCATTGTTTGTCAAAAGCAATCAACAATGTTCTAACTATCTTTTGTTTTAGCTGTCACATTGGAGCACACATTTTCCTTAAAACTGGCTTTCCTATAAATTATTAAAATGTTACGATTTTATGAGCGTGAGGAAGATGGTGGTGATGGTGATGGTGATGTGATGTTGACGATGAAAGATGAAACAAATAAGCCAAAATTTGCAGAAGTTATTTAAATATAAAAATGAAAACACTTATCCAGCACCACTTCACTTACTAAAACAGTTAATTTCAAGCCTAAGAAGACCCATGCAAATGTATTTTATATATATATATATATATATTAAAGTCAGGTAACATTTCATATACCCATAAAACTAGAGCACAAAAGTGCACGCTTTAACACTTTTTAATGAATCCTTATTACAGTTGTCGTATATGTAACTTTTTAATTGAAATGTTGACAAACAATAACACAAATGAATAGTGCATAAAGCTTTACATATTACTTTTTCCGATTAAAAATAAAACTGCCAAGGGATGAAAAAAAAAAAAAAACTAGAAATAGAACTAAAACAAGCCCTAAGGTGCATTTCCAAAAAAATAGCAAAGGATATGAACAGGTTTTCTCTTACTAACTCTGTAGTTTAAAGATCGATGCTAACTTTTTTTACCCAGAAGTCTCTGCTTCAATATTTAGCTGAGGAATCTTTTCAGAATCATTTTCTATCCTCTTCAGAGGTTGAAAGTGTGAATAAAACTGAATGGAATGTATTTCAAAGAAATAAAATTTAAGTGCCAACCTCAGCAACTTAACATCAGGTACTGTTTCTAAAGTTAAATCCACCAATATAAACAGAATTGTTACAGAAAGCTATATAAATGAAACAATTAAAAAAGCAAATTAAATACAACTTTACATTTTTAAGTTATGCTGCATACACACATGCATCCCTTTTTAATCAGGGGACCTCAAAGGGTGATTTCCAGTAAAATCTCAATACTGAATTTTTGGACAGAACATAATACTTCTTACTCTAGTAAGTAGTACAGAAAGTATAAATATCCAGAATACCAGATTATAAGATAAGTAAACTTGGATATTATATTATGTACAACTACAGACCTTTTAGTGTATCACAAATACAGTAGAAGCCCAAAACAGTATGATCTGAAATACCTCAGATTTGGATTTAATGTGCGGGAAAGTATGTCCCCCAAAAATGTATCACACTTGATATTTATTTATTTTTTATTTTTGAAAGTTGAGTTTAAAATTTTCTTCAAAGAGCGGTACTAGAATATACTTTTCACTACCCCTACCATGGACCTTGGCCACTGCACTCCTAGCGTTACCTAGGCCACTGCATTGCTAAGAATTTCCCGCAGTAGGGAGACATGCACACGGAAGAAGATATTCTGCATATTAGAGAAGTGATAAGTACTGTAAATAGGATGACTCTGTGTATGGAGAAGCAAAATGAATTGAGCAGTAGTCATCTCCACCTTGCTATAATCAAACAATATGCAGAGAAAAAACCGTTGTAAATTATGTCACCAAATAAAACTTATGGATTTCTTTAAGACAATGCAAAATTAGATTAGTGTAAAATGGCTAGCGTGTAATTGTATGTACCATATAAATTAAGATAGTTGCAGGACTGGAATACAAACCTAGCATAACTGGTGTGTAATTGCATTTAAAACTGATGTACTTTATCATATATTCCATACTTTACAGTGTTGTAATTTATTATCATCATTTATGTTTCCCACCATCTCTGCGGATCAATTTTTGTCACTTCTAAGCTGCTCAGATGTCAATATGCTGCAGAATCATTATAATGCTGGGCTAAAGCATGTCCCTCAAGAACCACGTTATTTTGGGATTCTTCTGTAAGTGCATTTGCTTCTTGAATGTGATTTATGGGTAAGCCTTAGTAAATACATACTTTTAGTATTGTTTCATTTATATAACTGTCTTTTATCCAGGTGAGATGAGAGATTTGTCTCTGGAAATGTTTCCTGGATGTTTTGACCCATTGGTTTGACTTTTTAACATTAGGTTTTAACTTTCAAACAAACTCACTTTAATTACCATATTCACGCATTCAGTCTCTACAGAACGAATCTAATGAAACAGAACTTTGTACACCCCAGCAGGATTTAAACTTCTGGAATGAGAAGTCAGTGTGCTGACTACTTGACAACAAAGGTACTACCTGTCTGATGAATGAATGCAGATGGCAGGCAGGGGAAACTAGTGCAGAAACATAACAGGTAAGCTGTATTACATCACCATTCCCATTATGTAGCATGGACATGTCCCTTGTTTACTTAGCCAGGGCACAGAAGCGCCCTCGCCTGAAAACTGCATTCTTTCATCAGACAGGTATTCAGGAAATATTTGACAAACAACTCTTTTAAAAATGAAAACTTTTAAGAAAATTTAAAAAAGAAAATGTGTGATCCTAAAAACTGTAGTTCTCTTTGAATGCTTTTTCTTACAATAACCAGAAATGACAACTAAAAGAACATACTGAAATATTGTGAGTGCAAATTAGTAGCATTTTATGTAATAGAGCAATGAAGCATCACAAGATAGCTATACCTCTTTCCATGCTCACGCCTGTATTCGCCACCATACTTGGATCTAGTGCCTACCAGCTCTATTATCTCAGGGATGCTACTGGCAAAAATTGCCTAGAATAAAAGGTAATAATAGCAGGGACACAACAATAGTTATACAAACATAATATTCCAGCAAACTGAATCAACATTACACAATTCATCTGATTGTCCAGTATCCATTATACATATGGTAGCTTACTTGTCTGCAGCATTATAGTTCCTTTAGGAAGAGAATATAAAAAATAAAAAATGTAATGTCTACATTTTTCTTATAAAATGCCTTTATTGAATGCTACTAGTCCAAGAGCACAGTTTATTAATAGCCATAAAACATTTTGTTGCGTCATAAAATTTGAATTCTTGATGCATGTTCCAGTCCCATGCACAAAATAAATTAACTAAATATGGCTAAGCTAGCCTACATCTACATTTCTGGTTGCTACAAATTTTCTATACCTTCATTACTGAATTTCAGCCCAAGATTGTCCTTTATACACGTGTGCAAATTATTTTTGTAATTTCATTATATAAATTCTAATTCAAACAATAATTTTATTTAAATTCTAAGTTGCAGGCCTTCACAGAAATCCAAAGCATATCATAAAAAATTGAAATATGCTGTAACTTTGTTCTATGCCCAATTGATGGCTTTTTTTTTTTTTTTTAGTAGTGTTTAACGCCTGCTTTCACTACACACAACACTGCAGGCGGTGACACTGATGATACATGGAATGAAGATGGGAGCACCAGTGGAATAAGATGGGGGGAGAAACCGGAGAACCCGGAGGAAACCCGCTCCAGCATCACTTCGTCCACCACAAATCCCACATGAAGTTGCCTGGGATCAAACCTGGGCTACTTTGGTGAGAAGCGAATGGTCTAACCACTTGTCTATGGTGCGGCCCTATTGATGGCTGTATAGTCAGATATATGTAGTTATAGTCTAAAAGCTGGCATATAGCAAACAGTTAAACAGGTTGGGTTAGAGTTACAGTGTATGCCTATCAATCTTTATTTGATGAAGGACCTGGTAGAACATGTACTTCCACATTTTTTCAGCACACCCTGGCTTTTCATGATCTCCCTAGCGTCTTTGCAAAATACAAAGGCATACAACATATATTTAGAAAGACTAAAATGAACTTTTAATTAGCATACAGTAATTTTAATGAGGTTGGTGTGATCTGTGATCAGATTTCTTCTTTGTTCTAAGAGATAAGAGGTGAAACTATAAGTGGCATTTGGAGATATTTTCATGAAAATAATTATATTGACAGTATAAATTCCTACTCTGTGTCATTATTCAGTCTAATTTCATACAAAAGAATAGCATTTCTTTCATTCTAATTGGATTATGAGCTAAGAAATTGAAAATCAGATGCTACAAGAAGTGGGTATGGGGCATAAGATTCAGTTATCCCATCCTAACAATTTTACAGTCATTCACAATAATTGTGGCTGCTTTCAGTTATAGCCACTCATAGACTGGATATCAAACGCCTGAAATATGAATGGAATATGTCACCATAATCTCGCCAAAGTTTTGTAATATCCATTTATTAATTATGTAAACTTTGCATAATCTCTAGGGTATAATTCAATAAGATATCAATGAATAAAACTGCCTGTTCTATGCATTTATTAGATACTACTCCCATGAAGTATCATCAATTTTCAGTTCAAACAGAAAAATCTTAGTGTTGCATTCACATGACTTTCACAACTATTCTTACAAAACCTTTTTCTTATATATACTTTTTGTTAATTGAGATAAACTTTCATTGTGTATTTACACATTTCATAGGTATACATTTTTTATGTATGATTTTGTCAATATCATACTGTGTCAATTATACAAAAGTCATTAAAAATGAAGAGGATTTCAGAGGCTATTCCCGGAAATTCAAGATTTAAATTTATTTTTCTTGGAAATATCTTAAATATATGATATTTTAATCAAAATAATTAAGTTATTTTTGAGAAAATAAAAAATAAGTTTTTCCATCTAAAGGGGAGTGCAGGATGGACTGGTTTCCTAACATTTGTGCCACATCCTTGGAAATTGCTGAACTGATGTACCAAGTTTGGTATTTAACTTACTTTTTTAAAGGCATACACATACATTGTTTGTCTTAAAATGCTGTTTTTGGATTCATGGTATCTCAGAATGTGTATTTCCAATGAAATCTCCAAATAAAGATTTTGGGTGGGATATAATACTTCCTCTACCTACTATATATAAGTAGCAGTGAAAGTTAAAGTACCACACGCAACACAAACCCTTGGAAGATATCTGCAAGCCCACCTCTGTGGTGTGGGGGTAGCATGTCTGCCTCACATTCAAGAGGTCGCAAGTGAGGTTAGGGTGAGTTGTATATTTTATTTTAATACTGTTTAATGTCCAATCTTACTGCATGTGGCACTACAGGTGGTGCACAGTGATGATATATGAAATGAAATAATTGAGAAAGGCAATTTGATAAGGAAACATCCCAGGTCTAATTTTGGGTACCTCCAGGTATTTTCCACTTATATGGGCTGAGGGAAACTTGGAAAACACCTCAGTCAGAGAGGATAGTCCTGGAACTGCAAACTTCTCATTGACAGACCTATCACATAATGACCTTGGCTACTTGTGCCAGTAAACTAATTGATGTGGATTAGTTCTCCTTAATTTGATTTTCAGTTGTATTACTGGCACATTTTTCACAATGATTAATACCTTAGCATAGAATGAGGACAGTTATATGACTGGTCTAAATTGAAGCAGTAGTCAGCAGCTTTGCACAGCAAGTTAACTAATAGTATCGAAGAGGTTTACTTAAGTTATCAAGCATAACTTTCAACATCTATTACAAATGATGTACACAGATGTTTTAACTTTTTCATAATTTTTTTTATCAAAACCAATTATTCAAAGTATCCCTTTTTGTAGTAAGTGATATCAAAACTTTCTCTGAGAAGTTTTTATTTCATTTTAACAGCAATATTTTCAAAAGAAGACAGTTTTCTTTTCTGGAAGCATAAATTGGATAATGTTCCCAATGTGTTTTATTGCAATTATTTTTTGTAATTTATTTAATTATATACGTTTGTTTAAAATTTGTTATAACTTTAAATTTGTTACCAGACTGTGTATCTGTGCTAGAAAGAACAATTTGTTTTCTCAATACTTATTCCAATTAATTTTTGTGTAAAGGAACATCAATCTGGAAAATGCTTGCTTTTGTTGAAACATCTGTAGGCATTCGTGGACTAGTAGCAATGTGAACTCTTTAAAATGTTCTTAAAATGTTCAATTCAAGTGCACAAATAGATAATTTTGTGCTACTTAAATAACTTTAGTAACAGTGGTGTTAGTTACTGCTGGTAACAAACAGATTTCTGTTGATTCAGATTGCTGCATATAACTCATGAAAAACAAACAAAACTTACCAAAATAACAGTATGCAAGTATATTAGAATGTGTGTGAAGTATTAAGATGTTAAAAGGCATTGCAAGGTTATTGAAAAAGCAATAATTTCTATGTGTGATTAGTTACAAGATTACAAATATAGCTTTTCAGTGCAAATACTAATGAGATTTTCTTTAATGTCTAAATGTAAAATGAATGAGTATAGCAGCAGTAATTGATAGACTCACCATACAAGTGTTCAAGGCATTTTACTTACCAGCCCTTTCATTTAATAATTGTCTCTTATACAAATTGGGTAATTTAGCTGAATGGCACCTGTACATGTATGTCTAATGTGTTAAGAACATATTTAATAGTAATTTGAGTAGTAAAGAACTGGTTAGCTAACATTAAGGGATTTCTTCTCTTATGAAACTGCTATGAATACTTATTTGTTTATTCCTTCAATATAATTCATCATAGTAGAGAATGAATGAAAGGAAAATGACTGGGAAAATAAGCGGGATACTGAAGATGCTAATACTATATTTTAGAGGCCATTTAATGTTAGTGGTCTATGGGATGGAGGCAAGAAATTGTTAAAGACAACAGAGGCAATAATACTGTCAGAATACTACCAAAGGACTGTAGATAAGTTAAACAGACATAAATCCCTTTCACAATGAGTCAAGAAGTTCATTTTACTTTCTTTTATCTCTTTCTTTTAATACTAAATGAAACATTTGCACATTTCAAATCAAGTTCTAGTTTACATTTACAGTAAGCCGTTAAGATGATAACAAAATGCTTTGAAGTTAAGTAAGTAACAGCCTTTATATAACTAATTTTATGAAATATTAATTAAAATAAATTAAGAGTCTTAGAGGTATGCGAGAAACTTTTCTTGATATTTACATTCATAACAACCTAAAGTGAATATTCAAACTGTTGACCTCCAGTTTCTAAAAAAAAAAGCCAATTGGTGAAGGCAAAATACATGTGCTACCTCAAAACTGTCTGAGTCATAAGTAGTCTTTCAAGTAGGTAACTGTCCTTTGCCTCTTTACCTGAAAGTTAGAATAGGTTTGCTGATAACAGACAAAGAGAAAGCTTTTTGTTTTCATGATATGAGCTTGCCAAGAGCACCCTCTGAGGTGAGAGATTGTGGGCATTATACAGTAGTACTTCTTGTGCTTCCTAAACTCAAAATGATGTAATTTTCAATGTTGGATAAAATATACCCAAAAGAGTTTTGAAACTGTGACTTCAAACTGCATACTAGTTTAGGTATAAGCTATAAGACTGTTATATTCATTCAATGTTGTTTCAAAACAGCCCACATATACAATTGTGTGCGTGTGTGTGTGTGTGTGTGTGTGCATTCATGTGTGCGTGTGTGCATATACACACAATATATTACCTGAAACTTTAAAAACTGCCATTACCTATGATTGGATTGCTAGCTCAACAAACTGATATGTTGAACATCACTGTTAAGGATTTCTTTGTTGGGGGTTACACAATATTTGAATCCTTGTTCTAAAATCTGTGGTGAAGTATATGGTTTACATAAAATACAGTGATAGTCATGCATGGTTGTTTAAGGGATTTCAGTAGCATTGAGATGGAAATTACATTATTTTATTTAACGACGTTGCCAATTGCCAGGATCACATCAGTGTCACTAGTGTGCCGGCATTTTGTCCCACAGGAGTTCTTTTACATGCCAGTAAATCTACTGATATGGAGCTGTCATTTTTTAAGCACACTTAAAAACCATCGGTCTGGGCTGGATTTGAACCTGCGACCTTGGGATCAGTAGGCCAGTTGTTGTAGTGTTTAACGCCCACTTTCACTACTATGGCACCGCAGGCGGTGACACTGATGGCACATGGAATGAAGATGGAGCACCGGTGAAATGAGATGGCGGGGGAAACCGGAGAACCCGGAGAAAACCCGCCCTGATGCCACTTCGTCCACCACGAATACCACATGCGGGTCCCTGGGATTGAATCCGGACTGCCTAGGTGGTAGGCGAGCGCGCTAACTGCTTGGCTACGGTGCCGCCCAGTAGGCCAGTATCTAACCAACTGAGCCACCCAGACCAACATTGAGATGGAACACAAGTTTTGACTGTAAACTAAACAAGAATACAAACATTGTTGTTACTTATTCATTTAGTTTAGTACTGAGGGTACTCTGCCCTTAAGACACACTCTGGGTATAATACTATTTCTCCACATTAACAAACTAGCAGTTTTTTGCCATGGCAGACATCCTGTAAATGTGGGTTTTATCTTTCAGTGGTACTCACAGTACGAATGGAAGATTTTATTTGACTGAGTAATGTGCAAACATGCTATCACTAAAAAATTGAGAGTAGTTCAACAAAGGACAGTCAAATCCTTCATATCACGCCTGTCTGTCCTACTTATAATATCCAACTTTCTGTGGCCCATATCCTTATAGACTGTTCGCAATATGCTCGTGAGCGCCAGTCTGTTGGCCTGGGGTGTACCCTTACCTCAATTTTGGGTGATGACCCGGTGTCTGCCTGTAAGGCACTGCGGTTCGTTGCCCAAATTGGGTTTGCTAAGCAAGTATAACTTGCTTTATTTTAGTTTTTTTGAGATTTCTAACTTTTTAGAATTCGTTTTTACGTCTTAGCTTTTGTATTTTACGTTTTACTTTTTTTACTTTTTTTACGTTTTACTGTTTTAACTCTTTAGTTTTAATGTCTGTTTCAGCTTTGAACTTTTACCCATTTTAGTGAATGGTTTTTTCAAAGCTTTTAACTGAGCGCACTGATGTGCTGTTTGGTGTTTTACTCTGTTTGCATTTTTAGTTGCTCTTTTAGCCCTCACATTTTAGGCAGCTAACTGCAAGTTTTAGGTTTTTTATATTTTGACCTAGGGCCCAAATGACCTAGCTGTCAACAGGCCCCTAACCTCCATTCATCCACCCATCCATCCATCCTTCATATCCATTGGATAAGTTAAATGCGTTACCTGATTTGCAAATGAAACAAATCAAATGTTGAATAAAGAAATAACAATTATCACGTATTCTTTTCTTCCATACCATTTTTTATTGCTAAGATACCACACATTGTGGATGGAATATATAATTAATGATGGCATATATGAACCCATGGTCCTAGCCATCAAAATTATTTAATATACGTATTTTTCATGGTAAGGTAAAGTTCAAAGTGAATGGAATGGCTTAGTCTGTAATGCCTATAGCCTTATTCAGGAGATCCTGGGTTTAGTCCTTAATACTAGTCAATCTGATCATGGGTTTCTGGCAGTTTTTCTCAAGTGAATACTGTATGAAATTTCCAAAATTTCCACTTTCCTCTCTATGGTACTGTTCTCTCATGATCCTATGGAAAGTACCTCATGTGATTTGAGTATGTATTTCTGTAACCTTGAGTATTTTCTCCAACTTGACCCCTCTTGGGACCACAGTTCTTTGTTAGGGGACATTTGTGCATGGAGGGAGAGGTCCTTGAGACTTTGAAAATGCAGGGACCTAAATCGTGATTGCAAAGCCCCTGTTGTCTCCTATTATTCATCCCCCCTCCTCTGGTGTTTAAGTAGCCACAAAATGCTTAAGAGTAGGGAAATTCACCTCTGTGTAAACCCCTTTTCACTTAAAAAACTCCAAATAAAACCTCCACTGTTTTCTTTACTAGCAAAATAATATGGGCCCAGGGACTAGAAAGCAAATGTGCTATACTGCAGCAAAAACTATGCTGAAAGTTTTGACATAAATGCAATTACTGAGAGAGGGAAACATTTATTTTTGTACCCACAGCCTTATTTTCTTTCAGCAAGCTTTTAGCACTCATTAAACATTTAGACATACATTTGGTTAAATTATAAACTATTAATATGTGATTTAAAATAAACACTACCATCTACAAGTTGTCCAATACAGCTAGAGAAAATAGTAGTTAAAAAGCTGAATAATATTCTTGTCACATGGCTTTAATTACATTGCTTCAGCCAGAGAATTTGATACTTGTTTCTCTGCTTGTTTAATTTTGAACAAAAGTTTTCCAAGTTTCCAATAAGAGCTAATTCTCTGGCACTCACTTATGTGAACAAGATATATGCACACAAAACATTAAGACTATTACTGTCTAAAATAAAATAAAAACAGCTTTACCTTATAAGAAGGCAAATAAGAATAGTAGTTGCATTTACTGGGTATAATCTAATAATGCATTACCAGATATCAGCAAATATCCCAAGTGCAAAGCTTCAATACTATATACACTCCACATTCTAATCAAAAAGTTAAAACAGCAATAGCTTTTCATTTATCATTCTGCCTTTAGCATGGTTCATTCTTGCAAACTGTAATAATTCATATGATTTAAAATCTGGGTTATTGAATAGTGCTGGTGATATAGAAGTTACTGTAGTAGAAAATATTGCTTTTTTTGAGATTTTAAGCTAAATATTTAATAACCATTTAATTTGAGAGACTCTCATGTCATGTAATTTATATAGGAATATTCAGTATATTTGTTTTCCAATAGGTATTAGTCGAACATTAATGTGATTCATCAAATGAAGATTTGAAATAGAAAAAGGATGTTTAAATGCCATTTTCAAGCTTTTCTTGATTAATATTTTGCTACATTTTTACACATATACAATCTATATTGGGACCTAACTATATGATTCACTTATTTCCACTATGCAATAATACAAATTACATATTCAAAGAATATGCTGCACGATTCCTATTTTAATTTGCCATGTAATGAACATCTGAAGCTTTCCTGGTAATCTATATACCCTAGAGGTTCTCAGGCTGTTCCAGCAATCCTGAAAATGGGAGAAATGCATTCTCCCAAAATATGTGTTCCACTAAGAATTCACCTGACTTGAAGCCCAAAAACATCTAGAGTTAGTTTATCATGGTTTGCTTTCCTTTTCTCTAAACAGAGGAACAGTTTTATAATAAAGATATTATTTAAGAATATTTTACTTCAAGTTTGAATAATATACAAGCTGGAATTGAAATAAGGTTCATTATTGAAACCAGATGATACTAGGTAGATACTACACAGCATTCTGAGTAAGCTTTATAAGCAACATTCAATAAAATCATGTGCTTTCAGGTTGAATAGTAGGCTAAATGAGTTGCTTTATAGGTAGCAATTGCCTTGGACTTGGTACCTTGAGATCATGTAAACAAGCATGCAATGCATGGCATCAGGCATGACATAAACAATCTAAAAGACTGTGTACTCATGTTTACTGGAGACAATGACTACTGGTAGAATGTCTTATATGTTATTATTCAACCTTAAAATTTTATTAATTTCTCTTTAAGTTTATTGCGCTTTAACCTGGTAAGTTATATTGGACAATGAATTAAATGGGTGAAATAATGCTCAAATGAGAGAGCTTAAAGTTGTCTGACATCTGTCTTCTCAGGATAAGGGAAAGCCCCAGAAAAAAAAAAATCTTATCTGGATAATTCACCACAAGTAAGATTTGAAGCTGGGAGCTCGTCAATGTGTGGTGGATATGCTACCCACACCACAGAAGCAGCCCTTTTATTATTATAACATTTAAATATAAATGGAAATCTTATAAAGAAAACTTAAAAATGCTGTCCAATGCCATCAGTTTAAACAATGAACCTTCTTTCAATCATATGCTACAATATTTTCAACTCTTTTAAAAGTATGAATGTTACGGAATGTAGACACAGAAAGCAGTACATTTTGGTTGACCGAGTTTCTGTCTTTTCTCAAAATATTGTTGACAATTCACTTTAAATTCATTTCAAGTTTAATGATATTGCACAGTGGTATTGAACTTTGTTTTAAATGACAAGCTCTTGATGGAAATTCCTATTCTATTCCTGCTAAAATAAGGGAATTATATATTTATTTTCCTTAATCTATTTTCTTCTTAATTGCTTGAAGCTTTAGATTATATTTATTTTCTTTGTTGTTTAAAATTAGTTAGTAAAATTTTAATGCAAAGCTAATTGGTTAATGTACTTCAAATATACCAGTTTGATTGTACATGGAAGTTTTTTAGTAGCTGGTGAAATTTAAAAACTGAGGGGGACTGATATCCTTTCAACTTCATTCTTCAGAAAATAAAAGATCATTCACATCATTAGACAATTCTTTTCTATCCTCACTGTATTCATAACAAGACTTGTGTATACCAATATTGTCTCTCAAATAAGGATCATGTACATTTTATTATTGTATTACTGTTTGCAAGAAATAACTAACTTTTCTAGAACAAAACAGGTGCTTAAGCAGAATAAGCTTCATGGCTTTATATGGTAGCATGGTATGTAATGATTATTGTATGCGATTATAAAATCAAGTGGCATTGCTCTCTTCAATGTGAATAGAAATTTCAGAAGCCAAGGGCCTGCTTCTTTTAGCACATCTCAAATTAACACATTCAGAAGCAGAGTAATGCCATTTGATAGTACAAAATACATTTCACTCTATAATTTTTCACAAAACTGTAGTTTATATCAATATTAAATTAGACATTGACATATATTAATATTTTAAACTAAGCACTAAAAGAATAGAATATTTTATTTAAATAAGACACTTTTCTGACTCTTTAACATGCCATTTGCAAGCTAAAGCAAAAGAGTAATTCTGTAAAACAGGCTCGAGTCTTTTGTTGTGCCTAAAATATCTACAACTTTAATGGTCAGTAACCTTAATGATGGATTACACATTCATACACTTTGCTATAGTTAATAAGCAAAATGCATAACCAAAGCGATAGTACAATCATTTCTAAGCTGGTCGCTACGAAACAGCTCTGAAGTTCCCTTCTCTTTGCAGGAGCATGTAAAAGAATGAATAAAAGAAAGGAAAAAAAGAAAGGGAAAAATATGAATAGCAAAAATATTAAGTATTTGAAAATTCAAACTAATAACAAAGAATGTCTCTGAAATGGTTAACAGTACAAACATTTTTATTTGACATAAATGTGTACTTTAAAGAGATCTAGATTTTTTGGGCAGTATGTTTCTAACTTAACAGGCTGGGAGGGTACAGGCACTGACCACGTCCCACCCTCCGGTACTGCACCCCACTCATGACGCCTATAGTGGGCAGAGGTGGGGGATGCAGTAGCCGGGCAGTAAGCCTTGGTCCAATAAGGGCTGCTGCACTGGAGTTTAGTTTTCTTATGGTTTTAGCTATATCTTATGGTTTGCCAATTATCTACAACTTATTCAGAATGAAGACTTTACATGGCATTCCCAGAAAATTCAAAATGTACATTGATTTGTCATGAAAATATCTTAAATATGTTTCTAAACTAAATCCTATGGCATTACAGCCTGATAACAGGCTAAAGCATCCCCCCATTTCTATTCGCATCAGACGTCATGACTATGGTGCAGTTCTAGAGGGTGGGATGTGGTTAGTACCCTGAGTCCCTCCCAGCCACTGAATGCAGTTCTCTTAACCAGGAGTCACTACTTCATCAAAATGCTCCTCACTTTCCCCCCTCCCAAGGATCTAAGGAGGCTGATTGCACCTATAGTAGGTCTCCCAGTGGGAGGAAATTCTCATACCAGTACCGGGAATAGAACCTGGTCCTCCTGCTTAGTAAGCAGCTGCACTACCAGCATGCTAAGACAACCTAAATATATGTTATCTTAATTAAAATAGTTAGTTTTGATAAAGCAAAAATTTCTTTAAAATTTCCCCCATTAAGGACAGTTTGGATGGGGGAATTTTCTTGAAAATATTTGGGTTGTATCCTTCCAAGATGCCGAGCTTAAAATGCCAAGTTTGATATTAATCTATTGTTTGTTTTTGAGTTATAATCTTTAAGATACAGATGCACATGCATACATGTCCCTTTTTCTAAAAGTGCTTTCCTAGGATTTGGGTAGTTCCAAATTTGGGTAGTTCCAAATCTTTTGTTTCCTATGAAATCTCAGTATCAAATTTTTGGGTGGAATATAACATTTCTTCTACTTACTATAGGTAAGTAGTAGATAAAGTAAAAACACGCCAAACAGGTGTATGACATATAGGTATGTTATTTGTGTTACTAGTGTTACAGTGTAAATGCACTATAGAATTCATTATTCATAGGTTTAACAAAAGAAGGCTCAGATCTCAAGAGGACAAGTTGTGTTTATAATAATCACCATACAAAAGGCGGCTTGCAGGTATACAGAAAAGTTTCCATCCACCTAGACTGGTTGCTCCTTCCCATAAACACTCACATGCTAAATCTCTGACCCCAGTAAACACAGCAACAGTGTACAGAGTCAGTTGTCAGTAGTGACAGCTGGCAGGAACAATGCACTTTACTTATTTTCTGAAAAATGTGAGAAAAGTCTCAGTATATCCATTTTCAATCTGCTGTTTCCTTTCTTATGTCAGGGGCAGGGATGTTGGAGTCATTGCATTTGTGGAGAGGCACCCGGTAGTTGACTGTTAAAGAGAGGGTTAGCTGTACAGGCGAGTCACAGTATGTCACTACATGGAGCTCACACAGACACAGTGCCAAAGGAAAGGTTATGAATTTTGATGCTATTAAATACATAGTGCAGACATTTGATAGTAATGCTGCAACTGCAGTAAACAGAACCCAAGCCTTTTGTGTGACCCTGATATTAAATGTCAATTGACATACATTGCCTCGAATTTTGGTTTTCTTCCCTCTGCAATTCAAGTTTTAGAAAGTCTGGTGAAGAACTGGTAAAACAAATGACTGTGATAAAAGGATTTATCAACAAGCTGAATGCTCTGGAGGGCAGCATGGGAAAACGAATAGCTGCAAAACTGCAAAATCTTTTATTGGAAAATGATGGATACCATAAACTGTGTAACATTGCTGACATAATTGCAAACAAGAAAAATGCTTTAAGATATCCAGATGTACACAGAAAGTGTGTAACAGCTTTTCTGCCTATAAGTCAGTATTTTTGGCAAGGAGACCATTTTCATTTGAAAACCTGAAAATGTGGGTTGTAACTCTTTGCTACAAAAAGACAGAAATATATCCATATGAACAGTGTGAATTAACATTTGCATTAATTATTTAATAAAGATGTTTCAGTTTCAGCAGAAATGTTATAAGCAGTATTGCAGAAATAAAGTAAATATTCACAACAAATATGTAATTCTTATATACTCATTTGGCCACTATCAAGCGGTGTCAGTGCCAGTTCTTATCACTACAACCTAACCCATCCTATTCTATATGCTTTCCTCATGTTGCAACTCTGATGTTGCAGCCCTACAAACTTGAATGGAAATGTACCCATTATGCACCTCAGACACCTGCATGTGTTCCTGATGATCCCTGCAGAGACAAACTCAGCATTGTGTTTCTGTATGCATTTTTCAGAGCATTACCCCATTGCAAACTGCAGCTTTCAAATAATTAGAAGTTCCAAAATATTTGCATTAATAATGGCCCATAATAAATATATAATTTCATCTAGAAATCAGGATAAATGGGACAGGGTAGACAATGCACAGATAGGGAGGCATAAATTTTAAAGAGTTAGAAGTTATAAATATCTTGGTACAATAATCACAGAAAATAATGTAGTTGGGAAAGAAATACAAGAAACAATTAAGGCTAGTAATAGATGCTATGGAGGGTTATTAAATATAATGAGAGCTAAAGAGCTGTCAATAAGAGGGAAAGAAAAAATGTATACCACTGTCATCAGACCAGCGGTAATGTGTGCCTCAGAGATTTGCTGCATGTCAAAAGAAAATAAGAGATAGTGGCATGGGAAAGAAAGATATTTCAGAGAATTTGTGGATCTGTTTGTGTGAATAGTTTGTGGAGAGTAAGAAATAACAAAGATATTTATGAGAGATGGTAAACCCCAGATTATAGGTGAAATAAAAAGTTCCAGATTGAGATGGTTAGGGCATGTTAAGAGGAGTGAAGAGGACTGATTATTAACAGATTTATAAAGAAAAACCTGGTGGGAGAAGATGTATAGGAAGGCCAAGGAAGAGATGATTGGAGGTGGCAGAGGAGGATGTTAGAGAAGTTGTTGGAGAAGACAGATGCAGGATAGAAAGTTGTGGGCTTCTATAATTCGGCAGGTACTGGTCCTAGAAGGGCTGTAAAGCCAGGGAATAAGTAATGGCCCACAATACATTATCTTTTGAAGTTAAGTCTGAACTGTATTAGGACCAATCCAGCACTGTGTCAATGTTTGAGCTAGTCACAGACAATATGCTAAATACACTTGCATCAGCCCTTTTGAATTAATGCCTACTAAACCTACACCCTTAGCTTGTCACTTGCATTGTTGTGGTTTCCAAGTTCTACCAACTCAATATTTATATCCAGATTGTTCTTCAGAAAAAAAGAAAACCAACTAATGTGTTGTTTCTCTACTCACTCTTCTACAAACCATTCCTACAAATGCTTATTCTTCCATATACTCTTTGTTAATAGAGAAAAACCTTCATTACACATTTACACACTTTGTTATAGTATAACAGGGCCTCGCAAAGCTTAAAATTGCACTGGATGTAATCTAATGTGCAGAGGTTCTTTGCACTGTGCATCATGGCTAGTCAATTAAGCTCGGCTCAACTAGTGCACTGCAGAATGAAGAAGCAAGGAAACATATGTTGATAGCTTGTTTATCAGTGAAATAGATATATGCAGTACTACCTAATAATGGAGCAACTTGCTCCAAAGAAAACCAAGAATGCCAAGAATCCATATAAATCAGAGTGGGAACACTAGAGAGGAACAATTAAAGAGGTTATCATATCTTGCAGAAGAGCTTTCTTTATCCAAAAATGAGGTTTGTACCAGTGTTTTCTAAATCATTAAAACAAAGCACCAGATTTGATCATAAAAAAGAATTAACCAGTTTATAACACTGTGCACCACAAGTAAACATTATGCAGTGAGGAAGAAACAGCAGCGAAAGTGTGGAAGAGGGAAATGGCAATGTGAGCAAGCAAGTGTAGAGAGAGAGCGAGTGGATGTTTGCAGCGAGGTCAACTTTTCATAGTCACATTTTGCACCTTGCAGCATGCAATGCACTGGTGTATGCACCCTGAGAGGCCCTGTAATATAAGAAGGATGCAGTAGGCTAATGCAATAGTCAGATGTACAAAATACACATCAATATGTGATGGCTTTGAAATTTTGAGCTCTTTGCATTACCACAAAAAAAGTAATTTATCACTTGAAAATAGTGTATTTGAAAATTCAAAACAACAACAAGGAATACCTCCCAAAGGATTAAAGTCATAAAAAAAATTAAATTTCACATAAATTACATACTTTAAAAAGGTCTATGTTTTTATATAGTAAGATTTTGTTTATCACTTGTGGTTTACCAATTACACAAAAGCCATTTTGAGAGAAGAACAGCTTCACAGGTTATATCCAGAAAATTCAGAATATATATTTCATTTGTTATGCAAATATGCTCCACTTAATATTTTAATCAAATTCATTAGAGCCATTTCTGAGAAAATTAAAGTTTTCATGTACAGAGTGGTTTGGGATAATAGAATTTTCTTGAAAATCTTTGTGTTGCGTCCTTGGGAGATACTGAACTTATATACCACGTTTAATGTGTAACCAACTTTTTCAATTTGAGTTACGGTATTCAGATACAACCTCCTTTATGGCTGTCAGACATGGTCCCTGACAGAAAAACTGAAAAAGCAGCTACAAGTGTGTCAAAGGAGAATGGAGCGTAAGATCCTAAATGTTTCACTAAGAGATCAAATCAGGAATGACGAACTTAGAAGAAGGACAAAAATACATGATGTAACAGAAATGGCAGAAAAACAAAAATGGAAATGGGGTGGACAGGTATTGTGCATGGATCACCAGAAGTGGCTGCACCACATCACAATGTGAGACCCACGAGAAGGATCAAGAAACATGGGATGCCAAAGGATCAGATGGGCAGACTACTTTTGAACCAAAGTGGAAAGCCAATGGTCAAGAGTCGTAAGAAACAGAGAAACATGGAGACTGCTGAAGCCAAAGCGACAGTGAGTGCAAAAGTTGTGAAAAACGCAGTGCAAGTGTCTGGGGACAGGAAAAGCAGAAGGGTTTTATAATTGGAAAATATATAGGAATAAGAAGACAGTTCAGCAACAAACGAAACTCCCAAGGATTTGCTCACCTTTGGAGCTTATTTACGAGATAGTCCCTGTGTAAACAGAAGGTCTTTGCCCTTATGGGATACCTATAGGCTAAATTTGTTGTTAGCTAATGCTGGATTTCTGACAATGAAGTCATTAATCCTCTTGCTCTCCAATATTTTTCACATTGAAGAGACTTAGCAGTAAATGTAACTAAATTTATTGCTTATTATTCAGATACACAGTTCTTTTTTTCCTAAAAAGCTTTTATTAAATTTAGGGGACCTCAAAATGTATGATGAAATCTGGGTATTTAATTTTAGGATGGAATGCAATACTTCCTCTACTTATTACAGGTAAGTCATAGAGAAAACATAAATAGATGTACTGAGACATTTTATCCATACTGTATAATATTCTAGCTTGTTTTTGTGCAAGTATAAAGTACAGATAGTTTCATATGTAAGCAATAGCATCCATTTTTATGAAAAATTCCATGTCCCACATACGTGAAGTAATCGTTGAAATATTTTTAAACAATCTTTGAACAGACATTTGTAGCAAAAGATAATATTGCAAGGAATGAAAAACTGCCAGTTTAAGAAGTCTAATAATGAAGGTATCTGATGGTTATAGCAGGCATTTTATTACCTCTTGTTGTGTATGCAACACTGAATAAAGTTTTCTCCTAATCTTGTTCCATTCAAATCAAAGTGCCTTATATACTACAATTTATACTGAAATTAAGGACCATTTTGAAATCCTTCATTTACTATTTGAATTTTTTAGACCATAGTGAGTGAGTGAGTGAGTGAGTGAGTGAGTGAGTGAGTGAGTGAGTGAGTGAGTGAGTGAGTGAGTGAGTGAGTGAGTGAGTGAGTGAGTGAGTGAGTGAGTGAGTGAGTGAGTGAGTGAGTGAGTGAGTGAGTGAGTGAGTGAGTGAGTGAGTGAGTGAGTGAGTGAGTGAGTGAGTGAGTGAGTGAGTGAGTGAGTGAGTGAGTGAGTGAGTGAGTGAGTGAGTGAGTGAGTGAGTGAGTGAGTGAGTGAGTGAGTGAGTGAGTGAGTGAGTGAGTGAGTGAGTGAGTGAGTGAGTGAGTGAGTGAGTGAGTGAGTGAGTGAGTGAGTGAGTGAGTGAGTGAGTGAGTGAGTGAGTGAGTGAGTGAGTGAGTGAGTGAGTGAGTGAGTGAGTGAGTGAGTGAGTGAGTGAGTGAGTGAGTGAGTGAGTGAGTGAGTGAGTGAGTGAGTGAGTGAGTGAGTGAGTGAGTGAGTGAGTAAGTAAGTAAATAAATAAATAATCATCACCTTTATGCAACTGTCATGAACTTTCTGCAATGTTTTATAGAAAATGCAACCTCTAAATAATATGATAAATGAAGTTGTTTCATATATTTTTCTTGCAGAGATGTGAAAAATATTTCTGCTATGAATGCAATAATGATGAATCAATTACAATTTTTTCATAGATACCAAGCAGCTAAAAGACTCAAGCCTGTTTCTACTGCCTTAAATTCTATGACGTATCACTAAAGCATTCTATTGCCACTAGTGTGCAAAAAGCAATCTAAACAGATGCAAAACAATAGCTAGAAAAAAGCTAATATAGTGGCTTAAAGCATGTGACTGTATTACTGCTGCAGATCTCTTTATAGAAAGTATGACAGTAAATGGTATGCAAGTCCATCTCTATACTACAGCACTGAACTATAATCTGCAGCATTTATTATTATTCTAACCTGTAAGTACACTTTAGTTTTAGCCTTTTGAAAATATACACTTAAACCCAGGAAATTAGAAAATCCGTTTTAACAAACTAAATTTAAATTTATTGAGCAAATTGAACTGATTTGCTAAAGCATCTGGTTGGCAGTGCTTATGAAGCAGATTTGCCGCAGCAGGTTACCCCTTATGTCCATGATGAGCAGAACTTTGTACAAATAACATGTGAGAGAGTTAAAGGTATTTTGTCATGCACTGTAAAAATTTATTTTATACAGAGATAAGATAAAAATAAGATAAAATATAATATTTTTTCAATATAAACATATTTTACAGCAGTTTTTCTATTAAAAAGATGTTTGAAACTTAAAAATACAGCATAAAAATTTATTTATGTAGATTTGCAACCAAGAACGTAAGCAAAGAAGTTTGTTTTATAGTTAAGTAACTGAGCAAATTTATTTTTAGGAGATTAATAACATGTGTATTTAATATCTGGAAAGGAATTTGGGTTGACTAGTGACCTTTATACATCACTTACTCTAATTATGTTATTAGATATTCATGTTGTTTTTAATATTATCATTAATGTTATTGTTATAACAATATTAGTGTAAGTGTTGTATCAAGGTCACTGTTCGACTCAAGTTCTTCCCCAAACTGAGCAAATAATTGATTGGCTATAAAACTCTAGTTGATCATTATTAAATTTTAGATTTTTTGTCAAATGTATGTTACATTATATGCTTTATGTCAACTTCAAATAATGCACATGAATTCTATAGTGCATATAATTCAGTACTTATAAGTGCTTACAAATAGCTTGGATGTTCAGTTTTCAGTTGCTGATTTCAAGCATTGATTGTCCAGTATTAGGTATCTAAAACATTTACAAAATTAAAATATGTTGCCAAGAATGTTAACTATGCCTACAGAACAACTTAACACCTCTTCATGAGGGTTGCTCTTCTGGCATATTTTAAAACGATTTTTAGATAAAATTTGTTAATGGAACATCATTAATTGTTATTTTTGGTTAGCTGTGTGATTAAACCTGGATTAATTGTTATTTTATTTGCACTGATATCAAATAAGAAAGAATTGAAACAGTCATACAGATAGGTACATGAAGTTCATGTAGTCGAATTTTGGAACACTTACTTAACTTACACTGTAAATTAACAGAACATATTTTGAAAGCTCTTGCTTCCAGGCTCTTGGTCTGTTAATTTACAGTGCAAATGAAACAGAAGTGTTGCAAAATTTGACCACATAATATTCATGAGTCAGAACTTGAATTCACCGTCACAAAGCTTCAAAAAGTTAATCGAGTTATACATATATATCACTATAATTATATATCTGATGCCATTTCAGAAGTGTTTTATATACTTTGTATTTTGGTATCTAAGTCTTTGTATTTTATTTTCAGTGGTTAAAATAGAACATTTACAAATGTAAAATTAAAAACTGCTAAAAGCTTATGTAGTACATTTGAGAGGTAGAACTGGAACTTAAAAGTTCAATGCCACAACTGGGATTTGAACCACAGACCTTCCGCTTACCGGGCGGCTGCTCTACCACTGAGCTATTGTGACAAACTGCCAGAATGGCATTAAATTCTCAAACCAGTTCGTATTTCTCCTGGTAAACCACAAACCTCTCAAACTTTGCCCACATACGGCTTGTGTGTTTAAAAACACCAACAGTAAGTTTGTTGGCATAAATAAATAATTATGTAGTACATATTTTTCTACCCTTAGAAATGCAATGTTTTATTGGATATGTCACAAGGAAGCAATCAGTAAGTTAGTGCATTTTTTAAACCTTAAGTAGAATGTAAAATCTGATATGCAACACTTACTGAACTTTCTCTATCCATTATTAGACAATTTGCATAACAAATTATTCTTCTATCAAAATGCTATTATTCAAGATAAATAATTGCTAGCAATGAAATGAAACATTTTGACCATTTTTTCCATGCACAATGTGAAAAAAATATAACTTCATATCACAAGTCAGATATTGTTATTAATAAGCTCTTAGAAAAAAAGAAGGCTCACATATTTTCAAATTTGCTTTATAGAGTCAATGGCAAAAGTAAAATATGCAACAAAATATATTTCATAAATGACTTTTGCAATGAAAATTGTGATTTGTTTGACACAAATGTACATTAGTGGGCTCTAATTGTTTCTGAAATAAGTTTTTGTCTATCTTTTATGGTTTCCAATTTACATAAAATTCAGTGAGAATGAAGAGGACTTTATAAGTTATTCAGAGAAAATTAAAGATGCGCGTTTGATTTATTATAAACACCTCCTACACACTATCATTGCAATGCGTAATTGAGCATTGCCTATCTTTATGTTGCTATTGTATGTTACTGCAAGCACATTTCTGTTGATTCCTGATATAAACAGTTAAACACTTGTGCTTCTAGCAACAAGAAGAAATCTGAATGCTTTTCCTCTCTTCCTTATGATTCAATAGCATTCAACAAAAGTTAAGCTGTATGGCCCATGCTGCCATGTGAGTTACCTAAATTGTTTGAAATTTTCCATTTGCAGTCAACTTGGAATCTCTGGCATTTGATACCATTAATTCATGGTGCCAGTAACTTCACCTTAGGTACCTACTAAAATAAATTCAAGTTGCCAGAAATAACATGCATTCTATATAGCACATATATGACCTAATATCCTTATAATCCTACTTTTGGTTAATGGCAAGAATTTTTATTTTAGACAAAGGTTGTCTTAATAAATTAAAATCCTTTGCTTACAGGTTTGCTGGTTCTATTTGTTTTAAACCATTACTTTGTAAACATGAAAACATTAAACTGTCTTCATTTTCTTTAGAAATATAGGAACCATTTTACACACCCAAAATTTTGATACTGAGAGTTCACCAGAAATGTGTGTTTTGAGGTCAATCAAACCCTTAAAAAAAGTATGTCATATGTATAAACAGCATAACTGAAAAATGGACAGTTGGATAAATATCTAACTTGGTATTTCAGTTCATCATCCTCCAAGAATGCTAGATGAAAGATTTTCAAGAAAATCTCCCAAGGCAAATCAAACTTTAAATGGAAAGTATTTTAATTACATGTTTTCTATTCTTTTAAAACTATTTTTAATGATTTTGATAGAAACAGTATAGGTTGATGAAACTGGTCTGATCTTGTTGAACACCTTGTATTCATATTGGCTAAAACTTTGTATACCTTTTTACAGTTGGGAAACCATACAAGATAGACAACAATCCTTCCCATCACCATGGCTGAACATTTGAATATGGTTTCAGCACATTTTATCTAACTAAGCAGTTATTACTTAATTTGAAATTCTTTCAGGGAAAAAAATAAATAATGTAATTTGGATTGTGCAATCACTTTTATTATAAATACTATAACATAGGTATGCTAAAAGCCACTTCTGAAAAATTAAAACAAAGTGGTAGTTGTAAATACTTTTATTAAGCTTTAATGTTATAAGCACTGATACAATAAACTTAAAATAGATGAACTGACAAATGGTTGCTGTAGTGATCATTGATCATCATATATTATCCCTTAATGCGTCAGATTACACCATTATACACATATGTATAATTTAGCCACACTTTTTGGGAAAGCGACTTTTAGCACACCTTCTATATGGAATGTATCTGGATTTGTCATGGATAGAGAAAGTTGTGCAAGTATACTAACACCTCCAGTTCTTTAACAAAATCACCAGAAATACTGGCAAACTTCTGTTAAGTACAAAAATAAATACCCATACTTGAGAATAAATAATGGTATAATGTATTAATTTTACGAAAAATTTGAGACCTTTTTTCTCCTTCTGAAAAATTACAAAAGCAGATTTTCAATATTTGCTGATTAGAACAATAACATGATCTGGGTCTTCTTAAGTATTGCTGCACTAATAAATCTCATTTCTGATTGAAAGCTTTTTCTCATAGAACATGTGTGGTTAAAGTTGCTAACTAGAGCTCTTTTTGTTTCTGATGTAAGCGAATGGTGAGAAATTCACCTAAGTCTATGTCTTGCTACCATTTTATTTATTGCATACATCTTTAAAAGTGTGCTAATATAGAAAATATTTACTTACCAAAACAACCTAAATAATGAATGACTCATGACTGACCTGCCTAATACTGAACATGGTGCACAACTATGCCATGAATAGATGGAATGGAATGTCAGTAACTGCAAGATGTACCCAATGTGCCCTACTGTCTTAAACTTAACAAGTTCCAAATTTTTCCAACTACCATCACAAAGAATACTGGGAAAACAAACTTTATGCAGTTTCCTTATTTATCTAGTTTTCTAGACTAAAGTATATTTATTAATCAAGAAATCCACTGCATCACTTCTCATACCAAAATAAGGTATATCTATTGCAATTAATCTGAGCTTTGGAAATGGTTGGATAACCAAGTGATTTGCATTCTTAGATGTTGGAGCTATAAATGTTTTACTCATATGTAAATTTATGTTAAGTTACAAAATTAGTCTATCAATGAAGATTTGTTTTCAATTTATGTAACTGCATGTGTCCACATGCAGGTGGACTCGTTTCTAAAAGCACTTATATTTTTAATTCAGGAGCCTTTAAAACCTCTATTTCCAATGAAATCTCAGTATTAAACTTTCAGGAGCAATGCAGTACTTTCTGTACCTCATAGTACCATAAAACCTGCCTTCAATGGACCCCTTATTAAGTGGAAATCTGTCTTAAATGGAAATATTTCATGGTCCCATGAATTTAGGGTTGAAAAACATGCTAAATTCCCTTTATTAAATGGAAACTGTCTTATGCAGGCAACAGAAATCAAAGTATGCCTCTTAATGGAAAATTTCCAGCTCTGGAATGCAGAGTTCAGAAAATTTTCAGGCACAAAACTACATAAATGAAGGTACTTTCAATTGCAATGCCATGAAATATGTCAACATTGACAGTGATATGCAAACTAATACACAGTTGATATACGCGGGTCGTCTGAAAAGTTTCCGATCTAATAAAGATACAAGACATTTTTTTCAGAAATTTTTTTTATTTTTTTTTTATTTTTCAACAAAGTCTCCTTGTAACTCTACACAAGTAGAGTCCCAGTGATGCTCCCATCTCTGTAACCCGTCCAAATAGTACTCTGCGTTTTTCTCTGCAAAATAATTGTTCACGAAGATGATTGCCTCTTCATTTGACGAAAATATTTATCCTCCGAGCGCAATTTTCAGATGAGGGAACAAAACGAAGTCACTTGAGGCTAGATCTGGTGAGTAAGGCAGATGGTCAAGCAGTTCAAACCGTAATTTGTGGATTTTCGCCATTGCAACCGCTGAGGTGTAAGACGGTGCATTGTCTTGGTGAAACAGGATTTTCTTTTTCTGCAAATGTGGTTGTCTTTCTGCAAGTTCTGCCTTCAGCCTATCGAGTAATGATGGGTAGTATGCTCCTGTAATGGTTTTTCCTTTTTGAAGATAATCCATTAAAATAACCCCATGACTATCCCAAAAAAACAGTCGCCATCACTTTCCCAGCCGAAAAAACAGTTTTTGCTTTTTTTGGAGCCGGTTCCCCCTTTGCAGTCCACTGTTTGGACTGTATTTTTATTTTGGGCATATAATGGTGTATCCAAGTTTCATCTACAGTAATTAATTGGCACCAAAACTCGTATTTATTGCCTAAACTGTGCCAACAGAGCTTTGAAAATGTCATTCAAACACGTTTTTGATCTAATGTGAGCAAACATGGCACCCAACGTGCGGACAGCTTTCTCATGTCTAAATGATTTAATATGTGACAAACATGTTCTTTCGACATGTTCATAGCCTCTGCTATCTCTCTCACTTTAATTCGGCAGTCGTCTAGCACCATTTGGTGAACTTTGGCGATGTTTTCATTGGTAGTTGCAGTTTTTGGATGCCCTGAACGTTCATCGTTTCCCAAGCTCTTATGGCCATGTTTAAATTCAGCTGCCCAAAATTTCACTGTGGTAAATGATGGTGCAGAGTCCCCATACATAGAATCCAACTCATCTTTGATTTGCGTAAGCGTATTGCCTTTCAAAAACAAGTATTTAATGAATGCTTGATACTCGATTTTGTCCATTCTCATAAAAACACTCAAATCAACTCACTCAAACGACTGTTACATAACAACTGGGCATCCAAAATGGCTGAAACTTTGGTGAGTAACTGTCAACAGATGAACAACGAAATTCACTAGCTTTTATTTATGAGTGCTGCCATCTTCATATTGAGGTCAGAAACTTTTCAGACCACCCTCATAGATACCTTAATTGAGAATATGAAAAGTCAGAAAGAAGAAAAGGCACAGGTAGATGAAGAGAAATATGTCCCTGAGTTGGAAGAAGATAAACTAAAGACTTATGAGGATGCTGTCAAAAATTTTAAAGAACTGCAGCGATTTGCTCTGTTGTGAAATGACTCACATATGTTTGGTGTGATTTCTGAGGCTAAAGTGTTTGTGGAAAGTCAATCAGCGAAGCAACAATATGCTCGAACTCCTTGATTACTGGAAAGAATAAATGAATTGTGTATAGAGCTATTTTTCCTTCAGTATGTTTTGGTGTGTATTATTTTATATATATTGCAGCAGAAATATCTAAACACACACAATTGAATAAGGTAACAACATTTTTTATCTCATTCTGTCCATTTATGTATGCTCATTGTTAATTTTTTTAATAGCTAGGCCTACCTTTGTTAAACGGAAATCTGTCTTTAACGGAAATGTTCAAGAGTCCCATTTGATTCCACCGAAGACAGGTTTTACTGTATATGGCATAGAAAGTAAAAACTTGTGCTCCAATTTCTGTCTCTCTCTTTTTGTTTTGTTGCAACTATGCTGTTTGCAGTGCCTCCATATGGCCTATTACTTTCAAGAAAATGGGGGTGAGCAGAATAGACATATTTTGGGGGCCTCAAAGGGCCTCTGCAATAAAGTATCAGAAAAATGTCTGGTAATTATTTTATGTTATCCCCATCTATCCATGTTTTGCTATTTTCTGTTTGTTGTATGCATTATAAGGAAGATTTTGACTAAAGGGGGGATCTCAACTAGGAATTGGTGATGAATGGGTGCTATCACTTTTCAGGCGGCCCAGCATTTCCATCGGTGGCCCTGCTTCAGGGGAAGTCTTGTCCCACTAAACAGCTTGAGACATCCTGCAAGTGATGTCTATTAGCCCTGGTGGTAGGGTGGTGTTAAGGATGGCAGTAAAACAAAGGGAGCTACAGCTTTTACTCTGAACAATATTGGGCCTTAAGGATACTTTATGAGAGCTAGTCAGAGGGAGAAATCTGAATAGGAGAGACTAAATTGCCAGGAATCAAACTATGGACCTGCAGTATGAAAGTTCCAAACAAAATCATCCATCTATCCTGGCACCCTTTTTCTGAATATAATGTATTAGAAAATTCTGAAATCTGGGTTTTAAGGATAAGAAATTAAATTGCTCTCTAAATAAATGTGTTTTTAGAGAATCCAATTTTAAATGCAGGAGCTAAAATATCTACATACATATATAAAAGGAACAATGGTTAGACTGGACAATTTTACACAGCTCTGTAACAAACGAAGAGCAGCCTAAGCAGCAGGAAGTTACAAGCAGGATACATAGAGGAGGCAGTGAGCAAAATAACCACAATTTCAATTCGATTATTAATCTAGGCATATCAGTTTAAAGCCAAGATAAAACAAAATTTTCCCAGATATATATATTATTTCTCAAGCCTCCTAGAATCTGGTATATGCCTAATTAAGTTGAGGGAGCGATTATTTTGAGACACTAAAGGTCAATCCCCACTGTATCACCTTTCACATGTAATCCTACTGAATAATGAAGTAAATTAGAAAAATGAGGTCAGGATTAGACTTATTACAGCAAGTGTTATCACAGCTCTACCATTTGTGATAGTTATTCCAAACCTTATTCAGGTATAATTCATGGGAAAATAATGTTTATTACTTCCTAAAATTTAAGATTCAAACAGTTCAGCACAATGTGTTCCATATACAGTGTGTTCATAACTCGGTCGGACTGGCCCACAGTGGCAAGGGTCTCTCTGCCAGAATTATGCCTAAAGGACCAGCAAGTAATGGGTATGGAACACTAACTACTGTACTAACTTACATTAGGCTTACCTGCATCACAACAGATGTTGAAATTGATGACCTTCAATGCGAACACATTCCCTATATCTCCAAAAACAATTCTGGTTTATTCACAAAAGTTCATGTTGACTGATTGTCTGTATTTCTCTTGTGATATTGTTCTTCAATTCTTGTAACATGTGTGGATTTGATTCCTACACTTTATTCCGTAATGTTCCCCATAAATAAAAATTGCATGCAGATAGATCAGGCGAATGAGATAGCCGCAATTCTCGAATAATCCCCATATGCACTTCCCAATTCATGCATACAGTTCGCAGCAGTATGCCATATAACTGAATCCTGCTGAAACCAGCCACACAATCTTTTATTTCTTGTTAGTTACGGAAAAAATTATTTAAAATAGAATTTACATTACTGTGTGAATCAACTGTTGTGTCGTAAAATATGGGACCAATAATTCTACGTGCACACACTGTGCACCAAATCCCAACTTTTGCAGCATGGTGAGGAACTTCATGAATAATGTGGAAATTTTCTGTAGTCCAGTATCAATTGTTCCGAGTAGAAATGTAACCTTGAAGATAAAAGCATGTCTCATCGGTGAAGAACATTAAAAGTGGGTCCACGTCATCATTATGAATGGACTGCAAAAACCAAGAGCTTGTAAAGCATGAACTACAATTACCTTATACAGTTTAAGTTTCACAAGTTTTGTTGCCACTAAAAGCTGATGTCTTGGAAATGTTAAACCTCTTGTGCTAAACATCTCAGTGGTTTTTATTAATGGGAAATGTTAAAGAATAAAGTGTATGCATCAAACCTGCACACATTAGATGAATTGAAGGACAATATCACGAGAGAGAGAGATACAGGAAATCAGTCAACATGAACTTTTGCGAGTAAACCAGAAATTGTTTTTAGAGATATAGGGAATATGTGTGCGTTGAAGGTCATCAATTTCAATATCTGTTGTGATGCAGGTAAGCCTAATGTGAGTTAGTGCAGGAGTTTGTGTTCCACACCCGTTACTTGCCGGTTCTTTAGGTGTAACTCTGGCGGAGAGCATGCCAGTCCTTGCCCAGTGAAGTGCCACCAAGGAGTGGTCTGGCTAAGCTATGAATGCACTGTATAACTGTTACTTCAATCTCCTGCAATTTATACAGGTAAGACAATACTGTGATTCATTAGTAGTCAGTTCCTACAGAGTATTCATATCAACCCATGGCCCATAATACTGGTGAATGCTTGCCTTGCACTGCACTGCATGACCGATTCTACTCACCCTCCACTTTCCCACCTCTCCATGTGCTTGCTAATTAGTTGACACAAATTCTTCATACAGAGGTTAATACATTATGAGACCAAATGTTTTAGTGTTATAGTAAGTTAGTGTTCTTATAATGACAATAAATCAGTACACTTTAGAACAAAGAATCTTGATGTATGTTACTATATGACAAACTCTTGTAGAAAAGTGAGACGGCAGTTTATAGACAGATTCACTGCTGTTCATGTACCTCACAAAGAAATGTTTCCTAATCTTGCGAATTGATTTAGTGAAACACAATAATTCTTGATAAGAAACCATAAGCAAACAACCATGCTGTTACAGAGGAAAACTTGATGACATTCGAGAAATGTCTGAGGAATTCTCAGAGAAAGTTTGTATAGGAATCAAGAATTTTGAAAACCTCAATTTGCAATGCCATTAAACTTTTTAAAATAAAACCCTGTAAGATAATTGTAGTTCAGGAATTGTAAATATGTGATAATGTGAGTAGAATTAATTTCTGAAATTGGGTATTGGATAATGTTAATGGACCACCTCCATAGCGCAGTTGGTAGTACACTTGCCCCTGGCGTGGATGACCCGGGTTTGATCCCCGGTACCAGCATGGGGATTTTATCCCCTCTGGGAGGTCTGGCACAGGGTGCACTCAGCCTCGTTAGGTCCCAGGGGGGCCAATTGAGCTACTTGATGGAGAAGTAGTGGCCCCAGGATGAGAAGGCCGTATAACTGGCCGGGACGGCTTGGGGCGCTGACCACGTCCCACCCTCCAGTACTGCACCCCACCAAAGACGCCCGTAGTGGCCAGAGGTAGGGGACACAGTGGCTGGGTGGCAAGCCTGGGCTGTTGCACTCGGGGTTTATTTTATTTTATTTATAATGTTAATGATTGCTCTAATGACCTGCATTTAATTTTTTTTCAGGCAAAGCATGGTATTATTTACATGGCCATGAAGAATTGAGGGTTAGTGTAAATTTTCTTAAAAGGGATGAGAGATGCATGGTGGCATAAGGATATCATTTCTAGCATCTTTAATGAAACATTGGGCTTTCTGGAGGCAAAAAAATTCCCATTAGGCCACCTATGCATCCAAATGAAGGCTCTGTATTTCTTTTTAGATTTTCAGTCAGAAAGTAGAACTTTTACTCTTCTAGAAATCCTAAAGAGATTCTCAAGTTCTGAAAGGAATGGTAAAAAAGACATTTCTATTTTACCAAACAATGCAGTGGCTCAGTCAGCAACTATTTTCTTCAGAAGCAATAATGTACGCTATGCTTTTTGGACAAATGCAATTAGAAGAATAACAATAATGAAATCAAAAGCTAAGACAGATTTGATTTTTATTACAATCCTTTGAGCCCGCAACAACTAGCTAATTCAGTATTTTGGAATTAACACAGTGAATTGACATTCCATCAATATTAGTAACAGCATTGGATATAATACAATCAGGCTCATGAGAACTCTGAATAGATGGAAATGAAGGATAAAGGAAAGAAGAGAAGAAACAAAAGTAATTGTACTTTATATTTCAAGATATACAAAAAAGCACTGGAAAAGTTTAAACTCATATTTCTAAAGAGTACAAATAGAAATTAAAAACAATAAAGTGAATTTAGATCTTTAAAACATAAAAAAGTGAATGACTCAACTCAAAATATTAATTGAGATTACTTAGTAATAAAACAACTGTTGAAAACTCCTCCATAACTTATCACATGAAAGAAGAAAACGAATCCATAAAAATCCTAGGTATATCTTGCTTACACTGTTTACTACAAAATGTCTCTCATGTCTCTCATGCATGTCTCTCATGCATCTACAGAGTCAAAGGAAAGTCTAAAGAACTGTAGATGGAATCTGATGCTGGTTCAGAAACAGCTGAATGGCTACAGAAAATATTCTGGTTTTAAGCAGAATGGTAGTTTGACTCTGTAACATTTGCCAATCTAAGAATCAAGAGTAATATTATTTTTAAAGGGGATATGAAGTATTTTTATTAACAAGGTACTGAGAGCCTAAAATTTAAGTACATGAGCTTGTTTACAGAAGAGAGATATTCTCACATGTGATTTAGGGCCTTTATTATAAGCACCAAATCTGTTAGATTAGATACATATACTGCAGTTTATCTGACTGAAACAGAGTTATTTTCTCCTGTATTATCAATGAATTTTAAGATCTGGTCTGCAACATTGACACAACATTAATCATGTGTTTCCTAGCATTAAATATTAATTGTTGCAAATAAATGTCTCAATAGTGCTCTCATTAATAGATTATTAGGGACTGAAGCATAAAAACATTACGGTTATTTCTAATAAATAGCCACAGTATTGACAAAAACATATTTGTTAATTTGCCAAGAGCTTAAATTGTGCTGAAGGCACAAAAACAATGCAGGACTACAAGGACTCTTTTCAATCTACAATACAATTTAGTGAACTAATTAATTTCATTTTATGACAAGAAAAACCTTAAGAGGGAGAAAGAGGGGGAAAGAGAGGGGGTAAAGAGAGAAAGAGAGGGGATAAAGAGAGAAAGAGAGGACAAGAAGGAGAGGGAGGGAAGGGCAAGAAAGAGAGGGAAAGAAAGAAAGGAAGGGAGGGAGGAAAGGAAGGGAGGGAGGAAAGGAAGGGAGGGAGGAAAGGAAGGGAGGGAGGAAAGGAAGGGAGGGAGGAAAGGAAGGGAGGGAGGAAAGGAAGAGAGGGAGGAAAGGAAGGGAGGGAGGGAGGGAAGGGCAAGAAAGAGAGGGAAAGAAAGAAAGGAAGGGAGGGAGGAAAGGAAGGGAGGGAGGAAAGGGAGGGAGGAAAGGAAGGGAGGGAGGAAAGGGAGGGAGGAAAGGAAGGGAGGGAGGGAGGAAAGGGAGGGAGGGAGGAAAGGGAGGGAGGGAGGAAAGGGAGGGAGGGAGAGAGAGAGAGAAAGAAAGAGAGAAAGAGAGAAAGAGAGAAAGAGAGAAAGAGAGAAAGAGAGAAAGAGGGATAGAGGGATAGAGGGATAGAGGGATAGAGGGATAGAGGGATAGAGGGATAGAGGGATAGAGGGATAGAGGGATAGAGGGATAGAGGGATAGAGGGATAGAGGGATAGAGGGATAGAGGGATAGAGGGATAGAGGGATAGAGGGAAAGAGGGAAAGAGGGAAAGAGGGAAAGAGGGAAAGAGGGAAAGAGGGAAAGAGGGAAAGAGGGAAAGAGGGAAAGAGGGAAAGAGGGAACGAGGGAAAGAGGGAAAGAGGGAAAGAGGGAAAGAGGGAAAGAGGGAAAGAGGGAAAGAGGGAAAGAGGGAAAGAGGGAAAGAGGGAAAGAGGGAAAGAGGGAAAGAGGGAAAGAGGGAAAGAGGGAAAGAGGGAAAGAGGGAAAGAGGGAAAGAGGGAAAGAGGGAAAGAGGGAAAGAGGGAAAGAGGGAAAGAGGGAAAGAGGGAAAGGAGGGAAAGGAGGGAAAGAGGGAAAGAGGGAAAGAGGGAAAGAAGGAAAGAAGGAAAGAAGGAAAGAAGGAAAGAAGGAAAGAAAGAAAGAAAGAAAGAAAGAAAGAAAGAAAGAGACATACAGAAAGAAATAGAGAAAAAATAAAGAAGAAAATAGAGAAAAAAGGAAAGAGAAAGAAATAGAGAGCAAGAGAGAGAAAGAACGAAAAAGAGAGAATTAGCGAAAGAGAGAAAGAGCGAAAAAGAAAGAAAGAGAGAAACAGAGAAACAGAGAAAGAGCGAAAAGAGAGAAAGAGCGAAAAAGAGAGAAAGAGCGAAAAAGAGAGAAAGAGCGAAAAAGAGAGAAAGCGAAAAGAGAGAAAGAGCGAGAGAGTGAAGAAGAGCGAGAGAGCAAAGAAGAGCGAGAGAGCAAAGAAGAGCGAGAGAGCAAAGAAGAGCGAGAGAGCAAAGAAGAGCGAGAGAGCAAAGAAGAGCGAGAGAGCGAAGAAGAGCGAGAGAGCGAAGAAGAGAGAGAGCGAAGAAGAGAGAGAGCGAAGAAGAGAGAGAGAGCGAAGAAGAGAGAGAGAGCGAAGAAGAGAGAAAGCGAGAAAAAGAGAGAGAGGAAGAGAAAGAGAAATAGCGAAAGAGAAAGAGCGAAAGAGATAGAGCGAAAGAGAAAGAGCGAAAAAGAGAGAAAGAGCGAAAAAGAGAGAAAGAGCGAAAGAGAGAGAAAGAGCGAAAGAGAGAGAAAGAGCGAAAAAGAGAGAAAGAGCGAAGAAGAGAGAGAGAGCGAAGAAGAAAGAGTGAGCGAAGAAGAGAGAGAGCGAAGAAGAGAGAGAGAGCGAAGAAGAGAGAGCGAAGAAGAGAGAGCGAAGAAGAGAGAGAGAGCGAAGAAGAGAGAGAGCGAAGAAGAGAGAAAGAGAGAAAAAGAGAGAGAGAGGAAGAAGAGAGAAAGCGAGAAAAAGAGAGAGAGGAAGAGAAAGAGAAATAGCGAAAGAGAAATAGCGAAAGAGAAAGAGCGAAAGAGATAGAGCGAAAGAGAAAGAGCGAAAAAGAAAGAAAGAGCGAAAGAGAGAGAAAGAGCGAAAGAGAGAGAAAGAGCGAAAAAGAGAGAGAGCGAAGAAGAAAGAGTGAGCGAAGAAGAAAGAGTGAGCGAAGAAGAAAGAGAGCGAAAAAGAGCGAAAGAGCATAAGAGGGAGGGAGGAAGAAAGGAAGAAAGAAAGAAGGGAAAAAAGGGAAAAAAGGGAAAAAAGGGAAAAAAGGGAAAAAAAGGGAAAAAAGGGAAAAAGGGAAAAAAGGGAAAAAAGGGAAAAAAGGGAAAAAAAGGGAAAAAAGGGAAAAAAGGGAAAAAAGGGAAAAAAGGGAAAGACGGGGGAAAAGGGAAAGAAGGGAAAAAAGGAAAAGAAGGGAAAAAAGGAAAAGAAGGGGAAAAAGGGAAATAAGGGGAAAAAGGGAAATAAGGGGAAAAAGGGAAATAAGGGGAAAAAGGGAAATAAGGGAAAAAGGGAAATAAGGGAAAAAAGGGAAAAAAGGGAAAAAAGGGAAAAAAGGGAAAAAGGGAAATAAGGGAAAAAAGGGAAAGAAGGGAAAAAAGGGAAAGAAGGGAAAAAAGGGAAAGAAGGGAAAAAAGGGAAAGAAGGGAAAAAAGGGAAAGAAGGGAAAGAAGGGAAAAAAGGGAAAGAAGGGAAAGAAGAAAAGAGGGAAAGAAGAAAAGAGGGAAAGAAGAAAAGAGGGAAAGAAGGAAGGAAAGAAGGAAGGAAAGAAGGAAGGAAAGAAGGAAGGAAGGAAAGAAGGAAGGAGGGAAAGAAGGAAGGAGGGAAAGAAGGAAGGAGGGAAAGAAGGAAGGAAGGAGGGAAAGAAGGAAGGAAGGAGGGAAAGAAGGAAGGAAGGAAAGAAGGAAGAAAGGAAAGAAGGAAGGAAGGAAAGAAGGAAGGAAGGAAGGAAGGAAAGAAGGAAGGAAGGAAAGAAGGAAGGAAAGAAGGAATGAAGGAAAGAAGGAAAGAAGGAAAGAAGGAACGAAGGAAAGAAGGAAAGAAGGAAGGAAGGAAAGAGGGAATGAAAGAAAGAGGGGACGAGTGAAGGAAGGAAGGGAGGGAAGAAGGGAGAGAGAGAAAGAGTGAGTGGGAGAGAAAGAGAGAGTGAGAGAGAGAAAGAGAGAAACATAGAGAGAAAGAGAGAGAAAGAGAAAGAGAGAAAGAGAAAGAGAGAGAAGAGAAAGAGAGAAAGAGAGAGAGAAAGAGAAAGAGAGAGAAAGAGAGAGAAAGAAAGAAGGAAAGAAAGAAGGAAAGAAAGAAGGAAAGAAAGAAGGAAAGAAAGAAGGAAAGAAAGAAGGAAAGAAAGACGGAAAGAAAGAAGGAAAGAAAGAAGGAAAGAAAGAAGGAAAGAAAGAAGGAAAGAAAGATGGAAAGAAAGAAAGAAAGAAAGAAAGAAAGAAAGAAAGAAAGAAAGAAAGAAAGAAAGAATGAAAGAAAGAAGGAAAGAAAGAATGAAAGAAAGGGAAAGAAAAAGAGAAAAGAAAGAAAGAATCTGTTTTGCATAAGGAGTAGCTTCCATAACAATTCACCTATTTTACACTGCTGACGGCTACTAACTTCCTCACAATCCCCAGGATGATATTTTGAATGACAGGAATGACATTTTTGGATTTTCCATGAAATTCAGGACAATGTTGACTGAATATATAACAACTTAATTCCACTGAAATTACAAACGCCATCACATACACTATTTAATTCAGTATTCCTTTAAAAGTAGGTAGTCTGCAGTTCGGCAACAGATCGAGTTTAATTGCTTTTGGAATATTTTATACATACTGGGACTTAAAATGTGAAATAAAGGCATGGAAATCTTCAAAGTGCAGAAGCTGCTATGTTGGCTTCTATCGCAATCAATTTTTAACTTGCATACCCTCCACAGAAATACACCTGAGTTATACTCATCCAAAAAAAAAAAAAAAATTAATAAATCTGATGCAACATACGGCCATCTTTGTTTTTCTTTGATCTCTATCTATCAGATTGTCAGTTACATGCTACACCATCTTTTGATTAGCTAATCTAGAGAGTATTCTTATAGACTGTGAACAAGGAAAAGTCATAATCCAACTTTCAGATAAATGTGCAAACGTTGGATAATTTTAAAGGCATTTATCTGCCAATCATAGTACAGGCCCTTAAAGCACTGCAGCAAATGTTTATTAAGCAAATACCAACACTTGCAATATAAATGAATGAAGCTGTTGCTAAATCGCATATCTCAAAAGAAGGAAATAAAAGAAGAAATGAAGACTTACAGATTTAGCAAGTAAAAGTTTAAGTATTTAGACAGCAATGTACCTTATCACTAAGAAAAGAACATTATGGAATTTTCTTAATGTTTCTTTTCTGTTCCTGCCTGTTTCCACAAGAGCTGACTGACTTCTAAGTTTCTTTTACAGGCATTTTATTTATATTTCCTAAACATTCTAAAAGCATTATCAATTGCTGAAGCTTCATTTGCCATAATTATAAATGCAATGTCAAATTTATTATAAGAATGAGATCCTGGTTGATTTTTTCTTTAATAATTTGTTTAAATTTTGCAAATTACGGCCTTTGTTTAGATTACTTAGACATCTACTTTTTTTTTAATTCTCAAATGTATTTTAACAAGGACTAGCAAAACTGAACTGGAGTATTTTAATCCCTCACATGTAGGTACACTCATTTGAACAGTAACAGCCTAATAGGAAAGCCCTAAAAATGGCCTAGTACAAATGTTGGTGACATTTTTAATAATGGAATACAAATTCTTAAATGTCTGGCCCCTCACAGTCCACCTTACAGCATAAAAAATTATATATATATAAATATTTCAGGTGCTTCAATACAGCAATGAACTGCAGCTTTCCCTTATTTCTGTTTATGAAATTCTCCTTCCCATGTTAAAATAATTTCCTTCTATACCACTGCAAACCATTAAATATGCACAGGATTACTATGATAGGTGTGTTTTCAACTTGCATATCTTCATTCAAGTCTTACAATTTTCTTAATTACAACCAATATTCTAAGTTATTTGTTGAAATATATATGTAATATAAGGCTCTGCAAATAATTTATGCATTGGTTCATTTTCTTGGTGCTAAATCTTGCCTAAATTGTAGTGTATTAAACAAACATTTAACTGTAAAATATTTGACATTCTTAGAGATCATATATGAGGGCTATTGCAGATGTACCCGACCTGTCATATAGGTAGCAGTTGTTTCAAATAAATGATTATGGTAAAAGATAAAAGCTTAAATTTGAAATTTGAAATTTAACAATGGTACATGGTTTAGTATTTGTTTGGCAGCCATCAATAGGGAATGTTCTCAGGGAATTTGTAAACATGGATAAAATTGGTCATCGCTATGTGTTACAATACCTTAATTTAAAAGGTTTTAGTCCAACTAATATAAAAGCTGAGCTAGACTCTACTCTTGGGGAGTCTGTATCTTTGTTTACAACAGTAAAATATTGGGTGGCAGAGTTTAAGCAAGACCATATGAGCTGCCAAGATGAACATAGCAGTGGTTCATCAAATGAGGTTACCATACCAGAAATTGTAAATAAAATCCACAAAATGTTATTGGATGATCATCAAGTGAAAGTATGCGAGCTAGCAGAAATTACAGGCATTTCTAAAAGTGCTCTACATTGCATACTGACTGAAAATTTGAACATGAGGAAGCTGTGCGCAAGACAGGTGCTGTGTTTACGAAAACAGCACCATGAGAATGTTTCAGTCGAGTGTTTGGTGATGTTTTGTTGCAATGAAGCTCAGTTTTTGTGTCACTCCAGAACAGGGATGAAACATGGGTTCATAACTTCACACCTGTGACTAAGCAACAGTCAAAACAGTGGATTGAAAGGGGAGAATCAGCAGGCAAGATCATGTCATCAGTTTTTTTGGCTGCATGTGGGATAATTTTCATCGATTATCTCCAAAACAGAAAAGCAATCAATGGCAGGTATTATGAAAATTTGTTGCAGCATTGGAGTGATGAAACTGAGGAAAAACAGCTGCATGTAGTGCAAAAGAAAATTTTGTTTCACCAAGACAATGCACTAGTTCACACATCCATTATCGTCATGGCCAAAATCAATGAGTTAAAGTTTGAATTGCTTCTTCATGTACCCTATTTGTCAGATTTAGCCTACTATGATTATTTTCTGTTTTCAAACTTGAAGAAATGGCTTGGTGGTAAAAGATTTACCAACAGTGAAGAGGTTGAGTCTGCAGCTGATGGCTGTTTTGCACAGCTCAATGGTTCTCACTATAAACAGCATTGAAGCTATTGAGCATCACTGGGAAAAGTGTATCGAGCTGAAAGAAGACTATGTAGAGAAATAAAAATGCTTTTTCCAAAAATGTTGTGCCCTCTTTGTTAGGTTGGGTATTTCTGCGACAGCCCTCGTATAAGCATCATAACAAATGAATGAATACTAAAATATGATTTGAAGCTTTCCTGGCGACAAACATATTCAAGATGCTCCCGGGCATCAAGCCAGGTGCAGTGATGAAGAGACATCAACGTTTCGGGAGTGTACATCTCTCCCGAAACGTCGATGTCTCTTCATCACTACACCTGGTTTGAAGCCCGAGAGCATCTTGAATGAATACTATTTTCAAGTCTAGTTTAAACTATAAAAGTATATTCAGTAAGGAGCTACTAGCTTCATTTTCCATCAGATAATGGATTTTTAATGTCCTTCAGATGATTATACTAATAGA
Source organism: Tenodera sinensis (assembly GCA_030765045.1). Classification (NCBI taxonomy): domain Eukaryota; kingdom Metazoa; phylum Arthropoda; class Insecta; order Mantodea; family Mantidae; genus Tenodera; species Tenodera sinensis. The sequence goes on along the minus strand of CM060962.1, from coordinate 286,055,760 downwards.
AGATGCCCTTAATACAAAAAGAAAGCAACAATTTTCTTTATGAAACCTATTCTAAAGCTTCAAATTGATGGTATAAGTACTTCAACCTGACTTCCGATGATGAACTTGTGTAATAAATAACAAAATACATATGTTAGATATATTAAATTCAGTATGGTTCTTACTTAGTGAAATTGTGAAAATAAAATTCACAGCTCATTTATTTAGTTGTTGAATTGCATTTTTAAATTATATTTATTAGCAAAACATTAAGGTAATAGTTTTAAGAATTGATTTTATAATATAATATTTATAACATCTTATTGTATGAACAGATTCAAAAATTAAAGTGATATATCTTGAGACAATGTACAGATACTCAAAGCAGAAGTTTGATATAGTAAAGGAGTAATACAAACTGTGAAATATACAACATGCCCTTAATACATATTTACATTATATTACATGCAAAGCTATACCACAGATAAGTTAAAAAGGATAGCTACGTAACTGATATGACTCCTGTCTCCATGTTATATACATAGTTACGATTTTATTAACTTGCAAAACACAAAGGATTTAAAGTTCTCTCTAGATTTGGCACATCTATTAACAAAGACAAAAAGACTATGATTTACCACAGGCTGTCATGACGTTATTTCTTTATCATTATTTTTCCTCATGCTGTAACAGAAATAAAGGTCTTCAACGGTTAAAAGCTTGGCAAGCACCCATATTCTCTCTGGCCTCATTCTCACATGATTACACCCATTCATACACATAGCAGCCCCACAGCTTAGGTTAGAGAAACTATCACAAAGACAACTTGACAATATGTAGCGTTGTTAGTGAGGAAAAAGGCAAAAGACACAGAAGAGAAGGAAATGTAAGAAAGTAAATTAGTAATGAGAGAAATGTTGGCAGTCCTCCTGTGGCCTGCTGCTCTGGCCAAGCGGACATAGAAACAAACAGTTACATTTGCATCACAAGAAAGCTTTGAGAGTCAGTTGCTTACATTATATTCATTAACTTTTAAAAACCCTTTCAAATATATACATTTTGCAAACCATTATATATTCCTAAACCTAGAATTAAAGAGAATGTATTTTACTTCATTAAACTTTAGAAATAACTGCATCTAAATATTTGCACTAACTTTTGCATGTAATGCTATTAAATTTAAATACACAGTATTCATTGACTGTACAGATGTGACCTGGTGATTTGATATTTCTTCAATTAGCTCTTTCAACATGCATTTAAATTTAAATTTCAGTAAGATGAAACTATTCTAGATAAATAAAATACAAATAACACACAATTTTGCATTTCTATTTGTGATTTTGAGTGTAAAATGAACTTTGAAGTAACTATTAAGTGTTATTAGGCATTTGATTATACCTGTTTTAAAATACAATGGCAATTAAGTACAAAGAGTTTAATCCAAAGAAAATTTCATAGACTTTTCAGATATCATCACACTGAAATATGGTTTGTAAAGATATTTCTATGGTAGTCCACACAGTACGCACCCAAACAATTGCATCAAATTTGAAATACCTTATTACCTTTGGAGCTTAGAACTTTAATAAATTGTCAAGTTATGCTACTTCTGTTGGATAAAATATGTATTGCTGCATTCTGGGGAAGCATAATTATTTCCTTACTAAGCCTGTTACACTCTCATTCTTCTTTCTGAATAGTGACTAAGAATAATAACTAGTTGATAACTAAGAACATACACTATTTTCTTTCCTTTTTTTAATGCTTTCTAAAAATTGTATCTTCATGAAGGAATGCAGTTATTTAAATAATCATCCTGCCCCTCTACATAAAGCTGCATAGCTAAAAAGACACTGAAAAACCTACTCTCCTTAATGAGAATATTAAGTTCATCACATTACTCATTTCCGTATCTCTGCAAAAGGAGGAAATTAATTTGATCTAGAGAACAATTTTTTAAGTCAAGATTCACTCAATATTTGTTTGATACTGTCCAGTAATGTTTGCTTTCTTTGGAAACAATGGTTAAGAAAATGATAAAAAAAATAGTCCACCATGAAAGACAGGTAAAACTTTGAAAGATTGTTTATTCAACTTATGAAAATTATTAAGCTCAGTGATTCTAATGAACAAACCACGTGACTTTTATATGCAATTCCTAAATCAGTCAAATCACCAGGTCAGAAACTAACATGCTGATAACAGAGTAGTATATTTTAGAATCCTTTATGTGATCTACACATAATTTAGTTTATATATAAATTTTCTCTTATCCACCTATAGGTATTTGGAAGGTGGGAATGATGACTCAATATTAAGTCATCTTTAGTACATATGTGTTTAGCTGTTATCAGCATGTGAAGATCTCTGTATCAATGGAAACTTAATCATCAAATCAATATAAAGAAATGACGCTTTATGAACTTACCAAGCCCACAAGTAGAAAAAATACGAGGAACGTTCTCCCAAGGACAGTCTGGCAGTAGACATCACCGTAGCCTACAGTGGACATAGTCACTATCAGGAAGTATACACACGTCCAATAGGATAACTGCTGAGGATTCTTGAAGTCCAATGGATCTCCAGAATTCTCCAGCTTCAATATAAATATCAAAGGTGTCAGTAAAATATTGGTTTGTATGATACAAGCATCAGAATAAGCTTATACCATAAGCAGGTGTGGGATTCATATATATATATATATATATATATATATATATATATATATATATATATATATATATATATATATCAAAACTGCAACAAAACTTCTAGTGATAGTCTTAGATTGTGTACTAAATAACAGACTGATGTCATTGTTTATAATGGTCTACCCTGAGCAATCATATTAACATTTTTGTATTTGTGTGTGTATTATGTAAGTATGTTTGTTACCTCTTCATCCAAGTGTAACAGAGCCAATTAATGTGAAACTTAGTGAGTAGGCTATTTCATATGTTTGTTACTTTACCAAAAAAAAAAAGGGAGATTAAATTGGGCACAAAGTCAAAGGCACAAATATATCACTCATTACATAATGAGTATAGTGAAAGAAATACATTATGTAAATATATAAATCAAATTTCTGTTTCAATATGATGAATACTAGATATAAGGAATTATGAGACTGTTTTGTTACTACTGGGAGAGCAAAAACCTCCAACAGGCTGCACAGTGTTTTGCCTGTTGGCATCCTTGGTGCTCATTGTCGTCTGCTGCTATCATAAAAAGTCACATATGAAACCATGCAACATTTTTAAAACAAATTTTGAAGGCCTTACTGACCAACTCAATAACAACAGAGAGCTATATTAGAAATGTCTGATGTTACAAACATAAACTGTGTTTTTTAAAGAGACCTACATTACTGGTGTAGCAAGTTCTCGTCTATCCCTTAACAATTATAACTTATAAAAAATAAACATTAAAAAATTCCTTTCTAAAGAACAAGAGTTCACAAGTTATTCCAAAAATGTCAAGATATATGTGTTATTTGTGCTGTAAATATCTCAAATATATGGTATTTTAATCAAAATTGTTAGGGCAAGTTTTGAAAAAATACATTTTTCCACATAAATGGTAATTTGTGGTGGGGGAGTTTCTTAACAATCTTTGTGTAATATCTTCAAGAAGATGCTGAACTTAAATATCAAGTTAGGTTTTCATATACTAACTAGGTATGGTAGAGAAACTAATAGCAAATTAGAAACAATAACTAAGATGTAAGTGTGAGGTGAGTGTTAACATTGCTGAATCCTTTCCACATTTTTTGCAGCTACATTCCATTTGCTATGCTTTGCAGACATAGACAAAAGAATACCAGTTTCTTATAACTGTCTGACCCATTTCATAATGCTTGCATAGGAGAGGAATAGTCATGATGACTAGGGTTAAATTCACTGCAAAAATTGTGTTGTACCCGCTTCACAGATTTTGTTTCAGACAGTCCAAGAACACAGAAAACCTGTATTACAGACATGAACACATACATCAAGGCTGTATGAAACATGTATGTAGTCAATTATGCAAACACTACTGCGGCATCTGAACTCCAGTATAACTTAAAATTTGTACAAAATTTTCCATTTATTTTAATGAGCCTCTTCTCTACCTTCATGCTGTAATAGTGATTTTTCAATTCCTATTTTTGCATCAGAAATACTTGTGGCGGATGTTTTAGGCAATTCACTCAGTATATGCACAGTGTATTCTTTATATTGCAGAGTTGCAGATCTTTTTATGTGTGTTTCACTCACTGTCTATTACACTGCAAGTTTTCTGTTCTAAAACTTCCACATTACTTACTAATGAGGGATAGTAACATGCACTGTAGTGATTACTAACCTTGTCACAAACTGTGTTGAAAGTAATATCTATCTGCATTAAGACATTGCTGGCATTTTTGGGTAAAATTTCCATTCACAAGCAGTTCTTCTGGAGTAATTTTCATAATTTATGTTCTTATATTATCATCCTTAAGTTTGTCTGTGGTATGGGGATTTTTCCTATAAACTTTATGTTTACATTTTTAGATATGTATTGTATATCGACCCATTAACATCTGGTGTTGCCATATGGTAATGTGCATAACACATTCTTAAATTATTACTGTGCTTTCAAAAATTAGATACATTAGAGGTTTGTTACCACTGCTAATCTCTTTGTAAAGAAACCAGTTTATGACAATATAGTGTTCATTGTTGTGTTTTTTACAATAATAACGTACTGACTGTTTGAAAACGGCTGTCTCTGAATGTGGAGCAGAAATAGACATCCATTTCGAATAGGTAGATCTTTATATGCTTATGTGGAATATTTCTTGGCAGTAAATTTATTTGTATAGTGTAATATAAACTGACTGCTGCCTCTGTAGCGCACTTGCCTCTGGCATGGAGGACCCGGGTTCAATCCCCGGTACCAGCATAGGAAGTTTTCCCCTGCTGGGAAGTCTGGCACGGGGTGCACTCAGTCCGGGGGGGGGGGGGGGTATAATTGAGGAGCTACTTGATGCAGAAGTAGCGGCTCCAGGTCGAGAAGGCTGCATAACTGGCCAGGAGGGCTCGGGGCACTGACCACATCCCATCCTCCTCTACTGCACCCCACCAATGATGCCTGTAGTGGGCAGAGGTGGGGGATGCAGTGGCTGGGCAGCAAGTCTTGGGCTGTAGTGCTGGGGTTTAATAGTTTAGTAATATACACTGATTGTCTCTTTGTGGGATACTGTCCCATTCTAGAGTGAGGACATCTGTGAGCTCTTGAAGAGTATGAGGAGCTATAAGACGTTTCCGGACATTGCATTCTAGCATATCCCACAAATGCTCAATGGCATTGAGGTCTGCACTCATAGCACACCAGTTCATTGTCTGTATCTGGAGATTCTGTAAGGTGGCCACAGTGGCACCACTGTGTGGATTTTAGCATTGTCTTACTGCAATACAAACTTGGGCCCCATCCCAACTGCAACAGGCATAACATGATCCAGTACAATATCACTGATGTACCTGGGAGCATTTTGTCACCCTTTGGCTACCACAACATCAGTTTTAACATCAATGCCACCCCACACCATGACTGACCCAGCAACAAATCTGTCAATTTCTTGGACTGCAGCTTCACCATAATGCTCACCATTATGACGATACACATGCAGACGTCCATCACACTGTATTAAATGAAAGCAATATTCATCTGTGAACAGTACATTGTGTCAGTAACGAAGCTGCAGTTTCTATGTTGTTGAGCAAAACTCAATCAATATACCTTATGATAATATTCCAATTGAGGGACCTTACAAGGTCTTCATGGTTTTAATCCCACCTCTGGAAGCCTGTTTTGTATTGTCTCATCACTGACAATAACACCAATTGCCGCCCTCAGGTTATTTAGATGGTCTCTAGCAGTGGCAGTGCATCACCTAAGAACACAATTGACCATGTATCGATCATCTCTGTCTGATGTTTTATGTTTTAGACCCTGGCCTGTCTTCTTATATCAGTGCCAATTTCAATAAAACTTTTCCAGGCCCTTCCAACAACAGATGAAGTCAAATTGATCTCTCTAGCCACTGTGCAAACTGTCCAACCTTCCTGTATCAATATAACCACTCAAGCAACTTCAACTTATTGAATGTAAAAAGTAGAAAGATGCAATATTCCATTAACATGAAAAAGACACTTCAACAATATGTGAATCATTACATTCTATACATAATCCACTTCAATTTTCAATATAATGCAATATATTGTGATATAGTCAGCAGACCATGGCTTTAAAAGTTGTGGTGGATTGCACATCTTAACTAAATATGTCCAAACAATAATATGCAGTATGTACAGCTTCATTACAAACTAGAAAAATACTACACTCTAACAAAATCTTGTACCTCTAATTATTTTAAGCAGTGTATATTCCCTGGGAGTTACAAGGTGATTCAGAGAAAAAGCAATTAGCTTATGGCTTCCCAATTTCAATGTTACCATATGGCAATGCTAGGTAGATGTACTCAGTAAGACATATGTTTCATTTTGTTGTTTTAGGAAACCAAGTGTTTTCCAAAAAAAGATTGTAGGCATTTTGAGACAGCATTAGAGAAGAATGATGCATTGGTTTATGTCCAATGGATGGATAACTCAGTAGTCACAATGATCTCTTCTTGATGTGGTGCACAAGAAGTCGGTCAAAAAGAGATTTTCACAGCAGCAGAGCAAAACGATTCCAAGGCCAAGGCCAATTGCCAAATACAACACCTTTATGGGAGGTATTGACCAGATGGACCAGAATATTGCCTGCTATTGCATTGGAATATGAAGCCAAAAATGGTGGCCTTTGTTTACATGGATGCAGGATTTGACCACACTGCATGTGCATCACAAACTCTAATAGAAGTAATAAATCACTAGGACCAAAAATTGCATATAGCAAAGAAACCATACAATATGTCTCCGAAACAAAATTTTTGGGAATCATAATTGATAAACACTTAGATTGGAAAAGTCATATTAAGAATGTTACAGCAAGAATAAATCAAGTTCATTATGTAATATATGTCCTAAAAAGCATCAGTAACCTACAAACACTAAAAATGGTTTACTTCTCTTATGTACAATCTGTGCTTGCTTATGGTATATTTATATGGGGATCCAGTAGTGAAATAAGTGCGCTATTCATAATGCAAAAGAAAATACTTAGACTAATGGTAAATTTGCACAGGACAACATCATGTAAACCATACTTTCGGCAAAATCACATTCTTACACTGCCAAGTCTGTATATTTTAGAAACTGTTTTATAAGGGACAATATTCACTTATTTAGCATAAACAACACTGTTCATACACATAGTACCAGAAATAATAATAAAATACACATACAGACTGCCAGAACAACAAAAAAGGTAAATTCCATACTGCATAGAGGCATACACTTGTATAATAAAATCATAAGTAGAATCCACAGTAGCGGTCAAACTAAGTTTAGGAAAGAAGTTAAAAATTTTCTAATTGAGCAAACCTTCTATATATATATATATATATATTGCTGTAACACAGTCTCTGTATATATATTATTATTTGATTCACTCTCTGAATAATTTTATCTGTGTCTAATCTGTAGGCTCTATATATAACTTATACTCTTATGACTGTAATGCTGTCTCTGTTATTATTATTTGTATTCATGATATTGTTTAAACCAATATTAATTATTTGTATTCCCTATTTAAAAATTGACGAAGCCATGAATTTGTAAAAATATTCTTACGGTGAATAAAGACATACATACATACATTCAGAACAGTTGGATTTTGTACAATAAAGTCAGAAAACAAAGAATAGCTCAGCTATATTTAAAAAGAGAAATAGCTATAGTCTAGTCCAAGAGATACCAGGCTGTACCAAAAGGATCTGGAAGACCAGCAGCTTCACAGATACCTCTTAGTGGTACACATATCAGATTCTGTAAGATCTGACAGAACTGACCACCTTGTCTAGCCAACAGAAGAGGCAAAAAGGAAAAGGTATGCTAATGACAACTGTGAACTGCATCAACTGCTTTATTCCTTTCATACTCACTAGATTTTGTATGATACTATAAATGCATAAAGTACTGATTGTGTGTATTTCACAAGTAGATTTTCGTGAAATTATATAATGTTTCCATACTTAGTTAAAATTGTTAATTTTTTTGTGGGCGAGGCAGTATTAACTTTCATAATGATGCAGAATACTAGCCTGCTGAAGATTCAGGATACAGTTTCTTAATGAAAATTATACACCACAAAATAGGTAGTGGAAGCGCCTAGTGTTATCATACTGTAACGGCAAGTATTTTCGAAACTGATTAATGAATACTTATTTTTGTATTTTATTCAGTATATTTGTATCAAGATATAATAAAGTAAATGACCCATAGAAATTAACAAAAAGATAATTCCAGCATTAATGAGTTAAAATTCTTTGTTCAAACGTGAACTTTCAGGTAGGCATTTTAGTGTACTATTGAGAAGATGAGAACAGCAGCAATATTAAGAATACTCTAAAGCAATTCACATACAACGCATGACTTGAATTAATTTTCACTTTTGAGATACACGATGAGCAAACTCTAGTCTTTACAGCTTGAACTGAATGGAGAAACTGATGGTGCACAAGTATAATACACTGATAAACGTAGCCTTAAGTGGGTCATTCACACTAGTGCATGGTGGAGAAATACTGAGGTCACTGCAGTGAAAGTGTACTATGTATATCCGTGGTACTGCAATAAAGCAAACGCATGCTACTTTATATTCTGTACAACGGCACGAGTGAAGAATCAATCAGAAATTTCCTACTAAGAAACAACATAAAAGGGGGCATAACCTGCAAAAAGTTAACCACAAGAGGAACCATGGAAGCATTTAGGGTTGGCATTCCTCTCAACTACCTCACCGAAGCAGAGAAACCAGAATTCTGGCCTCAAGGGATTCTCGTCAGAAGATACCTTTTTTGAGGCCACAGGCACAACGAAGGGGCTGCCCTTGAGTAAGAGCATCTTAAAACTGCTCCTATGGAACACAGAAGGACTCAGATACGCTCTACAGTATGTCCCACCAGACTTCACTAAACAGTATGACTTAATGATTATGACGGAAACCTTCCTACAAGAACCACTAGATTTACCCGGTTTCTACGGAGTGCGTGCATACACAAGAGCTACAGGCAGTAGACCGGAGGGAGGGGTGTCCTGCTTCCTCAAACCGTCAGCAGGGAAGATCCTGGAATTCAAAAAAGAGACAAATACCATAATTGTCAAGATCACAAGACTCACAATAATAGGAGTTTACATCCCACCAAGCACAGTAACTGAGGAAGTAATTGACACTCTACTAAAGACAACAAGCCACGCTGTACGGGAAGCGAATGTAATATTGGCGGGGGACATCAACTGCAGAACCGACAAAACAAACCTAAAGACCGACCTGGTACTAGAGACACTAGAAGAATAAGGGTGCACACAGCAAACGACAAAACATTCAAAACGTATTTCACCCACAATGGGGCAAGTGCTATCGACCAATTGTTCCACAGAGGGAAAGACATATGCATCTTGAAACAACAAGGTCTATGGACCTCAGGAGCAGCACCCATCAGAAAACACATTCCAATATCTACAACAATAGAAACAGCCCCACAGACGGCACCAGCGAAACTACCACCAGAACAAAGACCATCTAGGAAACTGGACACGGAAAAACTACAGGACTTAAATGTGCTGGACGAAGCAAGCACCCTTATATCAGGGGACCACATAGAAGAAGCGATGCAACTTGTTAATAGCTCTTTTAGCAAGGCATTCATCTTCAGTGGGAAAAGATAGGCTCAAAAATGGTTCGACACCAAATGTTATATGTCACGGAAAGAAGCACTGTGCGCACTACACAGAGCAAAAAGAACAAATGAGAAAGAAGACATGGAAATTTACACCAGGAAGAGGAAACAATACAAACTACTATTAAAAGCGAAAAGAGCAGAATACATCGAGACAGAAGCCAGAGAAACAGCTGAACAAGCAAGAGCAGATCCCTTCCTAGTGCTAAAAAGAAAACAAGCCTCCAGGACGAGGGAGATCCCGATTGAGGCCTGGGAGAAATATTTCTCAGGAATCCTCAACAAGAATGGCGCAGACACAGCCTACCAAGTCAAAACCACAAATTGCATAGTAGAAGCATGCATCCAAATCTACCCAAACAAAATTCAGGATGCTATTAAGATGGCAAAGAAGGGAAAAGCAGCAGGGCCAGACAACATATTCACAGAACACATAAAAGAAACACAAGGACTGTGTCTGCCTTTATGGACACAACTGTTTAATCAGTGCCTGAAAACCGGCTCTATCCCAAAGAATTGGAGAACGGCCCAGATGACAATATTATATAAAGGGAAAGGAAACACAGAAGATCCTAACTCTTACAGGGGCATAGCTCTACAGAACACAACATACAAGATTTTCTCCAAAATTTTATCTAAAAGACTAAACATGGAAGTGGACAAACTCATCCCAGAGTGCCAATTCGGCTTTCGAGAAAAAAGGAGCATCCTACAAGCTGTGAAAGTTCTACAAGAAGAAGCAGAGCAAACCCTTAGATACAAGAAGAGCAAATACCACGCTATCTTCATCGACTATAGGAAAGTGTTCAACTCAGTCAACCGGGATACCCTCATAAATAAACTAACAGAGACGCTGGAAGACACACATCCCCTAGCCAGAATGATTGAGGCAATTCTGGCATATAACTACATTATTATCAACGATGGCACAGCCCTGTCCGAAAAGATCAAACAGACAAATGGCGTACCGCAGGGCGACCCCACGAGCCCCCTGCTGTTCAATATCTTAACGGCAGACATCATAGACATTGTTAAGAACCTCCCCACAGTGAAGCTAATAACGTATGCAGATGGCATGGCTCTAGGGTCACACTGCAAGAGTGATCTACAAGCAGCACTCAAGAATTTCAAACAGTGGGCCGAAAAAAATAGCTTTGAGATCAACAAAGAAAAAACAGTACACATGGTTTTCAGAAAAGGAGGAAACCCAGCTAAAGATGACAAACTTACCCTGCAAGGAGAAATCCTGATGACTGAACAACTTCCGATACCTAGGAGTAAGCCTACAACCGACCATGACTTCCTATAGCATGCACATCCAGGAAAGACCAACGGCAGCCATGAAAGCCTTAAACAGAATTCCTAACATCAACAAACTCTCCTTGACCACAGCAATGTCACTATTCCATGCAGTCATAACACCAATAGCCTCCTATGGAATAGAATTAATATGGGAGAAGCTGATAAGCAGTGACCTCGCAAGACTTGAGAACGTGAAGGCAAGATTCCTGAAGAGGCTCCTAGGAGTCAGGAAGTATTCACCCTCAAGGATGGTATATGCGTTGACCAGAGAAAGTTTCCTCATAGAGGACCTCAGGCTGGAATTAATGCTGCCATCTACTGGCCCTTATCAAGCACACCTAGAGTTACGACATAGGAAGCGAAACAACATCGACCCAGGCTTCTATGGCACAAGCGCAATGATGGACCAGAAGTGGACAGAGACATGCCAAGATCAAAGACATGTGGTAACCAGACTCGCTATCCATGGCTTCCATCACAAGATATGCAGAACGCAAAGATTTCACCAACTGGACACTGACTGCATATGTTCATTGTGTGACCAAAAGTGTGGACGCTATCATATAATAATTTGCCCGCCTCGGTAGCGTGATGGTTAGCGTGTCTGCTTCACGTTCAAGAGGTCGCGAGTTCAAATCTCGCTTAGGGTAAGTTATCTGGGTAAGGTTTTTTTCCGAGGTTTTCCCTACCCTGAGAAGACGAATGTCGGGTAACTTAAAGCTCCATGGACCTCGGGCTCATTTGAGCATCATTTCATTCATTCATCCGATATGACACAATGTTGGAGGACGTTAATAAAAAAAAAAAAAAAAAAAAAAAAAAAAAAAAAAAAAAAAAAAAATCTATCATATAATTACGTGTGGATAAAGAACAAAATCCACAAAGACTATAGTGACTAAAGCAACATACTTAATGCTCTTTCGAGTGCTCCTTAGGTATATTATATTATGTATATTATATTATAACAATTTTCTACATCAATCTCCCATTTACTTTTCTTATGTTATTCAGAGGCAACAGGCTAAGTAAAGTAAACTTACTCAACACCTCTGAACAGAATTATGCAAAATTCGGACATTTCTGCTGGGGATCTGGAGATACAACGAAACCTAATGAGCAAGCAGGTATTATTAAACATCTCTAAAAGTTCAGCACCATCTTTGGCTTGTCATTCTGTTACTGCTGCAATGAATTAACAAGAGGGCTGTGACCTCTCCCCTCCCCCCAAAAAACCAAAAATGTGGAAACACATCGTTTTTTTCCAACTGATAATTAAGTAATCCTTTGTGCTGCCAGTAGTTAACACTTACAGGATTTCTATAATAAATTGGGTGAAAAAGAGAGTTTGCTTTACCACTATCCGTGCTAATGATAGCATAAGATAATGGAAACACATGTAATGATAATTTTCATAAAGTGGAGCAGATATGTGGAATACGTACCAGGTGGATGATACCTGCTGCCGTAAGCCACACAGATATGAATATGGACACCAGCTGAGCAAGACGAATTGAGCTCGATGTCTTGAGGATGTTGAGGTACTGTAGGATATCTGGCACAGTCATCAGACGTAAAGCTCTCAGGAATCTTAAACCTAAACAAACAAATGTTGTGTTATTTCAATTGCTCATCTTTCACAATTCATGCTAGATCAGGTTCAGACATCAAGTTAATCTACAGAGTTTTCATTTGGATGCATAGCCATATTACAGGGAATCCCTTATTCTGCACTGTGATATTAATAATGTATTAATTACAGCTAAATAGTTATTTGCAGTAACTTTACATATAATATTTTCATGTTTGTATATTAATTTCCTGATCTTGTTCTTTTCGTGCATAGCTCTACAAGGTACAATTAACGAACTTTGTTATACGATTCACATACACATGCTATTGCTGGGTCATGATAATTCCTGTTTTTGTGAATTAGATGATGGAAGCTGTGAATACACAAGATAGTCATGACTTGTCACTGCTGAAAGTTAGGTGCTATGCATGTATGGTCCACCATTGCTTTAGTGCTATAGAACTCTGGCCAGGCAGTGCCGTGGCCGAGCAGTTAGACCATTTGCCTACCCCCTAGGAGGCCCAGGTTTAATCCCAGGGAGCCGCATGTGGTATTTGTGGTGTCTGGGTGAATTTTCTCCAGGCTCTCTGGTTTCCCCCGCCACCCATTCCATGTCATCGATTTTCCATTCATCAATTTTGCCTGCATTTCATATCATCGTCTTCCTCACTCTCATTTCTGGTGCTTGGGCTAACCACCTGCTTCCAGGTCTTCACTCTGTCCGGTCCATAGGTTCTTCTGCTCTCCAACAGGTGTCTGACCCTAGGCACAGGCCTGCAAGTCCTAGGGGGTGTAAGTCCTACATAAGGGGAGGGTAATCAGATAAAGAAGAACTACGGACATACTTTTTCTCGTTTATCCTCCATGGTCTTCAGTTGATTTCTAAAAGCCTTGGTGTGTTGTAATACATCCGAGCTTGATGTCTTCAACTATTGTTTCTCTCACCAGAAGATAAACTAGTCTTCATCTTGTTATTTTTGACAGTCCCAGTGCTCCTTTTAGATATGTCAATTTTACATTTTCCAGCATTTCTAGGTTGCTTTCTACAAGTTAGTTCCATATAGCCTCTATTATATAGGATAAGATTGGCATGATTTTGACTTTTAATAATTTCATGGCCATTTCTAGTCAGAGTATCTGGAGTTAATGTCCTGCATTGCCATTACTATTTGGGCAGCTCACTCTGTTCATGTATTGTGAAACATTTAACAATTGAATACGTCATCCCTAAGTATTTATGGTCTGACAAAATTTAGAGTTATATTGATTTGATGTTGACTTCAACATTTGTAGGTGCTTTGTCCCATTTCTGCAAATCATCATTTCTGTCTTAGATATGTTTATGTGTATTTTGTGTTTATTGCACCATTAGTCTATTTTCTCTATAGTTTCCTGCAGCTTGTGTATGTCTATTGATCTTACAGCTATAAGGTTTATATGTTTTTATAACTTCATTTGTTTTGCTTGCAAGTTCCATCTATAGCACCTGAAAACCCTGAACCCTCTGTACACTCAAGTTATCACAGTTGCCTAACCACCCCTACGACTTAAGAGGTTGAACCAGACTTGCTATTGGATATGTCAGTGTGTGTAACAGAAAGTTTGGCAACTGCACTGTCGTAGCTGTGCTATGGATGAGGTATGTTCCCAGATCTTCTTGGTGATTGAACCATAATGAGAAACGAACTTGTGAGACAACCTTATATATTGTCTGCATATGCATACAGGTTGTTAGGGATGTAAGTGCAGATATTTATATAGTCAGTACCTTAACATGCATCCTTGTGTGTATATTTGCTTTTTTTTCTCTTTATCTTAACAGTTTTCCCACAAACCACTCATAAAGTTTACAACCTCATATTATTTGCATGGTTTTAACTGCACCACAAAATTAGCAATGCCTGTCATATTGATTATCTGAGACCTCAATACATAATCTACTGGCCTAGGTGTCGAGAAGTTATTGGCGTTGCAGACAGCAATTGGAACTCCATTCATTATCATGAGACTGACCCACTCAGGTCTTCTGTGCCATGCCTACTTAGAGGTTCTAACCAACCTGAAAACATACTACTCTTAAGTAAAATTATTACTCTTAAGTAAAATTATAAGTTTAAAAATCTGATGTGTTGCACTCACATGACTTTCTCTACTCTTGTACTAACCATTCTAACAAACTCTTATTCCTATATCTCCATGTTAGTTAAGATAAACGTTCGTACAAATTATCTTATTGCTTATTTCCTTGTAGGTGCAAGGGAGATATTAGAATACAGCAGGCTTTGTGCGACAGTCAAATCTTTTTGACCTTTGAGATTCCGTTCTCTTTGCATGATTAACATATAAAAAAATTAACAACATTGTTGCATTTCGCTGAAGTTCTAAGTTTTCTGAAACTCACACACATAACAAGGAATATCTCCGAAATGGTTCACCTTACAAGAAATTTTATTGAGATATAAATTGTGTATTTTAGCAAGATCTACATTTTTTGTACAGCAAGATTTTGTCTATCTCTAACGGTTTACCAGTTATGCAAAATTCGTCCAGAGTAAATACGACTACATGAGCTATAGCCAGAAAATTCAAGATATACATTTCATTTGTCATAAAAATGTCTCAAACATAAGACATTTTAATCAAAATCGTTAGAGCCATTTTCAAGAAAATCAAAATTTTCGAAAAATTTTCCATGTAAAGGGTAGTTTAGGGTAGAGCTATTTTCTTCAAAATCTTCGTGTCGCATCCTTGAATGACAAACTTAAATACCAAGTTTGGTTTTTAACCAACTTTTCGTTTTTGAGTTATGCTGTCCACAGACTGACAGACTAACAGACTGACAGACTGACACACACACAGACCTTTTTCTAAAAATGCTTTTTTTGGATTCAGGGGGTCTCAAAACATATATTTCCGGTGAAATCTCGACATCGAATTTTTGGGTGGAATACAATACTTCCCCTACTTACCAGTAGAGAAAGTAAAAATGAAGCAAATATTGATGTAAAATTGTTCTTTGCATGGTCCTTGATTATCAATCAAAATATCTGCACTTATACCCTTAACACCTGTGTAAGTGTACATCTTTTTCTGGAATTCACAAGACTTCTTCAGTGGTGAACGTATTCAGCACAGGGGTCATTAGATCATGCTGTAGGACTCCGTTCAATTGTATAAATTGAAACTGATTTGAATTGGTTTGAAATTGATAGGTTGTCTAATACAGTTATTACATTGTATTTGAAGATTGATCTGATTATTCTTGTCCACACACTATCTTTCCCTATTGTGTTTTCCAGTTTTTGGACTGTAAGGTCTCTTTCCAGTAGATCAAAGTTTTAGGTGAAGTCTATGAATACTGTATTATAAATTCTTACCAGTTTTGTTCCCAGTCCATTTTGCCTCCTCTCCATGTGCAGGTAAATTAGTTGATACAAAGTCATTGTACAGAGGCTGATACACTGGGAGACCACCTGCTTTATTATAGTATGTTAGCGCTGTTATAGTGCTGAAAAGACCTATACTTTAGCTAGCACACAGAATCTTCATGTATGATTACTATGTGACAACAAACTCTTGTAGAGAAGTGAGAAGGTGATTTGTGGCCAAGATTCCCTGCTGTTAGGGCACTTCACAGAAAAACAGCTCATAATCTTGTGAATAGATTCATGGAAATGGGCCTATTCTTGATAAGAAGCGAAAAGTAAATCACTGTGTTCTTACAGTGGAAAAACTTGACATCAGAGAAAAGTTAGACAAAGTCCAAAGAAATGTGAGAATTTGGTTTAAAAGGTGAGTCAATAACACTAAACAACACTTACATTTATAATTTTCCCGAACGCATTTAGTGTTATTAATTGACTCACCTTTTAAATTAAATTGATTATAACAACACTGTTTTCAAACTTCTAAGAAATGAAAATGTGAGAATGCTTGCACAAGAATCAGGAATTTCACAAACTTTGGCTTGGAATGCCTTTAAACTTTTAAAATAAAAATTTAATTAGACAACTGTAGTTCAAGAATTGCAACCATGCTATGATGAAAGTTGAGTTAATTTATGTAATAGGGTATTGGATCACATTACTGATTGCCCTATTGACCCAGCTTTATTATTTTACACACACTTATGATTTTGTTTATGTGGCCGTGAAGAATTAACGAGTGTTAACGCAAATTTCTTAAAGTGTGAGAGATATGTGGCACCACAAGGATATAATTTTCAACATTATCTATGAAGCATATGTGGTTATTGTAGTTAGAATTGGCACAAGAAATCTATGCACTTGTATTTATGGAGCTATGAATATCCAACTCTGCTGGCAAACAATATAATTTCCAATTCCAAGAAAATTCCTGTTGGGTTGGCCACACATCCAAATGAAAGTTCTGTGTGATAATTGTATTCTTACCTATCCATGTTCTATCCAGGTATATTGAGACAAACGAAGGTGGAATTGTGAAGTAATCTACAAACGAATACATTTCCAGCATGAACCACAATTTGTCACTCGCTGCTATAAACTGAAACAAAACAAAACAAAAAAGTCAATACAGCTGTGCACACTGTTCCAGTGAGTTCTTTAAAATAGTCTTGTAGATGTAATAAGAAACACATTGACGCTTTATGGAAGTTCCAAATTTGCAGAAGTGTGGGGAAGTGAAAAGCATTATAGGACGGCATAATGTTAATTTACAGCTCTGAAGCAATGCAACTTCTGAGATTCTGTTATGCATTTACCAAATGTGTACTACATACTACTTTTGCATGATGGGTATTTATATTAAATGAATTATATTAACTGAATTATATTAATCGAGATATTAGCTTAAATATTTATATTTATTAGTGAACATAGATATTACATTTTAGAAGGTGATTTGCCTATGTGTTGCTATGGGCATGGTTTTGCTTACGATACTAATGATTTGGTCATTTATTTCAGCACTGAGATTTCTTTTGTTTTCATTACAGTCATATTACATGAGAGAATGTCAACTTCCAATCTATAGCAACAGTATTGGTATGTGCCACAAATTACATTGTGCAAAAACAAAATAAAAGTAAACTAGTTGGCAGTTATCACTGAATATCATTGAATATTGGGGATACTTCGACCACCAGATTAATTTTCATTTAAATACATTTCAATTTCAAAGAAGTTCACAAAAATGAACCTTTTAATACACCTTTTTCTACAGTATTTAAGAAAGAAGGCTATGAAAGTGTGTTTGACCTAAATGTATTATATTTAGCAATTTAGACAGTGTCTACTTTTGATGGGTAAACAACACGCATTTTCTAAACACAAACATAGTTACCAATCACACACAAAAACATTAGCAAGTTTCAGAACCATATGATGGGTTAATGAAAACTATAAACATGAAACATAAGGAATACAACTGAGTGCATTTACGAAGAATAGATTTTAATGTTCTTTGTGTTTCTGGTCAAATTAACCTTGGGAGCCAAAGTAATATCACAGCTTACAGAACATTTTAATTATTTATTAGATCTGGGAAAATGGGTTAACATAAAATATGTTCTTTCACAAATGATGTGTGCAGGGTATACCTACTTGGAAATTTAGAATAAGATTGAAACATTCAATGCTGTATCTGGGATTTGAACCACCATCAATTAATCTAACAGTGGAACTATGACTCTCAGGACATAAAATGCTTAAGAAATTGTAAATCACCATTGGGATATATTACCTCAAAGTGAATTTGAGAAGGCCTTGTAGTTTACTGGGAAAAAAATCTGAGTCTTTAGGAGAATTTTATGTTATGCCAGCAGATAGCCATGGTAGCTCAGTTGGTTGGAGCAGCAAGATGGAAAGCCTAAGATCTGTGGTTCAAAGCCCAGCAATGAAAGAACATAAGGCAAACTCTGGGAAAACTAACCTCAACAAATGTAGTAGTTGTGAATTTCCCTACTAGGCATGACTTAATTACAGCCTCCTGTGTGAATAACCAAATAAAAAGCTCAAATTTTAAACTAGATAAACTATGTGCCAGATTTAGAAATGTGAGGTTAGTTGATGCATCAAAATATCATCAAGATATGTCCACCAGGCATGGCTTACATCTCAATAGTAAAGGTAAAGATCTAACTTCCAACATCAGTAAGTAACTTAATGAAATTGTGTCACAGAAACCAAAAATTGCATTACAAAATCCAGGAAACTAATTGACAGCACCATGTGCAGTAATTTTTAATGAAAAGATAAACAATGCTGTAAATGACACAGACAATATGAAGCATGCTAAAAGTAACAGAACTAGTAGATGCAACAATCTAGTAATTTTGCATCAGAATATATGCAGGCTAAGATACAAAACACTTGAACTGGTTAGCTCCTTTGATAACATTGATGAGAAACCAAACATACTCTACCTTAGTGAATATCACTTAAATAAACATGAAATTGGTCAAATCAGGGTTGAAGGTTATCAGTTAGGGACATATTTTTGCAGGGAAATGCTTCACAAAGGAGGCACATGTATATATATGTAAAAAAAAAAAATGCCTATAGCATGATAGATATTAGTAATTTCTGTGTAGAGCAAACTCTGAGGCTTGTTGCATACAACTTGAAGGGCAATTAGGAGACATTTACATAGTTTGTATACATACAACATCATCTAACAATGTCAAAGAGTTCATTAAGAAACTAGAGTGTACTTAAATTATCTATATAAACCAAATCTTGCACTCATATGTGGACATATAAATATAGATTTTCTAACAGAATTTGCAAATAAAACAGACTCAATGTCGCTATTAATGACATACAATTTATACCATACTGTGAATTTCCCAACTAGAGTTCATAATGAATCTAGCACAGCGATAGACAATATCTTCATAGGCAATGATAGAATAAACTCAACAATTTTTCCATTTATAAATGCGCTGTCAGACCATGATTCCCAAGTGCTGTGTATAAACAATATTTATGCCTCAGAATCAAAATGTCAGAAAAGAGTAAGGGAAGTGAATGATGAAAACATAAGTAAATTTAACTCATTGCTAGAATTAGAGGAGTGGATCACCATATACCGTGAAAGTGATATTAATGCTGCATCCAATTTGTTCCTAGGCATTTATATAATGCATGCTTTCCTATAAAATAAGTTAGCTCATCCACACATAAACAGCCATGGATGACGTAGGGCATCAAAATCGCTTGTAAGGAGAACAGAAATTTATACTTATTATGCAGAAATAGTAGTAATAACGAGCTAAAATCATACTATAAAAACTATTGCACAATTCTTAGTAGAGTTGTTAAAAATGCCAAGGCACACTACTATAATTCAAAGATAAAGGGATCACAAAATAAAATAAAAACCATATGGAACATAATCAAAAGTGAAACAAATTGGGCAAAAAGTAATGACAACATCACAGCCCTTGTAGTAAACAATGACAAAATTACTGACACAACTGCAATTGCAGACAGCTTTAATAATTTCTTCATAAACATAGCCACAAATCTGAACTTAAAATGCGAACACAGGAAATGCAATTAAAAGTTAAACAATGCTTTTGCTGGGAGAACATTCATTGGTTTCATCCCCATTCCCACCACATCTGGCGAGATACTGCCTACTATTAATTCAATGAAACTGAAAGACAGTGCAGGTTATGATGAAATATCAAGCAGAATAATTAAAAGCACTGCTAAAGCAATAACCATCCCTCTAGCTTATTTATGTAATCTATCACTACAATATGGAATATTTCTTGATTGGCTAAAATTCTCAATTATAAAACCTTTATATCAAAAAGGAGAAAAGACCAAAATAGATAACTATCACACAATATCTCTACTACCCAGATTATCAAAGATTTTCAAACAAATTATGTATAACTGGCTATACCAGTACCTAGAATGAAATAATATTCTAGTCCCAGAACAGTTTGGATTTAGAAAGGAAATATCAATCGATAATGTTATGTATAAATTCACTAATGGGTTATTAGAATCATTAAATGAAAGAAAACATGTAAACGGGATATTCTGCGACTTATCTAAGGCCTTTGATTGTGTAGACCACCAAATCCTGCTAAAAAAATTAGAATATTATGGCATTCAGAGAACTCCATTAAAATGGTTTCACTCATACTTAACAAACAGGATGCAAAAAGTGAAAATATCGAAACCTAATTCAAATATACCTAGTTATTCCAGGAGTAAAGTTATAAAACAAGGAGTTCCCCAAGGTTCTATTTTAAGACCACCGCTTTTCTTAGTTTTTATAAATGATGTAGCACCAAGCTTAAACAAGTTGGCACAAGTATTTCTATTTGCTGATGATACAACACTATTAATTTTGCATAAAAACTTAGACAGACTTAAAGAAACCTCACATCATGTAACAACATTAATGCAATCTTGGTTCAATGCAAATGGTATGCAGGGCCATATTTACGTAAGGGCAAACCGGGCAACTGCTCAGGGTGGCACATTTTAGGGGGCGGCAAAATTACTGGAAAGCTGCAGCAAAGAAAAACCATACACATGAAACATCAAGTTCCTTTTGATTCTATAAATTGATTGAAGAACTGAACAACAGAGTTTCTTCCTACAAGGAATTCAGTGAACCATTTATGTTTTTGACAAATCTGAAGATGCTTAGTCCACTTGAAATTCAGGAAGCATCATCCAGACTTCAGAAAGTCTACAGTTCGGATCTTGAAGATTCAGCATTTGTACTTGAATGCTTACACTTCAAAAGCTACATAGAAAAGAATGAAAATGTGTCGCACTCTCTTACACAGCTGTGCAAGATGTTAAAAGGCAACTGTCTAGAGAGTGTTTACCCAAACTTAAACATAGCTCTACAAATATACTTGAGCACTCCTGCTTCCAACTGCTCAACTGAGAAATCATTTTCTGCTCTGAGACACAAATAATTATTTAAGAACATCACAAGTGAAGGATCGTCTTAGTTATCTTGGTGTTCTTGCAATTAAATCTGACTTACCAGTGAAAATGGATTATGACGAACTCATAAACTTGCTTGCAAATGACAGGTTGGAGGAAGCCTCTTGTTATTTAAACAGTATATGTTTTGACATCTAATAGGGGCTGATGCCTCTTTAGTGAAAGTTCTTTCTATTAAGATGTTCCTACTTAAATTTTAATAACCTCACTTATGGTGTTTGCCACTCATACTTAAGTATCCAAACTAGTGAAACCATTCTCTATGTTGTGACAATTTAAGTAATATATGTATTGCAAGTTGGGAGGGGGGGGGGGTAGTAATTTTTTTTTTTTTTTGCCCAGGGGCATCAGAGGTCCTAAATTCGGGCCTGATGGTATGAAACTAAATGTTGATAAAACAAACATTGTAAAATTTACTACCATCAATGCTGAACAGCATAACTTTGCAATCAACATAAATGGAAACTCTGTTCAAGATTCAAATACTTCTAAATTTTTAGGTATACAAATCGACAAGCACCTAAATTGGAAGACCCACATAGATGAAATTATCCCTAAACTGAGCTCTGCATGCTATGCATTATGACTTCTGTCCTCCTTCAGTGATGCTCACACATTAAAATTAGCCTACTTTGCATACTTCCACTTGGTAATGAAGTATGATATACTCTTTTGGGGAGGTTCAACAAACTCAAAGAGAATTTTCATCTTACAAAAGAAGGCACTCAGAATTATATCACACTCTCATGCAAGAACATTGTGTAGAAGCATTTTCAAAAATTTGGAAATATTAACGCTTACCAGAGAATACATATATTCACTGATTACCTTTTACATAAAAAATAAAAATTACTTCACTACTAATTCTGACATCCACAATATCAACACAAGATCTAGATCTGAACTCCATGTGTCCAAAAAGGAGTGCATTACCAATGCATAAAAATATTTAATATGCTACATAATGAGTTGATGTCCTGTAATGATAAGGTACTCAAAATTAAGCTAAAGGAATATCTTCTTAAGCATTTGTGCTATAGCATTATTGAATTTAACAACATCCAATGTAATAATTAGATTATCTATGTGCTATGTAATGTAATCATATTATAAATATTGTATAACAAAGTATGATTTGAAGCTTTCCTGGCGACGAACATACTCAAGATGTTCTCAGACTTCTAGCCAGGTGTAGTGATGCATAGCCATCGACGTTTCGGGAGTGTACATCTCTCCCATCTGATCCTGAAGATGGGAGAGATGTATACTCCCAAAACGTTGATGGCATCACTACACCTGGCTAGAAGCCCAAAAACATCTTGAGTATATTGTACAACATATTGACATGTTCCACATCCTGTTGTGTAGGATCTACGGAATGCAAAATAAATGTAAATGTAAATACCTCCTCTACTTAGTAGTAGAGAAAATAACAAGGTAGCTGTCAAAAGTGAGTAAGACTGGCTCTGTGATCTGGTGGTTAGCATGCTAGCTTCCAAATCCAGAGGTCCCAGATTTGATTCCCAGCTGGAGGATGGGAAGTTTTCTTTAATGACGATCATTTCCCATTCTCCTTTAGAGTCTGGAAGTATGAGTGAGGGAGTAAGCATGTGCATGTGCATCTGTGCTGTGACAGGATACATCAGCCTAACAACAAAAATAATAATATGAATAACCATGTATGTCAGCAATATTCATCAAAACCATTTATTTAAGAGGTAGGGAAACACTTGCAAGGGCTTGTAATGTTCAGGAAAAAACAGCTATTAATGCAAGGTCGCCAAACAATACAAAGCCACATCCAGAAGCTTTAGAATCTTCTGCCCATTTAATCGGGATGTGTGTTCACTCAGCATGAACTCCTTGAAAGATGCATTTTGAGACAAGAATTACCCCTTTGGTGGACATTTGGGAATCATAGAATTAAGATAGATTTCTACCAATAAGAATCCCAAAAAGCCGATAGGAGGTGGAAAACAAAGGGAGGATGTTTCAAACAAAACTAAGATATGCATCGAAATAGCTCTCAGATACACAATTTCTGCAGATGCCCTGCTCGGTAAAGTGAGGGTTAAAATATTCAACAAGATAAGTTCATAAGTTCAAAGGGGCAATAATTGGGAATGTCAACAACACCAGTAAGCAGAAACATGCAATGGATGTATATTGTTACTAAAGAGAAAATATAATTGTAAATATCAATGTTAATGTGGCAAGGAAAATAAATTTTTTGCAGCATAAAGAAAAACTTCAGTGTTAGTTATTTTATAATTGAGCCACTCTAATCGCCCACAAGATCAAAGTCATCGCTGAGGCACACTTACTTTAACATAATTATGTCCAACCTCCATGAACAGCACGTACATTTAATAGAGATAACACATCCTGATGGCTAAATTGTCTTTGGCAACCAAAGGGGAGAAAAAAGTGAGAAGGATTGTTCTAATGAATCTTAATTCAGATTGATGTATGAACAGCCGGTGTCCTGAATATTAGTTTTGTTTCTTTTGAGCTTGTAGGCCGTGGTCTAGAAGGCATTGTAGATACCAATGTTTCGCCTAGTACTGTCCTTTGCATCTTCAGGGTAAGATGATCCGTTGTCTGCGCTGGTCAGAGTTCAAATGTGGAACGACTGTTGGCAATCTTATATAGTAGGGGTGGGCTGGGCATTGTTGTGCAGACTAAGGGGATGATTGGCTCACATTGGTTGGCGGGCCAGGTGTAGTCAGGATTTTATTAGAGCTGTTGTGTGTGTCTTCAGATTGTTTTTGAAATTTTCAGGCAAGTTAATGAGATTGGAATGGAACTATTTAATAGCATTATAGTCATGAACTTCCCTCTATGGATTAGAAGCAGCAGTTTTATTGAGTTTTTTTATATAATCATTATCAATTATTTTACACAGGCATTTCAATTTTCATTCTCGTTTCATCCTGAGGCTTTTTGTAGAAATTGAATACTATTGTGAATTTTGAAAATCTCTGTTTATCATTGTTCTCAAATACAAGGAAGAAAGAAAAAACAAAAAGCTGTAAGTGCAGGTGGCTACAGGAAGTTTAAACCTACAAAGGAAAGACCAGGTAGGAAAGTTTGGGCATTACTGTTATACCATATATGAACAGTTAACAATCAAAGAAGTTACTCCTATTTTTTTGTCATTTTGCCTTCATTTACATATGAAATAAGTTGTCTTTACTGTTTAAGATGTTAAGATTGTTAAGCTATATTAAGGTTATGGAGCATTGACAATAACACGTATGTAACTATACCGGGTGGAAGGGAAGTCATTACATTAATTTAAACTACTGGTAGATCTCGGTATTTGGAACACGTTTTGTATCTTATGTTTCTCTCTCTGACCATTTCCTATGGAGATATTTTAGTTTTGTCGAAAACAATCTGGCAACACTGCACATTGTGTGGTTGGTCACTTTCTCCAGGTCAGTAAATAAACAAACAGCATAACGGTGCGTTCTGAAAACAAACTCATACCCTGTCATGCCCTTCAGTGTTTACTGTGCAGTGTAGGCCAATCACAAGCGTTAGCTCCCAAAGAAAGCGAAAGTGCCCAACATGTTTACATTCACAAACTAGGTCAATTACCTGACCAACCTCAATGCAATGTTGTCGACTTACCTAATGTCTGAGAGAGCAGATTGGAGTATTCCTTCACATCTTTTACATGATTTATTATTTCGAAACCTGTGTGATGTCTCATAGTTACTACTGAAGCTATGTCAGAAATAAGTTACTCTATGCATCTTACAAGTAAAAAACTGTCATCTTCGTACATTCTTGTGGAATTACACATTCAATTGGGATAAAAAACTATTTATTTTTTCGAAATCAGCTGATCAAAGAATAAAATGCCATTAGGCTTTTTTTTTGTAATGTTTCTATGAAGCACACATTAGAAGGAATGTAATGACTTCCCTTCCACATAAGCATGACATACAGAAGTACCCTGTTTATCCAGCTATCATTAATCAGGATTTCCAGTTTATTGGGGCTGATTTTTGCTTACTTTTCATCATGAAAATATGTGCATTCTTTGTTTAAGTTCTATGAATCTATATGGTTGTAATGTTGACACCACAGGTAGATAGAGAACACCAATCAGTCACACTTTTCGAGCTGACAATAAGAACCGTTACTATGGATATTGTCACAGAAAAATAAAACTGTTAGAGCAACTGTGTGGGAGGAATGTGCTGAGAAACTTTCAGCTTTTATAAAATAAGGAAGGTCTGGCAGTCATGGGCTCTTAAACTATGTGTGAGATTGTTTCATTAGTTTTCATGATAGTCCTGATAGCTATTGTAGACATTGCATTTACTCACGTTTTAAAGTTTTAAATGGAGGTTCCAGTACCAGCAAATGTTCAGACTGCAATATTGAGCAAACAGTCCCCCTTCCCCTGATATTATAAAGCAAGATTCAGTATATAGAGATTTAATAGTGACAAATTATTTATTAAACCCATCACACATCCAATAAATAACAATTTGCAGGCAGACAAGTATCATGCTATTAAGTTATGGCAAACTTTAGATACAGGGCACACTGCTTGGGTGGAAACTCCATTTGGACTTTAAATCAACAAAAATTGCTGGTGCTACTGTTGGCACTATTTACATTGTTGTTTCCCATCAGCAGCTTTTAGACGGCGACTTTCAAGCCTCCATAGTTGGTATACATTAAATGTCAGCAGTCACGCAAAAAGCTCCACTAACCTTTAATTTAAACTCATGCGGATAGTACAGCAAAAGAAAAGCAATTATTCAAACAACTCGATACATCTTCAGAAAATCAGATGTCATGTATGGCAACACTTCTGTTCATTATAAATTGCCACGTGGTTTCATGTGGTGAACCACTTGTTTAAACATAATTAGTATTTGAATTACAACTGGTAAAAGATATGGAAGAAGAAAATACACCAGAAGTATATTCCAAAGACTTGCCCCATTATACATTAGCACTCCACTCTTACTAATAAAGTCCCAGACCACACACTTGCCAGCATGATCAACCCATGCAAAGAGGAACTAACAGTCCCTTACATATGTGGAACATGTATTAAACTCTGAAAGGTTTAATAAGTGTGAGCCCTGAAGTATTTCCAAAGCACAATGGACACAATTACAAGAAGTTAAACTATAAAATAATTAACAACAATAACATGGGCATCGTGAAGAGGGAGCAAGGGGATGCAGGGGGCAAGGGGACAAGGGGGGCAAGGGGGCCGCATTCCCCCCTGGAGGTTAATGAACTTAATGTGCTGACATTAAGCTATTATTTTAACTATTATGTAAAGAGCAATTTTTATTCAGCACAAATTAATACGGTTATCCGCAACAAATACTACAACTTTTAACAACAAAATAATGAATTAATATTATCTGATTGCAAACTTCTAACATGTGGTCTCCACCTGGAAAAAGTCTGCCGACATTCATGAACAATAACTCTGAAATGCTTCCAAAAATATAACGCTGGCAATTACAAGTGGTGTAAACTATGCAAAACATGAACAATATACAGTGTCATTACTATAAACAAGACCAATAGTAAGAGGCTATACAGGATTTAACTTGTACATTAGTTCCCTTGAATAATGTGACCTCAACAAATTTGGCTGTCAAAAACATACCAGTAATCATGAAATGTTAGTCTACTCTTGGTAAATACAAGAATCATCCCAGGAAAGATTGTAATCAGACTTGAAACTCGACAAGTCATGCTATGCCATAAAGGAACTCAGCATATCACCAGGCTGTAACTGCTAGTTTCAGAATGATTATCAACTATCCTCTAACACCAAAAATAAAGTGTCTAATCAGAGTTATACTTTCATCATAAAAATTTAAAGAGGCATACTTACTCGTATAAAAAAGTACACCATAAAAAATATATTGAAGGCTAAATCTATCTGCTGCGTGATGTTGTTACTCCATTTTTGACATCTCTCCACCTCCTCACTGAAAATGAAACAAAAGGCATTTAGTTTAAAGGTGTTCCATTAGAAGTTTGCCATTTTGAAGGTGTAAATCCCATCACGCTCCCATTACCAAGTAAACAAGCTGAAGGTCAAGTACTACTCTAACCTATAGTTCCTTGTTGGTTTTGTTTAGCTTGTCATCTTGTGAAAAAAGAGCAGAAAGGTTGGCAATTACATATAAAATAAAAAATTATCTTTTCTTCAGTAATATAAGTAATAAATATCCTCAGGGTATAAGCTGTTAGAATTTATTGTTAGGAATTTTACAGGTTTTAAAAGCATACAAGCATTAAACTATACTTAAAGTCTTCTTAGCTCTGAACTAGAATATGCATCAGTTGCTCCTGTACAATGATGTATAAGTCATCAGCAAAACTTCAAAATAAATGTCATATTACAGAGAGCATGGTCATAATCCTGTTTATCCTTCCTATGTGCAAAACAACTATTTCCCATTTATGATCATATGAGCTCAGCAATTTTAGGGCTATGTTTATGTTATATTTATTCATTTAGTTGCCTATGTTCTCAACTAAAAAGTTCATTTCGCTTCCAAGTTCCTAAATATACCAATATACCAATATAAAAACAGACATACCTACTAATAATATAACATTGAAATGCAAAAATAGTCTGGAAACAGACCCCAAAGCTATTGCAGATATTTTGAATGACTATTTTGTTAATGTAGCAAATAGGCAACATCTTTCAAGTCACAATTATAGTAATAGTAATTCATGTTTAATCACTTCAACCATTTATTTGAGACCTACATGCCAAAATGAAGTTTTTAAAGTAATAAGCATGCTTAAAACAAAGTTTTCCTGTAGCATTGACAACATCCCTGATGCTGTCATCAAAAAATCTGCTTATTATATAACCTCACCTCTGGCTGATATATGCAACACATCCTTTGAACAAGCAGAATTCCCTTGGGCACTAAAGACTGCAAGAGTAAAACCTCTATATAAAAAGGGTAAGAAAGGGAAACTGGAAAATTATAGGCCAATCTCTCTACTATCTGACTCTGGTGAGATGCTTGAAAAAATATTCTATAGAAGATTGCTTAGTTTCCTTGAGAAAAATTACATATCTCACACACAACATGGTCTTAGGAAAATTAAGTCCACAGAAATAGCTCTCTTTACTTTAGTGAACAATGCATTAAAGAATTTGGATGAGAAAAAAAATATATATGTGGAGTATTTTTTGACCTTTCTAAGCCATTTGATGTTTGATGTTTAGTAAATTTGAGAGAATGGGTATTAGAGGACATGCACTTAAATGGGTTCAATCATATCTCAAGGATAGAAAGTAGTTAGTAGAAATTTTAAATGAAAATGGAAGTCATATACATCAGCATTACTCAAATGAGCTAGTCATAAAGAGTGGAGTACCTCAGGGACCTATCCTAGGACCAATCTTATTCTTACTTTTTGTGAATGATTTGAAATCAAATGATTCATCGGGTAGTATTACTCAGTATGCTGATGATATGAATATATTACTAGTAAGTAACACTTTAGTCAATTTGAAAACTGTAGCAGAAGAAAAAATACACGATATTTCCTGCTGGTTCGAAAACAATAACCTCGTAGTAAATACAGAGAAAACAGTAGCAATGCATTTTTACCTTCACCCTTCAAAACTATCTAGCACCCACGATTTCAACATAACACTTTCTGGTAAAGCCCTTTTAAATGAAAGTGCAACAAAGTAGTTAGGTGTTTGGTTACAAAATAATCTTAAATGGGATAAGCATGTTGAAATGTTAATAGGAAAATTGTGCTCCTCTTGTTATAATTTTAGGCACTTAGTACAATTGGCATCAATAGAAACATTGAGGAGTGTATATTTCACATGTGTACATTCAATTAAAGTATGGTATTTGAGTTTGGGGAAATTCACCACCTTGTAAAAAATTATTTGTTATGCAAAAATAAATATAAAGAATTATTACAAAAACATAACAAATCTTCCTGTAAACCTATTTTAAAACAGTATCAAATTCTTCCGTTATGTTGTATATATATACACGAATCACTGGTATTTATCAAACAAAATCTAGCAGAAAACAGAAACCTTACTCTCAACTCAGATATACATGGTTATAATACAAGGCAAAATAGCAACCTGCACTAAACTAGAGCTAGTACAACTTTTCAAACTGTCCCTACTGATTTTCTAATTTTTTTTCTAGATTTTATCTTATTGCAAGACTGCAATAACTCTGCAGCCCCTCAATGAACATCATCTGTGAGCCTATGCCTTCCACCAATTGAGGAGCGTTTTTTCAAAACTCGATAGATGCAAAATTTTACGAAATTGAGTTATATATAGTATCGGCATAATTTTCACTTTCTGCATCATTCTGTGAAATCAGATTTTGCAAAATTCGATTCTTTTCCTGTGTAGAAGGTAGGGAATATTAGTAGTATTCTCAAAACTCGATAGATGCACTTGCTCAGTTACAGAAAAGGCCAATAGATACAATTTAATGATTTTATGATCCAGAGTGTAGCAACCTGAATTCTATGAAACACAAGTTGGCATTGACTGCCATCTCACTGTTGCGATTCTTGGAATTCTCAATCATTTCTGCAAGCTTTGTACACTGCTACATCGTTGGCAATAACTGCGAACTCAGGTTGTACGCTTGGATTTCACATTCATGTCTGCAAACTTCTTTTTTGTTCCATTTATATCCCGTCTTTAACTGCAGAGGTCATATCGGCGGCCTTGCCTATTGGCAATGGTGTTACTCGTTTAACAGTGGGGTTTTCAGTTTTTGGGGGTTTTTATATGTTGAATTCACACACACATTCACACCTTCATTCACACTTCCAGACTCAGGGAAGGATGAGGAAAAATCTTGGCTGCAGAAAAATTCCTACTCCCCCTGCCTGGAATCGAACCCGGGACTCCTTGAACAGCAGGCAGGTGCTTCTGCAAGCTTTGTTATACTTAAATGGCATTTTTATTCTTATTTGAGACTGTGGATTTCACCAACACCTTTCCATGCTCAACAAAATAGATCAAGATAAATTCCTTATGAAATATATGAGTATTACATCTCCTAATCGCAGAGTGGTGAATAAAGAGGCTGCAAATAGAAAGCAGACTGTTAGCATTAAATACAGTATGAGAAGTAATGATGGCCAAGTATTGTCAGTATGTGCTACAAGATTATCTCTCCTGACTGGAAAATTTCACTTATCTGGGAATGCGCCAAAGGAAACCAGAGGAGGTGACAGAGCAGGAATATTACAGAAGGGCATTACTGCTGCTATGAAGGAAGACATTATCAAGTACAGATGTAGAAAAAGTCACTATGGAAGAGCAAAATCAAGGAGAGAATATTTACCTCCAGAACTTAATATCAGAAAAATGTGGACCAACTTTTGCAACAAAAGAAGATTAAGAAATCTACCAGTCTGCTCATTGTCAAAATATAAAAACATATTTTACAACTTCTTCAATCTTTCGTTCTGCACACCACACACTGACACATGCTCAACCTGCAAAATGGGACAGATGAAGATTAAGACAGAGGCAGATGTGGAAAAGAGAAACGAACTAAGAACTATGTACAGACTGCACAAGCACTAATAAAGGTTAAAGCTTACTTATTCATATTGTTTGAAATGTCTTTGTGTGTATTCAATATGTTTGTTACATAAATAAAACAAAATACATTGTTATTGTGAATGTAGCAGTACTTAGTTTCTAAGTTTATACCTAATAAAATAATCCTTATAAACATTAATATGTTGGTTGTATAGTACATTATGCATTATAAAAAGGTGAAAATAAATAAAAAAATTATTATGTAAATAAAAAGCAACAAAAACAATAAATGACTAAAATAACAAAACTTCATGTGTTAATTTCTCACTCATGCAGAAAAGTTAATCAGCATCTATTGGTTTTTGAAAAAACTCTGCATTTTCAAACCCCAAATTTGCTCTAGTTAAACTATGCTATTTGTTTCTTTTCAAATTCAGTGAAACAGTATCAGGAAGGAGAATTGAATGATTAATATAATTGCTGTGCTAACCAATTAGTATTGCCAAGAAACAGAAAAGAAAATTTTTCTCAGAAACGTATTTTGTGCATCTATCGAGTTTTGAAGAAAACGTTCCTCAATTGAC
Organism: Tenodera sinensis; assembly: GCA_030765045.1. Lineage (NCBI taxonomy): Eukaryota > Metazoa > Arthropoda > Insecta > Mantodea > Mantidae > Tenodera > Tenodera sinensis. The sequence goes on along the minus strand of CM060962.1, from coordinate 286,023,929 downwards.
TTTCCATAACTAAGAACTTTTCCCCTCGAAGAAATCTTCAATTTTCTTAGTCCACAACTCATCCTCTTCCATGGGAGTCGTGAAGGGGGGACTGCGGTCCCCCTTGGAAATTAATTAATTTAATGTGCAGTCAATTACTATTAAACTATTATTTTAATTTTGATGTAAACAGCAATTTTACCTCAGAATACTCGTACAAAAGAGACACTCAATTGTTTCACAGTGCCTGTGTTACAAATGAGCTTGACAGTGACATTCACATTTTAATGTACCTATATAAGGAATGCATTATTTTAAATTAGTAGCTGTATATCTTTACTAATTATTGTCCTCAACAATACTTTCGTACCAATAGCTATAAATGTTTATTTATTATACTCAACAGTGATTTCGGTATTACCTAATAAAGTTATTAATAAGTGACCTGCAATTATATTTGCAGCTAATCGAATACGGCCGCAACGTGATTATAACATTTTTATTTTTGTACATACAGTGTAAGTCCATGAGCACTCTTATCGAGAGAAATTTAAAACACGAAACCTGTAATATAATAATGTAATCAAATTAATAATGAACAAGGGACTTATTGTATAGTCGGCTTTCCAGTCTCTCACAAAGTGACCGCTTTATTTATGTGCCAAGCTACCGTAAAGCTAGTTTCAAAGAAGCCGAACTGGAAACGCAAAGAGCGGCCCAACTTTACACAGTATTGCCAACTATTTCTCGTTATACTGTTTGCATGCTGTGTAAACGTACATACTGCAGTATACAGTGAAGGCATGAGTAACACGCACATTCGCTTCTCACCAAAGTGACCCGGGTTCAATCCCAGGCAACCGCATGTGAGATTTGTAATGGACGAAGCGGCGCTGGGGTGGGTTTCCTCCGGGTTCTCCGGTTTCTCCCGCCACCTCATTCCACCGGTGCTCCATCTTCATTCCATGCATCATCAGTGTCACCGCCTGCGGTGCCGTATGTAGTAAAAGCGGGCGTTAAACACAAAAAAAAAAAAAAAAAAAAAAAAAAAAAAAAAAAAAAAAAAAACACGCACACGTGTGTAAGTTATGACAGCAAATACCTACTATAAATGTGTTTTATAGTTTTTGACAACAGAATAATTCTGTGGCAGCAGTTCCACACAAGGTAAGCAGAGGCTCCACAGATATGAGCAGTTCCTTTGCAACACAGCAAGGTAACTAGAGAAGGACATTAATGTTACACTAATTTAATGTTTTAGTTATGCTTCATGTTTGCAGATTACTGCACGTCCGTGGTATCTTCTCCATTCAGGTTTCTTATTTACTATCACGGCGAAGCAATTTCCGTCAAATAGATACTGTGAACTAAGCTCGCGGTCATGTTGCATAATAAGGACGATATTGCAATGCCAATATTTCAACTGCTCACGCCTGACACGCGACCACCACGTGCCTTGCCTGACGTAATGGGAAGGTCAGGGGATCCAAGCCCTGACCGAATGGAATAGAAATCGACTGTAGCTTCTGCCAGAAGTTTGAAATATCTATTGATGGAGATGTCTCCGGTTCTGCTGCGCCGGAAAAAAATACAGATACTAGAAAGAGACTAGAAAAAGACAAGAAAAAGATACTAAAACCCATTCTGCCGTTTTAACTGGTTCACCTATGAGGAAAGTTTTACAAGATAAATAAATAAAGCTTCAAAAGCAACATATAAAAACAGAAATCTACAGACAAGTCGAGTTATATGCACAGGTAGGCCTAAACGAAAACAAGATGGATAGAACACTATTGTGAAGGCTAGGCCAGTTAAAATGGCAAGCAGAAAAAAATAGATGATTCAACTGAGGCTGTAGTTGTGGATGGATGAAACAAAACTGTGTGGTGACAGGGTCGATACAAACATGGAAATGTGTATAATATCTGGAGAATTTGGTGACAATGAACTTCGGTTTAGACGTGTGAGTTGTACTAAGTGGGTGCATAAAGAACGTAGTGGCTATGACGGTCCAGAAGGATATGTTTGTGATTTTTGTAACAATGAAATACATTTTTCATGTAATTGTTCATAGCGAAAGAAAGAAAATGCTTAAATACATTTTAAACATATTCTCACTCTCTTTACAGTTAGACCCGCGTGAAGTCTACAGTACTGGATATTGTAAACTGAGTTGTATTATTTATCTGTAGTAATGCCTTATGTGTATTTACTCTTTGTACATATTAATTACAGTTCTCATGCTCTTCAAGCAAATTAAAAGCCTATTCGTACAGTATTGTTGTATATCACGCAGTTGCCCCATGGATATTGTGCCATTAACCCGGGTACCGGGGCAATTCCGCCACTTAGCATGTCACTTGGCATTCATTTGGTTACAGCCGTCAGACTATCATTCTTTTACAATAGTTATATTATTTTGTGAAAAGGAATAACTGAAGTTAAATATGCATAATCTTATAATTTTGGGCACTGGCATATCCTGGAAAAATGAATACCCTTTAAGGTGGTGCTATTACCTCGGCCTCTCCTACCTACCTCTATCAATATACATTTTCTAGACAATGGCTAGTCTCAAAACACCGGTACATATTCATGTTCTGTAGCAAAATTACTTTATGAAAGAGTTTAACTAGAGAGTATAGTCCTTAAGCTTACCTCGAGGCGTCAATGAAGTATATCATTAACGATGCGATACTGAGAATGAACACCAGCACAACCTGAAAACAAACACAAACTTTGTAGTAATAATTTTTCAAAACAAAAATATATTTGGAAAATTAAACCACTAATTATACCAAAATCTGTGGTAATATATTTTATCCACATTACTGCACATCACAAAAAGTATCCTTATATTCTTACATCTGCCCTTCTCCACTTTATAATATAACAATGATTCCATTTAGTGACTAGTTTTGCCCTCCTTTTTTTAGAATAACGGATATAATGTAGACAGTGAGAGAATGATTCATAATATAACTTGAATCAGTTAACAATACTGCAATTTATGGACTTGCAAGTCAGCTGTGTCAGCAGTACTCTTGTTACATACGAATTACGATAGTCATCATTGACGCTTTCAGATAGCCGGCAACAGGGGGAGCTTTGTGATTTTCACGGCGTCTATGCCAAAAAAAGATGCCGACACTGACATTCCAACCACGCGAGGTGGCACCACGGCAGCGTGTGTGACTCGCATTTGGGAGGTCGGGTTCGATCCCCGTCGACCGACCACTTTGACTTGGGGTTTTTCGTGGTTTTCCCTTGTCACTAGGCGAATGCTGGAGTGGATTCTCTTCTCCACAGATTTCTTTCCCTTCATTTATAATTTCCCTCCCTTTTCATCTTTCAAGTTTGCTTAGTAGGGCGGTACGTTTCAGCGGATGCGGACAGATGGCATAGATGCTTGCGCTCTGGAAAGCCATCCCTGGCCCCTCCTGGAAATTGTCGTCCAGACCGCTAGGGTTGCCCTCTCCCGGTAGGAAACAATTCGGTTGTACGCCAGGTGTCAATATCTGTATCTGTTAGGGACCTCTGTGCGTCTATGGTCTTCGCTGGCTCCTCTTTCTGACAAGCCTATGGTCTCACTTCGCCTCATCCTTTCCCCCTGGGGAGCTGGTAGCCCACAAAAGATCCATGGCGGGGTCGCAGTGGGTCCAGGTGTCCCCCCTCCGTTTCACATACACACACACACACACACACACACACACACACACACACACACACACACACACACACACACACACTGCACTTGTGCTGTATCCCTCTCCCGGTAGGACTTTCTCCAAATTGAACTATATTAAAAGTCTGTATCGCAATAGGTTACGCGATGATCACTTGGTGTATCTTCTAAGGCTATGCACTTCGACTTTGTCGCTAAATATTGATTTTCTCAAATGTAAGCAGTACCAAAGTTTCGCCCGATATGACACAATGTTGGAGAACGTTAATTCAAAACGTACCAAAGAAGTCACTAATGAACAGATGTTTATACATAAGATTGGAAAGTGCTTTCGTAAATCAAATGCAACGTTCATATATTCAAACCGCCACTGCAACACAATGTACGGCTGGGGGTTGCAGAGTGTCAAAGTCCGCGTATAGTGGAAGGAGGTACATCCAACCTCCCCTCTTTCGCAAACGTTGGACATATTTAGATATGAATCGATTCCTACTGGATGAAAACGGGGCAGCGACGAACTCTACTCCAGCCAATGTAGGATGTGACCGGGCGGTCATCCAGTAGGTATTCTGGTTACCAGTTACTTATATTGCTGGATTTCAGTAACTATGAATTGACTTTTTGGAATTTATTCGCTTACGTTTTACATTGTATTATATACATATAATCACTGCAATTTATTTCATCCACTTGATTTCCTTTTAGTGTTTTTCATTTATTTTAGTTGTTGGGCAGACCTCTTCACATAGCAAGCAAGGAAACAATGGACGAGGCAGGCGAGGAACAGGAACCAGTGGAAAAAACTAGCAAAAAGACAACTCGTAGAGGGCAGAACAAGATCGAGTGCAACAAAACTAGTGAAGTGTCAGTGAACAAACCGAAGTGGAAAAAGAAGCGCCAGGGAACAAATGTGTTCTTTAGGAGTAGAGGATACTTGAGCTGCCCTGCCCTTGGCAGGAGGCCCTAGCCCTTAAGGGATGTTATACTTATTTGTAAAAACATGTAGGCATTATAAAAAATTATGTGCTAAATAAATTTTAAAGTCTGCCATATATGTTCTGGTATAGGTAACTACATGCCGAGACATTGTGTTACATTTTCATTCTATTTTTTTTTTTTTTTTTTTTTTTTTTGCGCCCAGAACAAAAAAGGCGAACCCTAGCAACACACCGGGTGGGGGACATTTTTATGTCCACCTTCTGTAATTTTCTTGTAGGTATAAGGAAAATATGGGAATACAGTAGACTCTAAGTAATAGTAAAATTATTAAGAACTGGTTGCTATGTGATGTCTTTGAATTTCCGTTGTCTTTGCAAAAACACTAATATATTTATATTTAAGAAGCGTATAAGTACTGGCAAATTGAAACAAATGAAGAATATAGCTAAAATGGTTCACTCAAAACAAAAGAAAAGTATCTTACATATATTGTATATTTTAGCGAGATGCACATTTTATATTTAGTAAGATTTTTTCTGTCTCCTACTGTTTAAAATTTATCCAAGTCATGCAGAATGAAGGGGTATTCTGAGGACATTCAAGGTATGACTCACAAATTGCCATGGAATCGCCTGTTTGTGTCTGTCACTGGATACTGACAGTTTATTATTCTACACGCCGCAGGCACTACCTAACCAACCCTCTGACTGAAAGAGGAGGTGGTGTTGTAGCTGACAATTACGTAAGTGTCTCCGAACATCGCTGGTTTACGATTCATGGCCTTGACATACGACATCCTAATACGTATTCCTGTTCGATTTAAAAGGCTTCCAAAATATGCTCCAAACTGCTAACGAAATAATAAAACGTCACCTCTTTGGAATTATTCGGAAAGTTTTCAATGGAATTATTTTAACCGTTAGGTACGTTGAACTACCTCCCTATATGGTTCTAAAACAGCTGGAGGTATTTGCAAACTTTTTCAGCTTTGCAAGTTGGTACTTGCTTTCAAGCGCTGTTGTTGATATGATGATTTATTATCATTATTATCATCATTGTTACTATCATCAGTATTATCATCATAATCATTATTACCAACAGTGGTATAACTTTGAGCTTACAACCGTTCAAACCGTGGTATACTTTGCTAAAAGTGCAAAAATGCCTTCAAGTGTTTTTTCAATTATCTTGTAATTATTTATTCGTCAATTTCATGTTTGACTTTAATTGTGTTGAAGATCACAAAGGTGATCTGCATTTTTATCTCAGTTACCGCAAAGACAACTTTTTAAACTGAATAAAATGTAATAAGGGCCGAAGACGTGTAAGAATTTAAAAGTTCTAAACTATCGAAACATTAATATTAAAGTTAGAACATCTACCGATGTCGAAAACATTTTAAAATGTCTGGAAATGTACAATAGTGTGGGAACCACGAACATCATTTGGTAAAATGTAAAGGGGTTGTAAAATTATGAACAATTATTTAGAAGCTTTCTTTCTTAATAATTTCAAAGTATATTAAGTAAGGAACTATTCTCGATAATAAATAATTTCTTTGTAACATCATACCGTATATTAAGTTAAGAATGATAATATAACAGAAGTGTTTGCGCTTCACCAACTGCTAAGGTATCTTCAAACTAGGCATTGTTTTATTCGACATCCCACTGTAGATGTGGACGACATACTTCAGTTACTGTTTTATAAATATACACGTTCTTAAGTGGTTGATTTTTAGATTTATTTTTAGCTTCTGCTCTTTTATTATTCGCTAGTATGGTCAAACCAAATCCAGCGCAAGGTTATCTTATTCCTTAGACAAAATCACTGGCAACTCGCAGTCGCTCGCGATTTTTTTCCGGAATAACACAACCTATTGTTACATTGTTTATGATAATTTAAATTTTATATTAGATATGTGTTATATTAGAATGTGAAACAAACGTTCCTTATTCCACATTTGGTTAATGATATGCCACAGAACATATCAACGTTTTTTATATTTATCTTTAACATATGGCATGTTAATCAAAATTAGTTATTTTTCAGAAAATAAAAAATAACGAAAAAATATCCAGATAAAGAGCAGCTTGGGGAAGGTCTTCTTGAAAAGTTTGTTTTGCAGCCTTAGAAGATGCTGAACTTAAATACCAAATTTGGTATTCATCTAACATTTCGTTTTTGAGTTAAGTTGTTGAGACACATACACATAGACAGAGTTCTAAAATCGTTCTTATTCAAAGGTGTATTTCCAGTAAAATCTCCATATAGAATTTTTGAGTGAAATTAATGCCTCTTCTATTTAATATAGATAAATACTATAAAAATAAACCTGAAAGAAAAATAAAGAGAAAGACTAGAGCTGCAGATTCTGCTGAATATTTATATTAAGCTTAAATATGAATAGTTCACTGAATGTCCACGAAATAATAATGAATAGAAAAACTCATAGACTGTTAGACTAAAGATTTTTAATCTCCCTTCTTTAAAACTCAGTGCATCTCTTTTGTTCATTTACTACAGTGAGTGGCGTATCATCATACTATTGTTTCCCTCTCTTATCTTCCGGCTATAATTATTTCCACTTCAGTATTTCTAAGCTTGGTGCAGATGGTGTGAAGAAATATTGGAATGTAATATCTTTTCTTCTGCTTATGAAAAGGGTCTATGCATCTATATTGGCTCTACGTTTCTCCGTAGAGATGTTCTGGCAGATGGTGGTTACTTGGGCTGTCTGCTGCAGTTGGAGCGATGAAATATCGCCGTGCTTATGCGGCAACCTGTTCGGCTCTGCTGTTTGGAGGGGTAGTTTCACTTCAGGCGTAAAGCAAGCCCTTAGTGCGTGAACTGCAGACAATGAAAGAAAGTGCACTGCATTGTGCATCCAAGGTTCGCAGAATGAAGCTTCACAAAATATAACATGTATATGGTAACCTCTTATAAGAGTACCAAGCTTTCCTTTTTACACAAATAAACATGATTTTGTCCTGTGTCCGTAACGCATTAATAGCATTCTTCATCTGACATGACTTTTTACTTTCTCTACTACGGGGAACTACCGTATTTGACCCAAAAATGTTGATATCGACATTTCACTGGAAATATATATTTTTAGAAAAAGTTCCGAATGTGTTTGTGTTTGTCTGTGAACAGCATAACTCAAAAATTAAAAGTCGGTTAAAAACCAAAGTTAGTATGTAAGTTTAAAATATTTTAAGGATGCGACACTAAGATTTTGAAGAAAATTCCTTCTTTTCCTGATTACCCTCCCCTTATGTAGGACATACACCCGTAGGACTTACAAGCCAGTGCGTAGGGTCAGACGCCTTTCGGGGAGCACAGGAACCTATGGACCGGACAGAGTGAAGACCTGGAAGCGGATGGTCAGCCAAGCACCAGGTATGATAGTGAGGAAGAGGTTGATATGAAATGCAGGCGAAATCGATTGGAAAGGTGATAATGGAGCAATTGGTGGAATGAATGGTGGGGGAAATCTGAGAACCCGGAGAAAACCCGCCCTGACGCCGCTTAGGAAGAAAATTCCTCCACCCTAAACTACCCATTACATGGACAATTTTTAGAAAATTTATTATCTCAAAAATGACTACTTTGATTAAAATGCCAACTGTTAAAGATATTTTTATGGCAAATTAAATTTGTATTTTGAATTTTCTCGATATAGCCCATGTAGTCCTGTTTACTCTTGATGACTTTTGGATAACTGGTAAACCGTAAGAGATAGACCAAATCTCACGATACAAAAAATGTCGATCTCCATAAATCACACAAGTTATGTCAATATGCATTATTTGTGGAGTGAACCATCTGTTTGGCCGTGCAAAGAGAACTTAGTTTTGAAGCTTTAAAAGATTTGACTATCGCGCAAAGTCTACTATGTTCCCATAATCCCCTTGCATCTATAAGAAAATAATCAGTAAGAAAATTTCTGCAAATGTTTATTTCGACTAACATGAAGATCAAGGAATAAGAGTTTTAAGAATGGTTAATACAAGAGTAGAGAAAGTCATGCGAGTGCAACACATCACATTTTTACTTTCTCTGCCTTGCACATAGTAGGAAGACAATGTATTGCATTCGTCCAAAAATGTGATATTTCACCAGAAATACATGTTTTAAGACCCCATTAATAAAAAATTGAAAAAGAAGTCCACGCGCAAGTGTGGTGAGTTGTTGTTGTTGTTGTAGTGTTTAACGCCCGCTTTTACTACTACGGCACCGCAGGCGGTGGCACTGATGATACATGAAGATGGAGCACCGGTGGAATGAGATGGCGGGGGAAACCGGAGTACCCGGAGAAAACCCGCCCTGACGCCGCTTCGTCCACCACGAATACCACATGCGGGTCCCTGGGATCGAACCCGGGCCGCCTAGGTGGTAGGCGAGCGCGCTAACCGCTCGGCCACGGCGCCGCCAGTGTGGTCAGTGTGCATGTGTGTGCACGCGGGCGTGTGTGTGTAGTTTGTTAGTAACATAACTCGAAAACGGATTGTCAGTTAAATACCTAACTTTTTATTAATGTTTGGCATCTTCTACGGTTGCAAAACGAAGATTTTGATAAACATCCCCCACCCCAAACTACCTTTTACACAGAATTTTTTTTTTTTAAATGTTGATTTTCTCAAAAATGGGCTTAATGATTTGCATTAAAATGCTATATGTTCAAAATATTTTCATGGCAAATCAAATGTAGGCATGTCTTTAATTTTCCAGGAACAGGCTCTTAAGTCCTCTTTATTCTGAATTACTTTTACATAAATGGTGAAGTGTACGAGATACACAAAATCTTACTGTACAAGATTGTACATCTCGTTAAAGAACACAATTTATGTCAATTACATTTCTTTGTGAAATTAACTATTTCTAAGATACTCCTTGTTACTAGTTTCAATTTCCAAATTCGTATTATTTTTCTAAAATGGGAAGTCGTTATTCTTCTATTTCACGTAATCATGCAAAAAGAAAGAATTTCAAGGCAATCATAGCAACCAGTTCTGAAAAGGTTTGACTATCACTTAAGTCTACCATATTCTGCTATTCACATTGTAACCACCAGTACATATGCAATAAAACCATTTCTACAAATGTTCATCTTAATGCCAAAGAAGCAGATAGAAGAAAAAGGGTGTGTAAGGATAGTAGTTTGTACTATAGTAGAGAAAGTCATGTGAGTGCAACACTTCAGATCTTTTCACTACAGATACAAAACGAATTGGGGATTCTATGGAAACTTAAGCCAATATCAATCGATTTACTTTCCGTGCTTTTAATCGGGAAATGTAGACAGTCCACCCAAACAATTCATACCGAATTTTTATCGAAAATACGTTTCGAGATCATCTGAGTTTCAAAGAATTTTGTTCTATTGTATTACACTTTTGATATAGAGATTTCATCAGAAATGCATGTTTTTGGTTCTCTAAATAAAACAAATATTTTGAAAAAAAGAAACCGTCTAGGTATGTGTGGAGTATAGAGGAAAGAGGGGAAGAGAAGGAGAGGAGGAGAGGAGAGAAGGAGAGAAGAAGAGGAGAGAAGGAGAAGAGGAGTGAAGGGAGTGAAGGGAGTGAAGGGAGAGGAAGAGAAGGGAGAGGAAGAGAAGGGAGAGGAAGAGAAGGGAGAGAGAGGAACAAAGAGGGAGAGAGAGGGAGAGAGAGGGAGAGAGAGAGGGAGAGGGACAAAGAGGGAGAGAGAGGGAGAGGGAGAGAGAGGGACAAAGAGGAAGACAAGGGAGAGGGAGAGAGAGGGACAGAGGAAGAGGAGAGGCAAAGAGGGAGAGAGAGGACAGAGGAAGAGAAGAGAGGCAAAGAGGGAGAGAGAGGAACAGAGGAAGAGAAGAGAGGCAAAGAGGGAGGGAGAGAACAGAGGAAGAGAAGAGAGAGGCAAAGAGGGAGAGAGAGGAACAGAGGAAGAGAAGAGAGAGGCAAAGAGGGAGAGAGAGGCAAAGACGGAGAGAGAGGGACAGAGGGAGAGAGATGGACAAGGAGGGGGAGAAGGGAGAGGGAGAGAGCGACAAAGAGTGGCACAGAGGGAGAGAGGGGGAGAGAGTGGCAGAGAGGGAGAGAGAGTGGCAGAGAGGGAGAGTGGCAGAGAGGGAGAGTGGCAGAGAGGGAGAGAGAGTGGCAGAGAGGGAGAGAGAGTGGCAGAGAGGGAGAGAGAGTGGCAGAGAGGGAGAGAGAGAGGGAGAGAGGGAGAGAGAGAGGGAGAGTGGCAGAGAGGGAGAGAGAGTGGCAGAGATGGAGAGAGAGTGGCAGAGATGGAGAGAGTGTCAGAGAGTGAGCGAGAGTGGCAGAGAGTGAGCGAGAGTGAGCGTCAGTGAGCGTGATTGAGTGTGAGAGTGAGTGAGAGAGAGAGCGAGTGAGTGAGAGTGAGTGAGTAAGAATGAGAGATTGAGTGAGACTGAGTGAGTGTGAGTGAATGAGTGAGTGAGCGTCAGTGAGCGAGAGTGAGTGTGAGTGAATGAGTGAGTGAGTGAGTGATTGTGAGCAAGAGAGTGAGTGAGAGTGAGTGTGAGTAAGAGAGTGAGTGATAGTGAGTGTGAGTAAGAGAGTGAGTGAGTGCGAGTGAGTGTGAGTGGCTGTAAGTGAGTGAGTGTGAGTGGGTGTGAGTAAGAGAGTGAGTGAGAGTGAGTGTGCGAGTGAGTGAGAGTGAGTGTACAGCATAAATTTAAAAATTGACGTGTTGCTCTCGCATGACTCTCTACTCTTGGAATAACTATTCTTACTAACTCTTCTTATTCCTCTATCTTCCTTATATTAGTAGAGATAAACATTTGTAGAAATTATCTTATTGCTAAAGCCACACTTTTTAGTAGCGCATTGTGTGTACTGTATGCCCACGACAAGAAGGCTAGAGGGGAATGAAGGGCAGAGGGGGCTTGAACTGTGTATCTGCTCCGGTGGCGGACCTGTTTACCAGGAAATGAGTGTATGAGAGTGCATATTTCTAGCTATGGGTGAGTAATGTGACAACATTGTGTATTTTAAACGAGCCTAGCATCCTTGTCATACTCGGAAACTGGGCATAAACACCGTGCGGGAAGCACAAAATGATTACGCTACGCATTCCTAAGACTTGCCTTCTTGTCCTGGGCATACAGTAGGAGTGTCACTTATGCCGTGAGTGTGTTCGCCGTGACCGAGAGGCCAGCCATCAGCACCGAAGCAAACAGCCCCATGCACACGGTAAGGTCACTAAGAATTGTGGCTCTATTAATTAGCACAGTTTCTTGTAGGTGCCAGGGGAATGTGGGAATACAGCAGATTTTGAGTGATAGTCAAAATCTTATAAAGCTGGTCGCTATATGAAGGCTTTGAAATTCCGTTCTCTTTACACGGCCAAGGGATAGAAGGTTCACTCCACACAAAATGCATCGGGCAGAAATTGTGTGTTTTGACGAGATCTACATTTTTGTATAGTAAGACCTGGCATATTTCTTCCGGTTTACGAATTATCAAGAGTAAACAGGATTACATGAGCTATACGCAGAAAGTTCAAAATATACATTTCATTTGCCACAAAAATATCTTAAACATTCGGCATGGAAATTCTTCTCAGTAAAGGGTACTTTAGGGAGGATGAGTTTGCTGCACACACACACACACGCAGGCACGCACACACACACGTACCTTTTTCTAAATGTTATGTTTTACTCTGACAACCTCAAATCGTGTTTCTGGTGAAATATGGGTATCGAATGTTTGCAATAGTTGCTAGTAGTAGAAGAAGTGGAACCTCTGATGCGTTCCTGCACACGCTGTTCTACGAACTGCTCTTACAATCACTTATTAGTATTATAGATAACTCTTGTAAATGCAGATCAATTTTCCACTCACATTTACACATTTAGTTCAAATCTGCGATAGATTTTTAAAGAGCGTATCCCTGAGACTTTGGAATTCCATGACCAGAAAATAGAAAACGAATGACTTCCCATTTGAGAAATGGAGAATATGAACATTCAAAACAATAACAAGGAATATCTCGGAAACAGTTAAATCCTAAAATACAAATAAAATAAGAAAAAAAAAAAACAACAAAAAATCATGTGCTTTAATGAGATCTACATTTCTTGAACAATACGATTTTTGTTCCTATCTTTGGAGTTTACCAGATCTACAAAAGTCATTCAGAAGGAAGATAACCTCAGCTGTTATTCCCAGAAAATTCCAGATATATCTAGATTTTATTTATCATGTAATTGTCTTAAGCATGCGGTATTTTAATCAAAACCTCATAACCATTGTAGCGAAAATGAAATATAATGAAGCATTTTCCATGTAAAGGATAGTTTTGGGTGTCGGGATTTTCTTGAAAATTTTCGTATTGCATTCGTCAAAGGCATTGATTTTAAATACGAGGGCTCCTGTGTTGTTCTTATACCTAAAAGGAAATGTGTAAGTGCGTAATGAAAGTATATCTTGAATAGCAAGTAGATAGAAGAGCAAGTTGTAAAAGAGTGAATAGAGAACGAAACGTCTATAGGCGAGGCTGTGTTACGTCCTGTCCCTTTGTTGCGTTGTGCAGCCCTATTGTTGGCCAAAGCCCACAGGTGGCGGTGTAGGGAATGCAGCATCTAGGTCATTGGTACACGCGTACGGCCGCACTTGCCCCAGTTCGATCCCTGCCTCGTAACCATGACAACCACCTCATTCAGTTGTGCGCCTCACTTTAAGATAACTTGGGCACACAGCGCACCATCAAGTCAATACAAGCACCTGTGTGGAGCCGCGATTTCTATATCTCTATGCCTGTGGCGTATGACATCATGAACCCTTCGCCGTGTAACTATGCAACACAACGGTACACACCCCCTTCGCTTCGCCACCGGTATCAGTGGAGGAATTATGTCTTGGTCAGCACCGTCTACCTCAAGGAAACAAAGATAAATTTACAAATTAATTACTAAATTACTAAATGGATGCATTAAAAGACACTTCGGTAGAAGTATGAGAAAAGGAGTCAAACAAAGGTTACATAATATTGTGTCCAAACCAGAACTAAAGTACTCTTGCGAAACATGGGTCCTACGATCTAGGGAAAAATCCAGATTAGAAGCAGCCCAAATGAGATTTTTACAACCACTATTGGGAGTAACAAGATGGCACAGAATGAGAAATACTGATATACGAGCACAACTTATGGAAGAAAATATAATTTAAGAGATTCAACGATATCAGAAAGAGTGGTAAGACCATGTTTTAAGGATGTCCCCTTCGAGATACCCACGGCAAGCTTTATTTTACAGACCTTCTGGACGGAGAAACATTGGACGACAACGGAGAAGATGGAGCGACCAATTTATTTAGCCTCGGAACAGGTCTAAAGGCCTAAACCTTGTCAGGAAGAAGAAGACAAATTAATTATGTAATCTAATGTAATATTATTTATTTTAGGAGCAGGAAATACCAGAGTTAGAAGACGAAAGATGGGTGAGCGATCTGGCGTTTCTTTGCGACATACGTCGCATGTGAACGAGTTAAACCGTTATCTACAAGGTCCGAAATAAATCATTATAGAGGTGTATAGTGCTGTACGATCATATACAAGGAAACTAGATTTGTAGATTAGTCACTTAAAGGAAAGGAATGCTTCAAAGGCGAATGGGAATATACGTACATTTGTGTTCCTAGTAAGCTTTGTGTTTGTTATGCCAAAAGAAAATGTGGGTAGGTAATCAGTTAATCACACAACAAATACATCACGTTTCCATTTGGTTCCGCCACTGCACGGCTTGAAACTTATTTTTTTGTAAATACGTAAACAAACAGAACTGGAAAAGACAGGTGACCTGCATTTGGTGATTGTTGAAAGTGGAGAGGGTAAATACCCATCTCGCTCAATATTTCTGTTAAAATGCATCATTGTAACAATTAATGAAATAACTATTTCCCAGGCAGCTTTATGGTACGAGTACGAGTATTACTGACAGTTCTGAGTACCAATAAGACTCTGCAATCAAATGTTTTATGGATGAAGTTCGACCCTATGTGCAGGACTGGGGGGAAATAACCTGCCAGAGAACTCGATATATCCTCATGCAATCATAAACTACTTCCCATATGGGCTATGTGTTCCATAAAATATCCCTGGTAAATAGAAGCTACGCCGTACATTTCAAGTATAAAATATAGTATACTTATGCAGTAAATTTTGCACTACGGCCAGGTCGGTTTCATTCCGTGCTATAACGTGCGGTTAGTGAATATTTCGCATCTGCCTGGTTACATATTAAAATTCTCTGGTTAATTAAACCAGGAGTTTAGTTACCTTCGTTCATATTGTATTAATGTTAAAATAAAATTATTGTCCAGAAGTTTGTATCACAGTTTATGTACTCTCAAAACTTCGTGTTCTTTACGGGGTTAACTTCCAAGTCATACTAAAATATGATAGTTGACCTGATGTCACAAAGATTAACCAGCTAACCCCCCCCCCCCTTTGTAAGCTCTCTAAGGCCAAAACTCTCCTACAGTTATTACAATATAGCGTTTTTAAAAAAGTTTATATTTAAGAGTTAAGCACAATAAACAAGGCAAACTATGAAACAGTGCATCAAATTCTAAAATCTAAAATCAAGATCCACGCCTTCCATATATTACTACATTTAGATCAATTCCTAAGCTAAATAAATGCGATAAGCAGGATCGGATGTTTAAGATCTAAAATGTTAGAAATATACAAGCACTCGTGGCCAAAAAAATTAGAAAATATGACGATAAATATGACCTAAATCTTTTTGGATGCATTTTCGAAATCTTCAAATATTTAACGCTCTTTAAAGTAACATTATATTGAAAACATATTTTAAAAATCTAGCAAACTCAATAATAAATAATATTAATTTTATTGTTGCATTTTAAATTTACTTAATTGTTCAATCCAGAGCTAACCCTCAACTCTGCACAAAATAAAATCAAGGTCACATTTTGAGGGGCGATCAGAAATAATTACAGGAGAAATTTACATACATTATAAAGTTTTCAAAAAGGAACGATCTTCTATTTGCACCCTACTTAATAACGGGAAAAAGACCTCCAAGTATTACAGACAAGAATTAGAAGACGTGAAAAATCGTCTTTGGGACGACTGCAAGCACATATGCGAAATTGGAGTAGAAATATAACAATGACAAAAATACGAAAATTTAAGAGAAAATATGACTAATATGAAAAATGACAAGAATATGGAAAAAAATTAAAAGGCCAAAATATGACTTTATATGACCCATGAGAATCGCATAATTTTGATCACCATAGATAACATTGTGCTTCGCTTGGGGTTTCCATGGAAAAAAACCACAAACAAAAACTTAATTGTTATAAACATCCGGGCCCTGGTGATAAACATCGTCGATTGATCCAATCATTCATTAATTCGTTTATTTATTCACCGGAATAATACATGTATACATGGTGTCAACTTGAATTAACTATGGTTCAAATAGCAAAACATTTGATACATTGCTAATGTTAGTTCTACCTTAAATATCACTTATACAAATTTAAATTTAGTTATTAAACCACTGTATACAATTGCGTGATAAGCAAGTACCTTAGAAATCAGTCATATAAAATACTTATACGCAACTTGAAATATTCATCAGTTATAACTAGCAAAGTATCTCCGAACTGTTTTCGGAGATATAAGTTATGTGTTCGCATCGATGGTCCTCAACTTCAACATATTTGTGATGCAGGTAAGACTAATCCAAGTTAGTACAGTAGTTAGTGTTCCGTACTGACGACTGGCCGGTCGTTTACGTGAAACTCTGGCGGAGGGCGCGCCGTTCCTCGCTCGGTCCGGTCCGGCCGGTCTACGAGCGCACTGTAGTATTGTTTTAGGAGGATTGTTTTCACAATTTTTCAGAAATTTTTGCTATTTAAATCCTTAACTTGGTTTGGTAATTGACTGAATAAGATTCTACAGGCTCATTGATATTACTGTAATTTTAATTTTTTCAATTTTAAATGGAATATAAATCGTTCATCATTTAATTTATAAATAATATTAGTTAAACATTTTGTGGCATATTTAACGGACAGCTGTAGAAAAAATACAAAGTAAAAGAAACAGCGTCAAATCCCCTAGTCGCCCTGCACCAATCACGCACCAGTCCAGGAGTCACGTCATGGACGTTGTGCATCCGCCGTTCAGTGACAAACGACAGTCGAGATATATGGAACTACAGCGCTACCTTAAATATTTATTGTTTCATTATTTTCCCCCATGTTTATAACAAGGGGCTCCAAAAAAACTGAAAGCTGCAATTAATGTGTAATAAAAGAGGTTGAAGCCTATATAAGTTAAATCATTATAAAAAGACATTTATACTTAATACAGAGGAAAAAGGTTTTCAAAAATGGTGTAATTATTGCTATGTTATTGTTTGATACCACCATCAACAACAGATATTCAGCTTCAAAATAAATCGTAGTTTACCGAAATTCGACGTGGGTTCTTGAGTTATACGGCACAGAAGTTGTCTCATCCGGAAAAAACCCCAAATTTTACCGAATTTAACTTGAAAACCATAAGCATTTAAGAGGTAAGTTTCTCAAAATTGTTTTGTTTTACGTGGAAAAATTATTAATGATTTGATTTGATTTGTTATTTGATGCGGAAAGAACAAAAAACAAGACCTATTTGGTTGGCATTCTTTTTTGTTCTGCATGTAGTTTTACATTATTTAAGTACTTTGTTAGATTAGTTTATTTATTTATCAATATTAATTTAAAGCTTAAAGGATAGGAATGGACTGGCTTTCACAACTTTTCGTCGACGGGCAAGAAAACGTAGAAAATGTATGGCCGTATTCTGTAACAGCGTAATAAACAGTATGAACCACAGCCCATAGTGTGGCAAGGTGCTTACCAGCCAACGCAACACGAAGATATGTTTGAAACCAATGGCGCACGGTAAGATGAATCTCAACAAGAATGGCCAATAGCTTGGAACATACCAAACAGTGAACCACGGTATCCGTCTCGAAACAATAAACACACGGATTGCTGTCCGATGAATTTCCAGTAAAACGTTTTATTGTAGTACGTTTATTGTATTTACAGCATTGGATAACATGACGAATGACTATACCCTATCAGGAAAAAAAAAAAAAAGAAAAAAAAAAAAAAGGAAAAAAAAAAAAAAGGAAAAAAAAAACACTTTTACAAAATCTCTCTATTATCGGCAAGATTACCTACAGATTTTACCTTTGTACAAACAGAACATATCGCTTGTTTTGTTTTTCTGCGCTTTAAAAAATTGCTTTACAAACAAAACCTCGGTATTTAACACTTGTTTAAATATTGGCCTTTGAAGCATGAACATTTTACAACAATTATAACATGTGCAAATATATGCATAATAAACAGAAAGGAAGTACACAAAATGCCACTGTGTTAGCTGTAATGGGCATTTTAAGAGTGAAATAAAATTCTTTCAACCTTAGGTACAAGAACTTAACATAAACTGGAGTATTATATCCCTTGAATGGCCATTTTCAACACAGAGGCCTATCCGATTTTCCCCTTTAAAAATAATTCAACGATCTTGATTAAAATTCTTAAGTTTGTGATATCGGTATGAAAAAATTCACATTTCATGAATATCTGGTGAAATACTAATAATGATATAACTTGAAAATCATAAGAGACAAATGCTTATTCAGTACAGGAAAAAGTTAGGTCATCATTTAAATAGAGTTATCTCAAATAACCTTTTCATAATCATTAGCCACTTACGAAATATTCGCTGCAGCATATTTATCATTTTTATAAGGTAAGTTTATAGTGGTGTGCCATCTCTTATAACATATTAAAATTGAGCAATTCTTTCTTTCTCTCCCATCACATGACTTAATAACAAAACTGCTCAACAGCTGAATGACCTCCACACGCTGCCTGAAACAAAACTTCATTACTTAATCCGAACCGTGTTTGACGTAAAGCGGGCCAAAGAATGGGGCTTTTATCGGAATAATACAAGACAGATAAGTGCCTGTGATATAACAGATAGGGGACACTGTGACAGTTGCGCATCACAGACACCTTTTACTTTCTTTATCAGCATTGTAGGCATTTCACCAAGATTTCACCAGAAATACGTGTTTGGAGAATCCTTGAACCCAAAAGAAAGCCTGTTTAGAAAAGCTCTCTCTCTGTGTTTGTGTATGTGTGTTTTGGTAGTGTTTAACGATCGCTTTTACTACACACGGCACCGCAGGTGGTGACACTGATGATACATGGAATGAAGATGAGCACCGGTGGGATGAGATGATGGGGGAAACCGGAGAACGCGGAGGAAACCCGCTCCAGCACCGCTTTGTCCATCACAAATCCCACATGCGGTTGTCTGAGATCGAACCCGGGCCGCTTTGTTGAGAAGCGAATGGTCTAAATGTGCGTGCGCGCGTATGTGCGTGTGAACAGTATAACTCAAAAACAAAACAAAAATTCAATATTTAAGCTCAGCATCATCCAAGGATTCGACACGAAGATTAAAAAACTCCCCCCTCCGCAGACCCCTTTCCGTAAATTTTTACTTTCTCAAAAATGGCTAACGATTTTGATTAAAATGCCATTTGTTTAACACATTTTCATGACAAACGACATGTAGGTATAACCTGAACTTTCTGCTAATGTCCTCATCAGTCCTCTTCATTCCGAATGAGTTTTGCATTCCTGGTAAACCGTAAGAGACAGACAAAATCTTACTACACAAAAATGTACATCTCGTTACAATACACAATCTATGTCAAATACCTATATGTGGAGTGAACTATTTCCGAGATATTCCTTGTCATACGTTTGAATTTTCAAATAATTTTCTCAAACAGGAAGCCGTTATTCGTTCTCCTTTAATATCCCGGACATGCATAGTAAATGGAATATCAAAGCCATTTAGAAAAAGCTTATGACTCCGTTCCGTTACAAAAATTATAGGAAGTATTAAAGAATAAAATAGACAATAAGCTTCTCTTAAGTGCCATTGGGAAATTATATGAAAATGCAACCTCTAGAATCAAGATAGGAAAGAACATTTCGGAGGAATTCCTAGTAACAAAAGGATTACGCCAAGGGTGTTGCCTGTCTCCAACATTATTTAAGATATATATACAGCAAGCTTTATCCAATTGGAAGAAGAAATGTAAAAATATGGGAATACCTATTAATAACTCCACAATTTATACACTGTTATTTGCTGATGATCAATTGGTTATAGCTCAAGATTATGATGACATAGAACATATGACTAGAAAACGTATGGAAGAATACATTAAATGGGGTTTAAAAATAAATTTGGAGACAACACTATATATGTCTTGTGGGGATGAAAGGAAAGACTTGATTTTGGAAGATGGAATGGGACGTATTAAAGGACGAGAAGAATGTGAATATTTGGGGGTTAAAATAAATTCAAACTGCAGTCAGGAAAATGACATAAAAATAGAATCCAGAAAGGTAGATCAACAATAGCTATGTTGAACGGAATTTTGTGGGATAAGGCATTAGCAGTGGATACAAAATTACAAATCTACAAATCTATAATAAGAAGCACTATAACTTATGGAGCGGAAACATGGCACCTAAACACAAACCTGAAATTAAAATTGCTTTCTACTGAAATGGATTGTTTTAGAAGATCCACTAGGCATTCTAAATTAGAGAAAATTAGAAATACAACTATCAGACAAAAAATGAATGTTAATGATACATGATTAGATTTTGTAAAATACAAACAATTGGAATGGTATGGTCATACACGTAGAATGATGGAAACAAGATTGCCGAGACAAGTTTTGGAATGGATTCCACCAGGGAGAGGAAAGAGGGGAAGACCGCGGAAAACCTGGATAGATATAAGGAGTAGTATGAAGGAGAAGAATTTAGAAGAGCGGGATTGGGAAATAAGAGAAGAATGGAGGAAGAAGATACGTACTTAAATACTTTGGATACAGGAAGATGTGATCTCACATTGTAAACCTGTTGATAAATAAAAATAATTGAATTTATATTTAAATAGACTTCTACCTAATAGCTATTCTCATAATTATTCCCCTTGCACCTACAAGAAAGTTAGCAATAAGTTCTGCAAATGTCTTTCTCAATTAACATGAAATAGAGGAATAAGGATTTGTAAGAATAGTTTGTAAAAGCTGTATTAAAATGAGCGATATTGGATAGTGGAACACAGCAGATTTTTATTTTAACGCGGAGTTGCATCTGAGAAATTCAAATATCACTTCACCAACGCAGGTTCAGCCCTAAGACGGTGGAATATTATTTCTGCATAAAAGCGAATAAATCCTGGTGGAAATGATATTGTGTTGGCAGCAGAAAGCAAACTGTGACTTATGCCGCTATGAAAACTGCCGCAGGCGACAAAAGGGAGACAAAACCGCTAGCATTCCTGTAGGTGAATTGCGGCAGCGGCGGCGGCGTACCACGGAGGATCGGATTAGACGGACAATGGCTCGCGGGGAAACAATGGAGGGCGGAAACACTATCATTTAGTAACATTTGTGTACCACAGAATGCAGAAAAGCTGTTACTGCTACCCGGCGTTGCAGGAGTCAGTGGATAATAACATTCTCACATTATGCTGCTTTTACTGATCCCGACACCTTCTACAACTAAAATGTATAAAACAAAACTTCACAATGAGAACCTATCAAATATTCAATCCGGCCCAGACCGATGGTTTTTAAGCGTCTTAAGGGACACTGGGAGTGAAATTTGAAAGTTCCACATTTTTTGATAGATTTTTCTGAAAATTTTACTGTATTTGTATTTATATGAGAATAGAAGGTACACCAGATTTCATTAAAATTAGATAATTCGTTTAGGATATATAAATTATTTTATGAATTTAATTGGCACATTTTCAAAATAGAGCTCGCGTCTATTGACTTTTCAAAATTCATTTATATTGGCAGAACTGATACTCAAAAACATGGGTAACAATTGTATGAAGAGATATTTCAAATACGTTTGCTGATTATGCTGTACATATTTTTTTTTAATAACAAAGAAAATTTAATCTTAAAAATTGTTGATTTGTTTCATAAAAAAAAATGTTTTCGGAATTCATGTTAATGATAACATCAATATTGAATCATAGTTTTGTTTAGCTGCTATTTATGAATACTTTTGGAAATTTTCATTGAATTTGAAGCAAAACTCAGGTGCGACCTTCTTTTGGAATGTGCAGAAATGTAGTTTTGAGAAAAACAGGCTTTTATATAGGAGCATCCTGTATACGTTAAGGGAAGAGCACTATTTGAAAGGACCGTAATGGCCACATGGAGTTGGGGATATGAAAAATGTTAGCTGATCCAAATGCACCGGGGTTCCAGGAACATTTTAAGGTAAAAAAACAATTTTCGACTTTTTGACAATTTTGACCAAAAGTTCACTCCCAGTGTCCCTTAAAAACGACAGCTCCATGTCAGATTTACTGGCATGTAAAAGAACTCCTGCGGGACGAAATTCCGGCACACCGGCGACACTGATATGATCCTGGCAATTGACAGCTTCGTTAAACGACAAAATAATTGTAACTGTAAATATAAACATAACCTTTACGATTATGTCATTTCATCTGGATTAAAGAGTTGTAAAATGCTGCAGAGCTAAGGGAAACACAAAACAGGACGAGTTCTTTTTGCCCATATATCCAAACCCCCTTGAGTAGGGATATCCAAACGTCTCTCTTTGGAGCACCTTACGTAATAAGCGGCTATTTCCCACTCCACTCCCTCAGTTGGAGGTACAGACAGTCAGTATCCAGTGACCGACACAAACAGGCAATTCCATGGTCGTTTCTAGCTCATACCTAGAATTTTCTGGGAATGTCCTCAGAAGACCTCTTCATTCTGGATGTTTTTTGCATAAATGGTGAAGAGTAAGAGACAGACAAAACCTTACTAATTAAAAAATGTGGATCTCGTTAAAACACACAATTTATATCAAATACTTCGTTTTTCTTTTGAGTGAACCATTTCCGAGATATTCTTTGTGTGTTACACTTGGTGTATCTTCCAAGGCTATGCACTTCACCAAATATTGATAGACTTCTTAAACGTAAGTCACTAATGATCAAATGTTTATCACACAAGATTTGAAAGTGCTTTCGTAAATCAATGCAACGTACAGCCGGCTTCAAATGTTTTCCGATAGACGACAGGGTGCAGGGGCAAGAGACGAAGAATTTTCTTATGAATTAGTTGCGTCTGGTGTGCCTGGCGCGGGACGGCTTTCGTGTGGTGAGCGGGAGCAAGCAAGAAGCTGAATGCTCAATTTTATTCTATTCTTCTCTCCCCCCCCCCCCCCACCGTATGTAGGACTTACAAGCCTGTGTCTAGGGTCAGACGCCTATCGGGGAGCTGACGAACCTATGGACCGGACAGAGTGAAGACCTGGAAGCGGGTGGTCAGCCAAGCACCAGGTATGAGAGGGAGGAAGATGATATGAAATGAAGGTGAAATGGATGATTAGAAAGGTCATGGACCAGTTAGTGGAATGAGTGGTGGGGAAAACCGAAGAACCCGGAGAAAACCCGCCCAGACGCTGCTTCGTCCATCACGAATACCACATGCGGTTCCCTGGGATCGAACCCGGGTTGCCTAGGTGATGAGCAAACGGGCTGACCGCTCGGTCACGGCGCCGCCATATTATTCTATCAAAACGAAAGAAATCAGCACATTCCTTTCTGCATGTATTTAAACAATATTGCTTTTTGTGGTAGCGTTAATGGCGTTAAAGAAATGTTTAAACAATTATGTAAACAAAGACAGTGCATATAGTGTATTGCTCCTTAATAATATAATAGGAATAACAATTTAACAATAAATATGCCATGGGCGTATATAAATTTTGGATTTGAAGTGTAACACATTTAACACAGATCAATGTTAAGCTTCCATACACATAGTGCAAGAAATAATTTCTGCTTTCTCTTCAGTTCATCGGCTCTGGTAGGTATAACCAGTTGGAATTAGAACAAACTCTTCATCCTCCACACTCTGACATCTCCACTTCTCCCAAATAGGCCTACCCAGTACTGGGCTGGATATGAGTCACTGTAATTCTCTGTACAGTGCAGTAAATAACCGTAATGGCCATTAAACTGTTGGCATGAATTCATTCACCTACGTGTACGAACTACCAGTGTGTTGTTCATTCTAACGCTCTCATATGGTTATTCCATCAAGCGATAACTAGACCCATTTCTGAGGTAGAGGTACCCAGAGATGGAGTCCCTGACCTCCGATGTTAGGGTGATGATGGCGATGGAGTGAGACACGGACGTTAAAACTCGTTGGATTTTGGGAATACTTCACATGAGCTATCACCATCCTAAAACCGAAAATCCCACCACGGACCACGAGAGCCACTAACGAAACCACTGCACTACCACGGTATCCCTTGCATGCAACAGTTTCACTAATTTATATTTGTTTTCAGATATCTTTACTAGCATTCTGGGACGAAGGTATGCACACATGCAGTGTACACCCGCGAGGTTACGAAATGAATAAGAGCTACAGTAGTAAACAAAACTTTGTTTCCGTGCCGTTATTGCAGTGAAAATAGAAATCAACTGTTGTGTGATCGATGAACTCGAAGTAAGAAGTTTTCAAACATTAACACATCTCTAAAAAGCAATATATAATTAAAGCAGATCCTCCAAAGTCCACACTCAGTATTACGACGCACATTAAAAAGTGTATAAGGCATTTCAACATCAAAGTTTACGAAAGTGAATCCTGACTGTGTCATGATACTTAAGTTACTCAAATGTGTTGTTGATCATCTTCGTTTTTCAAAAGAAAAGCTAGTTTGGAATTTTAGCGGTTATGAAGATTTAAATGACATTTATAAGGCAGCCAAAAACATAACTATTCTTGTAGTTACATAATATGCGAAAAAAAAAAGAACTTGAAATGTTCGGGAGCAGTCCAGGAATAGAATTTTCACTCTCACTTTGTACGAGCTGTATGTTTTCTAGGAAAACAGGCACTTGCTGTTCGTAGTCACAATGACACCGATGGATCTTCAGAGGGAATTGTATTGAAGATTTAAATGAATTAGCTATATATGCTGCTTCTCTGAAAGAGCACTTGGAAAAGTCGACAGTTTTTCGTGCAATTTCACCGGATATTTGGAATGACGTATTTCAAGTGTGAGTGCCGTGACACGTGGAATTAAGAAATACATTTCTGATGCCTTCTTTGTTTCATTAATATTAGATGTAACTCCTTACATCAATAGTGAAGAACATTTCTTCACCGTTCGTTACATAAATGTTGACGGAAATGTTAAAGATATTTATTTGCTTTACATGAATAAGTTCTGTCAGGAAAGCAGATTCTCTTTTGAATCATGCTCTCAGTATTGTCGAACATTTCCTTCAGACAATGATAAAAGATGAAAACACCTAAGGGCAATTCAGTTTAAGTTGGGTCATATTTTAACGACTTTTATAATACTCGTTGGATTACATACCTGAGTCTGGTACTCAGGCTACGCCACTGGACGGAACTGTTGTACTATTTGAGAACCAGGAATTTTGTAAGATGAAAAACACTAGCGATATCGCATCAAACAGCATCAAATGAAGGAGACTCTTCAAGAAAACAAATCGTGGCAACCTCTATTACAAAATTCGTTTCAAAAGAGTTCTTCAAAAAGAAAAAATATTGAAGAAATTCAATATTGATTTGTGTGCAGCTCTTACACAAGCAGGAAATCCACTCAATAAGGTAAACCTTCCAGCCTTCAAAGGATTTCTTCAAAAATACGAAAAGATGCCAATGTCTGATGATAATACTAAGAACAAACCTCGTGGAGCCTGTTTACCAAGAAAAAATACATAGAATCCAGAGAAAGTTGTGATTGTGATGCGGGGATCATTCTGGAGGAAACCATAGACTCGATGGAACATATGTTTTGAACATTTTAGTTTTTCTCTTAGCAGGGGGAAAAGTTAAGCCCATGTTGTTAAAAATGTAGGAACTGTAGAATGCCAATGTCAGCACCGTAATGCAATAAATTATGGACTTCTGTCAAAAACTCTGGCTTACTGGTATCGGATTTGAAAAACCTCTTCTTGAGGTTACGGACCAGGCTCTACATGTTTTCAGTTGTTCAGTAACTGAAACCTTTATTTCCGAGTTGAAGCATGACATGCTTGGTCCATGCCCTTCGCAGGGTTTGTGAAGCCATAGGAAATGAATACGACATCGCCAGTCAATTCATCCCTGTCCTGAAGAAGATTCTACTGAAAGCTCCGAGTAGTATTGTTACCAACAGGGATATCACTAGCCTGCCCGTGCTGAAGTGTTGTGTGAGAATTTTGGCAAAATTAAAAAGTTTGTGATTCCTTTGGATCCACAGGTGCAATTTTCATGGCACAGCAACTTCTGTTACCTGAGAAAATACACAATTTTCAGGCATAACTGTATTATGTCCATAGTTACAAGTGCCTAACTGCAGCTATTAAACGATTAGCAGAACAAAGTATGGAAAAGGAAAAAAAAAATGGAATATTTTTACGTCAGTAAGGAAGCAGGTTCATGGCTTTGCCAAAGATAAACTTGAGTCTAGTCTTCAGAAGAAACTGGAAATTGAGGAATTCCCCACATCTGTTGAGTTGCCATTCTGGGCGAATACAAGATTTTCCCCGCTGGTTTCTGTGGATGTCGAAAGAAGCTTTAACATCTACAAAGACATTCTGTCTCCTAATAGAAATAGGCCTAATTTTAAAAAATCTGATATGTTGCACTAACATGACTTTCTCTACTCTTGTACTAACCATTCTTACAAACTCTTATTCCTGTATCTTCTTCGTGTTAGTTAAGATAAACATTTGTACAAATTATTTTATTGCTTATTTCCTTGTAGGTGCAAGGGGAATATTAGAATACAGTAGGCTTTGTGCAATACTCAAATCTTTTAAAGCTTTGAGATTTCGTTCTCTTTGCAAACTTATATAAAAAAATGAACAACGATGATCCATTTCACGAAACTTTTAAGCTTTAGGAAACTCACACACATAGCAAGGAATATCTCCGAAATGGTTCACCCTACACGAAAATTTATTTGGACATAAATGGTGTATTTTAGCAAGATCTACATTTTTGTGTAGTATGATTTGGTCCATCTCTAACGCTTTACCAGTTACGCAAAAATCGTCCAGAGTAAATACGACTACAGGAGCTATAGCCAGAAAGTTAGCTTTCTTTAAACAATTTGTCGTAGACTCTGGCTCTATCCGTTCAGAAATGATTCACGCTTAAAGTTTGGAAAAGAGGTCGAAAATTCAAGTTTAAAACCTTGCCATTTTTTTGGGGTCCCGAAAAAAAATGAGTTAGGGGGGTCACACGAAAGCTGAAGGTGAGCAGAATCCAGAACCGGTCTTAGATTTTCGATATCTCTTATTTTTAAAGGATTTATGACGTAATACTGTAATTTTTATATAGAATAATGTGTGTATTAAAAGGACATGTTTCCTGTAACATGGATCATTGTATACTACATATTACTAAACTAATATGTGGCAAGCTTTAATGTATTACCGGCAATGTAAATGTAAACACCGCGCGACAGCCCACGAAGGGCCAAGGCCTACCGCCCAGCCGCTGCGTCCCCCACCTCTTCCCACTACAGGCGTCATTGGTGAGGTGCAGTACTGGAGGGTGGGACGTGGTCAGCGCCCCGAGCCCTCCCGGCCAGTTATGCGGTCTTCTCGACCTGGGGCCGCTACTTCTCCATCAAGTAGCTCCTCAATTGGTCCCCCCGGGACCTAACGAGGCTGAGTGCACCCCGGAGGGGATAAAATCCCCATGCTGGTACCGGGGATCGAACCCGGGTCCTCCGCGGCACAGGCAAGCGCGCTGCCAGCTGCGCTACGGAGGCGGCCATTACCGGCAATAACATTAGCATATTTAGTGGATCAACTTTCTTTTATTTTCACTTTAGTTTTCAGTTAATTCCATGAAAGTTTGTCAACATCTGCTGACTTGTAAAATGGAAAACTATTAACAAAACTACTTCAGTGGATTAAATTAGTGCAGAATATTGCAATTTTATTGTACATTCAGAGCTTTTGAGTGGAATAAATATACCGATATCCCAACTATACTCCTTCCTTGCACAGTTTTGTAATTTTTAATTTTATTATTTCTGTTGTAACATAATATAAGTTCATACTACAGTGGAGGAGACAGCCCTAATTAACTGAAATGTTTAGTAGTTGTGTAGTAGTAGTAGTAATGTTTTTAGGGCGCACAACTCCTGGGGTTATTAGCGCCCGGACAACACAAAAACTTAAAAAGTACAGGTGGATAACCTGTTGTCTAAAATGTTACGGGAATTAAAAAGTCACCAAGACAGTGCCAGTAATGCTAAAAGTAGAGCTAAAATTAACACTAAAACCCACATGTAGCTACTGAAGTAGCAAACTGCACATGTAATCAACTAAAAACAACATAAAACTAGCGGTTTAAACACGACCTCCTATACCACTGAGACGAATAAAACTTACGAGACGCTCTACAGCACTGGAATTATCTGCCAGAACCTCGACCAGGGTAGCCGGCAGTCCTAAGGACACGCGAAAGTGAGATAAAAACTGGCACTGAATTAATACATGGCGTACCGTCAAAGGTTCATTACACTGATCACAAAGCGGCGCCGGGTCAGAAGATAAAAGGTGACCATGACTAAAACGACTGTGCCCGATACGAAGTCTTGCTAAAATTACTTCCTCGTGGCGACAAGCGCGAGAGGAAGTCCTCCAGGTAACCGGGAGGGGCTTAACCTCCCGAAGTTTGTTCCCCTGAACAGCACTCCACTTAGCACGCCACCGCGAAAGGATAGCAATACGTAAAACGGTGCGAAAGTCTTCATAGGGAACACAAGAACTGTAACACCTGGGACCTAAAACTGCTGCCTTCGCAGCAGCATCGGCAGCCTCATTCCCTGTAAGGCCTGCGTGTCCAGGCACCCATGCAAAGGACACGCTAATGCCAGCACCAGCCAGTGAGTGCAGGCTGTCCTGGACACGCTGCACGAGCGGATGGTAGCTGTACAGCATCCTCAGGCTCTGCAAAGCACTCAGGGAGTCGGAACAAATAACCCAGTGCTGCGAGGTTTGCCGATGAATATATAAAAGAGCTTGGTAAATACCAAACAGCTCAGCTGTAAAAATCGAGCACTGTGCTAAAAGACGAAAGCTAAAACTCTGCCGATCATGGATAAAAGCACATCCTACTCCGCGATTATCCTTAGAGCCATCAGTGTATATAAAATTGCAGTGAGCAAAATTCGCTCTAAGAGAGGAAAAAGCCGAGCGAATAGACGATGCAGGCGTCGTCGACTTCGGCAGGGACAACAACTCCAGATCCACGGTAGGCGGCGAACCACGCCAGGGTGGAAATCTGGTTACTCCTCTGGAAAAGGTAGCCGGTAAGGTCATGTCCAATGCTCGAAGCAGGCAGCGGAACCGAACGCCTGGAGGGAGTAGGGCCAGGGAGCGAGCCGAGTATTGACGATCCAAGGAATCGTTAAAAAACATGGTATAAGACGGATGTCCCGGCAGACTAGAAAGACTGCAAGCGTAACTACAAAGAAGGACATCACGCCGAAAAGAAAGCGGAGGTTCGGCAGCTTCCGCACACAAGCTAATAACTGGACTCGTTGGAAAAGCACCAATACTCAACTTGATACCACGGTGATGAATCGGATCGAGACGCTTTAGAATAGACGGCCGAGCCGACGAGTAAACAATAGAACCATAATCAAGTTTCGATCGGACAAGAGAGCGATATAACCGTAAAAGAACAGTCCGATCGGCTCCCCAGGATGTGCCACATAAAACGCGTAAAACACTAAGAGAACGCTCGCACCTTGCCTTCAAATACGAAATATGAGAGGACCAGCTGAGTTTCCTGTCGAAGACCAACCCTAAAAATTTCGCCCCGTCTGCGAAGGGAAGGACGTCCGCACCGAGATGGAGAGAAGGTGGGAGGAACGCCTTCCGCCGCCAGAAGTTAACACAGACGGTTTTCTCGACGGAGAACTGAAAGCCATTCTCAAAAGCCCAGGTGTAGAGGCGGTCAAGACAAAATTGAAGACGGCGCTCTAACAGACAAGTCCGTCGAGAACTACAGTAAATAGCGAAATCGTCCACGAATAACGAAGCAGAAACTCCAGCAGGAACACACTCCACAATGGAATTGATGGCAATAGCAAACAAGGTGACGCTGAGTACCGACCCCTGAGGTACTCCGTTCTCTTGGGTAAAAACACGAGATAAAATCGAACCAACGCGAACTCTAAAGACCCTATCCCTCATAAACTCGCGAATAAAAAGAGGCATGCGTCCACGAATGCCCCATTTATGGAGGGTTCGAAGAATACCGTGCCTCCAACAAGTGTCATACGCTTTCTCAAGGTCAAAAAAGACTGCAACCGTTTGACTCTTCCTCAAAAATCCGTTCATGATATGTGTGGATAGTGATACCAAGTTGTCGACCGTTGAACGGAAGCGACGAAAACCGCACTGGACGTTGGACAGCAGAGTTTGAGATTCAAGCCACCACGTCAATCGCCCGTTAATCATGCGCTCCATCACCTTGCACATGACACTGGTGAGGGAGATCGGACGATAACTGGAAGGTAGATGGCGATCCTTACCAGGCTTCAAGATTGGGACGATGGTGGCCTCGCGCCAAGCGGATGGAAAGGTACTGGTGCGCCAGATGTGGTTATACACTTCCAAGAGAAAGAGTTTAGCAGCCGAAGAAAGGTGCTGCAGCATTAGCACGTGAATACCATCAGGCCCAGGAGCAGACGATTTGGAGGAGGCCAGGGCCCGCTCCAGCTCCGGCATGGTGAAAAAGGCGTTATAACACTCGCGATTGGAAGAGGGAAAGGATATGGCATTCGATTCGGCCCGGTGCTTAAGGAATAAGAAAGCCGGGTCAGAACGCGAAGAACTTGAAATTGCAGCAAAAGCAGTGCCTAGTGTATCAGCAACTTCTTGAGGGCTAACGATGGTGTCATTATTAACCCTAAGCCCAGGAACCGTTGACGGAGAAACTTTGCCAGCCACCCGACGAAGCTTGTCCCAAACGACAGATGCAGGAGTAAAACAATTGAAGGACTCCACAAAATGGAGCCAGGAGGTCTTCTTACTGGCCCGTATGATGCGACGAGCTCTGGCGCGCTGTTGCTTGTAGATGACCAGATTGTCGAGTGTAGGATGTCGGCGAAACACTCGGAAAGCAGCTCTGCGTGTACGAACGGCTGCCTGGCATTCGTCAGTCCACCAGGGGACCGGTAATCGTCGTGGTTGTGGCGACGATCTAGGGATAGTACGTTTGGCAGCGGAGATAATGACGCAAGTAACGTGGTCCACCTTCTGGTCAACATCATCGAACTCGCGGTCGTCGAATACAGCCAAGCGAGAATAAAGCGGCCAGTTCGCCTTGCTCATCTGCCAGGTGGGTACACGTGGCGAGGGCTTGTAGTGTGAAAGCATGGTGATAATGCAGGGAAAATGATCGCTAGAAAATGTATCAGAAACGACGTTCCATTCCAACCGATGTGTGAGCTGTGCTGAGCAAACAGACACATCCAAGTGTGAGAAGGTTCCGGTACTATCAGATATAAAAGTAGGTTCACCAGTGTTGAGAACGGAGAGGTGGTTCTGTGCGAATAACTCGGCAAGATGGATTCCTCTTGCACATGCCCGACTCGAGCCCCAAAGAGGGTGATGGGCATTGAAATCTCCCAGCAAAAGGTAGGGCGCTGGGAGCTGGGATACTAAGGCTGCAATATCAATGTCCGCAAGCGGGAGCGCACAAGGCGGGATATACACAGAACAGATGGTGAATGAAAAGCCAGGTAGACAGATGGTAACAGCAACAGCTTGCAAGGTAGTGGTAAGCATGACTGGTTGGTAGAAAACGTCGTCTCGAATCAAGATCATGACACCCCCATGCGCAGGAGAACCAGGTTCCGGTAGAAGGTCGAAACGTACCGGAATAAAACCAGGAAAGTTGAAGGAGTCCTGTTGACGAAGTTTGGTTTCCTGTAAGCACATGATAGTGGGAGACAGCGATCTTGCGAGTAACTGCAATTCGGCCCTATGTGTGCGAATGCCACGTGCATTCCACTGAAGAATGGACATCTGGAGGTAAAGGGAACAAGCTACGGTTACTTGAGCGCCGGCTGGCGCTTCAATTTGCCCTTACAGTTTCGCGAGGAACTAGGGCTTTTAGGTGGTGGTATTTCCTGTTCCATTGGTTCCTCTGAAGGAAGAGGCTCACTACCAGCAGAAAGAAGTGCCTGGAAACGATTGTCCGTAGGCACAGGAGAATCACGAGGATCTCTGCTGCGCCTTTGGTCTTCCTGTGAACGAGATCTCCGAGGAGGTGAAGGAGAATTATCATTCCGTCCACATCGGCTACTGGCGGAAGTCTGAGGATCTTTTAGAAAGTCACTTCGTTTTGGCTGGATTTTAAATTTTCGTTGTTCAGTACCAACAGTGATCGACTTAGATGTAACGGATGCAGGAGCAGCTGGTAAGGTAGGGGTAGCGACGGCATCGGAGATTACAGGTAGAGTCTGCGTACTCATATCCCGCTTTTGCACTTGCGTTTGTACCACGGAACTAAAGGTACCAAATTTAAGAAGAGAAGGCTGGCGAGCGAGATGGCGTTTGCGGGCTTCACTGAAAGATAAACGTTCTTTCACCCGCAGCTCTTGTATGGCCTTCTCATCCAAAAAGCGGGGACAGTCGGGGGATGTCGCTGGATGGGCGCCCCTACAATTCACGCAGCAAATAACTGATTGACAAGCTCCGTCGTGGGCATCCTTACCACACTTTACACAAACAGGAATTGCAAGTTTGCAAGAAATCTTTGTGTGGCCAAAGCGTTGGCACTGAAAGCAACGCATAGGACGGGGAACATATTGTCGTACAGGGATCACTTCGTATCCCGCCTTAATTTTCGAAGGTAGGTCAAGCCGATCGAATGTGAGGAACAGGGTACGGGTGGGCACCTGCACACCATCGCGTTTAGCCCTGACTCGGTAGACCTCAATGACTCCTTGATCCGATAAATAGCCCAAGATCTCTTCCTCCGACATGTCATCCAACAGGGGTGAGGTGATGACCCCCTTTGTAGAGTTTAGACTACGGTGCTTCTCGACACGAATAGGATATCCGTGGAGTAGTTTGGCCTTTAACAATTTATCAAACTGGGCTGAGGTAAATGTCTCAATAAGAAGAGAACCGTTCCGGAGTCTGGTACATGACTTTACAGGACCGGCTATTTTATCAAGACCGGCCTGGATGACGAAAGGGTTAACTTTCACAAATGACTGAGCCTCTTCTAATCTACTGATAACCAGGTACCGAGCTGATGACACTGCGGTTACCTCCTTTACTTCTTGCACTTGACGTCGTCTTTTAGGTGTATTTGTAGCCATAAAAGGGTTACTTAAAATTCATCCCCCAGTGCTCCCCACCCACCACGGAGCCCAACGAGGGGTCACCCCACTGGGATGACAGGGCTACACAGGGGATATAGCGGGCTCGCCGTCCCACTCACCCTGGAGTTCAGTGCAATACCTAGTCCTGGCCGATTGACTAGGGGTGGGTTAGTCCCTAGCCTCCCGTTTAGATGAAGCAGTAACCAAAGCAGTGTATTGGAAATGCGCACCCTCCCCGGATTCAGAAAAGAAACTGTCCCGGGCTCAGATACGCACCCCTCAACCACCAGGATAAACCTTTCCACCGACACGGGTCTCCACGCACGGCCTACACGTGGGTGGGCGATTTGACTGACTCCCTCACCACGAAGAGGAGCCCACACCGAGGGAGTCAGTTGGCTCGGGGCCCCGGGTGCGCCAAACCCGGACCTACCGTAGTAGGTCCCCCTGGGGGGATTTAGTAGTTGTGTCATCTTTCCGTTTATTTTCTTTTAATTTGAAGCTGCTGTTGCAAACAAAGAATTATATAGAGGTAAGGCGTTTAGTAAAAAGTATATTCTATCCCAAAACATACACATAATAGAACGTTTAGAGTATAATAATTAGATTTAAAATAATCCTTCAGAGCGACACAGAAGGATAAGACTAATCATATCTGGTGCATTGTGCCTCTGTTTTTATAAAAATGCAAATTAACACATTTTTACACCTGTGTGCTTCTTTCGTTGAACTTTCCTATTCTCAACCACTTTCTTTGTACCTGTGTAATGTAATGCTGTTTAATTTAACTGCTTTATAATTATGTTCTTTTTTAAATTTTTCAACTATAACCATTATCAAAACATAAAATGTCCATAAATTTAAAACCTATTTACTGCTCCAATAACTCACATCTACACATACCACAATATTTATTATTTATAGCACTATTTCAAATGTAATACATGCGCCAGTACGCATACTCAGTCACAACTGTTTTTATAAAATACAATGGATATTATACTTTCTTCAATGGTATCTTTGACTTTTATTGGAATTGTGGAATCAGTTACCATGAACACTTACTGCCTTCGATTGCCGCCGTAGTGAAACCAGTGCTCGGGGCTGTATTTCTTCTTTCTTTTTTATAGGGGTGCCCCACACTCGCCACTGCAGTGGTCATCTTGGCAAGGCTTTGGTGTATGTTTCTATTCAAGTCACTCCGAGCTAATAGATATAGATACTGTAAATCGTTTTCTAGTTTCTCCAAAATGAAAATTCTATAAAAAAGATTAGTTTGTAGGTTTGTTTAAATAGTAATACCTTTATTAAATGTCTGATAGTTATAAATATTCACCTCCTGAAATGTAGGTGTAAGGCTTCAAGAACTGGGGGGATATTCTTGTTTTCTCGATTTAACAAACTCCCTCCTTCGCAAAAAGTGAGACATGAAGATATAACGTAAATGTTAAGGTAAACAGTACTATCAACCATCTACATTAGTCGTGTTACACATATTAATACGTTATGGCAGCACTGAGTAGATGCTAATATTTTCAAACATTTATCAAGATGGTTCGCCTCCTGTTAATTCGTTAATTATTTCGAAACTTGAATCAGCCAATCAGATTTCTCATACGAGTATACCAGCGCTCCTATCGGGAGGCAGAAAGCTATGTTCATGTTTCCAGTTCCCCCTGCTTATAAAACAGTTGAACAGTTCGCTTGTAGTAATAGGTTGTTACAGTAGGATCCGCTACCTGAAGAAAGATCGTGTTTAGAGTAAAAACAGCAAAAGTAAGTTTTATAAGCAATGGCAGGAAATACCTCTGATTGGGATAAAGTTCGCAGAGACGACGTACAAGGTGTACCCAACTGTTCAGAACGAGACGAGGAAGCGGAGGAGGAGGAGGGGGAGGAGGTCAAAGATGAAGTAATCGTCGATTTTGAAGAGTATCTCAGATTGTCAAAAGAGGAAAGCAAGAAACTGGGTGAAATACGTGCCAAACTCACTCAGGCAACTCAACACAAATGTGGCACTTCAGATGGTATATGGAAGCCCAGAAACCTGGACATCACGGCGTTCTTATGCGAAGCCAAGGAACTAAATGTAGACCAGGAGAAAGATATTAAGTACATGCAGCAAAAGGAATGGAAAAGTAGGAGACTTCAGCCACCTGAGATGACCAAGGAAGAAAAGAAAGAAGAAGCACAAGCAATACAATGGAGAATCGCAACGGAGAACGTGATTGATGAACTGAGAGATATTTTTGAAGAGGCGCCATTGTCACGTCCATAGAAGCCAGGCAACAACCGTGTTTCATTCTGCATCCCGCAGACAAGTTGTGTAGTGTTGGTGTAGCATTATAATATTATGTTTCGAATAATATCTAATGATTCAGCCATAAGAAGTCCGCAAAAACAGGACAAGACGATAATTATACATAAATTTGTGTTGTATCAGAATTTAGATTTGTTCTGGCGTAAGAGTATTATCCTACAAGGAATAAAATTCAATTCTTAGTTTCAAATTGCAAACTTCCTTAATCCCCGCTCATATAAATGTAAATGCTAAGACAGTGTATTGTTGACAGTTTATTATAGGAAAACATTCTGGGCAATCTTGCTGCAGACGTGCACCTAAAATGGCGGATTCAGCGCAACATTGTGGAAAAAGGAACCCACACTAAAATTGTGCAAGTGAATATGTTTTGGCTTTTAGAATACCGAAAGTTGTTGCACCATTTCCGGTTATGCATTCTAGCACTAGTTATTCCATCCCGAGTATGTCTTCTTGTGTGATTTACTGTTACCGCGTGATTTACTTAGGAGTAAAGATAGAAATCTTAAGCATTGTTGCGGAGCTGCATTACATCTCTTTACTGTTTCACAGTTAGTTGGTGTATTCATTAAATTTGCGGTTATTATTTACTTGTATTACACTTCAATATTGTTCATCACCCTCTTTGGTAAGTGTAGGTCGTTTGTACCTGGCCGTGTACGCGAAACAACCAAGTATTGGCGCATGCGCGGATCGGCTAGTCGAAGCTATGGAGGGGTTATTGCCAACCGAAGATACAAAGTCAGATAGCAAGTCTTGCATGCAACGGCAGTAGCGCCAACGTTGCATAAACGTAACTAGTTCAGCAATCGTGTATTTATGCGTGTATTAGTAATTTGGATAGTGATATGTTAGTATTATAGCTGTTATTCAACACCTTAAATACGTACCGCAACGTATGACTGGCATTCAGGTGGAAATACACGTTATGAGCTTGCTATCTTTTACCGCAGTGTAAAACATTTCCGAATTACCAGCTGCTTCTGTGTTTCCTATTTATGCAGCGTTTTTTCTGTTGTACTGTTGGTACCTAACAGCAAATTACACCGTCCGCCAAGAGCAGTGCAAGTCTACCGCAAGATTACTGATGATGACGTCTACCCGTGTACAAAGTTTATTCCTCAACCTAGATACTTCATCTTGGTCGACATATACATGTAGACAAAAGCAGATATTATCTTACTGTAATTTTCTTATGCGTACAAGGCGAATGTGGGAATAGTCAAATAGCTATTATCAAATCCTTTAATAACTATTCGCTATCGAATTTTGGGGAGGAATGCAATATCTTCTGTACATATTATGTCTGTACGTGGTAGAGAATAAAAAGCATTTTGGTTTACGAAAAGTACTGATTTGGCACATTCCAGTGGGCCAAGAATCGTATGGTAAAATGCTTGTTTCAGCCGACTGATTGATCTGCGCGCTGTACCATCTGCGCACAATCACGCTACCAACTGAAGGCGAAAGTTAAGGTTTGTTATAAAGAAGGCGACATCCTTGTGTTGTAGATGTTCTATCAATGAATGAGGCATTTCTCCTTGTGTATATTTTATGTCATTTCACGCCTGAAGGTATTCCGTGATTCAGAAACCTAAGATTTTATGTATTTATATTTAAACCTTACCTAACCTCTCGTAATCAGAGACCCAAGCTTATATAAATAGCCAATCATAGGCATCGTTAAGGGAAGGCACGCTCGCTTTTATCGCGTACTTTGGTGTAACTAGAAACAACGTGAGTGCTACAACTTCTTACATTTCTTTATTAGCACCAACACCCATTATTTTGTTAACAGGATATTCCTTTTCTTCATGAACAGTACACGCAACATTAACTAAAGTTTCTAAAGTCCTGTAATAAACTAGGAAACATAAACTGCAGTACATGAGAGAAGCAGAAGAAAAACAACAGACATTTTAGCGAATTTTAGTTGCTGCACTTGAGTTGGCAGTGAAGGAAAATGACATGGTTTGTTGGCATTGCAACATGATTTTCGTATGAAACAAATATTCGTTAAAAAGGTAATGTTAGAGTATTAGCACCATAAAAATTGCTGAAATATTATCCATGACGTACTATAAGGACATAGTAATGGCTTGGACGTGATATGGTTACTGTTGGGTTTGTCCATCGGTCTTGAAAAATGTGTTAACGAGAGAGAAGTGTTAGTGATGTTGCAGTGTCGGTACCATGTGCTGTTAGTAGCTTTCTGGTTTCTTACTGTAGGTACATAGACAAAGACTGAAACACTGTAGTGTTATTGCGGAGATATGTTTCTCGGGTGGATGTCTTATTCAAATCGTGTAGTGCGCCTGTGTCAAACAAACCTACTGCAGCAATGAAATTATTAAAAGAGCACGAGATGCTAGATGTTGGTAAAATGTGAGTGTACTTTTCAGGTTCCGTCATACTTTAAGGACACTTAAACACCATCGGTCTGGGCTGTATTTGAACCCGCGACCTTGGGATCAGTAAGGATGGACGTTTGGAGTTTAAGGGCCCATCGACAGGTCATTTGGGCCCGACGCAATAGAGTTTGGGAAAAGAAAGTACAGGAAGGGTTATCCACGTGTTCAAAATAAATTAGAGGAGGAACAGGTGTACAGAGAAAATGTTGGTACCACTAGAAATCCCCAACAACACACATCAATAATCTCGAATTTGTCATTGTTTGACAATTCTCACATTTAGAATTCATATTCTACACTTTTATTTCGATTTTCCCATTCTGTATTTGAATATAGTTTAAATTACTTATTAATCTATTTGGTTACTTATTTCAAAGGATAGTGGCAATGAAAGGACAACTTACAGGTGAAAGAAACACATTTTGATTTATTTTTATTTAAAACGCTGCAGGGGCGTAGCGTCAATAGATGTGAAATGTACTACATACCCTGTAATTTACCTCAAACTGATTGCCGAATTGTTGTTCGTTATAATATCGTGGTATAAAATCGTTTTAAGGATACCCATCTGTGTAAAAGGGCTAAAAAATTTTAAAATTTTCAAAAATGGATTTTTGTTTTATCAAATAGTTTAAATCTTCTGCTTTATTTTGGTATGCTTTTTATAGCCTTACGACCTTTTAAACTATGTCACGTGGCCGCCTAACTGATTGCTTGTAAGTGGTCATGTTCATTTAAATCCATACAGTTCCATTATCCTTGCTATAACTTCAAACTTAGTTTTTCCATGTTTTTATTTTTAACACTGCTCTTTAAAATGCTCCACACGATGCAATTTTCAGTACTTATGCATGAAATTTGGTGCATCTGCTTAGAAATAACATTAAAAAGAAATGAGATAATTTTTTTCATAACGTGAATAACTGCTGAGTAATTAAATATTAAAGTTTACATTTCGAAATTTAAGTGAAAGAAATTATGAATTTACACTTTAAAATTTATTTTTATCCAAACTAATTACAAGATTAAAAAATTATCTCATCAATTTGCTAACATTCTATTACAGGACATAACTGAAAATTATTAAGTTTTTCAAATCAAAATTGCATCATGGGGAACCATTTATACAAATATTTTAAAAATATATAATAAAATATTAATATGTTAGCAACTAATCTGACTAAATGTATGAAATTTAGCACAGTTACTCCTCACTATACAGTGATTGTTGTGTTAAAATTTCAAATCAATCCAATGAAAACTGTAGATTTTCAAAATTTCACAGATGGGTATCCTTAATGTCATTAAAAACCAATTTTTCCTAAACATTATGATTTGAATTCGCACCATTCTGCAATAACTTTGTTTCAAAACAGAGCTTGCACAGCATTTGTCTGCAGCTACAGGAAACTGTTATGCGTTTGACTCACGGATGTATTGTGTTATTGTAATATATCTCGTGTTAAGAATCGCGCTAAAATTTTTGCATTTATATTCGTGAACAGAGAGCCATTCGCGATTTGTTTTGCTTCCTGGTGTGCTATTCAATTATGGACACTTGAGCATGATTTAGAGACTTGATTACTTACTATTAAAGCAAATGTAGGTTAAGATTTGCACGAATCCTGAACCGAAAGTAGGTACACAGGCATTGTAATTCGAGAGGACACGAAACGAATCAGGGCTACAGTAGTAAACAAAACTTCGTTTCCAGGCCATTATTGCTACGAAAATAACAATCAACTTGTGTGATCGATAAACTCGAAGTAAGATACTTCCAAACATTAAAATTTCTCTAAAAAGCAATGTATAATTAAAGCAGATCCTCCAAACTCCACATTCAGTATTACGATGAACATTAAGAAGTGTATAAGGCATTTCAACATCAAAGTTTATGAAAGTGAATCCTGGCCGTGTCGTAATACTTCAAACAAATGTGTTGTTGATATTTTCTCAATGCAAACGTGAGTATGGAATTCCAACAGTTATGACGATTTAGATACCATTTATAAGGCAGCCAAAAACTTAACTGTTCTTGTAATCACATAGCATGTGGAAAACAAATATTCCGGACAAACAGGAATACTTTTCATTCAATAATCAGTATAAGCTCTCAGTTGAACAGCATAACAATAAAGTGAAAAATAACTGAGCTTTACTTTGTCATTTTGTACGGGCTATATTTTTTCTAGGAAAACGGGCAACTGCTTTTCATAGTCACAAAAGGAATGAAATATCTTTAAACAAATTCAATTATATTGAATATTTAAATGAATTAGGAATATATGACGCATCTCTGAAAGAGGACTTCGAAAAATCGACTGCTTTTCGTGCAACTTCACCTGATATTCAGAATGATTTAATTTCAAATGTGAGTGCCGGAATGACACGGAATTAAGAAGGAAATTTCTGATGCCTCCTTTGTTTCATTGATATTAGATGAAACTACCAATATTAACAGTGAAGAACAACTCTTTATCGTTCCTTACATAAATGTTGACGGAAATATTGAAGAGAGGTTTATTTGATTCACAAAGTTCTGACAGAAAAGCAGATTCTCTTTTGAATCGTGCTCTCAGTGTTATCGAACATTTCTGTCAGACAATGATAAAAAAAAAAACATAACTCCGAAGGGCAATTCTGTTTAGGTTGGGCCATATTTTAACGAATTTTACAATATTCGTTGGGTTACATACGAGAGTCTTATAGCCAGGCTACGCCACTGTTGCGGTGGTTATATTTATACAAAATATTGGATCTGGTTTAGACGTTGTTTACTATCTGTTAAGATTTCTACAAATGCTATATATCAAACTACATAAAGGAAAATGTTTCAAAATATTCAACCATTAATAATTTTAAAAATTCAATTCCGAAAATACTCCACGTCTGCAATAGTTTTCCAGTAGAAACTTCAGGTCATCTAATTCAGTGGTGTGGGTCTCGTATATGTTAAGGGGAAAGGGTCGTGATTTGGGCTCAAAAAGTCAATTTTTTGTTTTTCATCTTTAAAAAAAGTAGAAACCTTCCTCTTCAAAGGTTAAGGGTACCGGCACATTTAAGGCTTTAAATTACCCCATTTAAAGATGGCGGCGCGCTGGGCCACGCTGGGTTAAAGAGGGCTTCAGAGATGACACACTTTTCTTTAAATGTAGGTTTCTGTAACTTGACATTTTTCAAACTCAGGTACATTTTTTTCAAAACCACTAAACCTATTTGAATGAAAATTTTACAGTAGTTCTAGAAGCATGTACCCTACAAACGTAACCCATTGTTATTAGAAAAATCGAAAACAGAAAAATTAAAAAAAAAATATTTGTGCAAAAAAAATTTACTTTTGTTTTTTACAAAGTTAAATATTTTTTATTTTGAATATAGCCAGAGATATTTAAGTAAATTTAGGTTAAAAGTTATGAATACACATTGCCTAATGCACTACAAAAGTTTCAACACATATGCTTGAATGTTGTAAAAGGAATTTGTACCGTTAGTACTATATATATATTATATTTTTTTTCAAAAACATGTTTTCTGTTTTACCTTATTACATGCCCATTTTAAATAATTGTTTTGATGTTCTCTATATCAACGTAATCACAGTGAATTACTGAATGTTCATCCCAAATTAAATTTTGATCTGAGCAGTAGAAGCTTAGATATCCTCAACTAAAGTTATGTTTTGAAATACTGAAATCGTGTACGAATCACTACCTTGTCCCCGTTTTCCAGTAGAAACTTCAGGTCATCCAATTCAGTGGTGTGGATCTCGTATATGTTAAAGGCCTTGTTTTTGTGTAAGTATGCCAAAAGTAAAAGTGGGTGACAAAGGTTTTTGGGGGTATATCCTAGTTCTTCACTATTAAAGATAAATTTTGATCAGTTAATTAATATGGTTACCACAATAGTTTTATTTGCGGAGAGATTACGTTCAATTGATCTAAATTTTTATTTTATATTTTACGATAATACTTCCATATAGGCATATTTATATGCATATTATGCAATTTTTCAATGCCTAAATGCATGTGTATTGAAAGGATTATTAGAGCATTCAATTCCTGTCGCTAGTTAGTTTTTCTGTGAGGTGATAAGTTTAGACTACAAATTACAGATGCAGCGCCATTTATATAAGTATATTTAAAACTCAAGATTGTGTTTAAGATGATAAAATACACATAAAACTAGACAAAACATTCGTTTATAAGAGGAGTATCTAAGACGCTATAAATCTAATCTTTTTGCCAACAAAAGAAAAAAAAAGAAAATTCTTGGTCATTGTGTAAAGTTGACGCTGGCCGCGGGTGCATGCCTCAAACATTCAAGGTCAAGCAATCTCACAACCACTTGTTGGCCGTGCACCTCAAAAAGAGAGCCAAGGTCAAGCTACCTCACACCACTCGCGACAAGTAAACATCCAACAATGAGCGTGGCAGAACGAAGAGTTTCGAGAACATTTAGGAATTTTCGACTGCCAGCTTGTTTTTGGAAGTGTCTAGAAAAGGGTGAATTTCCAGAAAAATCCATGCTGCGTCATTCTCGCCTTTAAAGGCTTGCGGTACTGCGAAAGAGCCGCAGTTTGCGAGACAAAGGGAAGAGTAGTACATGTATGTGATGGAATCGTGAGTGTTGAGCAAGACAGCGTTTGTGTGTATCGTCGTCATAAAAGGACTTGTGTGTCGAAAGAGACATTTTGGAACATTTAACGTCACGTCGGAGTTTTAGACGAGTGTGATCGTGGAAGCCAGCAGTGTGTTAAGACAGGGAGAACTGAAAGATAGAAAAGGGTCTCAAGGTTACGAGAGGGCAGAACCGTGGGTTGCAAGGCCACGAAAAACTGTAGATTGTGTTAACGACGATAAAAGAACTGTTTTGCGCTTCGGTTTAGAAGAAAATAAAGTGACAGAAAAAGTAAATGGACTAGGTTTTGTCACACTGGTGCCAGAGGAGGGAATTGCCAAATTGCCATTTTCTTACAGTATGACATACGGTGCAGAAGGCTGCACTCTGAAGGGCCAAAAAATAAAAACAGAGGCAGTTGAAATTGATAAAATAGTACGGCGGGGGACTAGAGTATCAGGTTAAGGAAGAGAAGGAATGGGGATATTAGAAGAACGACAATGGATATGGAAGAATTAGTAACTGAAAGAATTGAGAACGAAAACTTCAATAATATGGTCACGTAAGGATGGACGAGGAGAGATGACCAAACGTCCTGTTACAACGGTCTCCGATGAGTAGAAGAAGGGGACGACCTAGAACGTCCTGAAGTCCTGAGTATCGTGGATGATGGATGAGCGGGAATTGGCTGAAGGGGTCTGGAATGAAAGGCACAGATGGAGAGTGGGAACAAAGGTTAACCCCTGAAAAGTGGGAATGCCTTCAAAAGCAAAAGCAGCAATTTTCGCCATTCAGCCTAATTTGTAAATGTACAGTTCAAAACGAGAGATGCTGAACAACTGAGAACGTGTAACAAGATAAACAGCAAGGTTATGAAATTTTTTTTTTTTTATTTATACACTTGCAAAATTACAATCTGTTCAATAGTTGAACAATAAGTAACAATGATAACATATTACTTTTACAAACTATGGCCCAATGGCCATAAATTTGCTTATAGGTTATGAAATGAAACCAAATCTGTCAAGTAAACGATGTTAATTGAGTATCACTCGCCAAATAAGATTCCTCATTATTTGAAACTTTCTCAAGACTAAGCATGCAAGTTGGGTTTAGAATAAACTATAAAGGAAGGTACTATATCTCCTGAGACATATTGTATCATAAAGGAAGATCCAGTCATCACAGGATATTTTGCTGCATGGTGAAAATATTTTTTAAAAAAAATATTTTGTTGTTTAACGACGCTGTCAATTGCCAGTATCACATCAGCGTCGGCGGTGTGCCGGAATTTTGTCCCGCAGGAGTTCTTTTACATGCCAGTAAATCTACTGACATGGAGCTGTCGTTTTTAAGCACACTTAAAAACCATCGGCCTGGGCCGGGTTTGAACCCATGACCTTGGGATCAGTAGACCAGCGTCTAACCAACTGAGCCACCCAG
This sequence comes from Tenodera sinensis, assembly GCA_030765045.1. Lineage (NCBI taxonomy): Eukaryota > Metazoa > Arthropoda > Insecta > Mantodea > Mantidae > Tenodera > Tenodera sinensis. Next base: position 285,980,009 of record CM060962.1, on the reverse strand, counting down.
ACCGACGAAAATCTTTTAAGGTAACCCATCTGTGAAATTTGAAAAATTGCCATTATCCGTCCAATTCTTCTCAAATTTTGGGGATAGGCTGGTTGCTCAGAGTTAAAACAATATTATGAGTTTGAATTTTATATCTTGAGTATTTTTTTTAAATATCCTCTTTTTTTTAATTTCTGTACGGTTATGTGAAAAATGCTCCTTGGTGCATATTTTTCAACGAAGAACATTTTAACTTCTACAGCTAATCAATTACATATAGTGCTACAATATTTGGCTGCTACTTTTTTAGTAATTTATTTTGTTTGGAAGAAAAAAAATTGAAAATTGTATAATCCAATTTCTGAGAATTTTACCAATTTTATCCTTTTTGAAATAAAAACTTTTTTGTTAAGGTACAGCAAAAATTTAGAGCCATGTTTTAATTCTTCTACTTTGAACAATATGTGTACCAAGTTTCAAGAAAGTATCTGCAAAACTATGCACCAAGGAGCATTTTGTACATAATCATGTGTCAGGGAATCATAAGCGGAGAAAAATGGAGTTAAAGTTTAGCAACTATATAATACAAATTTATTTGATTAAAAGTGGCCTGCACCATATGTGGGAACCTGAGAAGTCCTTTTAGCTATTTTTTCAAAATTCAATCGCTTCCTAGCAGTTCTGTAGCCCCTTTCTGAATGCCTAGCACTATCCTTCAGACGACACCCTAATTTTACTTAATTTCTCCCCAATTACATTGAAATTTCTACCCTGAACACCATACTTTACATGCTGTGAAGCTTCACAACCCATATTATATTCACTAATTTCATATATTACACCAACTTCTGTTTTCTTTTTTGAAAAAAAATTTCCTTTGAGCATTTCTTCACTATTTCTTCACAAAGCACCATGATGTTAGCACATTTTCCCTCTATATAAACCAAAGAACTTTGGAATTTGCCCAACAGATAGCTCTCCTATAGATGATTCTCAGGTTAGCCAACATGTTTCAGCTAATTTGTCACAAGAAACCGCGTAATTCAAACTCAAACTGAAAAGATGTTGAGTCGGAAAAACATTGCAAGCACTTTGAGTGCACTCTACTTACCTTGCTTCGAGTGTTTCTGTGCAATTAAACTGACATACCACCTCGCACATGGCCATTTAAAACCCTAGGTGAAGTCATTTAAAGGGCACAGATGAGTAAACAAAAACATGAAAATGAAAGCCAAAGGTTTAAACTTATTTATGGTATAAAAAGCCAAAAATGAAACATTTTGTCATTTTTGTCCATTTTTCACAGATGGGTTACCTTAAGGAAAGAGGAATCCTAATCTTGAAGACTAGTTAAATTATTATTTGTTGCACCACAAAACTGTGTTCAACAATTTCAAAATTTCTATTATGTTTTCTTTAATGCATATACCTACTAGTAATATAAATACTTAACCTCCGCAGATATACTTTTCTTATCATCATCATCATCATCATCATCATCATCATCATCATCATAATTATTTATTATTAATTTTAACAGGACAGGTAGATGAACTTGGAGGTGTTAAAATTATCTTAATGGATTTACATAACAATGTGTTGCATCACACCACTTTCTCTACTCACTCTTCTTACAAAAACTTATTTTTATAATTTTTATCAGACGAGATACACTTTCTTTACACATTTAAGAAGGATACGGTGGGTCAGGAGTCGGCAAATTGGTCATCGCAGTTACACGAATTGCGACGTCAGGGAACGCAACCCGGCATGCACATGAATCACGGTTCGAAGGAGGGCGTTTGAAAGCAGCAGTGGCGATGTAAAGGCACTTCTCTAACACAGGTTTGATTTTATACATGCTTAATACAATTACACACTCTGAGAGGGCTTTAACATTTATTTTTCATTAATGTGCCATTAGCTTCACTGGGAGCGTTACATTTGCGCATACATCTAACGTTAATTCATAAGTACTGCCATACAGGAAGGTTTCATCTGTCAATCGCAATCTGCAAATGAACAGAGAGACGGAAATGTCATATCAAGTTCTGTACACAAAAGCAAACCAGTCTTGTTTCATAATTGTGGTTTCAAATGGTGTTTGTAAATTCGCAACCTCAATTTGTAACTGGTTTTTAAGGCTTTATAAACTTCATGTTGGTACGTTGTAATCCACTTCTTTACTAGACTACGAAGCTTCATTGAATGTTTAAACTTTGTTATATTTAAGGACCAGGATTGGTTTTGTAATATTATTATAAAATACGTTAAGATGTCGTACTTTAAGTAGCTTGTAGTCTTTGTGACAACGTTTGTAATGTCGTTTAATGTTTGACTTGTAAACACCAATCAAAACTTACAAACACAAGACATTTCACATTTTCACCCATAGCGCAGCAAAAATGTTGTTCTTCTCACTCTTCTTGGAATAGGAAAGTTGCTTTGTCGTTTTGTGGTTTCGAAAGAACCATGTCGTATTGATGCGGTTCCACTACTGCTTGTTTTCGTTTGAACACGTGTTGAGTGAAGGACGGGGGTTGCAACAGTGCAACGTATTGCTTGCCCCTGACGGTGATATCAGTGTTGCCAACTATAATTCAATAAAACAAGCTAAATCGGCTTGCCAAAAAGGCTAGAAAAGGCTAGATTATATTTTAATACCTATATAAATATTAGAAAACTACATTATTAAAAAGTACGCATGGATCACCTAGCAAAAAAAAAACGTAGTCTTCGTCATCCCCCTCTGCCTCATTTCTACTGCTGCAGCTGGGATTTCCCTTAGGCTCTTACATGTATGCAGCATTTGTACCAACAAGCTTCAATATATCGTCTGGGACTGCGCATGGAAAATCTGATATGTTGCACTCACATGACTTTCTCTACTCTTGTACTAATCATTCTTACAAACTCTTTTTCCTATATCTTCTTTGTGTTAGTTAAGATAAACATTTGTACAAATTATCTTATTGCTTATTTCCTTGTAGGTGCAAGGGGAATATTAGTGTACAGTAGGCTTTGTGCGATAGTCAAATCTTTTAAAAATTTCAAATTCCGTTCTCATTGCAGGGTTAACATAACAAATTGAATAACGATGTTCCATTTGACAGAAATACAAATAACAAGGCATATCTCCGAAATGGTCCAATTTATAAAAAAATATTCAGACATAACTTGTGTATTTTAGAGTGAGTGAGTGAGTTGGGTTTAAGGGCCCATCGACAACTAGGTCATTAGGGCCCTGTATTTTAGAAAGATCTACAGTTTTTCATAGTAAGATTTGGTCTATCTGTAACCATTTACCAGTTATGCAAAAGTCGTCCAGAGTAAATAGGAGTACAGGGGTTATAGCCAGAAAATTCAAAATATACATTTCATTTGTCATAAAGATATTTCAAACCTATGGCATTTTAATCAAAATCGTTAGAGACACTTTCGAGAAAATCTAAATTTTCGATAAACTTTCCATGTAAAGGGTAGTTTAGGGTGAAGAATTTTCTTTAAAATCTTCGTGTCGCATCCATGAAAGACATTAAACTTAAATACCAACTTTGATTTTTAACCAACTTTTCGTTTTTGGGTTATGTTATCCACAGGTTCGAGATACACACACAGACCTTTTTCTAAAAAGTGCCAAAGAATCTAACAACTTGGTGGAATCCATACTCCCAGATTCAAAAGATTCATGAATTCGCCAAAAGGATTATATCATTATGTGGAATAGCTGCAGTAGCGAGATTAAATGATGTATTATGTTAAAGGTACTGGTAGATAAGTAAAAAATGAAAAAGGCTAGAAAAGGCTAATGAAGCTTACAAAAAAGGCTAGGAAAGCTACTTATAGCTTTTTGGAAAATTTATAGCTAGATAGGTTCTCAAAAAGGCCAGATCTAGCCTTAAAAAGGCTAAGTTGGCAACACTGGGTGATATTGCGTCATATCAGCCGGTACGGATTCGCCTACCCCTGCAGTAGATAAAGTAACAGACCTGCTTTTAAAAAGCTGATCGCTATGTGACGGCTTTGAAAATCCACGTTCCTTGCATGTTCGCTAGAAGAAACGATAGTGATTTAGTATTTGAAAAACGCAGTTTGAAAACTGAAACCAATAACAAAGAATATCTCGGAAAGGGTTAGGGTCACAAGGAATGTATCTGACATAAATCGTCTGCTTTAAATGAGATCAACATTTTTTTTGTGCAGTAAGAATTTATCAGTGTCTTGTGGTTTACCAATTACACAAAAGTAACTCTGAATGAAGTGCTCTTATCAGGTTATTCCCAGAAAATTCCGGATATAGGTGCATGTTGTTTGTCATGCAAGTATCTCAACAATGTGGTATTTTAATCAAAATCATTAAAAGCTGTTACCTTGAGAAAATAAAAAATAACCCAAATGTTTCCAGGTAGAGGGTGGTTTGAGTGGATCATTTTTTAAAACTATTCTTATCGCATCCTGGAAGATTCTGAACTTAATAGCAACTTTGCTGTTTATCCGAAATTTCGTTTTGAGCTATTTGCACATGCACACACGCGCGCATAGATGCATTTCTTTTTAAAATGCTTTTTCATTCAGCGCCCTCAAAACACATTTTTTTCCGGTGAAATCTTGACATTAAAACTTTTGGTGGAATGAATACAAATGTTATAAGACTTTTTACCTTATTCCGGGTGGAAGGGAAGTCATTACATTAATCGAAACCAGCGATAGATCTCGATATTTGGAACACATTTTGTATTTTACGTTTTTGTCTCTGACTATTTCCTACAGAGATATTTTAGTTTTCTCGAAAACAAGCTGGCAACACTGCAGATTTTGTGGGTGTCACTTTCCCTAGCTCAGTACATAAACACAGTAATGGGGCTTCTTGAGAACACAAAAAAACACCCTGCCTTGTCCTTCTGTGTTTACTGCGTGAGTGTAAGCGTTAGCTCCCAAAACATTAAAGCGAAAGTGCACGAAAGTGCTTATATCTACAAACAAGCTCACTTTCCTGACCAACCTCAACACAACGTTGTCGACTTATTGCACGTGTGAAAAAGCAGCTTGGAGTATTCCTTCGTATCTTTTAAGTGATTAATTATTTCGAAACCCTGTGTTATGTCGCATTATTACTGCCGAAGCAACCTCAGAAATAAGTTACTCTACGCATCTTACAATTAACAAACTGTTATCTTCGTACATTCCTGTGGAATTACGCATCCAAGTTGGATCAAAAACCATTTATTTTTTCGAAATCGGCTGATCAAAGAACAAAATGCCATTATACTTTTTTGTTTGTAATGCTTCTATTAAGCACATATTAGAAGGGATGTAATGACTTCCCTTCCACCCTGTATAAATGAAATCCATGGAACATTTGATTTACATTATAAATTTCGAAAAGTTTTCTAATGAAACTTGTGTAACTTTTTTAAGGAGAAATCAGAAAAAGCATACGTAAGCCTGTAATGTTATACCGAGGGAAACTGCTTAATTTACTTATTTAAAGGGAGACTAATTGGCAAAAATTTCCTCTTTAACTTGGAATATATTTTACTATTGCAGACACAACACTAAAATTTTAAATATTTTTAAATGCTACTGTATCATTGCCTACTACAAATTCTGCATCACCTCAAACAAAAAATACAGTTTCTACCAAAAGTTTAAGGACACCCATTCATATTTTGAAATTTTCTCTTCGAAGAACACATAAAATTATACATTATTATAAATTCATATCATGATGATTTTATACTTTAAAGGCATTTTTTGGCTTTCAAAAACAGTAAATTTACACTTTTGGGATACTCTTTACTAGATTCCTACACTCTTGTACGGCAATGTCATTCCAAGATTCGAATAATACTCTCGAAGTTCTTCGGGGCTTTTCGGCCTGGGGCAGTTACTCCTCTACCTTCCGATACCTGCGAAAGTTCTATCTTTCCGGGGCGATGCAACCCTTGGCCTACCACTTTGCTCCAGGTCCGAAAATTTGCCGCTTTTCCATATTTTGTTATTATCAGTGTCACTTATGTTTTAGTTGCCCCCAGTTGAATTGCAATATCTCTGTATAACCATTCGCTAACCCCTCTCTTTTCGCACCAGAACAAAATGGAAGCTACAGCACAACAGAATGTCATGACATCATAACAATGTCAACATAGCAGCATTCAGTGGTACTATTTGCAGTATAAACAATACACTATAAACAGACACCCGTCCGGCTTCGCTGGCTCATTCAACATAGGATTGAATCCATTGCCAAATATTGCTAGTTTAAATTCTTTTTTCCATTTGTTTTAAAGTAATAAACACCATGTCAATTGTTGATAAATATGATAAGATCGCATTTATAAATATTCCTCACACAATTTCCTTTCCCTTCAGAGAAAAATAAAATTGACTTCCCATTTATTTTCATGGTCTCATCTCCAAAACGATTTAAAATGATTTTTTTTCGGTTTTTCTGAAACAAAAAAATCACTTCTTAAAAAGTAATAACATTCACATAATTATTTTTAAGATGTACCCTTGAATAAGATAAACTTTTGGTAGGTACTGTACTATCTACACACTTTGGAGTAGAATCATAAAACTTAAGCCCCCTTTATGGGAAGTTTTGTTAGAGAAACTGGTGTTATGGCAGCCTTTGTGTGCTGAACCCTTTTGGTTTCTTTCTTTGCGAATATATTAAATTGTTTTCTATAACTTTGCTTTAAACAGCTTTTTCTGTAAACGACATTTTCTGGTATAAATGACTCATTTTCTCAACTATTGAAGATAGCTAAATTGAATTTGAGAATGATGAAAATAAATTGTATGTGATGCTATGGGTTTACTTTGGTGTTAATATGGTTGGTTATTAAAAAAATATTGCCGATAAATGTTAACCAAGGATGGTATAACTAAGAAAATAAGCCTAAATCCCTTATTCAACAAACGTATTGTATAGAAGTAAAACAGAGAGCTTAGAAATCATGCATATAATATAACTGGAAGTTATTTTCGGACTGTTATGCCGTGGTTTGCTGGAAACAGAAGTTCCAGATAGTTTGTCCATAACTGCCACCAGACCAATCAGCGGAGAGCATTCTCGATATAGCAGCACGGTCAACGCAGCGGAGCCTTCTCCGAAGAGACTTCGACCGCACCACTGAAGATGCCCTCCGCAGATGTGGACGAAACGTCGAGAACATCGGTCTCTGGCAGATCATGGCATAACAGCCCTGAAATAACTGCCAGTTATATTTACTCCATCCATCAACGCCTATGTTCTCTCATGCGCATCCTGTGAAAATTCAGTTTCATTACTTAAATATTTTTTTAGTAAAAGGGCATAAATTTTGCATATTTAACATTGGTGGAATGTGACCTTTAATGTCCCTTAAAGGCACCCATTGCTGAAATTTGGTCAAACGTTTAAACAAATTAAAAACGAGTTTCTATGCACAAAAGTAATTTGAACCGTAAGCTTCAATTACATACTACGGAGTTTGCTCTTAGAGCTCTTTAAGTGACAATTTAAAAGCCTAAGAACGCAAGGGTTTATTTACTTCCAGTACCTTTTACTCCACTTTGATTCTTCTTCCACTTTTATGCATTAAAACCGTTCCAATTTTGTTCAAATTTTCCAGGAGAAATTCAGAGAGAATGAATTAGAAAAACTGGCATACCGTTTTTGCTACACTTTTAAATTGTTGAAGAATGATATAGGTAATGAAACTGGGCACAGAGGATAAAATCTTTAAAAGGTTTTGTTTAAAGGTTTACAATTTTGAAACAACAGAGGAGTGAAAAAAATATGTGCCACTGTTGTATATTAGCATTTACATAATTTGGTAGTATGTGTGTTTTTTACAACATTGTGATTCTTGCAGCCCGTGAAACATTTGGTTGATTAATAATAAGGATAAAATGATTTTTTTTTCTCAAAATAAATATTAAAAATATCTCATGACATTTAAAATTCTGGTAGAGCAGTATGTTACAATTTTGAAAACATGTAAAAAAATCAAAGATTTATACATTTTACCTGTGGATAAAATGATTTTTTATGTATAGTTATTTGAGATAATTTGATTGATTTTAAAGTTTGAGGGCATGTGCTAACATGGTAAATACTTAATAAGGCGCGATCCTTCCTCTGGGAAACTGAATTATATAGTTATTAGGGCTCTCTGACGTACTAGGACTCTGTTTAGACCCAGCACACCGAGAAAGAGGGGTCGCTACAGAATTAAAGAAAGATAAATGTAGTGCGAGAGGTTAGACAACGTTAATTGATTTACAGCCACGGGTCAAAAGTTCGGTCGTGACGTCACCCTGCAAATTAATGTAGCAAGGAAAAAACATCCTTTTTTCCTCCTCCTTAGCTTCCTTCGTTTTCCGTCTCAATCATTTAGCAAAGAGCACTTGGATTGATTTTAGTTTCTAGCTGAAACCTAATTTGTCTTCATCTTATTTTCATGTTCTTATTCCGAAATTTATTTCTTCCCGGCTCTTTCTTTGATAGGTACAGTTTTAGTTATAGGACTTTTCTGTTTTAAGCTAGGTAGGTAAATATTTTATGATTTTTACTAATATGGATCAAACTTTTACAATATAGCTTTACTTCCCCCCAACATACACAGTAGGTAGAGATGATGTTGCATTCCACACAAATATTTGATATAGAGATCTCACCGGAAATACACGTTTTGAAACCCCCTGAACAGAAAGACGCATTTTAAAAAAGGATTGTGTGTGTTTATGTGTGTATGTGTATGTGTGTGAGAGAGAAAGCAAAAGAGAGAACAACAGAACTCCAAAACGAATATTTTGCTAAATATCAAACTTTGTATTTATGTTCAGCATCTTCCAACGATGTGACACGAATATTTTTAAGTAAACCATCCAGCCCAAGTTAATCTTCATATGAATAATTTTTCGAAAAATTTGATTTTCTCAAATTACTCCAACGATTTTCATTAAATGCCATATCTTTACGATGTTTTATGATATTGAAACTGTATGCCTTGAATTTTCTGCGAATAGTCTCTAAATACATTTGAATGAGACCAAAACAAAAAAAGTATTTAGGCAGACAACCAGTATTAAAATATATTTAAAAATCCGACGTGTTGCACTCATGTTTCTCTCCACACATTCTTACACGAACTATTCTTACAAACGCTTATTCTTTTGTGTACTTCATGTTAATCAAGATAAACCTTAATAGAAACGGTTTTATTACATATTTTCTTGAAGGTAAAATGGGAAGAGCGGGTATACTTAAACGCTAGTTAAATCTTTCAAGAACAGCTCGCAATATGATGGTTTTGAAATTCCATTGTTTGCATGAGCAGGAGGGGAAAAATGAACCAACGATTTCCCATTTGAGAACAGACTAGTATCGGATAATTCAAATTAATCCACAAAAATTACTTGACAAATAGTGAGCTTTTTTACTTTCTCTACTACGTATAGTAAATACGGGAAGTATTGTATTCGACCCAAGAATTGTATTCAGGTCAGTCAGGTTAGGTCATTCGGGTCAAGTCAAGTCAAGACAGGTCAGGTCAGTCGGGTCAAGTCAGGTCACGCCAATCGGTTCAGTCGGGTCAAGTCAGGTTAGGCCACTCGGGTCAAGTCAAGTCAGGTTAGGCCGGTCGGGTCAAGTCAAGTCAGGTCAGGTCGGGTCAGTCGGGTCAGGTCAACTCAGGCCAATCGGGTCAGTCGAGTTAAGTCAGGTCAAGCCAATCGGATCAGTGGGGTCAAATCAGGTCAGGCCAATCGGGTCAGTCGGGTCAAGTCAGGTCAGGCCAATCGGGTCAGTCGGGTCAGGCCAATCGGGTCAGTCGGATCAAGTCAGGTCAGGCCAATCGGGTCAGTCGGGTCAGGCCAATCGGGTCAGTCGGGTCAAGTCAGGTCAGGCCAATCGGGTCAGTCGGGTCAAGTCAAGTCAGGTCAGGTTAGTTCAGTCAGCAGTGGGGTTTTAGGGTGCACAACTTTTGCGATCATTAGTGCCCATTAACAATATTAACACATTACAAGGAATGACTCTCTTTGAACAAAACAACTTATGTTATCTCAAATATTAAACTAATTGACTGTAGTAAGGGTGAATGAATATTTCATATCTTATTCTAAAATTTTCAGGAATCTAGGAGACTGACGTAATTTTTCATATCTAATTATCATTTGCGTCTTCATAATCCACGTTTTTGAGTTAAAATATTTCTTGATATACTGAGTATCTTTAACCATATTATTATTTCCAAACAACAGGCTTTAAGTCACGACATCAACCATCGAACAATTCTGTTAAAGAATTCTAAATTATGGTATCTTACTAAGCCATCGTATTAGCTACAGTTCTTAAACTGGCAGTGCTGCGTGTGACTATGAGTAACTTCATTTTAAAAATTATCTTAATTCATTCAAAATAATAAAACACATACAAAAATCAATGTGTAATAAATGTGTGTAAAATTTATAACGGATTCCTGGAAATAGAAAAGACTGAATTGACTTTGTCTACGGTTTTCAAATTATTCCTCGATTTTGTAACAATGCACTTCCCACAATCATATGTAATATCCTATTTATATTCCAAGTTAATTAATAATTGGTTAATTAACTTTAGAACCACATTTCCTGACTCCTTTTGAAACTTTAATTGTATCTGGTCTGTTACTGCACAGCAATAAGCATATATACCCATAACTCAGATGTCACTCTGCAATTATTTATAATATGATACTCGCATAACTACTTGTTGCAGTATCTCACGTCACTTCATACAACTTTCACCAAGTTAACACAAATGTTTTATTCGTGTCCAAGTATTAAGCCATAAGGCCTATTACGACCTCACATATGAATTTTCAGCCCAGCGCTTCTTTCCATTTGGACGATAGTGGAATAATCATCATAATAATTGTAGAATTATAATAATTTGTTAATTATATTATATTATTTTAAATATATTAGTTTAATTGTAGCTGTCGTAAATTTAATGGCGGCTGGCTCAATACAAAATCCAATCATAGGTTTGCCACGGCTTGCAGTATTGTGTAGTTAAACACGCTGGAAAATCAGGCTGCACAGCCGGTGACATAAATATCATTTCTGCCCAGAAAATTTAGTTGCACAGCAGGAAAAAGAATAATATTCTATCAGTCGCCTTTAAATTTTGAGGGTACCATAATTATTACTTAATAATAATAATAATAATAATAATAATAATAATAATAATAATAATAATAATAGTAACAATAACAGTAATAACAGTAATAATAACAATAACATTAATAATAACAATAATAGTAACAATAACAATAATAGTAACAATAACAATAATAGTAACAATAACAATAATAGTAACAATAACAATAACAATAATAGTAACAATAACAATAATAGTAACAATAACAATAATAGTAATAATAACAGTAATAGTAACAATAATAGTAATAATAACAATAATAATAATAGTAATAGTAATAATAACAATAATAGTAATAATAACAATAATAATAATAGTAATAGTAATAGTAATAATAATAGTAATAATAATAGTAATAATAATAGTAATAATAATAGTAATAATAATAGTAATAATAATAGTAATAATAATAATAATAATAATAATAATAATAATAATAATAATAATAATAATAATAATAATAATAATAATAATAATAATAATAACAACAACAACAAATAATAACAGCAACAACAATACAATTTAAAAATATAGAAAAGAAAATCCTACAGCACCTTCGAATTTATTATTATAAAAACATTTTATTATTTAATTCACCAGAATTTTTCCTTCCAGGAAAATTAGATTCTATAACTTATATTTTCTACACCAAAACCAAGTCATATTTGACAGAACGTGTCGACGTAAGCCTGCAATTTAATTCTTTTTCTGCTCGAGAACAAGAGATTTTTGGAAACCGCTTGTAATTTTTCTCTGAAGGTGGGTTAGTCTCTGTTTCATAGAGCTAATCTAAACCTGAAATGAAGTTTTAAGCAAACAATAAAAGAGCTCGTTACCCCCTTGTTGCGCGAACAGAGTGATGGCAATAAAATTTGCATGAAAATGGCAGAGTTTAGTCTCGCTTCTAGTTCCTCCTTTCTCCGCACCGCGCAGTGCCCCTTTCTAACCGCCATAATTACGATCTCTGGCAGCCGAAATGAAAACAAATGACAGTCGAGAAAGGGGGGCAGCATGGCATAGAGAGCCAAGTGGCTTTTCTTGCGGTCATGGCGCATTGCGCGTCGAAGAGCTAGCAGCTTTTAATGACGTTGAAAATGTGGGCAATTGATGGTTGTGTTTCTTTCATTTGTGGTTACATCGATCTGTATTTTTTCATTAAAATGACATGCAATTGGAAATACAAAACCGTTGGTTACTTTCCCCCTTTTAGGTTATCTGCGAGAACATTTTAAAACTACTAGCGTTTCACTAGGAATGTTGAGATATAAATGAACATCCAAAAGGGAATGTTACAGACAGATGATACTAGCATCCTTAGTGTTAGTGGATAATGACTGAAGTTGTATTCATCAATATTACTTGGTTTCCATACATCAAGTCTGCGATGTTCTTAGACCCACTTCAGTTAACTCAAAATTCGGTGAAAATATATTTCTTTTTACTTTCTCTACCACGTACATAGAAAGTAGAGAATGTATTGCATTGCATCCAAAAATTTGATAGCGAGATTTCACTGAAAATACGCGTTTTGAGACCCCCAAATCTCCTAAAGAAAAGCATTTTAGAAAAAGTGGGAGTGGTGTGTGTGGGTGTGTGTCTGTGTGTGTGCGCGCGCGCGATATTATTATTATTATTATTATTATTATTATTATTATTATTATTATTATTATTATTATTATTATTATTATTATTATTATTATTATTATTATTATTACTATTACTATTACTATTACTATTACTATTACTATTACTATTACTATTACTATTACTATTATTATTATTATTATTACTATTATTACTATTATTATTATTATTATTATTATTATTATTATTATTATTATTATTATTATTATTATTATTATTATTATTATTATTTTGTTTAACGACACTGTCAATTGCCAGGACATCAGCGTCGCCGGTATGCCGGAATTTCGTCCCGCTGGAGTTCTTTTACATGACAGTAAATCTACTGACCTGGAGCTGTCGTTTTTAAGTACACTTAAAAACCATCGATCTGGACCGGATTTGAACCCGCGACCTTGGGATCAGTAGGGCACCGTCTAACCAACTGGGCCACCCAGACCGACTGTGTGCGTGTGTGCGAACAGCGCAACACCAAAACGAATGTTCGGTTAAATACCAAACTTGACATTCAAGTACAACGTCTTCGAAGGATGCGACACGAAGGTCTCCAAGAAAGAAACACATCAAACCATCCTCTAGATGGAAACATTTTTGAAATTTTTTACTTTCTAAAAAAATAGCTAAAACGAGTTTTATTAAAATTCCACTTGTTTAATATATTTTGATGACAAAATGTATATGATGAATTTTGTGTGGATAGCTCTTCATTTTGAGTGTAGATCTTGTTAGAATAAACAATTTATGTCAAATATATTTTGTGTTTGTGAAGTTAATAATTTGCGAGGTAAACCTTGTTTTGGTTTCAATGTTAAAATACATACTTGCACTTCCCTCAACTGGGACGTCTTTCTTTTTCTTTCTTAATTTATTTTTCTTGGGCTTCCCTTGTTTTTCTTATCTTCTTCTTCTTCTCTCTCTCTCTCTCTCTCTCTCTCTCTCTCTCTCTCTTTCTTGCTCGTGCAAAGAGATCGGAATTTCAAAGCCACTGCATAGTAACCAGGTCTTAAAAAGTAGACTATTGCTTAAGTCTACTGTATTCTCTCATTCCCATTGCATGTACAAGGAAATGCGGAATAAAATCCTTTCTACAAATGTTTGTCTCGATTATTCTGAATTATGTAGAAGAATGTTTTTAAAGGGCAGCTTGTTGAAAAATAATAGACTTTTTTACTTTACACCAGCCACTTCAGAAAGAATTCGTCTTCAGTTTAACGCACTTAAGCAGCCAACTAACATTAATGAAGTTCTGATTTTTAAATTTACAGGAAAGTCAAAATAAATTATAGTTTACGTGTTCAACAACTTAAAGGGAGTCGAAATAGTGAATTTTGGGATTTTTTTCCAAATTCAAGTTTTACTTCCAGATCATCTGCTCACAGGTGTAAGTTTCAGAGGTACGTTAATCGTAAATGCATTAAAATTATTCTTGAAAATAAAACTTTAGGCTTTATGATATTTAACTGCAATTTCTGAAGAACTATTAATGCTCTACACATATGTCCAATTATCTCTGAAAGTTACTGGTATAATGTGCTGAGATTTTGTCACAGATTTTCAACTAAATGAGTTGCATTTTATTGAAAAAGGTTTTAGGTGTCGGCCATGCTAGTTAGTATTTTGTAATTTTAAACCTCTTATATTTCAATAAAAATCTAGGAATTGTATTAAAAGATCATAACCTTGCTCCTGATAAACAAAATGCGATTTTGTTTCATCAGGGAACTGTAGAAATACCACTGAACATGTATTAAAAATTCAGCTAAGTATTCTAGATAATGGGCCATCTGTTGAAAACCTTTTGAACCTTTTCATATGTCGTGCTTACCGAATTATTTTATGTAAAGCCATGAAAACGAATGTTACAGCGCTCAATTGTCTTTTCCATGGCTGTACATTAGACAATCATTTTTATTCACCTAACAATGTCACCAGCAGCTGATTTAAACTCGCAGAATAGGTTTGTGAAATTATGAACACTAAGGCGTTAACAAAGAAGGAAACTTTATATAAATCCTCTATGACTTCTTTCCTTTCTTTACATAGAAATTTGAGGTATTAAAGAAAAAAGCGTTACTTTAATAAATACACGTAAATTGATTTTGTATACACCACACGCGATAAAGCTGAAAAAAAAAATCGCTGTTTTCAAAACATTTCAAAAGTAATAAATTAAAAGAAGTTACATGTTGCACTCACATGACTTTCTCTACTCTTGTAACGCTTATTCTTCTATGAACTTCATGTTAATCGCAGAAATCGTCTTATTGCATATTTGATTTCAGGTGTAAGGGCAATAAGGGAATACAGTAGGCTTAAACAATATTCAATATTTTAAGAGCTGGCTGCTATGCAATGACTTTTAATATCTGAATCGCCAGCAGATACTAAGCACTTGGTTCAAAAACGAAAGGTCATTTGAATACCAAATTTGGTGTTCAAGTTCAAGAATGTGACATGAAGATACGAGTACATTGCGTAGGCTTCGGCGACCGGTGTCCATCGTATCGAGTCTTCCGGAGGAGGCCTCCCCCGAATGACTCAGATACGATGACATGAAGATTTTTCGAGAAAATCTCCCCATCACAAACTGCACTTCAGATGGAAAAAGTTGCAAAAATTACCATGTTGACACAAAAATTCTTACTACACAAAAATGTTTAATTCGTTAAAACATACAATTTGTGTTCAATATATTTTTCTGAATAGGAAGTCATTATTCGTTTTTCTCCTCTCTCCTGGCCAACCAAAGAGCATGGAATGTCAAGCCATCACATAGCCATCAACTCTTAAAATATTTGGAGTATCATTTAAGCCTACTTCATTCCAATTCTCATCACACTTACAAGGGAATATGTAATACAACTATTCCTACAAATGTCTGTCTCGATTAATATGAAGCAGAGAGGAATAAGTGTTTCTAAGAATAGTTTGTACAAGTTTGAGTAAGGAAAATATATGAACGCAACACATGGGACTGTTTTATCACTGTGTCAAACATATGATTAAGCATCAATATTTGGTACACTCACTATTTTTGCTAGGTGCTAAAAGTCCACATAGCCTACCTACACTTTGGATACATTTATAAAAAGAACGTCATGCCAAGTTATGTTATTCATTACACAGTTTTGCTAGTTAGGGTTTAAAATCAATAAATGCTTAATTATATACAGGGAGCAGAAATACCTAGATACACGGAGAAAACTTCGTGGTACCTGTGGGCCCTTTAAGAAAGCAAAAAGAAAATAAAAGAAAGAAGAATCGAAAAGTTTCAAAAGTTCCACCAGAACATGCATTTAAATTTGGAAACATTTAAACTTTCATAATGGAATACTTCGAAAAAGCAGCTAAAAGAGCTATGATTTCCCTCAAATATTATCTCTCCTATGATTCCTAGGTATACAAAATATTATAAAAGAGAACTTCATAGGATATTCACATACAATCAAAGTTACACGTTTTTGCTGTTGTCAGTATTTCAAATATATGACATTTTAATATACTTTCCACCTAAAGGATAGCTTGTGAAGCGCGAATTTCGTAAAAGCCTTCGTATCGCATGCTTGAAAATGCTGGACTTAAATACAAAGTTTGGTTTATATTAGAATTTTCGTTTTTGAGCCCTGGCTGCTTACCTCTCCTCCCTCTCATCCTTTTTCAAAGGTTCAGGTACTTCAAATGTGCATCTCTGGCGCAATCTCCATATCCAAATTTTGGGTGGAATACCACACTTTCTCCACCTATAATTCGAATTTTGAGCTTATTGTTATGCTTATTTATTTTGTAATAAAGCACTACCATACGAGCTTCTTTGGTCTACATTGACCATTATGGAGTCTCAAAGGGTGATTTTTCTGTTTTCACATGTGGGCATAACTCAAAACGACCTCTTATAAAATAGCTGAGTGTGTGTGTGTGTGTGTGTGTGTGTGTGTGTGTGGTTGATTTTTTTAACGTACCTTGCACGTGACTTAATTCATACTGCCAAATTCTCAGAATCATTACTAAACAAAGAATGTTATGATTAATGTGAAGTGGGTGGAACAATCATTATATAAATAGCAATATGAATTTGTAAGCCAAATTGTGAAATGGCAGTTGGTAGAGAAATTCGTTTACTTTAGTACTTCTTTACCACAATATGCCCTTAGAGACGTGCTCAGAAAATGCGCACTAGAGAGGGAGAAGAGAGCCAAGGGATGAAGTTGGGTGACGCAAGAAACAAAAAACGAGCGCTTTGATAAATACAAAGTAAGATTTATGAAAATGTATCGAGGAGCAAAAAGCTTGGGTACTTACTCCAGGTCTTCGTTCTTTGGAATGAAAGAAGTATTTGCTTTACTTACCTGAAACAAAGAAACAAAAGTCTAAGTTAACAAACCTGTACAAGAGCAGTAGCAAGAGTAAGTAAATCCTTTGTAACCCTTCCTAACACAAAAGAGAACAATAGACTTCACAAAAAAATGTGTTATATCCATACTCAACATTAGTGAGGAAAAGGACTTCCTTCTCTGAGCTGTATGACGCTATCTAGTGCCACGTACCAAACAAATGCAAATCGAGAGGAAACGGCCACCTTTGTTCTAATAATTAAGTGACAAATCTAGGACAGGACGCTACTTGTACTGCATTGAGAATCTCCCTAGCACTTCACAAATACTACCATTGTATGCATTAAAAGCATAAACAAACTAAGCTAACCTATCTTAAATGGGAACAGCTGAACAACTAACCGTAAATTTATATTAGAGATTCAAGATGATTCATGTGAGCGGAGAAGAGCTGTAAAACTACCGTAGGCTGCCGTAGACTCATAAGCAGGGAGCTGGGTTTTAGTAGATAAACATAGGAATGGTATTAACAGCACGGAGTATAGAGCCGGCAGCTAGCGTGACGGTTGAGGAAACGACACGCCCACCTCTAAACAACTGCCTGTTTCCTGCGACTGCCGTATGTTATATTTGGGTGTTTTATTTTTTTCTTCCCTCTATTGTGTCTGTCCAATAACACAAACTGGTTTACTACTGGTTACGGACGGGACTTCCTATATGAAGAAAGCTGCCACAGCAATACAGTAAGCAGTTCCAAAACTAAAACTTGTCTAGCACATAGTCTCCACCGAGTTGCAGAAGAAATTATATCCTCTTTTCCGAATGTAAATGCTTTTATAGCCAACACGAAAAAGATATTTCGTAAAACACCCTCCAAAATCAAGATACTTAAACAGATGGCACCTGGAATTCCCTTGGCACAACCAAATGTAACTCGGTGGGGAACATGGCTACAGGCTGCAGTGTATTATACTCAATATTACCACAGAATTGTAAACACAATAAAAGTCTGTGACGTGCAGAAAAATGTCGCAATACGTGCAGTGAAGCAAATAATTACACCAGCCTTGTTTGAAGGTCTTTCATACATTGAGAAGAATTCCAGTAATATAGTAACCGCAATAACATATTAAGTCATGTGCATCAAAATGCTCGAGACTATTAAGACAATAGAACAAGTTTCAGGGACACAGTCATGTTTTTGTACGCTCCTGTTACGTCTGAAACGTATTTTTTTCAAAGTACAAAAACTTTCTGCGAGCAAATCGGATGCGACTTACTTTCCATAAATTTAGGAAATACGTTACTGCACATTGCAATAACCGCTCACGATGATGTCTCTAGCTAAAATTCTAGACATTAAAACCTTAATAAAATGAAGTTAATTGCGCGCTTCAAATGGGTAAACATTCATTATTTGCTGCCTAGTAACCTTTGAAGCAGGGTGTACTCTGTGCTGTCTTCCAGTCTACTTGTTTACACGAGCACTGCAAGGTCGCCGGCCGGCGCTTCTACTTCCCTTGTAGGTGCACGGTTAATTTGATGGATTTCTTACTAAAACCCCGCTCCCTGCTCATAAGTAAGCGTAGACTATGGTACTTTTCGCAGTAGAATGGTGAGTTAAGAACGTACCCACATCATCTGTACGCTACCATATATCGAACGCGTTCTTCACGTTTTTTGATAATGTTTTACTAGATTCCTCTATAAATCGGAAGTGTTGAACCCTGGACCTTCTCAAAACTGAGGGAGGATATATAAAGGGCCACTTGACCTACGGAACATTAGTGTTTTGAAAAACAATAGTAAGCTCCTCTAAGTATACCACAGTTCAGATCGAAGGCACTGATACTGATCACGAGTAATGTTATTTTGTACCGAACAGTAAAATTATTTTGAGCACAATGACCAAACTCATGACCAGCGATTTTGGTGATGATTATGTTTGAATTTCTCATTAAATTTCTTAATTGGTTGTATTATACATATATTATGTTTCTTTCCCTACCAGTGCTACCAATACTACCAGTAATCCTACCACTATTACGTGGTTTATGTACTGCACCAAAACTGCCGAACTGTAGTTTTGTTAGAGCGCAAATCTAGAGCGGAGTCATTATTAATGATTAGTTCATAAAAGGCAGCAATTTACTTGAAAGGCAAGTCAAATGATGAGATTTTACATCACCTCTATTGGCAAGAGAGTGCGTTTACTGAACACGCAACTCACAGCGACCAAACCTGATTACTTGGAACCCTCCATTGGAAACTCCATATTCCACCATTCTAATTAATTTAACTGACAGGCATGCCATTACTTTATGTAAAATACACATCAGAGTGTCTAAATATCATTTAATTCTCTTTTAAATCTTTGAGATATTAACTTTAAAAAGAGGTAGGTAATCTTTTAGAAAAAAAAAACACAATTTTAAAAAGTACGAACGTTTTAATATCCCTTTTTAAAAATTAAGTATTAAGTATTCGTTATAGACTTCCAGAAATATTCATAAATTGTCTTAATTTTGAAATAAAGATTACAAATGCATTTTACTTTCTCTACTACGTAAGAATTGTAAGTAGGGGAAGTATTATATTCTACTCCAAAATTCGATGTCGAGATTTTTTCACCGGAAATATGTTTTGAATCCCCGGAACCTCCCCCCCCCCCAAAAAAAAAAAATTATAAAAAGGTCCGTTGGTGTGTGTGTGTGTGTGTGTGTGTGCGCGCGCGCGCGCGTGCGTATGTGCGTATGTGTAAACAGCATAGCTCAAGAACCATAAGTCGGTTGGAAACCAAAGTTAGCATTTAAGTTTAATATCTTTCAAGGTTGCGATACGAAGATTTTGAGGAAAACTCTTCCACTCTAAACTACTCTTTACATGGAAAATTTTCATTTTCTCAAAAATGGCCAACAATTTTGGTTAAAATGCCATATGTTTCAGATATTTTTATGGCAAATGAAATGTATATTTTGAATTTTCTAGCTATAACCCATGTAGTCCTGTTTATTTTTGGTGACTTTTGCATAACTGGTAAACCGTAAGAGATAGACCAAATCTTACTATACAAAAATGTGGATCTCGTTAAAACACAAAATTTAAGTCCAAATACATTTTTTACGGAGTGACCCATTTAGGAGATATTGCTTGTTATTTGTGTGAATTTTGCAATACTTATACTTTTCTCAAATGGAAGGTCGTTATTCACCTTTCATCTCTTGGCCGTGCAAAGAAAACGAAATTTCAAAGTATTCATATAGCGACCAGCTTTAAAAGATTTGACTATCGCTCAAAGCCTAATGTATTCCCATATTCCTCCTGCACTTGCAAGAAAATTAGCAATAAGGTAATTTCTGCAAATGTCTCTCTCTACTAACATGAAGATAGAGGAACAAGAATTTGTAAGAATAGTACAAGAGTAGAGAAAGTTATGCGAGTGCAACACATCAGATTTTTCTTTCTGTCTTTCATAAGGTGATTAATACCCTATAAAACAACTCGAGTTTGGAGAACGGTGAATTTGGATTGAACTGGATTGGAGTACGTTCAGCGAGTTCCTTAGTAGCCATAAACATGTCAAGGAAATGTCCAGTTTAGTGGCACATGTACATAAACACTAGATCTAAATATACATTATACATAGCAAATATGAATAAACAAAGCAGGGACAATTTTTTAGTTATGTACAGTAACAAAATCAAATACTTCCCTGCAGTTATAAGACTAATATAATATGTACATATACACAAATACAATTTGAGCTTTGTTCTAAACTTTCACAAGACTTACAGCCAGAATCTCTCATCATTTGGTTATTTGATTAACAGTGCATAGATAGCATCTACTTTCAGTTCAACAAACGCACAGTTAAGTAGCTTCCAAGTAGGCATAAGATGTAATTGACTTGCAGAGCTACATAAGCATTATCACGACAACGACATGCAACACGTCTGTAAGCCCATCCCCTCTCTCCCTCTCACTCACTCTCACACACCTATTCAAACTCTCATTCATGCTTCCGAACTCTGAGGATAGACAATCTTGGCTGAAGAAAATCCCCAACGCCCAGCCAGGAATCGAACCCGAGAACTCTCGCACTGCAGGTAGATGAGCTACGAACCAGCCAAAATAATTTTTGTAAGGGATGTAAGGGGAAGATGATAAACATTTAATATAATGTGTTACTGAGGTGCAAAAGGAGCAATTTCTTTTGATGATTATTTCATTTCTGTGAAGTTAATTCTCTCGAATCATTTCCCTTTCCTCGTATTTCCAAGAATGTTTATGCAATTTTGTATTATAAATAACTTTGGCGATTATCACGTGGATTCAGGAACGTAATAAAATAATTAAAAATCTGTTGCGTCTGATAATAAGTAGATATGAACAGGAAAGCTACATCCAACGCATTTTCTTTGTCCTTATTCCGTCCAAGATAATGGGGATGTAATTTGTTTCCTGCATATTCAGAATCTGGTCACTTCCACAAAGACCAAATGGAATTTTAATCAGCTGCAAGCTGTTGTCTGAAACATGCAAAGCCAAACTTGGGATTAGCAAGGTCCAGGAGGAAAATTCAACGGGAATATTAACAAAAGGAGGACAGATGGTCCAGGGTAAGTACGACGACAAACTCTTCGTGATTTGCTTTAATCTCAGCTTAGAAGGGCCTTCACTGCCTTAATGTCCAGACGTACAGAATGGTAATTTTAGTTCGTCTAGATGTTACTTCATACTACAATCATTTGTGTTCTCCTTATTTGCATGTAAAACTCAGGATTATCCGAACCTCTTTGAAAATTAAAACCTGTTGGCACATTTCAGTAACTGATTTGTTATTTAAATTATCCCTGTATCGATGGCTTTCCACTCTTATAAAATCAATTAATACTTTTTGCGAAGAATTCAAGTTGATTTGAGTTTTTTTTCGGATTGAATACCGCACAGAAACCCAGATTCAAACGAAGCTCAACTACTGGATCCGATCTGCTGATGGGATCGGATCGAAATCTCGTTGCATGAACATTGTTCGATCTCACTTCCAGATTGGATTAAGCATGGAAACGCGGAACTAGGAATGGACTCAAATCGAGTTAAATTCTGCATGGAAACTTAGTATATGATTGTATCTCCAATTGTAACATTTTAACTACACCTCCAATAAAATTGTAACGAAAATGCTGCGTGGTATCATCATTATACTGTCAGATTTCTTCTAACTTATTCAATATAGTATTTAAAGTTTGATTTTTCGTTCACTTTTTTGTATTTTAATAGTTTTATCATATTTTATAATTGGACCCGGATTAAAATCACCCTTCAAAACCATGAATGATGATTTGGCTTGGGAAATTTGTAATTTAGTTTTTATAACATCAATTTTTTATTTATTTGTTGGATAATTAGCTTGGATTTCTCTCTGATTTGTATTATTTCCTTCTATTATAAATAGTACATTATAAACATAAACAATTGTTTGCTTTACATTATCTTAATTCATCTAATGTTTCCAAAACAATATACCACAAGAACTATCCTTCCCTGGGGACATCCCTTAGTTATGAAGTAGATAGAAGAAAAAAAGATTTATAAGAATAGTTTGTACAGCCATTGATAATATGATTGAGCGCATTGGGAGAGCAGAACATTTAAAAAACGGTGTCCCACGTCGTGTTGCAGCGCGGTTTACACAAGTCGATATTTCCAACACGCAGTTGAGTTTATTGATAGTCTGTTCCATATGTTATCGTATGCAAATAAGCAGTTCACTATATCGCCTTTTTACTTGCTCTACTGGTAAGTAGGGGAAGTATTGTATTCCACCCAAAAATTCGATGTCGAGATTTCACCGGAAATATGTTTTGAGACCCCTGAATCCAAAAAAAGCATTTTTAGAAAAAGGTCCGTGTGTGTCAGTGTGTCAGTGTGTCAGTGTGTCAGTCTGTCAGTCTGTCAGTCTGTCAGTCTGTCAGTGTGTCAGTCTGTCAGTCTGTCAGTCTGTCAGTCTGTCAGTCTGTCAGTCTGTCAGTCTGTCAGTCTGTCAGTCTGTCAGTCTGTCAGTCTGTCAGTCTGTCAGTCTGTCAGTCTGTCAGTCTGTCAGTCTGTCAGTCTGTCAGTCTGTCAGTCTGTCAGTCTGTCAGTCTGTCAGTCTGTCAGTCTGTCAGTCTGTGGACAGCATAACTCAAAAACGAAAAGTCGGTTAAAAACCAAACTTGGTATTTAAATTTATTGTCATTCAAGGGTGCGACACGAAGATTTTGAAGAAAATAGCTCTACCCTAAACTACCCTTTACACGGAAAATTTTTCGAAAATTTTGATTTTCTTGAAAATGGCTCTAACGATTTTTATTAAAATGTCATATGTTTGAGATATTTTGATGACAAATGAAATGTATATCTTGAATTTTCTGGCTATAGCTCATGTAGTCGTATTTACTCTGGACGAATTTTGCATAACTGGTAAACCGTTAGAGATAGACAAAATCTTGCTGTACAAAAAATGTAGATCTTGTTAAAATACACAATTTATGTCTCAATAAAATTTCTTGTAGGGCAAACCATTTCAGAGATATTCCTTGTTATGTGTGTGAGTTTCTGAAAACTTAGAACTAGCGAAATGCAACAACGTTGTTCATTTTTTTATATGTTAATCATGCAAAGAGAACGGAATCTCAAAGGTCAAAAAGATTTAACTGTCGCACAAAGCCTTCTGTATTCTAATATCTCCCTTGCACCTACAAGGACATAAGCAGTAAGATAATTTGTACGAATGTTTATCTTAACTAACATGGAGATATAGGAATAAGAGTTTGTTAGAATGGTTAGTACAAGAGTAGAGAAAGTCATGTGAGTGCAACACATCAGATTTTTCTTTTGTGGAATGAACCATTTCCGAGATATTCATGGGTGTTTGAATTTTTCAATACTTCTACTTTTCTCATATGGGAAGTTATTATTTTTATGTCCTGGCTAAGCAAAGAGAATAAACTTTCAAAGCCATCACACAGCAACTAGCTCTTTAAAGGCTTGATTATAGCCTTCCCTATTCCCATTGTACCCACAGGGAAGATGTTATTAAACAGTTTCTACACAAGCTTATCTTGATTAACATGGAGTAGATAGCAGAATAAGTGGTTATAGAAATAGTATTACAAGAGTGAGTAGAGGAAGTTATGTGAGTGCATACATCAGAAACTGTTTTAGATTCAGGGAGTCTTAAAACGTGAAATTACGGTATTATAATATTAGTATCGAATTTTTGTGTACAATCCAATACTTCCTCTACTAAATATTAAGTACGTAGTAGAAAAAGTAAACATGTTTTTTAGGAAGGCGAGAGGGATCAGAGATCAGGTAAACATGTTTCTTGTGGAATCGGGCTTTTGGAATTAATTTATACGCTTGTCTATTAGTTGGAAACCTGAGGAGAGAAGTTTAACTCATTTTGAGGGGGAAAAATCTAGATTCTCTGGATTTCCCGATGTGCAACGTTTGTAATAGTAATTTTAGCATTCTTTAGTAATATTTGCACACAAGGCAATTGGAGATTACTGACCTCAAGTTTGCCACAAATCATAGAATAAATTCAATCATTAAAAATGGGCAATTTCACAAGCAGTGCTTTTAAGTTTTGTGCGTAATTTACTCTCATACATTGACACTGCCAATACATTGACGCGTTTACAAAAACGATTCCAAGCTTGAAATGTGCATTCACGCTGGATTAAAGTGGAGAACTCGCTTAAAATAGCACAATTTCAATGTTATTTTTAGTTCATGCAGTATATTTAGCTTACAAAATATAAATACGTTTTCAACTACTCCGTCTTTTTCCTACTGATCATTTTCTTCCTTCTCTATATTTTTCAAAAACACTACCGGTCTGTTTCGGTTTTAAGTTCGGTTGAGCGTTATATCGTGTAATTTCTGTAAGAATAAGTCACCTTTTACATTTAAGTATTCCAAGCTTGTTCTATGGGATTGAGCTCATACATGTGTGACTCAAATAAAAATAACCAATAATAAAATTATAACAATTGCGGAAGAATTCGGTCTAACATACAACCTCTCATTCCCTCCTGCAGGATCAAAGAATGAAGTATTACAATTTCGGTTGTTTCAATCATCCTACAAATATATGTTTTACGCATACAACTGTCACACAACCACAATATCAGGAGGAAATTTCTCTGCTTCTACATTACTTTTACCATTACTTCCGACATAAAACTAGTGATAAGTACGATTTTACTACAGAAATTGGGAGAAATTTGCAGCAAGTAAACATAGCGTGAATAATATTGGAGATAATTTGGCAGCGTGACCAGCAGCAGAGCAACGTTTGCGGGAATGTTTACAAAACTCAGTTACTCTGCTGGAACATCTCTCCCCTGCCCTTCATTCCCCTTAGACCTTTAGCTGGTAAACAGTCACGAGTTATCACTTGTATTCACTTTATGCTAATCATGATGCATTTATGACTGAAAATGGTTTCAAGTTATGCAATACAGACTCATAATGATGCAAGAGGCAGAAACAACACTAGTTGTATAAATTAAGCGGATTTTTGTTAGTGGTGATGTAATAAATAAAGCCACAATTTTTAGTAGCGCATCGTGTGTAGGAGTGTCAGTTATGCCGTGAGTGTGTTCGCCCAGACCGAGAGGCAAGCCATCAGCACTGAATAAAACAACCCCATGCACACGGTAAGAATTATGGCTCTAGTAATAAGGGTAAAACAAGGCACATTTCCAAAAATATAATGGGGCGGATTGCAAATTTCAGCTCGGAAAACTAATGCTAGGAAGGAAAGATAATGAGATCTGTCTTTCCCTCCAGTAAGTTTCTGTTACATGGCCGTCTCTAGCGAGGATAGCCTTTATTACATCGGTTTCTTATAAACTAATCACATACTTTATATCCAGCTCTGCAACCTAGCGGTACGAACGGTCGATCAAAAAGGCCTCTGCTTTGAAAAAGTAACAACTGAGCATCGTTGTCCGGTGTCTATACTCCAAGTCACTTCTGCGCTTCATTGTATCGCGTTAGCTTTGTTCCTGTTCGTTCTCTTGCGTTTATCATATCGATTTACATTTATGTTTAACCAAATCAAAAAGTAACTTTAAATACTAAATGCCTGAAACAGATCCAGCATCGACACCGCGAACTCCTGTAAATACTAAAGGGAGCCATGTGTTTAGCATTTTACTTTAGTTAGTGCGTAACTCGCTAGAACAAATACGCCTCCTACTTACTATGGATACGGCGTAATTGTTTTCCAATGGATCCCTTCCCATGTTGCAATAAAAGGGAACGAAAAGGCTGACTCTTGGCAAAACAGAGGACAAACATTTTGAATCCAAAGGTCTACTCCATCATTTCATTCAGCAAAGATGATTATTAAACAAATATTTAAGGCTGAAGGATATGAAGAACTTCAACAATTAAGCGAAGGAAAAAATGGGCACCACTCTTAATAAACCATCACAAGCCAGTGCTGCCAACCCAAAAATATTGAATCTCACTACAGGTCGAAATTTCAATACACTCCATTACAAAATACATAGTTTTAATAAAAATGTTAATATCTTCCTCATTGAGGTATTGGGATTCGTTACAGTTCTGCTGTTACTACGGATAAGTTCACAGAATAATAAATTAGAGAATATAATACCTATGTAGCACACAAATCTGCCTTAATAAATACTATAAAACAGCATTTATTAAGGCTCACAATTTCATTACTAAAGAGCGGAATTTCTTGGAGTACAATCACAGTATCATTATTATTTTTATTATTATTAATTATTATTATTATTTTTATTATTATTATTTTTATTATTATTAATTATTATTTTTATTATTATTAATTATTATTTTTATTATTATTAATTATTATTTTTATTATTTTTATTTTTATCATTATCATCATTATCATCATTATCATCATTATCATCATTATCATCATTATCATTATCATTATCATCATTATCATTATCATTATCATCATTATCATTATCATTATCATCATTATCATTATCATTATTCAACTACATTAGATTTGCTTACTCCTTAGCAGTTACTATTTAGTGTATTAAATTTCTTTATTGCTTGACAGTTATTATTTGGTGGATTCATTACATTCGCGGCTATTATTTATTAGTATTACATTTCATTATTGTTTCACACTTCCTTTTACCGCAACGTAAAACTTTTCCCAAATATCAACTGTTTCATTGCTTCCTACTTAAGCGTTTTTACTGCTGTTCAGTTGGTACCTGAAGTTACGCATTAGTCGTCCAAGAGAGCTGTAAGTCTGCAGTAGCATTACCCAAGCAGTATTTAAAAAACGATTCATTCCGAAAACAAAAAAATTGTCACAAATTGTTTTAACAAGACCTACAATTTTTGTGAACTAAGATTTTGTCTAACTCTTAGTTTGCCAGTTATACAGAAGGCACCCAGAATAAACAAAACTTATGAGGGCATTACTAGAAAAGCCAAAATGTACATTTCATTTGCTATGGAAATATCTTAAACATATGTATGCTATTTTGATCAAAATCGTTAGAGCCAATTTTGAGCTGATCGAAATTTTGGAAAAACATTCCAAGCCAAGGGTATTCTGTGGTGGGGTACTTTCTTGAAAAGCTGCCTGTCGCTTCTGTGGAAGATGTTGAATTTATATGCTAAATACGTTCCCTACTTACTATGTGCACGGAGTAAAGCAAACAAACATTCCCTCAAGATAACTTTATTAATCTGCACGTGTAGTTAATGAACAGAAAACACTTCTTGAACTTGCATACTCATCCTCACAAACACAACACAACTTCTTGTTCTTGACGTTATGGTTTCTTCATTTACCTGCCTTTTTACCATCGCAAGCAACAATTTTCACTTTAGCAATCTTGGTTCCTTCTTGAATCTCACGGAATTCCACATCATGTAGAATTAAAGTCCACACATTATTACAAAGATTATAATAGTGCAAACTGTCAGCCCTGAATGCTAACCTGGACGATACCTTTGTATCCAAGGCTTTATTCACAGATTTATCAAACTGAAGCAGTACCTTATTGGCCAACTGTGGTGTTATCTTCCCCTGCTGGATCATCTCATCAAGACTTTCTTGCAATGTGCTTCCCACGGTAGTGTTCCGATATATCTGATACGACATTCTTCAATAGGTTTATAATTCTTTTCGTTGGGAGCAACCTGCCTTATGCAATTGCAAAATGGTCCATGATCACATTCATTTGTTAGATAACAGAATTGATTGCCGTGGCAACGTATGCGAACCTATCGCTGAGTTGAATCTCCTGCTGACGTAGACATGGGAGTGGTTTAATTCTTGATCTGTAGTAGATTTTGTGTGAAAAAGCTGCTTTATTCATGATATTTTAAAATAATCCATTTTTAACAGAAACTTAAAGGGTTGGAGTCCAGAAGCGCAGAGAGATTAAATTAACACAATAACTTTAGTATGAATGACCGCCTCCGTACCGCAGTGGTAGGGCGGCTACCTCTGAGGACCTGGGTTTGATCCCCGGTACTAGCATGGAGATTTTTCCCCGCTGGGAGGTCTGGCACGGGGTGCCCTCGGCCTCGTTAGGTCCCTGAGGAGCCAATTGAGCATGTACTTGATAAAGTAGCGGACCCTGGTGGAGAAGACCGCAAAACTGGCCGGGAGGGCTCGTGGCGCTGACTACGTCCCACCCTGCACTTCTGCACGCCTTTAGTGGGCGGACGCGGAGGACGCAGTGACCGGGCGGTAAGCCTTGGCCCACGAAGGGCTGTTGCACTAGGGTGTATAAATATGTTTTTATAGAATTCAATCCACAAACTTTCAGAGTCACAGAGGCGCTCACGAATAACATAGGGAACCGAATTTTATTTCCTTCGGAAGGAAACTATGCTAATAATTTTTGATCCTGCTTAAACCGCTACTTCATGAATTAGAGACTGACATGATAATCACTACACCAGATGAATGACTCTAGCTTGTACAACCAGCAAACTTTTGAATTACTCTTCTAAAAAAAATACGCACAGGAGAGCATCCTTTCATTCTCACGGAGTGGGATGGGTCAGACTGTGGCACGCGTTCGATTCCCGTGGCCGACTTTACTGATTCATATCTTTTTTCGGGGGTTTCACGGGCTGCTAGGCGAATGCCAGGAAGGACTATTGCATGCCCGAATTTCCTGTCCCTCTATTTCACCCCTCTTCTCATTTCATGTCACCTTTCCTGGTTGGCTATTTCAGGGTTCCATGTGTCAACAGGAGTATGGCCTGCGTGCAGGTGCATTGCTCTGTAAATCCTCGTCCACCGGATTGGGGAACGTGTACGTGCCCTCACGGCACGTGTAAGCTCCCACAGAGAGGGGGAGAAATACTATTTGACAACGTTTATATTTATATGAGCTTTACACATTTCGTGTAGTAAATGTTTATCTGTTTGGTTTACCAGTTGTATAAAATTGTACAAAACTTATTCAGAACGAAGAGGCAACACAATTTTCCCATGCAAGGCTGGGTGGGATTCCTTCAAAGCTTTCGTTGATATTTATTCACTTTGTGTTGCCTCTTAGGTAATTAGAGGAAATATATTGTACCAAAATCGTCGATGTTAAGTTTAAAATACAGGTTGGTTAAATACCAAACTTGGTATTGAAGTAAGCATCTTTCAAGAATGGACACTAAGATTACCAAGTAAAATCCCCCCAGACTGCCCTTTACATTGCACATTTTTCGAACATTGTGATTTTTTTTCAAAGACGGCTCTAATGATTTTGATTAAAATACCACATATTTAAGATATTTTCGGACAAATGAGGTGTATATCTTGAATTTTCTGGGAATGTCCACAGATGTTCTCTTCATTTGGATGAGTTTTGCATAATTGGTAAACCTAAGATATAGACAAACTTTTGCTACACAAAAAAAGGAAGAAGATTTTGTTAAAACATAATTTACATCAAATACTTTTTGAAGTGAAACATTTGTGATATTTATTATATGTTTGAATGCTCCAATACTGGTACTTTTAACAAACAGAGATAGGTTATTAAGTTTCTTTGCCATTTGGACATGCAAAGAGATTAGAATTTCAAAGCCATCACACAGCGATCAGCTCTTAAGACATTTCACTATTGCTTAAAGCCCACTGTGCTCCCATATTCCTGTTGCACCTACAACAAAATTAGGAATAAGGCAATGTCTGCAAATGTTTATCTCCATTAACATAAAATAGATGAATAAGCGTGTTTTAGAATAGTTTATACATGAGTAGAGAAAGTAACTTGAGCGCAACACAAAGTTGGGCCGCGTATTTACAAGCAGTGTGAGGTAGCTAACACAGTCACTAGTGCTGACTGCTGCTTTAGCCCACTGAGTGCTTATACGTATAACAAACATGAAATGTTGGTTTATCACAATTAACAGTTTTACCAGAGTAGACAGTGCTCACTAAATGAAGAAAGATTCCTAGAAGAGCTAGAAATATAGGTACCTATGTAGTGCAGCCACCCTCTCTCACAAAAAAATAACAGGTGTTGCATTCATAAAACTTTCTCCACTCTTCTATTGAGATGAATATTCATTACATATATACATGCTTCGCTAAAGGACCTGCAATTGGACAGAAAAAATGTGTATTTTATTGTTTGACGACGCTGTCAATTATCAGGATCACATCAGCGTTGTCGGTGTGCCGGAATTTTGTCCTACAGGAGTTCTTTTACATGCAAGTAAATCTACTGACGTGGAGCTGTTGTTTTTAAACACACTTAAAAACCATCGATCTGGGCCGGATTTGAAACAGTGACCTTGGGATCAGTAGGCCAGCGTCTAACCAACTGAGCCACCCAGACCGACAGATAAACTGTAAGAGTTAGACCAAATCTTACTATACAAAAAATGTAGATCTTGTTAAAACACACAACTTATGTACGGAACCACCGTAGATCAAACCACTTCAGAGATATTATTTGTTATTTGTATGACTTTTGGAATACTCAAATATTGGTCAAATGGTACATCGTTATTAATTTTGTTTATATCTTAGGCGTGCAAAGAGAACGGAATCTCAAAGCTTTAAAAGATTTGACTATCGCCCAAAGCCTACAGTATTTCCATATTCCTCTTGCACCTACAAGGAAATAAGCAATAAGATAATTTCTACAAATGTTTATCTCAACTAACACAAATTAGATATAGGAATAAGAATTTGTAAGAGTGGTTAGTACAAGAGTAGAGAAAGTCATGTGAGTGCAACACATCAGATTTTTCTTTATCACGAACAAATACAAATGTGAGCGGTGATTCTAGACACAGGCTATTTGTGTGTCTGACAGACGATAGCATATGGAACAGAGACTATCAATAAACTCAGCTGCTTGTTGTAAATATCAACTTGTGTAAACCGCGCTGAAACACTACGTGGTACTTAGAAATATTCTGCTCTCTTAATGCACTCAACCATTTTTTCCATGGCTGTACATACAAGAGTAAGTTGGGAAAGTCATGTGCGTGCAGACATCAGATTTTTACTTGTGCCATCGACAGACAGAACAGAACATTTTCCACAAATTACACAAAGTATGTAGAGACTAATAACTTCACTTCAATAAAATTGAGTTAAACTCAATACACCACCAACGTACGCTTCAACATACCTCTGTGCCATTATCAGGCAGTTTTTTTTTATTGAAGTGAAGTTACTAGTCTCTACATATGTACTTAGTGTTATTTGTGGATTATATTGCTTCATTGTTAATAGCTTCAGGTGTATATAATAAAAGAACATTTTTCTTGATGTATTCCTTTCAGCACCTAGAGATCCTCGAAATGTACTTTCCTGGTAAAATCTTGATATTAAACGTCTGGATCGCAACACTTCCTCAACCTTAGGAAGTAGCATCGAGACAGCATCTGGTTGAAATGATCCTCCAGCTCTTCAGCTTAAGAGCGTGTTAAAAGGCGCATTTTCTCTTTGGCTGCATCATAAGAGACAGTCGATGTGGTCGTGTGGAAAGCTCAAAACATGGGGCAAGGGATGATAAGATATAAATAGAGGTAAGAGGGAAGTTCAAGAACGCGGGTGAATGACGGAAATAGACGCCAGAGTGGAGTGTCACGTGTTCTCACATCAAGTAGGTCATGACTTAGCTAAGTCAATATCTTGGTACAGCGCACATGTGCCAGGACTCCTCCAGGACATCATTGTACACCATTGCAATTGGTGAAAATGGACGTTCACCCAATATTACTCCAAGTCTATGATGTCATGATCAATTATCATTCTCCATATTGTAATTGTATGAAAACGAAAATAATCTATATTAAAGAAGTCGTCTCACCGTACAACTGCTGGGTAATAGCTATTCCTTTTTAAAACACATTCAGGAAACCCAAAATGCTCAAACACATTGAAGTTTTATTGTAATTCCTTTGAAAAGTCCCATATAGGTACATTACGCAATGCTAAACAATTAAAACTATCAGATATTTTATTCGGAAGAAAACGCCTTTCTGCTTTCTCATTTAGAGACTGCCATAAAGACAAAGCATAACATACACAAATTAACCTAACACATTCAGCAAGGGAAAACCGGTACAAAGGTAACCATAAATCAATTGGGTAGGTATATGAAGAATAAAATATAACGAACAACTAACAAAATAAATTCAAAAAACGGTTAAAACTGTATTGTATAAGAGAATTTCTGTAAATGTTTATCACGATAAGTAGATAGAAGAACAAGCAACCTTAGCTTGTACAGGAGTTGAAAGTCAAATGGATTAATAATTATTTTGCCGTTTAACGACGCTGTCAATTGCTAGGATCATATCAGCGTCGCCGGTGTGACGGAATTTCGTCCCGCAGGGGTTATTTTGCATGCCAGTAAATCTACTAACATGGAGCTGCCTTTTTTAAGGGCACTTAAAAACCAGCACTCTGGGGCGGATTTGACCTGCAACCTTGGAATCAGTGGGCTAGCGTCTAACCAACTGAGCTACCTAGACCGACTGAGAGTCAAATGAGTGAAACACCTCAGATTTTTTAAATTAATTCTCTCCGAGTTCTTCCAGAAAATCTGAACAAGAATGGTACAAACTACATCATAACTAACATTTAAATGCGGTAAAGTGTAAGAAAAATCTAAGTCTAGTAAAAGGAAGGCATTGTTTCTTGGTCATTTAAATTGTCAGTTGAAGCCTCAAAGGGGTTCCGGAAGCAAAATTCAAAGTAAGTAATTGAAGCTAAAGATGGGAAGTATTTTTGGACATTAAATTAACTTGAGTATATTGAATAGTTTGATCAAATCTCAACTATGGGTACCTTTAAGCGTTTATAATGTAAAATGCAACGTAGGTATATAAAGTGGTCCAATTCGTCCGTCTTTGGCGTAACCAAATATCCCTTCGTACGTTGAAACAGTTGCAAAACGCAACGGGACAATTCCCATGAAGCTGATGCCAGTGGCGTGAAAGAACTTGGTTCTCCTTATTAGCATGAGAGGCAGTTCCCAGGCTTGAACTAACATGTGTAGTCAGTGATAAGAGACAATAACAGTATAAACAACCGACAAGGTCTCACTTTACTTACAGGATCTTTATTTTCCAGGGAATAAACTCACCTGTACATACTGCTATTGTCTAACATTAAGGATTACAGATTGTAAAGTCCCGTAACAAAATCCATGGAAACACCTCTATAAGAGTGTAAAAGCATAGGAAAATATAAGAGTTTGAGAATTACACGCTTGTTTATCATATAAACTCCTGCCTACAATCTAAATCCCTCCCAAAGTTCCAACATTACGTTCCAGGTTTGAAGCTTCACATTTGCCTATGAAATACAACTTTTACTCTGTGACTTGATAAATTTTCAGAATGCCTTTCGCTTTTCTAATTTTCAGAACTTCCCTATATGACTAAGTAACTGCTACTGATTTCTCAAGATAGCAAATTTGCAGGTGCGCCTTGAGCTTTAGTTGACTGAATTCACTAGAACCCTAATTGCCTTAGCTACACTGTCTTACTGATTGCTTATCCTTAACACATAATTTAGTTGACTTTTTCTCATGACCCTTGCTTCATCCATTATGCATCCTTTTTAACGCATGGGAATTATTTATTGCAATTATTTATCCATCTCTCTATAATTTCTTCATAAAATTATTAACCTTACCCGTCAATGATTCCGGTATGAGATACAAATTTATTTGATTGTCCATATTGCCGGAAATCGCCTCCGTAGCGCAGTGATAGCGCGCCTGCCTCTGACGCGGAGGACCCAGCTTCAATCCTCGGTACCGATGTGGGGACTTTTCCCCCGCTGGGAGGTCTGGCAAGGTGTGCACTCAGCCTCGTTAGGTCCCGGAGGGGCCAATTATTGAGGAGCCACTTGATGTCCCCAGGTAGTGACGGCCGCATAACTGGCCGAGAGGACGTGGGGCGCTGACCACGTCCCGCCCTTCAGTACTGCAACCCACTCATGGCGCCTGTAGTGGGCAGATGTGGGGGAACGCAGCGGCTGGACGGTAAGTCTTTGCCCTTCATTGGCTCTTGCGCTTTTTTTTTTATTGCCGGAGCCCTCAGAACGTTGTTTTGATATGTTGTACTTAAATTATCATTTCCAACTATACATTTCCGGGCTAAGTTCCAATAGGACCACACTGATACTTTAGTTATTAGTTTAAGGTCACTGTTCCTGGACCAATAATAATGATCCAAATGTTCCAAATATGGACGTGTAAATTTAGGTAACTGTTCTAAGAGAGAATCTGTTTTGTTATCCAAAATGAACACACAACTACTTAACGTTTTTGTTATCGATGATTTCCAAATACCGAACCTCATTTCCTGTTCCTCAACTTTGTGCTTAATTTAGAGCTACAAAACACAGGGTACAGCAAACCGAGTACAAAAAGTGACGTAATTCATATGGTGTCAGTGTGAGTGGGTTGAGATGACGCAGTATATTGTTTCCGCTTGCGACCCTGTGGCTTTGCTCCAATGTGGAGTCTGCCAAATGTTTCTTTTCATAATAAATAAAAATGACATTCACATGCTTCAGGGAAGCACGCATATCAATCCTGTTGCACTCCATGTTGATGCATAATGACCTCTGGCGAGGTCTGCTGTAATCAGTCGACTTTCCTACAGGACCTGTCGAATCCACGGACCTGACACTGGTATTTGGTGGAAATTCCTGAGATGTTTACACATGCTGGCTGCTATTTGTGTTTTCGATGCTTGTGAATTATTGCTTTTTAGTAAAGTTAATGTTATAATTACACTGACATCGCAACCAAGGTGTTCACAGTAGTAAAGAGGAACCAGCTCCTATGACGTGATTTACTCTACAGGAAAGTTTGCAATCACATTAGCGAAGCAATAGTGTTGCCACGTGCTTTTCACGTAATCTCGTCTTTACTATTATTCTCCTTTTAGACCAGGCATGTCAAACATCGCTCCGAGGGTGTGAAGAGAGGGGTCTACCCCTCCTTAACTGCAGTAGCACGCGCTAGTAGAACCGGTTTTCGCTTTGTTTTTCCCGTTTTCCGATTTGATCATCACGGAGGGAGGGAAAATAGGGGAACATTTTTCACGCCTGGTGAGTGCGGTTTGACACCCCTGTTTTAGACCATGGCTACATTAAATGTAAAATATGTATCATTGTCATCATCATTATTATATTTATTAACGTACCTATTTGACAATATTTTTGTTACGGTTGCAGTAATGTGAAGAAATATGTTATAGTAGAGGATGTAGCGCGGAGGACCCGGGTTTGATCCCCCGTACCGGCGTGGTGATTTCCTCCCGCTGGGAGGTCTGGCACGGGGTGCACTCAGCCTCCTTAGGTCCCTGAGGGGCCAACAGAGGAGCTACTTGATAATGAGGTAGCGGACCCGGGTCGTGAAAGCGGCATAAGGGGTTCGGGGCGCTGACCACGTCCCGCCCTCCAGTTCTGCACCCACACATGACGCCTGTAGTGGGGAGAGGTGGGGGACGCAGCGGCCGGCCCTTGGTCTGCGAAGGGCTGTTAATGTCGGAAATACACTCTTACTTCACCTAAAATATTGCAATGTCCCGAAACTGTTGTGTTCGAATTATAGTAAAGACAGAACATTGGTACCGGTATTCATATTTCCAAAACAAAAATATCTAGCCCACCTCTTTGGTGTGGGGATATCGTGTCTGCCTCACGTTCAAGAGGTCCCGAATTCGAATCTCGGTTAAGGTGAATTACCTGGATAAAGTTTTTTCTTGGGTTCTCCTTTATCCTGAAAGATGAATGCCGGGTTACTCTCAAATCTGTGGGCCCCGGGCTCATTTCACCAATTTCGTTCACTGCTCGATGGACCTAACCGGTTAAAGGACGTTTAACATAGTAAAATTATTTAAAAGAAAACTGAATCAGATACCTACCTAAATCGTGAATTTTTGAGACCTACGAACAACTCAGGCATATACATATCATTTTTCTTTCAACTATTTTATAACAGAGTACAAATGACCTGGTGATTCTTTTAAACCTTTCCAAGAAAGAGGGTTAAAATGCAGGACAGTGCATTTTCAACATTTTTTGTCAACCAGCTATCATATTTATGTTGTTGATGTTGCTGCATGTAAAACTGTAGATTGCGTGAATGTTTTGCACTGCTAGTTTAATGTTATGTTTACATGTCAGACCGTCGGTGTGGACACCCTCTGCAGAAACTGGTAAAGAAGTGGTGTAAGGTGTTAAGTAGGTAATATATTTTGAATGCTTATTGCAAAACTGTTTAAGATTATGTATTTTATTGCACAATGGTCACAATTTTATGCCAAATTACATTTCTTTGCTGTTTTTGAACAGAGCAGACATCTACACAAAAGACATGGCATTACTAGAGCGCGGAACCGCGTGCAGTCATATGGGATACAGGTTACTTGGACAAGGAGAATGAATGTACCACGCACCTGTCGTATGCACACGCGCATCAACAGCTCTGTAAATGAGCGAATAGGAACAGTAGATCCTATGTGCTCTAAACTTGTGCATTATCGCACAATCTTCCGCCCTCTAGCTATTACACAACATTTGTCGTTTACTGCGGAGAAGTCCCATCTGGTACACAATACTGTGAAGTATTTTACCAGCACACATGGCCGACATTTTGCATGTCAGAGTTAGTTCCAGAGCGTCCTGCTCCCTGCACTAGATTCGCATTGATGAACGACTTCTTCGATGTCCAAAATGTGACTAGTGCTGCAGCGGCTGCAATCTATTATTTCCCTGGAAAATTACTATAAACTAGTTTATTATTTTATACTGCGTTTCTTTAAGCAGTCTTCACTTGCTCTGTCCTCCTCTATCCAGATCCCAAGTTACGCCCACGTGAAGCATACCAATGAGAAGATGAAAAGGAAAGTGGAGAACCAAAAAGAACGGTTAAGAGTGAGTGTGCAGTGATGACTTGGCATTCGGCAGAAAAATATGATGAATTTAAAGGGATACAAAAAATAAACTTAACAAGAAAGGTAATTAAAGGAAGAATACGGATCTTTATTTTTATTTATAGTTCAAACTTAAGCGCAAGGAGTATTCGTAATAATCGGCCACCGTTTGAGCAATGCTTTATCTTTTACTGCTCTTGTAAGATGATGTCCAGGAGCGTGTAGGTGAGAGAGAATGTGACCCACTTCATCCCGGGGAGAACAAAAGGAAAACGACTTCCTACACAGAATCTTTAGGGGTGGCAAGAAGCGGCTGCATCATCGGGGAAAAGTCACAAACAGACAGGCTGTTTTATCTCTCTGCAGCACAACTCTTGTGAGGAAAGTTCTCAGATTAATATCACACAGCCGTTATTTTACCACACTGGTGTAACCTGAAAAAGCAAAACAACGCCTCGAAAATAAAATATGCAACATTTGAAGTAGTAATATTTGCCAGGGACCCTCAAAAAGTAAGTTACACATGATTATGACACCCCAAGTAATTTTTATGGAATGCTG
Organism: Tenodera sinensis; assembly: GCA_030765045.1. Classification (NCBI taxonomy): domain Eukaryota; kingdom Metazoa; phylum Arthropoda; class Insecta; order Mantodea; family Mantidae; genus Tenodera; species Tenodera sinensis. Next base: position 285,941,846 of record CM060962.1, on the reverse strand, counting down.
TATTGCACTACAAAGTGGCACAAATGTATGACACTATTTTTCACCATAATCACCAAGTCTCTCTAAACAACGGTCTGAATGCTCTACCAGTCCAATTCCTCAGCGATACAAACCTGCTTCATGGTCACGTAGGCATTCGAGGACTGTTGTGCGAATCCCGCAATCTTTGACAAATTGCCCCCCCCCCCCCCCGATATTCTTTCAACTTGCCAAACAGATGGGAAAAACACTGTGCAAAATATGCACTGTATGCCCGATTCTACCATGTCTCCTATCGAAAAAATTACAACAAGCGGGGTGCTGCATTGTCGTGCAGGAAGACAATTCCTTTGCTTAATTTCATTATGACTAGGCGCAACATTGCATTTGGTCTTTATAGCGCAGAATTCCATGATACATTTCTGTGCATCTTCTACATTTTGTCCACAAGAATCGTACTGTCCCACGTACTTAAACTTTGGAGTATATTTCCAGTTGATGCGTCATTTTGCTCGCACAATGATGTAACTGTTATCAGTGTCGTAGTAGAACTCTGTCTGGAAGACTTCTGGAACATGGACTGTATTCTGAGAAAACACCGTACTTGTCGAGCGATGGTCTTATCGTGGGGCAGCATGTGTGAAGTACCCTCGTATACCGGACATCATAATAAGAGCATATTAAATAATGGCTTGCCAAAAATAAATATCAGTTAAGGTTTAATAAGGAGCGGAAAGTTTAGCGTTAAGGATGAATTAATTCTATTTCATCTCGAGTCATTTATAATACTACTTATGTTTCTAGCATCTACCCCGAATTAATGTACTTTGTCCTTTGAAGAAAATCAGACGTATTACATTCTAATGACTTATGTATTATCCATTATTCAACAAACTATACCTAAATAAGCTTATTCTTCTATCTATATCAGAAACAGGATACGGCGCTTGCTGTTATACAGAAACCATGGCTAAGACAGGTTGGTAATATGGGGCTAAACGTTAAGGGTTATTTTATTTACAGCGCTTCTGCTGATGAAAAACCCAGAGTATGTCTCATGACAAGGCACAGTAATGTCCTGGCGTTGCCGGAATTAAGAGAGATCTGTCGACGGTCCTGGTAACAATATAAGGACGGACTTCTCCAAGTATAAGTAGCCTGTTCCGCCTTCCCTTTTTACTCCGAGAAGTTCCTCCTCTTAAGGAGTGCAGAGAACTTGTGACATACTTCAAGAGAAGCAGCCTGCACTTGCTGGCTGACTGTGACTAACGCACATCACTGAGTATGAGAAAGCGCAGACATCAAGAAAGGAGATGTGGTATTGCTGGAATATTTCAGCACAACAGATCTTCTTGACTTTGGGACCTTTGGCATCCTAGAAGCAGTTAGAAACTGGAGTCAGTAACCATCTGTATCTGACCACAGGCACGTTCACTTTGATCGTGAAGAAAAAAGAAAGGGCCGTCTGCACAGAAACCTCAAGAGAACCAACCAACTGGAACTCTTTTAGAGGGGATCTGCAGAACGGTGTTATGAAATGGATCCAAGATAAAAATGAAGAGTCCAAGGGACCTTGAGTTGTTTGTGGGCTTTTTCACTGTCACCCTGAACTCCACATATGAAAATAATTGCCCCCATACGTGAGGCAAGGAGAGGCGATAACTTTAGATGGAATTCGTATTTAGATTCCATCAGGAAAAGAACATGTAGGCATTATAACACTTATAAGGCTCATGAGTGTCAGCAACAAAGAATAAGCATAAAGAAATCCAAATACTGTTTATTAAAGTGATCATAAAGGTCCCTGAGACCTCATGGAAGGTCCTTTGTCATAATATTCAGGGAAATCGAATGCTTCAAGGCCAGGCTGACCTCGCTGGGGGACCCCACCGGGGCATGGATGCAATTGGAGGAGACCTTGAGTCTGCTGCTTGAGGAATGAGCAGTTGATCAAGGACATGGCATGTTATTGATCGCTAAGTTGTACTGACCCTAGTGCACACAAACAGGTTCAGTAACCCAGGCCTTCCATAGTTGTCGCAGACAAATGTACTCAAGGAGAAACAGGGATAGGTATGAGCAGCTGATCTGGGACATGGCATGTTACTGATCGCGAAGTTGTGCTGACTCCAGTACACACCAACAGGTTCAGTAACCCAGGCCTTCCACAGCTGGTGGATACATGTGTGTTCAACAAGAAACAGGGACAGGTACGAGCAGCTGGTCTGGGACATGGCATGTTATTGATCGCGAAGTTGTGCTGACTCCAGTACACACCAACAGGTTCAGTAACCCAGGCCTTCCACAGCTGGTGGATACATGTGTGTTCAACAAGAAACAGGGACAGGTACGAGCAGCTGGTCTGGGACATGGCATGTTATTGATCGCGAAGTTGTGCTGACTCCAGTACACCAACAGGTTCAGTAACCCAGGCCTTCCACAGCTGGTGGATACATGTGTGTTCAACAAAAAACAGGGACAGGTACGAGCAGCTGGTCTGGGACATGGCATGTTATTGATCGCGAAGTTGTGCTGACTCCAGTACACCAACAGGTCGAGTAACCCAGATTCGGCAGGGCCTGGTGGCCTTACAGCTGCATGGAGGTCATCATCAGTGACATTCCGAACTTCAGTAATTATAGCTACATCCAAGTTTCGAGGAGATCCGCGATTTTATAGCATTGTTGTAGTGTATACCACCACCAAGTAGTACGATTAGGACAGCTACCATTGTGAATAATCACCTTTGTTTTGTTCCATATTTATTCGCTTTAAATGTCATTAGTTTTATTTGAAGTTACTTGCTAAATCATCAAAATGATTATAGCTCGAGCTCCAGATCCTTTCAAGATCGTCGCAATCGTACCACACATTAAAGGTGAGCTTGACATGATAATGCATATCTTCATGATAATTAGCGGTTCTAGTGCTCCATTATTCGTACACAAGCATGCTTCGAATGTGTTTATTTGTATAAACATTTTTGTATACATAAATATTCCATCCACTTGAGCTGATTTTTAGTGCGAAGTACTCAATTTTAATTCAGATTTATTAGATTGCCACTTCAATTTTTAACTAAGACATATTACTTTAAAAAACTTCTTATTCAGAGATTATTTCTCTCACTGACTACATAAGCTTTATTTTATAGAAGAGTCCCGACAATCAGAAGCTCTGTTAAATCTGAGCCATTTAAAAACGCGGTTCTTTTTAAATGGAGGCCGATTTTCGTTTCACACCAACTTCTACAGTACTCAACTAGTTTACACCTAGGGCGTCTATTACATTATTTACACCTCCCCATATCTCAAAGTGTGCGAGTTCTACACAGAGAACGATATATCCATAGAATTTAACGTTGTTTCACTCAGTTGTTTTAGTTCAAATAAGCTGTAAACAAACCCACGTGATAAAGGAGCACCTCATTGGCTGTTGGTCGAACCACAGTCTTTCCTGCTTAGCATGTCGGTGTGGTTCAGACCAGTGCATGTGGTGATTATTCTTGTCAAAGGACATTTTAATAATCTATTAGGCTAAAAGTTCAATTCATGAAACAAAATGCGTCCGTTCAGATTTGCTTGTAACTAACTGAACCGTTATAAGCCGTTATAAGTGGAGCATTTAGGACTCTATGCGCAGGCTCTGAAGTTTATTTCCGGATAAGCCGGCAGTGTAATCCTTGCCACATGGTACAGGTATTGAGAAAATATTACACTGGAGAGAATAATTACTGAGAATCCTCCACCACTGTGGAGATATATAAGCCTGGAAAGTGGAGGCAAGATACTTTTACTGTGTTACGTTTTTAACAAATTCTGTAAAAAGCATCCACCTTTAATCGACAATGAACTTGGTTAGCTGTTTAGCATTGTTAGTGATGCAGAATAGTTTCAATTCGTCTTCTACGAGTTTTCCTATGGTGCTCAGTAAAGTCCGACTTATCACAAACCCGAGGTACTCTCAAACTTCAAAAATGTAACGCAGGGTATTTCACCTAGTGTGTAAAATCAATATAATACATTAGTCAAATAACGTTCGTGCATTCCAACGAAAGAGAAGAAACAGGAGATGGCGCAATTTGCAATTAAATTAAAATCTTACAGTTCAAACGTTTTTAATGGCCGTTTTCCGACGCTCCATTCAATGAGTCAGAAAGTTGAAATAAAACAAGCAACAGGAAAAGAAAAGTGAAGTTTCCGTTCTCAATATGCTTACGGAACTGTTGATGCTTCATTAAATTGCCATTTATCTTTCTGTTAAGAATGCGCAGGCGTGTGTGACAACAGCAGTTGGCACTTTGCCAACACATCACATTCATCTTAGCAAATAAATCACAACACCATTCCCAATTGGCTATTATATTGTAGTTGAGAAAAGGGAAATTTTCCACGTGTATTCTTTGAACTTGTTCTGTGTAGTGTTTCAGTGGGACAGAGCGAGGCTGCGATTTCTAGGCACGTGGAAGGCTCACGAGGGCCCATGAGTTCGATCCCACCCACTACGGCCGGAGATGGATCGGTTCTGTGTATATAACCAGGTTCTTTATTTGCCTGCAGATTTGAATACGCGAGAAGGATTAACACGCACAGTGACTCAGTGATAACTTGTGGAGGGGGACTTAGCACCTCGACCGAAAGGCGATCTTTTGTGCATATACCCATGACAGGGCATCCCCTGGGAGGATGGATGAGGCGAATGGATCCGGAGGGTGACGGGAACGTTGGTACGACAGCAGAGGGCAGGACTCTATATTTCCTCAGAAGCAACCTTGCGCAGGCTGGCTCAGCGCGGTTCCTCTTCTACCTCGGACTTGTACCATCCCATGGGGGGCCCCGGAAGCCTGATTTCCAGAGCGCATTTGTTCCCCCTGCCGCGGTGATCGCCAACGCTTCCAACCCTGAAATAAAACTAACGGGTGAAATGAAATGAGTAATGGAACGAAATGGAGGAACAGGATATTTGGAGGATATGGAAATCCTTCCCAGCATTCGCATGGCGACTCGGGGAAACCTCCAAAAACCCAGGAGCCAGAAAGGTCGGCCACGGGTATCGACCATGACCTCCCGAATGCGGGCTACAGACGTTATCGCCACTACACTACACTACACTACACATTGACCACTACACTAATTAAGTTTCCCCTTTTGCTTAAGAGTAGCAGACGTCTCAGTAGTCAGTAGTTTGTCTTGTGTATACTCAAACGCGCCAAAGTCTGTAGAAGGGCGCACAGCTGCTGGGGTTATTAGCGCCCCGCTATAGTCTGGCAACTTCTAGAATCTCCATTGTGACATATCTCGAAAGAGTCAGAGTATAGGTATTCTCTGGAAATTGGTTAATGATTTTAGATAATTATACTACCATTAATAATTGCATAACAGTTACTGTATTTCCCTAATTACATACCACTAAGGTAAGCAATGTATTCAAAAATGTATTTGCATGTAGGCCAGGCTTGAAAACTAGAAAGGTAAAATAATTCTTAGAATTTAGCAAGTCACAGAGTAAAATCTGGGTTTCAGATGAGAGTAAGAAATAAAAAAAAAAAAAGGTAACGCATGATGTAGTCACCTTGATGGAATAGTGGTAAAGTATGTGGGACTTACGTGGATAAAAGAGCATGTAAAGCTTTATGTGTTTCATGCCTTACAGTCTTACGGAAGTGCTTTGCTGTGATCGACTGTCGGCAGTCCGTTGCGTTTAAAGACAGCACACGGGTTGTACAGGGTGTTAATGAACTACACCGAAATAACTTGAGTTTCTGGATGTGACTGATAAGTAATTTGAGACAGGTAATGTATGGTCCGCGGCTAAACATAACGCAGGTATGTGGTATTAAATATATTGATATCAGATGCTGATAAGTGGTGTTAAAGCAAAGCCGGGTGAAAAATTTGCTTAGAATGTCTTTAATACTGCTGCCCGAGTATAGAAATATCGATTGTAAGCAGCTCGCCATCAGCGTTTTCACAAAAATCTCTCAAATTTCGAAGTAATCACCTGACAGTGCGACACTGCCTTCTTGCATTGTGTAACCCACTCTAGAAGCGTTTGGTTTATTGCTCTTGTGGCTTAATTCGTAACGTCAAAGTCTGTAATCCTAAAGGACGTGGGTTTGTTTACTGCCATGCAGTTACTATTTTTGCTTTCTTTTTTTTATTCCTATGAAAAAGAGCATTAACACTACCATCATTTCCTTGTTCGGCTCACACCAGAAGTGTCAGATAAGAGTACGAAAATCGTTCCTTTGCCGTTGTCAATTTTGCCCTGAAAATTAAGGTCACGATTTCGAGCAGTTCCTGTAAAACTGACGTAAAGTCTTACATGTTTTTATGCTTTTACTCTTTCACCCTTTAAACTACTTTTTATTCTGAAGTGCAGCATATGAACCTAGTAAGCAGATTTTAACATTTTATTAGTAAGAATTGTAAATAATTGTACTAACATGTGAAAATAAACCTGCATACATTGAAACATAATTTAAAATCTAGATCAAAACAGTATTAGAATGCTCTGCTCAAAATAAAGAAAAGAAGGAAAAAGTAATGAATGAGATTCGAACTCGAAAACGATGACTACCCTATAATCGAACGTTAATATCTTAACCATTGTGCCAGAGAGGTGCGCTCTAAAACGTCCCTTCCTGCTAGAGTGTTGCGCTGTTGATATATTAGCCAATGGGATAGTGGCACTTTAGAAACTTACAGCCGTAACTTCGTAATTTGAACGAACAAGCCACGATTCTCCTATCTAAAATTACCTGTTTAAGACATCTCTATATTCCCTTTCGGTGAAATCATGAACACACTGTATATTGTGACTTTTTGGTGGGTGTAAAGTAAAGAAGACAGATGTAGTCGAGATAAAGAAACACTTTTATTTCCGTAAACAATAACTTGTACACTCGTTGCAACAGCAAGAAAGTCTTTTCCGATTCTCCAACAGCACGGCTCCGAATTCGTAACACAAAGAACTGTCCCTTCTCCGTCGGCACGACTCCTCAACGCTTCACATACGTCTGTCCTCTCCGTCGGCACGACTACTCAACGCTTCACATACGTCTGACTGACTCTTCTATCGCACTTTACCGCTATTTATATCTCCCAGGCACTATTCTGGAAAGTTCAGTTATTGCGGTGAAATACAAAGCAGAAGATTCCCGAAGTCTCTATCCTTTTCTCTCTTTCGGCAAGCGCCCCAACGATGCGGCCATTCTCTGTCTCTTTCCTTAGGCTCCTTTGCGGTAGTGCCGACAATAATGCGATGGGTGACACTGCTGTTGTCGGCAATTAGATGCGGCGGGCGCGGTGACACTATACTAGGCGCAAGCCGCAAGGGAATTTTCCGCTTAGCATTCAAACAGCTCGGGCCAACTTATGCTTCTCACTGTTATTACGGAAACAGTTATCTTAAACTGTAAATTTATTGATACATCAATATTTAGCAGATATAATACAATTTCTAGTTCTAAGATTCAGAAACAGTTTAATTCTGTAACCTCTAACAGTTGGCAACTTGCTTGAAACAGCTCGTATATTAGCCTGCGTTAAATGCATAAGTCAACTTATGTGGTGTTATCTATTCTTACACCCACCCAAACATACCCTTAGAGAAAGACCCCATTGTTCGTCACTGTAGCAGCCGGCAGCAAATTCAATAAATCGGAGGTATAGGAGACAGCATCAAGTGTTGCGCGCGCACCCACACACACGCACACACACAAACAGAGAGAGAGAGAGAGAGAGAGAGAGAGAGAGAGAGAGAGAGAGAAAGAGAGAAAGAAAGAAAGAAAGAAAGAAAGAGAGACAGAATCAAATTGGCTTTAAAGTTTGGTAAATTTTCTATATATTACTCATATGCATTCAGAAAGTCCCAGCTCATTATATGATGGCTTCGAAATACCATTCTCTTTACATGTCTAGGACATATGAATGGATAACAATTTCCTGTGTGAAGCCTCGAGAACAATTCACTAAAAAAAGTTTATAAATTGTGTTTTGAGATCCAGAGTTTTTGTGTAAAAAGATCTTCTCTTACGGTTTACCAGTTGCCCAAAAGTTCAGAATTAATAGGACTTCACAGGCTATTTCCAGAAAATTCAAGAGATAGGTATTTAATTTTTCATGAAAACACATTAAACATAAACGTATAATTAAAATAGAGCCATGTTTGAGAAAATCAACATTTTCTATGTAAAGGGTAGTTTGGGTGAGAGGGTGGGGGTTTCCTGGAAATCTTCATGCCGCATCCTTGAAACATACTGAACTTAAATACCAACTTTGGCAATTACCGGTCTTTTCCTTCCCGAGTCAGAAAAAAAAAAACACACGCGCAGTGCGTTTTCTAAAAATTATTTTTTAATTTCCAATATTTCGAAACTTATTTCTAGTAAACTGCCGATTTTGAATTTTTGGGTGGAATGCAATATATTCTCTATCTCATATGTAGAGAAGAAGTATATGTATATAAGAAGTTCGTTAAATGGTAGAGAAAGTTAAGTGAATGTAACATCAACTTGTGTTAATTTTAGAAATTCTAATTTTGGAAATATGTATATGGTTGTATTAGATACTGAGAGTCCAGGGTCCGATAACTTGCATGGATTATACATTACATCTACTTATAATATGTAAAGGAGGTCATGGTAAGTGTTAACATTTGTTTTTACGTTCAACCGTTTTGTGCATCCATTAAAATTGTTGGAACCTTTTTTTAGTTTACGTAACAGCCAGCTGCAAAATAGACAGATTCTATGGATTCATACGCGAAGCTCATGGCTCCAAGACGATTAATGCTCCAAGTGCATAAACTAGAAGAAACCAGCTGCAAAATAGACAGATTCTATGGATTCATACGCCAAGTCCATAGCTCCAAGACGATTAAAGCTCGAAGCACGTAAAGTAGAAGAAAATTCAAGTGGGTATGTCGCTGAGCCACTGGACAATATGAGTGGCATTTTATCACTAAAGGCTCCTCTTATTCAGATTTTCCAGCATGGAGTTCACCATGGACACATAGCCTTACCTCCAGATTACCCCTCTACTTCTTATTACGCTCACACCGAACGGCCGCTTCCAAGTGGGAAAGTCCATCTAGGCACCTACACAGAAGCATGATTGCCCACATGGATCATTCAAATGCTGCTGGAAGCACTGGTTGCATTTATGCCAACTCCCGCCAATGGAGAATTTGGATCTCTGGATACCTCTAATGAAGTAATTCTGGTGACTAGTTCAAAATTCTGGCAGTGTAAAGAATCCTGCGCAAAATCCATAGCTCCAAAACGATTAATGCTCGAAGCACGTGAGATGAAGACAAGTTCAAGAGAGTATTTCGCTGAGCCACTGGACAATGATATCTATGAATGATATTTTACCAATCAAAGGCCCACCTTACTCAGATTTACCATGGACGCATAGCCTCGCCCCACGATCCCCATCCCTAATAATGCTCACACCGAATTTCCACTTCCAAGTGGGAAAGCCCACCTCCGGCACACAAGCATGATCACTCACCTGGACAATTCAGATGCTGCTGGAAGCAGCGATCACCTTCATTCCAACTCCCTTCAATAGAGAGTTTGGATCTCAGGATACCTCAAAAGAAGTACGTCAACATTTCGCGGCTAGATCAAGATTCTGGCTGTGTAAAAATGCGGTTAGTTTGAAGAGCACGTGAGAAGACTCGGCGCCAATCCTCCATCATCAGGTTTATAAGAGACGCAATACCAAGAACAGGATTTACCTCCTACCTCGGTAAGAAGAATGAACAGTGCCCAAGAAGCGTAGATGGCTACCCATGTTAACTGATTATCGACTTATTATTGGATCAATTTTCCTGCTATATAGATTGTCGTTGCAACTAAAAGTTGAATAAAGGCTAAAATGTATGTGAAGTATTAAGATTACTTTAATAAAATTTAACATGTTATAAAATTACATCTCATTTAATAGTGTATGTTGGGGGGGGGGGGGGGGGAGAAACTAAAGAATAACTTGGGCATAGGTGTATCAGGATGCCAATCGGTTACCTGTGTTGTTTACGCGACATAAAAAGAGAAACTGTATATCTGTATCCTTCTTAGTATTTTAAACACCGTTTCAAAATAAAAAAAAATTAGTGCATTACATCATATCATACTTATCATAAAAATTCTGCCCACAATTACTTGTTATAACTTCAGATAGCCATAGTATTTGCACATAATATGCATTGTTCCAAAGCTGTATTGATCAGATCAAAACATGGTATACGTTACGGCTGAGGACAGTTTGGTACAAGTTGGTTCGGTTCTGTGACGTCATACGACTCAGTACGCCGAGTATGTAACCGGGTTCTTTATTTGACTGCAGGTTTGAATACCTAGGGAGTATTATCGCATACAGTATCGGTCATTACACTAATTGTTATGTTTCCCTTTTTGCTTATGGGCAGCAGACGTTTCAGTACTCAGTAGCTTGCCTTATGTATACTCAAACGCGCTATAGTCTGGCAACTTGCCGAAAGAGCCACAGAGTAGATATATTCTCTCAAAATTAGTTTATATTAGTTAATTATATTACCATTAATAATTTATAACAGTTGCTATATTTCTCTATTCAACAATCTATTTTCTTGGTACTGCAACATGTTGGAGGAGATGAGGCAGTGATGTTACCAACACCTTCCTATTTGTATTGCAAAATTAGCTACATCGTACACTAAGGCTAAGGCAGGACGCCAGAAAATCAGCTAAGTGATAAAATGCTGTTTCTTTTCCCACTACAACGGAAGGAAAAATTAAGTATAACAACAACAACAATAACAATAACAATAATAACAACAACAATAACAATAATAATAACAATAACAATAACAATAACAATAACAATAACAACAATAATAATAACAACAATAACAATAACAATAATAATAACAATAATAATAACAACAATAACAATAACAATAATAACAATAACAACAATAACAATAATAACAATAACAACAACAACAACAATAATAACAATAACAACAACAACAACAACAACAACAACAACAACAACAATAATAATAATAATAATAATAATAATAATAATAATAATAATAATAATAATAATAATAATAATAATAATAATAATAATAATAATAATAATAATAATAATAATAATAAACTTTTACAAAAGTAAGCAGATTCTATGTATAAAAAACATAACCCCAGTGCAACAGCCCATGAAGGGCCCAGGCTTGCCGCCCAGCCACTGCGTCCCCCACCTCTGCCCACTATAGGCGTCACTGGTGGGGTGCAGTACTGGAGGGTGGGACGTGGTCAGTGCCCCGAGCCCTCCCGGCCAGTTATACGGCCTTCTCGACCTCGGGTCATTACTTCTCCATCAAGTAGCTCCTCAGTTGGTCCCCCCGGGACCTAACGAGGCTGAGTTCACCCCGTGCCAGACCTCCCAGCGGGGGAAAAATCCCAATGCTGGTATCGGGGATCAAACCCATGTCCTCCACGCCAGAGGCAAGCGTGCTACCAAATGGACTACGGAGGCGGTCGATTCTATGTATACTGCAGGAAAATTAACATCTACCTCATCTCTTCCCATGATGAAGTACTAGTCTTCATTTCAAATACAGCCGAGACTTACACCAATTTCGAACAAATTTTACACAGTGGAATTTAGTATTTCGCCCCACACCATTACTCTTCTACTTACTGTTCTTACATATCTTACTTACTCACACTCTCTCTCTCTCTCTGTCTCTCTCTGTAGGTCCCTCTCTCTTTGTCTCTCTCTGTATGTCTCTCTCTCTCTGTCTGTCTCTCTTTTTCTTTCTCTCTTTCTCTTTCTCTCTCTCGCTTTCTCTTGCTCGCTCTCCCTTTCTCTTTCTCTTTCTCTCTCTTTCTCTTTCTCTCTTTCTCTTTCTCTATCTCTTTCGCTCTCTTTCTCTTTCTCTCTGTGTCTGTCTCCCATACAAACCATTTTCTGAAAACATGGTGTACTCACATGTCTTACTCTATTCTTGTACAGACTTTTACAAATGCTTATTAATCTACTTCATATTAATCCTGATAAACATTTGCGGAAACTTTTTATTCCACATTTCTTTGTTGGTACAAAGTTAATAAGGAAATACATTAGGCTTAAGCGATAGTAAACATTTCTAAAGAGCTGGTCGCTATGTAATGACTTTGAAATTCCCTTCTCCTTGCATAGCCAAGAGATAAAAAAGCGGGTAACATTTTCCTATTTGAGAAAATTATAAGTATTTGAAAATCCAAACCAATAAGAAGGAATATCTCCGCAACCTCACAAAACAAATTTTGACAAAGTGTGTGCTTTAATCAGAGTTAAATTTTTTGAGAAGTAAACCTTTATCCATCGTTTGCAATTGAGGCGTTGAGGGCAACAGTGGCCCAACCACTAAATCTACATAATGGAGATAATGGAGTGTAAACAATATCTGTGATTTGAAAGTTCTATATTCACTTTAATAACTAAGCAAGAGTCATGATATTTGGAAATTTTAATCAATATAGCACCGACATTGTGATACATAGTTACATACATGCAGAAAGGTTGGGCCACTGTTTCTATCCAGGAAGCCAGATTCAGTTCCATGCAATAACACACTTCTCATGCCATCTGTCGGTGGTTGTAGAAATGTGGTATAGGCCACTACTGATCTCCTAGATTTTGATATGGAGAACATGTCTGTGCTAATAACTCAGTTTCTGAATTTTTGTGGGTTGGGCCACTGTTGCGCTCAACGCCTCAATTTATCAGCTATGGAAATAACATTCTTAATGAAGAGGATTATAAAGGCTGTTTCCAGAAAACTCAGGGTAAACATAATTTTTCATGAAAAATATTTTAAATGTACGATACTTCAATGAAAATCGTAGGCCATTTTGAGAAATCAACACGTATAAAAATGTTCCATGTAAAAGGTAGTTTAGGATGGAGGATTTCTTTCTTTCTTTTTCTTTTCTTTATTTCCCTTTCTTTAATTTTCGTGTCGCATACTTTGAAGATTTTGAACTTAAATACCAAGTTTGGTATTCAGTCGACCTTAGAACTTTTTCTAAAAACCCTTTGGGCTCAGGGAGTCTCAAAACATGTATTTTTGGTGAAACCTCGGTGTCGAAATTTTGGGTGGAATACAATACTTCCTTCGCTTATTGCAAATACATAGTAAATAAAGTAAGAATTCTTCTGTTGGGTTCAGAATATTTTCAGTCAATATCTATATAACCTTTGGATGGAATATAATACTTGCTATACCTAAAATAGTAAAGAAAGTACCAAAGAATACTTCCATTTAAGAGCCGAGATATGTGCAGTGCACGGGGAGAATGCCATGGGGGAAAACATCGCAAGAAAATTGTTCTGTCGTTTCAAAGAGAGGCAATTTAACGTGAGTGATTCTCCACGTTCAGGCCTTGATGAAGACACCGTTTAAATGCTTTACTCTAGAACGATTCACGTCATTCAGCCTGAGAACTGGCAAATGCGAACACTCGGCAACATCTCCATCCCATTGAAAGGTTTCAATATACTTGTAAAACTCCCATGTAGAACTGTTAAATGTTTGACAACGAAATAAACTATAATCACTGCTTAAAGCTTTCCTAGTGTTGGAAAAACTGCATAAAATACACTAGTATTTAAAAATAAACTGATATAAATTATTAGTCTTTAACTTAAAAATTCAATAAAAGCATGTACAGAGGTATTCTTAGATGTTGTGTAAGGACTTGCATGGTGGTTTATGTTCGAATTCACTTTTGTATTTATAAAACCATAGGGGTATCAGGTTAGTATCCTTCCGATTTCCATGCAGTAAACATCGCGGGAATCCGTGTTTAACTACTGTGCTAGCTTGCATTATCAACAGTCTCTTGTTTATGTACATTGAGAATATCTGACGTATGTGTGAAGACGATGCTGCAACGTGGAGTGGAGTACAAATGGTAAATTGTGACCAAACGTACTTAAAGAAGAAATATGATGTACATTTAGGTGACATTTTACGTTTCTTCTACATTATTACAAAAACTAATTTAATTTGTTATCTACTTCCAGTTAATTCTGATGAACGTTATGCAAAAACGCTTACATTGTGGTTACAAAGGGGATACAGGAGACTGAAAGGAAAGTGAAACCTCTGAAAAGTGGCCAGCTATAACCATATCTACTGCTCTGAAATTTCATGTTCTCTGCATGACGTTACACACAAAAGAAAGGTGATGTAGTATTTAAAAAATATAGTATTAGAAATATTAAAAAAGAGCAATATCTCGGAAATGGCGAAAAAGTTACGAAGTTATTTGACATACATTACGCGTTTTGAAAATATCTACTTCTTGCAGTAAGTTTGTACTATCTGTACTGCGTATATTAAGTAGGGCAAGTAATGCATTCCACCCAAAAATTCGATATCGAGATTTCACTGCAAATACATGTTTTGGGGCCCCGAATCTAAGTTGGAAACCCCTGAATCTAAAACTAGCATTTTAGAGAAAAGTGTGCGCGGTTGTGCGTGTGTGTGGGCGCATGCACGCGCTCAGAAGTCGACTTCATTGTGGATGACAATTCTCTCGTAGAAGATGCATCATTAGCCGCGCCTGAGACCCGGTAGCCGACCCGGGCGCCAGCTATACGCCGCAATGACAAACTAAAACTGTTATGTGTCATTATATTAGAGGATAGAAACTGTATAGATGACGAACTTGAAGATCCATCAGATATTGCAACCTCTATGCAACAGCTGCGTGCTCATCCTGAAGAATAGGAAGAGCGATGTGCTGTTGTCTTTATCAAAGTGCTGGTGCACTAGACCACTCAAATCCCCTAACTCTCAGTTTAGATATCGCTTAATCCGCTTCCCCAAGGATTAGCTTGTACAAAGTCAAGGAACACCCACCACAGACTTGATCCTCTTATTACAAACTTGGACCTCAACTTGCAGCCATATATTGCTGTCGCTTGGTGTGCACGGTTCCAGGCTCAACTCGGCAAGCCTTTAAGGGCAGAGATAATGTAAAACTAAGACTTTAGACGAGAAATCTCTGTTTTGTTATAATTACATAGGATAAAAGTCCGATGTGTTACACTCGCATGACTATAATCTACTCTACAAACTCTTCTTACAAATGCCTATTCTTCTATTTACTTCATGTCAAACGGGATAAGCATGTGCAGAAATACTTTTATTGCATATTTCCTAATAGGTACAGCGAGGACATGAAATGCAGCAGGCTTTAAGCGATAGTCAAATCTTTTAAGAGCAGATCGCTATGTCATAGCTCTGAAATTCCGTTCTACCTGAATGGCTAAGAGAGGACTTCCTATTTCATAGAAGTGTAAATATTTAGAAGTTCAAACTAATGGCAAGGAATATCTTGAAAATGATAGTGCTGCAAAACGTTTTATATATTTGACATAAATTCTGTACTTTAACGATACCTACATGTTTTGTGTAGTGAACATTTGTCTCTCTCTAATGGTCTACCAGTGATATAAAAGTAGTGCAAAGACTCCAAAGGCTATTCTCAAAAACTTCAAGACATACATTTCATACATATCATATCAAATATCTCAAACATATGGAAGTTTGATCAAAATCATTAGGGCCATTTTTGAGAAAACCAACCTTTTCGGAAAAAAAAAAAATAATGTAAAGATTAATTTGTTGCGAGGTGAAAAATCTGTGTCAAATTCCAAGTTTAGTGTATAACTGGTAGTCGTCTGCTTGGCGCTGCTGATCACCAAGCGGGAGGCCCGGGTTTGATTCCCGGTACCGGCGTGAGAATTTTTCCCCCCCTGAGAGACCTGGTCCGGGGTGCACTCAGCCTCGTTAGATCCCTGAGGGGCCAGTTGAGAACTTACTTGATGGAAAAGTAGCGGCTCCTGGTCGAGAAGACCTCATAACTGGGTGGGAGGGACAGGAGCGCTGATAACGTCCCATCTCTAGCACTTCAACCCCCTCATGGCACTTGTGGTGGACAGAGGTGGGGGACACAGCGGCCGGGCGGTAGGCCTTCGCTCGGAAAGGGTTGTTGCGCCTCGAGATTGGTTAGTTAGTGTTTAACAGTTTTTTCCTTTAAGTTAAGTTGTTCACAAGAACACATACCCGTTTTCTAAAAATGCTTTTTTCTTCTTATTCAGGGGACCTCAAAACACATTCCTGGTGAAATCTCCACATCGAATTTTTGGGCGGTGTACCACATTTCCCACGATTACCATATGCCACAAAGTAACAATACCAGAGTTCGCTTATTTCAGGCAGAATCTTTTTAACGACAAACAAAACTGAATAAATGTCATGGTTTTTTTTCCAGGAGGCCTCAAAAATTTCCGGTGAAACCTTGACTTCGAATTTTTGGGTGGAATACAATACTTCCTCTACTTACTATACGTAGTAGAGAAAATAAAAATGCAGTTATTATTATAACATACGGTTTAAGTCCATTCGTGTGGCATTAACCAATGACAAGGTATTTGTAGCTCTTGGATTCAATTTTCCAACACGTTATCGTAAGCTCTGAAGGGCTAGGTCACTATTATTCCATCTTTGTTGATGTCAATAAAAGAATATGGAATTTCAAAGCCTGCATATAATAGACTACCACTTGTTTTCTGTATCCCTTTGTACCTATAACGAAGCGTGTAATGGAGGAATAATCTTTTACAAATGCATAAAATGTAAACGATAGTGGATAGAGGAAGTCATGTGACTGACACATCAGATTTTTCTTTAGTAAGTGTTTGCCTACTCTTACACTTTACCAATTATACGCAGTTATATAAAATGCAACAAAGCTAAAGCCACTCTAAAATTCTGCTTTTTTTTATTGAAGGTGCCATAAAAGTTTTGCTTCTGGTGAAGTATCGATATCAAATGATTAAAACTGATTGGTATCGCTTACATAGTTGTGCCTTTGATTTTATTAGAGTGCATTCTAGCATTCCTTGAGAGATCGTTCTGACTTAGCACAGGTCAGTAAATAACAAACTTCCAACTATTCCGAACTACTTCAGTCCTATTGAAGCTGAAGAGCTTTGTTCATAGCGATCCGCCTTTCTATTCGTCTTTACGGCTGAGCTACTTCAGGTTCTTTTCATCTCTCAAAGCACGAAAGTGGTCCCTGGGGCTTTGCGGTTGATCGTCATTAAATTTATATAAAGCGGTCTGCCTCTCTTTGATAATACCTCAACGACACAAAGAGCTAGGTACCAAATTGGAGGAGTCCCTACTCTAGGCTCAAAGTCTCGCAAGTATACTATCGATACAGATTGAGCACAAGCTATGTCTGCTGTAATACTTGTAGAGTTCTAAGTCTGGATCAGAAGTTTTCATATTCAACAATATTTTTCACTAACAGAATGCACAGCTGGTTGCTGCGTTCTATTTTCTCTCCCCCTTAATTCCTTTTCTGCTATTCTCTCTTCCCTTTTTCAGAGTGCTAGTTGATATTTAAAACCTAAATAAAATGTAGCAAGACTGCCACTGTGGTCTTCAGGCTTCTTAACCCAGAACTGACCAACTGACCAACTGACCAGGTGAAGAGATAAGCTGAAGGGACAGCGCTCTCGTCCAGCACAAACACCGGAAGCGCTATCGAGAGACAATGGAATTATCCTAGTACCTTCTTTCTCCCTGCCTCCCGAACATTCTAAAGAGGTGTCAAAATTAGACTTATAAGTAAAGTTTTGATTATTTACTCCTCGAGATTGTGCCTCCAAGAAATTCAAGATTTACTGCTACAAAACGATTATAACATTCCACCAATCATAATTAGATAACTGCCAGTATGAAAAATCTGATGTGTGCACTCACGTTACTTTCTCTGATAAATCTTGTACAAACGATTTTTAAAACCTTTATTCTTCTATCTATTTCATGTTAATAAGATAAACCTTTGTCGAAATGGTTTTATTATAAATTTTCTTATAGGTATATTAGAGATACAAAAGGTTTAAGCGATAGTGATATCTTTTAGGAGGTGGTCGTTATGTGTGGACTTTGAAATTCATTCTCTCTGCATTTTAAAGAGATAAACGAATAGCAACTTCCCATTTGAGAAAAATAGAAATATTTGAAAACTCAAACCAATAACAAGGAATATCGCGGGAACGGTGCCCAAATGACCTCGCTGTCGACGGGCCCTTAATCTCCACACACTCACTCACTCGAGAACGATTATCTCTACAAAAACTATATTCAATATTTATTGTAGGCTTTAACGAGATCGACGTCTTTTTTATTCTGCTTTTTAATTTTATTTATGTATTTATTCTTTTTTTTTCGCAGCAAGAATTTTTCTATCGCTTACGCTTCTTTTATACTTATTACACAAATTTCGACTGCCAAGAATTTTGGGGGAAACAAGTTCCGATGGTGCAGTTCCAGATAGGCTAAACAGTGCAAATGTATGCCTTAGTGGCTGAAAAACCATGAAGCTGTTTTTGACAGTTGTAAGGCAACCTGGAGTTTTATAGAATATAAAAGTATCAAATTATTAGACTAAACATGGTACATACACATGCTCCATTACCTAATGCAATTTAAAATGAGTTATACTTGTTCCTACATTTGGTGGCGCCGGGCCGAGCGGATAGACCGTTCCCCTATCACTAAGGGGGCCCGAGTTCGATCCCAGGGAGCCGCATGTGGTATTCGTGGTGGACGAAGCGGAGTCTGGGCGGGGTTTCTCTGGGTTCTCCGATTTGCCCCACCACTCATTCCACAAACTGCTCCATCATCACCGTTCCATTCATCCATTTTGCCTGTACTTCATACCATCCTCTTCCTCACTTCCATACCTGGTGCTGGGCTGACCACCCGTTTCCAGGTCTTCACTCTATCTGGTCTGCTTCCCGACAAGCATCTGACCCTAGGCACAGGCTTGCAAGTCCCAGGGGGTGTCATTCCTCCTTACGGGGAGGGTAATCAGTGGAATTTGCTGCATTTGTGTGTTTAAAATACTTAATCTTCGATCACTTTAGATAACAAATGCAGCAAAATTGATAAAATATCTGTGTGCTGAAGACTATATGTGGATGATTTTTCAAATGTCTGTATAATTCTCTCATCACAATTTTAATGGACATGCAACCGTTAGTATATTAATAAAACTAGATAATTATATAAAAATTGTACATTAACATTTAATTAAACACTGCATTACAGAAACATCCCTAAAAGCTTTAACAAGGATACGTTGCAGCTTAGTAATTTCGGAAAATCTTTGCCCAAAGTACATCAAAACATTAAAAGCTCTCATCAGGCTAAAGAAGTGTGTGCTAAGGAGTAAAAAATAACATTTTTCCCTAGTTTAATATGTTTTAGCTATAATAACTAATTATTTATTTTACAGGATCATATTTTCAAGAATTAAGCAAATAATGTTTAGTCTAATAATTTGTAGTCTAATAATTTGATCACGTCAAGAGTTAATTTGTATTTTAGAGGTTTCGAATAGGCACTGAATATAAGGGTAGCAGAAGTTTTCGCAAGTTATAGAATAGTTCATTTTTGCCAGACTTCCAAACTCTAGGTATGATCAAGTTCTGTTAAATAATACCAGAACACTTAATGAAACAATGGCGTGTTAAAGTCACAGAACTTTCTCTACTCACTCTTGTACATAATACACTTAAAAACGCTCGTTCTTTAGAGAAAAACATCTGTACAAATGTTTATTACCTACATATTTCCTTGTACGTGTCGTTAGTCATTTCTGAGAAAACAACATTTTTCGAGCCTACGTATTAACGTAACTTCTCGTAACATTGGTCTTCTTAGAAATAAATGTCTAAACGGAGTGCAAACGCTTAATTGGAGAAAAAGTGATGTTACTTACTTCATCTTCTCACCTGAGTTTGATGCGCCACATGTTAACCATCTGAGTAGCGCAATAATACACGCACATGCACAGCCTTTGTGTATTTTCGTATTCAAGCAGCCTCAAAATGTGTATTTCCGCTGAAATCTCGATATTGAATTTTCGGGTGGAATACAATACTCTACCTACTATTTGCATGATAGAGAAAGTAGTAAAGAACCACTATTTATTTGGTTTAGTTCTTTTTACAACCTGCGTTTCACCCTGTGGGTATATTGCAGGATATTTGATCTCATACACATACGTATGAAATTAGGATTAATCTAATGTCTTAAATATTTCATGCATAAAGTGGATTGCACGTGGTGATGAAAGCACTTTTTATAACACTATATTAGGGTTCCTCAAATGCGCTGGTCTCTTCCTGGCTTGCAGTTTACGTGAAGTAAGAGATGTATGCCTGTTTGGTTGTCATCTAAGCATGGGCACTTTGGTGAGGCTGCTTTTCCCTAGGATGGTAAATTGAGTCCCTTTTGAATATTACAAGGTAAATTGAGTCCCTTCTAAAATTTATGGTGGGTAAATTGAGTCCCTCATCTCTATCATGATAGCTCTCTACAATAGCGTTATTTTCACTTAATTTTATGTAACACACGAGTTCAAGGATCAAGTTCACCGGTGTTTTATTTTTCTCACTAATCATCACTTCCATATTGGCCCATTCACTATCTGTTCACAGCACTAGAAGACATGCGTGCTTACTGTACACTGATATGTCTATTAAATTTACATTGGTGCATCATGACATATCCCCTGACGTCACAGCGCTGCGTTGCGATCAGTATGGTCAACCATAGCGGACTCAATTTACCGCATGGATTAAAAAGATTGGGACTCAATTTACCGCTTAGAGAATCGTAAACAACTAATTATGGGCTCAATTTACCTAGCCCCTGCTTTTCCAATCCTGTATAGATATTGTTGGAGTTTTCCATGGTTTGTAAGGAATTGAGTGAGTATGAAGATCGGATTCAGGACTGTTTCTTGCCTGGTATAGACGTTCGGAAAAATGAGTTTTGTGTTATGGCCTTTATGTGAGCATGTTTACTCATACTGTGAATTTTATATAGTAAAGTAGATGCTAATGTAGATTTGCCAAGCCTTCACAATGTATCTTTGTCCTCTACACAAGGCGGAAGCTAAATGTATTGAAATCTGTATCAACAGTATCTTTGTTGGCTCTGCCGGAAGCACGAAGTACCAAGCTGTGCTATTCAGCATGTAATTACGTACTTCACTTCCTCACATGAGAGGATATGGGAGAAAATTTTCCTTCATTAGAATAGTTCACGAGTAATAAATAACCAAACTCTTCCACTGAAAAGAAAGCTCTGTAATTCAACAACAGAAAGGATGCGTATTGTGGAGATTTAATTACTGGAACGTATGACGTTACAGTTCTCTAATGATGTCGGTTTCAACTCTAGCAGCCCACGGGGAAGCTTGGAGAAATGTTTCAGATGCAATCGGAAATGGGAAGGGTCGTACTTCATTGTTAGTTCACATCTTCTTTTCTAATAATGGCATAGTCGCGAACAGTTTTGACCTCCTTAAAACTAAAAAACAATGAGAGCTTTTATTTGCAACTGGTAACATGAAAAACTATGAACTAATTAAAACGTACTAGAGATTTAATTAAATGGTTTTGAAACCCCAAATTATCTAAACACATGGATATTAATTTAATTTTACCACCGATCAATGTAGCTAACGTTCAGTGAATTTGGACAATCACTTATAAAATAATAACTCAGCTCCATAATAACTACCTTCTACACATTCTAGTCACCTACATTCTTGGAATTCATTTGCACACAACACAAAGTATACACACTTTTAAACAGGGTTTATCATATTAAATGCTTCCTTATGATTACAAACAGTGAGACGTAGATTATTAATACAGTTATGGTTGTCACAGTTTGAGAATCCATCAAGATTAAAATGGTGAGTTTTTCTCGATTGGAAAGCTACTGCACCTGAATGGCTTAGGTTAATCCCATGAACTTCTCAAGCGCGTCAGTGAAGCGGGGTTCAGCTTATAAATACAATTTTTGTCATAACTGCATACTATTGTCCGAATAAAAATGCGGAACTGCATACCTTATTAAGGTTGTGGAGATTTCAGCAAGTCCTACATCTATTTCTTAAGTAAATGTGCGCCCTTCTTGACGGGTTAAGGCTGGTTCACAACCAGCCGACCACGGTAACCATAACGATTCCAGGAACGGCAACCGATGCAGCACTCAATCTTTTGGTGCACAATAGCCCGGGAACGATAACAAGATACTAGAAAAAGGAGGTGGACATTGCGCATTGGAAATTCATTTGTTTCTAACTGACCAATGACATTTTTACTAGCTTGCGACTAGAGAGAACTCTAGCGGCTGTTTCATGACGATTAATTAATTTCTACAGCGAAAAGTCTAATACGCACAATACGTGCCGTGTCCGGTAACGGGAACGAATAAGTTAAAACTTGGCCAAGTCTTCTTTCCCGTTCCGGGGCACAGAAAAGTTTCCTATCGGAAGGGTTCGAGGATGAACTTCGTGAAGGCTCTTGATAAAGAGCCGGACCTTCAATTAAAAGCAGTATTTCCCAAACTCAGAAAAGCAAAACTAAAAGGAGGCATATTTCTTAGACCACAGATAAGGAAACTGATAAAACATCCAACGTTTGAAAAAAATACAGATCCAGAATTAGCTTCTTGGTGCTCTTTCAAAACCATTGTGCATGGCGCCTGTGGTGAGCTGAATTGGGGGACGCAGCGGCCGGGCGGTAGTACTTCGCTCGGAAAGAGCTGTTGCGCCGCGGGGTTAGTTTTCATGACTTCTCGGGCAACGGAAAAGAAAACTATGTTCCACTGTAAGTGGTCTGTTGGAAAACTACAAAGATATTGGTTGCAAAATGTCGCTGAAGGTTCACTTTTTAATGTCGCACCTCGATTTTCTTTTCAGAAAATTTGGGTGCAGGAGCAGAACGAAGACTGCCACTAGAGCGTAATACGATGACCGGGGTTACAAATCGGTTTTTTCTTAAGGAGACTGATGAAACATCACATGAAACAAAAGTATCGTCAAGTTATTTCATCATACTAGATGACTTTGTTGTGAAATATTTTACTTCTTCTGTTAGACACATTCTCATACATGCATTTCCAAATGAAGTTAGAATTTTACGTTTGTCTGATAATTATATGACAATTTTACTACTATATTTGTAGTAGTGCTCTGCATTTAAAAGTTGTGACGTGCTAGAAGAAAACTAATTACGCCACTGAATTCAGCACCCTCAAATTAGGTATATTCACTCATTTAGAAATCAGTTATGAAAATTCAATTTGTTGAGCAGTGTTACTGGAAAACAAAACAAGGTTTCCAAAAGGAAACTTTATAAATATTTCATTTGCCGTGTAAATACCTTAGATATAATTATGGTATTTTAATTAATACCTTTAGAAACATTTTGAGAAGATAGAAAATAACTGATCATTTTAAAATGTAAAGAGTAGTTTGCAATAGGCGGATTATCTTGAAAATTTTCGTGTCGCACTTAAATACCAAGTATGGTATTTTTAGCTATGCTGCTCACAACATAGTTATAAGCCTCATACACAACAGGAAATTAGTGATAGCATCATGCAAGAAATGATAAGGATTCGTGCTACTGCTGCTGAGCTTAGCTTAGGTGAGTGAGCGACATTTTTACAAGACATGAGAGCAGGCAGAATGTCAACATTTCCAGCATTTACAATAAGGTAAACACTAAGTGTGCCTCTGACGGCACAGTTTTCCCAGCGATTCTCGGTTCTCTCGCGCAGTGGAGAGAGGCCATGGAACAGCGAACCATGTTTTGAAGACCATATATATGCGTATTACGATTCAGAAAAGGCTACGCTTATTACTATGTACATTTTGGTATACGGCACACCTTATATCTTAAAGGAAAGAATGTACGTGGTATAACTAACAGTTCCTCAAAGGGGAGTTGTAATTGGGTACATATTCCAAAAATTTGAAGTGATACATTCACACGACTTTCTCTACCAATACCGAACATATGTAACACTCACATAAAAGTAATCGTTATATCCCATTAGGTTACTCGCGACATATTTTTGCGTAGAAATAATATCAAATTTAGTAATAAGCACTTTATTACATCATGGGTAAACAGCGCTTAAGGGAACATGGAATGCCCATCTTACCAATGTTAAAATTAGAATCTTAACGTCCCATTTTCTCAGCCTGCTGAAAGTTTTATCTGATATTCATGAAATACAGGAATACTTTGTCTTGAATTACAAATGTAAAAATAACAATTTTTGTTAGCTTTTTAACACAACTTGCAGTTATAAAATCTTTTCTGATTAATTTATGAAAATGATCTTGTGTTAAAACCTGCATAATTATATAAGCAATTTATATTCCAGCTTAATTTTTCTAGCTTCATTAATTAGCTCCTAAGAAAGTGCGACATTTTCACAGAAGAATCTTAGTTTCGAGAAAAATGTATAAAGTAGGTAAATTATAGACGTAGCATAGCTCACCAAACTTCTAAAGCATTCCGGCTTCCATAAATGTTCCAACCATTCCAATTTCAAGTACCAATACCAACATAGAAAGAGGAAGTCCCAAACTTAGAACCTTTTTAGAGAAAAAGTTATTTAGCACTAAACTTCATATTTTATTTTTTCTCCACTTCCTTACTTCTACTTCTTTATCTAATTACCCTCCCCTTATGTAGGACTTACACCCTAGGACTTACAAGCCAGTGCCTAGGGTCAAAGCCTGTCCGGGAGCAGAGAAACCTATGGACCCGACAGAGTGAAGACCTGGAAGCGGGTGGTCAGTATGAGAATGAGGAAGAGGATGATATGAAATGCAGGCGAAATGGACGATTAGAAAGGTGATAATGGAGTAATTGGTGGAATAAGTTACGCGGAAACCGAAGAACCCGGAGAAAACCCGCCTTGACACCGCTTCACTTCTTTGCAATATTTTAAACTATATTGTATAATTATCTAAATAAGCGTAACAGACAATTTTAAAACTAATATTTTAATAATAGATTAAAAACATATTTT
Organism: Tenodera sinensis; assembly: GCA_030765045.1. Classification (NCBI taxonomy): domain Eukaryota; kingdom Metazoa; phylum Arthropoda; class Insecta; order Mantodea; family Mantidae; genus Tenodera; species Tenodera sinensis. Next base: position 285,916,892 of record CM060962.1, on the reverse strand, counting down.
TTAAAACTACATTTGTCATTCGCAGTTGCTTTAAGGATGTCTGAATTAGAAATTCCCTTGAATGTTACATATCAGTCTATTGCAGATTGCTTTTTCACGGATGCGTTACCTGTTTTGCAGGTTTCTCATTCGTAACGAACTTGAATTTAACATCTAAAACGGTGGTGTGATGAAACAAATTGGTCTTATCGCAGAATAAGTTTGTACAAAACCCAGCAGTAAACATACTTTGCCAACATCTTGTAAGTACACTCGAGCACGTCAGAAATCGAACGTTGTGAACTCCTGAAGCCGTAAGAAACCACGGGAATCGATAGGCAATCAACGAAGGCGTGACACAGTTATAGTCTTTGCTTTAAAACATGTATTCATCGCGCCTCTAACAATCCGTGCACGTTGCGTGACTTAGCGCGTGTGTGTAATCATGCAAATGCGTGTTGATAACTTACTAAATGCCCCCCTCCGTTCACCAGCTAATTTATAGTCATTATCTTATGGTGTTCTATCGCATTACAAGGTAATTCAATTTGCCAACCTTGGGTTTCTCGCATACCGTTAGAACTCCAGAGGAATCTGCGTTATTATGACCACAGTGTTGAAGTATTTATTTCTCTGCCACGTACATAAGGATAGAGGAAGTATTGTATTCCACCCAAACATTCGATGTCAAGATTTCACTGGAAATATGTTTTGAGGCCCCTGAAGAAAATAGGGATTTTTAGAAAAAGGTCCGCGCGCGCGTGTGCGTGTGTGTGTGTCAGTCTGTGGGCAGCATAACTCAAAAATGAAAAGTGTGTTAAAAACCAAAGTTGGTATCTAAGTTTAACATCTTTTAAGAATGCGACACGAAGATTTTGAAGAAAGTTCCTCCACCCTAAACTATCCTTTACACGGATAATTTTTCGAAAATTTTGATTTTCTCTAAAATGGCTCTAATGATTTTTATTAAAATGTCATTTATTCAAGATTATTTTTATCACAAATTAAGTGTATATTTGGAGTTTCCTGACTATAGCCCATGTAGTCCTGTTTACTCTTGATGACTTTTGCGGAACTGGTAAACCGTAAGAGATAGAACCAAATCTTATACAAAAAATGTAGATGTCGTTAAAACACACAATTTATGTCAAATGTGTCTTTTCTAAAGTGAACCATTTCGGAGATATTCCTCATTATTTCTCAGAATTTTGCAATACCTATAGACCATTCTCAAACGGGAGGTCGTTATTAATGTTTTTATTTGTTGGTCGTGCAAAGAGAACGGAATTTCAAAGATTTTATATAGCACCAACTTTAAAACATTTGACTATCGCACAAAGCCTACTGTATTCTCATATTTCCTTTTGTACAATTTTTTTTTTTTAATTGACGTCCTCCAACATTGTGTCATATCGGACGAACCCCTTTGTACAAGGAAATAAGCAATAAGATAATTTCTGCAAAGTGTTTATCTCGACTAACATGACGTAGATAGACGAACAGGAGTTTGTAAGAATAGTTAGTACAAGCGTAGAGAAAGTCGTGTGAGTTTAACACATCAGATTTTTATGTCAAGGATATTTGATACTGTCAAACTTTTTTGAGTACAAGCTTGGTATTTATATGACCTTACGTTTTGGGGAGGAAGGGAGGAAGGGAGGGGGGGTGGGAGGGTGAGAGAGAGCCAGAGAGTCCCTGTTTTCCAAAAATGTACTTTTAAATACATGGGATCTCAAACTGTGCATTTCCTGTAAAATCTCGATGTTGAACTTTTGGGTGGGACATGATTCTTACAGATAATAGAAGGGAATGTAATAAGAATTATAAATTCTGCTCACCCTAAAAGATAGATGCAGCATTTTTGTGCTATCTAGATATATTTTAGTACCCCGTGGGTACCAGACTTGCAAACACGTGCAGTAATCATATTTCAAAGGGGCAATATATAATACGATGAAGCAAGAAATAGTTTTTCTTTCACAATAGCGACCTATTCCGACCCTCCCCCCCTCCCCCCCGCTACACAGACAGCGATGTTTTCTGGCTACTTTCCCAAAGCGTAGCGGATAATAAAACATCAGATGAAGGGCAGAAATTATTAAATTCTCGGAATTCCAGATATTTCCCGATAGTTCCTAAATGCTCACCAAGAACTGGCGAATGCAACCCACATAACTCCGAGAGAATGCTGTTTACGTCAAGTAAGGTCAAAATGAAAACCTTCATGCGTAAGCATTCAAGCATTTCCCAATAAGTTAAAGCATTCCATGGCTAACAGATTGGTATATTAACTTTTGACCTTATAAAAGAGCAGCATTCATTATTCTTTTTTCCCCTATTATTTTCCATGGTTTTAATTACGTGGTATCTCGAGACGGGTCTGTTAGGAGATGCCTGGTGGTTGTGTGTGTTGGACAGTTAGCCTTCTAGGTCTCATCCCTGTACACAAAACGAATTTAATGATGTGCACTGTTTGGTACCACCTCTCAGTTTCTTATCGGCTTAGGGGCCTAGCAAGGGGTGAGGGATGATAACTAACCAATGACACTGCTTGACACTTCCAATACGCGGCTAGAGGCGTGGCGCTGTAATGAGGACAATGTAAGGTGAGGAGGGCCAAGGGTAGATACACCTGGCCTCGTAGAAAACCCACGTTTTAATTTTCTTTAGATTTATCTCCAAATTATTCATGCCTTAATGGAAAAGGTTACAAATGTTGCTTGAAATAAGCAGCATTTATTGAATTAAATGATTGTGTTAAAAGAAAAGCTTTAGCTTTGCCCTGAGAACCACAAAAACGTAAACCTTGACAGTAAACATAACGCAATATTATATTGAAAAATGCAAAAAACTTTAATCCTTCTACAAATTCTACCTATATTTATACTGCAATTAAAATTCCTATCCAAATAGCTTTAAACATTCTATTACGTTATTATTATAATAATACAGTTTCTGCTTTCGAATGAAAGGTTTTCTTCTAATACGTATGTAATAAACCGCTAATCTTGGATGAAATTAAAATTTAATTACATTTCTGTGAATTTGCACAGCTTCTGAAATTTGTCAATCTGTGTTACCAGCTTGCCATAGACCAATAATCTGGCCACGTGTAGTTGCTGATGTATATGACATGCTGTGAATCAAGCAACAGTTAAGCTTAATGAGTAACGATTTACTAAGTGACCAGAAAAAATCGGTAATTTCCTTTCAGGCGGAAATGCTAGCATGTAGCATGAATAGTGCTGTCATTGGAGAGGGGTAACTATTTTCTGAGCCACCAGAAATAAATCACTGCCTTTCTTTCAGGCCGACATGTCATTGGCTACAACTATGTCCTGCCAGTAGTATGAATGTTGCTGTCATTGGAGAGGGGTAGAGAGGTAAAGAAGGGGAAGCTACGAAGACCTCCTTAAACAATCATGATACCCCTGCATTTTACTAAATTCGTTTGTACCATACCATTTTGTTTTGTCACTTGTCCACAGAGACCTCAGTGCCAGGCAACTGTACTTCTGCTTCTATAACTGACGGGCAGATGACAGCTTAGATGCATGTCCACAGAGGTGCTAGTGCCAAACAACTGAACTTCAGCTTCAAAATTGACACACATGTTAGCTTCTATAAATGTCCACAGAGGCCCTAGTTTTAGGCAACCGTAATTTTGCTTCTTAAAGTGACGCACAGATGGCAGCTTCGACACATATCTACAGTACATGTCGATCAGATCACAAGAGTGCCATCCAGTCTACCTGCTTTCATTATCTGCGGATAGATGGCAGAGCATTTGCTAACACCGTCTAGTTTCTTACCAACTGAAAGAAGTATAAGCATTGGAAATTCAAACTAATAACGAAGAATATGTCGGAAATGGTTGTCGCCATAAAAACTCAATTTTCGTCATAAAATGTATGCCTTTACAGCATCTACATTTGTCAAGTAAAATTCAGTGTCTTACCGTTTACCAAGTATACAAAAGTCATTATGAAGGGGACTTCATAGGTCATTCCCAGAAACTTCAAGCTATATATTTGCAATTCAAATGTCTTAAATGGTCTTTTGGTCAAAATTATTAGAGCCACTTTTGAGAAACTCAAATATAACGAAACATTTTCTAGGTAAATGGTAGCTTGGTGTGGGAGGATTGTGATAACGCCAGTGACAATGACTAAATTCGTAAAACTTTAGTAATCAGTTGACAGAATAAATGTTTAGTGGTATGTGTAACTGATTAAACCAGTAGTACAGGACAAAGAATACCAGAGACATAATTTTACCAAAAGTTGTAAGCAAATAGGAAACATTTTATGTACTTGGAAAAAAAAAAAAAGAATTTTATACTTTATTCATATAAAAAATACGATCATAAAAGGTGTGGCAGTATTCTGAAGTCATTTACTTAGTAAACATATTTATATTAATGACATGCTGCACAAAGGTGAAATTAGAGCCACTTTTCTTTAGGGTGTCAGGAACGACTAGTAACATTATGAAAACAGGCGCGACTACATAAGGCTTAAATAAAAAGCCTGATTATTGGAATGACTTTTTATTCGAGTTGTGCTGTTCATACAGACATTTTCGTTAAATGTCCTTTGTAATCAGGCAGTCACAAAATGTTTTTTTTTTTTTTTTGGTGGAATCTGGGTATTCATTTTAGAGTGGAATACTTCCTATATTCGCTATAAAGTAGCCACGGCACAACACATCAGCCGCGGCGCGTATGAAAGACGCTCAAGGTCAAGCTTCCGAGCAAACACGTGACAACAATAAGCGCGGAACATCAAAGGAACTTTCCAGATTATTCGAGAAGTGTCCGGCAGCCACCGTATTTGTAGAAGTTCGAAAAATGTCTATGTTACGTCATCCTCGTTATGTAAGGAGGCGAGGCAAGGAGTGACTTGCAGACATGAGCCGTCAGAGAGTCAGTCAGTTTTTAGTGTGTGTGTCTGTGTGTCATGAGAGAACCGGCACGTCGTGAAGGAAGATAGCGAAGCAGTTAATGAGTGCTGAGTGATTGTATCGTCAGAGTCAGCTGTTTGAGAGACAAAGAAAGTGATGAAAGAATGGAGTGAGTCAATATTACGAGGAGAAAACAGTTGCAAAGTGTAATATCACGAGGTACTGAAGCCTGTGTTAAGGTCAGTAAAAGAGAACTGTGTTGTGTGAGAAAAATAACTGGACTAGACAATTGTTTTTGTTACACTGGTGTCAGAAGTGGGACTCGTCGAATTGTCAAATTATTACAATACTTTTATCTATTCTCATTCTTGACAACTCTGAGTTTCACCTAGTTAACAGTATATAAAAATCAACGTTACGAGTTCTAAAGCCTCTGTGAAACTGGCATTACCGAGTCCAGGTACAAGAAATGAAACTAAAGTGCAATAAGTTACGTCTGACTGATGCTAGTACGTTACGGTTTTCAGTCGAACTAGAGTTTACAAAGAGGGGCAGCTTAGTTTACCTGTCATTGAAGAACTTTGCTTCTACCTATATTAGTTTAGGTTTGGCAGATAACTATCACTTCAGAAACCAGCTCTAGTCTTTCTTTAGACTAGCGGTTGTCAGTTATTCCCCAACAGACGCTACTCCGCTAATTGCCTCCAACCCCAAGGCGCTACTAATTAATTTTGAACGGCACTTCATCGCACGGCGTTGATTTCAAACGTGTCGCCCACCAGCGAGCGCTTCTCTTCTGATTCTCGGCTGTTTCTAGTTCACAGTAATTGAGGTATTTAAGGGAGCGACTTTCTTTTACTCCCTTTTTCGTCTAAATAACGACTGCGCGTCGCTGCACATTCAACTTCGCTATAATTGGATTCTCTCGCAACATATTTACAGCTTCTAATGAGGCCATTCTATGTGAAACAGTCACAAACGAAACGGGGTAAATCATTTGTTAGGCGAGAGAAAACTTTACAGAAGGTAGAGTCCTTCTAGAAATAAACTTCGCTATATACATACATTTCTACGCATTAATTAGGGATGAATCGATAATTCTTTGAGATAAAAAATCAATTGAATAGTCAACTGAAGCAGTATTACCTGGGAAAAAATATCTTCTCTTACAGTTACATAACTTTCTCTACTCAGTCTTCTACAAACTATTATTTAAAATGCTGGTCATGAGAAGAAAATGAAAGGCGATTTACTTGAAAAAGTACTAATAAGCATTTGAAAATTCAAATCAAAGAATATCTCAGAAATGGTTAACGCCACAAAAAGATTGTGCTCTAATAGCTCTACTTTTTTGTGTAGCTAGATTTTATGTCTTACGGCTTACCAATAATGCAAAACTCATTCACACGAAGACTTCACAGACTATTCGTAGAATATTCAAAATATACACATTTCGTTATATATCTACTTTAAAATTCAAACCAATAACAAGAAATATCTCGGAAACAGTTAATACCAGAAAAAAGTATTTGACAAACTGAGTCCTACTTTTTTCGGTAGTAAGAATTCGTCTTTTACAATGTACCATGCAAAAATCATTCAGCATGAAGGACTTCAAAGACTATTCCCAGAAAATTCAAAATATAAATTTTAATCGTCATGAAACTATTTTAAATACACTTTATTTTAATCAAAATTGTTAAAGCCATTTTTAAGAAAATAAAAATTTTCCAAAATTTTCGAATATTGAAAATCTTGTTGCACATTCGGAAGTCGCTGAACTGAAACACTAAGTTTGTTATCTCATTTTTCCTTTGCGAGCTTGGAAATGCTTTTTTTTTTTTTTTTTTTTTTTTTTTTATTCGGGAGTTTCAAAATATGTATTTCCAGTGAAATCTTGATAATCGAATTTTTGGATGGAATGCAATACTTCCCTACTTGCTATATGTAGTAGAGAAAATAAAATTAAAATTTAGTGTAAACTATTTTAGACAGGAGAATCTGAATATGAAATCATTTTTGTAATGTAGAAGGAATACGATTAGGTTGAAACAAAACTTACTTTATTACTATGTGCAGACGATCTTTGTATGATAGAAGAAACTGAACATAATTTACAGAAGGTCATATATTAAAAGAGTATGAACTAAAAATTTCAACAAATAGAAGAAAGTGATGGAATTTTCAGGAAAACAGCCATTAAGAGCGAAAACAATAGTGAAAGATCAAATAATCAAGCAGGTGCAAAATTGTAACTATCTGGGATGTGATACAAGTTATATATGTGATAATGATTTGCACAATAAGATTCACAAGCACCAACATATTTGTGTAACTATTAGAATAACTTTAAAAAATACAAGGAAAGAAACACAACCTAAATTTTATAAGATTATGGCCGTCCCAGTAATATTATATGGGAGTGAAAGTTGGGTTTTAAGACAAAGATAAGAGTCATGTTCAAGATGAAACTTTTGACAGCGGTTAAGGAAGTAACAAAATGAGATAGATTAACTAATGAAGAAATAAGAAGATTTAAAGATTAGTGCTATAGCAGATTTCATAGAGAATAATAATGAACAGAACTGGAAAGGCCATCTCAGTAGAATGGATTCAAGCAGGCTACCAATAAGAGTGCTAGAATACAAACCTAAAGGAGGAAGATCGATATGAAGACCGATGTTAAGGTGGAAGTGAGACCAGAACAAGCCCATGGCCTTATCCATGAAAGGAGGAGGAGGAGGAGAAGAAAATCTGAACGACTATGCATATCGCTGTCAGTTTCCATGGTCGTTTTGATCCTCAAGAGCTACGTTTTGATGACGTTGGGTTTGGTATGTTTGAAGAGGTTTGTTTAGGTTGGCTACTCAGATCTAACCATGAGAGCCAAAATAAACAAATGATACCAGTCTATAAATGAAGCATTTTCCTGTTTTTCCCCGAAAAGTTCTGTTTTATATTTATGGCAGCAGAAGATGAGCTATATATAATCTTATTACACAATGCCTTTTTAAGTTGATATATATTAGGTATTTCAGGAATGATTACCTTGATCTTGCTGGATTGTTTAGCGATGCTATTTGTGCTACAGGATGTGGTTATTTGTATTCAAGGATCTAACATTGTAAAATTAAAAAGAAAATTGACGACAATACGTAATAAGATTACGTTTCTGGCTGCAGTAGATTATTCGAGTTACCAAACTCTGTTGGATCAACAAGCCAGTACAAGGCTTTGGACTATCATCAGGTACTTCAGAGATAGGTTGTGAAACTTTTGTGTAGGTCAGGTTTGGGTATTCTTGACCCCGCGTGCTACCGCGTTCCAAGATATACAGATATAAGTGATCCCTATCTAAAACAAGTTTGTATTTAAAATAAATTACTTTACGTACCATACAAATGGTTTTGCAATGTAGCTACTGACGTAATAACACGAGAGCCACTGCTTTAATAAATGGGTTGTTTAATTTATGTTTTCTGTAAAATGATACAAAAAGCATGGGATAGTACACCTGGCCCCAGTTGGTAAGCAAATTTCAACAGACGCAAGATGTATCTATTTCTATGCTATAAAAGCTGCATGCATGAAGTATTGTTAGCTCATGCTTCCTGCAAGTTCATTACCGACATGTTTATTTCTCGAGCTTGATAAGAAGTATGAGACGTTTTGAGATTCAAAATTTAATTGTATGAATAATGTCGAATAAAGCACTTGATTTTGTTTTATCATTTAATGGATATTAATATAAATTAATTAATTATTCTAATAAATAATCATTTCTAGCTTTTCGAAACTACGGCTCGTATTATGCCACTCTCCGATAGAGGGGTGGCTACGTTAGTTACGTCACAGAACTCCTCCCTCCTGAATGTGACACGCAGCTCGTCCATACCTGGTGTAGGTGATAAGTAGGCTTAGTAGGTGAGCTACATTAAAGAGGATTCGGGTTATGCACGTTCGTAGTGCATGTGACAGCACAGTGTGGGGGACCGGTTCTGTCCGTCTGCTCTACAGACAAATCGTACATAACTTCATTCTTTTAATAGCTCACCTACTAAGCTTAATAAGACTTCTGAAACTCGTACGATGCAGGTGTTCTCCGTTTCTCAGGTAGAAACCTCTGCCTTAGAGTGCGTCCTAAATCTGTCAAGGGACCAAGAAATGAAGACCAAGGAAATTCAAATACCAGCAGTGTCAGTTGTTGGCTTTTACGAACACTGTTACAGGAAGAGAATAAAGGAGCAACAGATTTACAGAACCTAAAAGTGACAACTTAAAATGTTTACTCTGCTGTTTAGATAGGATAAAGGCAGGGTGGGCTTCACTTTTGGTGAAACGAACATTTAGCTTTTTAAACTGTAATGGCTAAGTAATTAATTCCAATTACCTTCCTCCGTTCTTTATGTAATTATTCTGAAAGGACCTACAAGATTTTATGGTGAATCCTGCCTTTACCTCTTATAATTGTAATTTGTAACGTATGAAAGGTCTCCTGTCGCAAATAAAGTGCACACAGCAGTAAAGTAGAGCCAGCTTCTATCACGTGATTCACTCCACGTGAGGAGATATTCTGATGTCTCTGTTAGGCTAAAATTAGATATGAATCGATTCATTCTGGTTGAAAGTGGATAGCAACGAATTCTACTCCAGCCAATGAAGGATGCGGAGGTATCTTTTTCAGATGTAGTATTGTTTTCGTCCTAATTACTCGTGGTATCCATATGTAGGGTGAAAATGCCTAAATTCCGTGATATCGCTAATACCGTGACACAAACTTCACTTTCCTGCCATGGTTTTATTCTGCATAGTAGTTCCGAAGTATGCAATAATAGCTGAACAGTTCTACTTTTCTTTCTCAGCAGTTGCATGGCTATGGAATATACTGTTCAATGATGCTGCTGAAACGATCGCGATTTTGTAGGCATCGAACTCCCTGCCAAAAAAAGTTAATTAATTTCAAACAATTAATTGGAAGTAAATATAAAGTCAAACTATTAATAACGGTTTGTATTTTGTAATGTAGATAAAGGTCAAGAGAATCAATGCACGTACGTCGTCATTGTTTTTGATATCAGATAATTAGGATAACATTTGATGAATTAAGATACCACTATCACGCATTTAGGAGCCATCGTCACAAAATTTATGTTTACAATTTTTTTAGTATATTTATAGTTTTTCATTCTCAATCGGGTAAAATATGTTCAAGAACATTCTAATTATGTTCTTGAATCGTTATTTAAACGACTTTTGTCCATTTCACAACACTTATTCAAAACTATCACGAAATTACGCATCCTTGCCATACAATTTACATATAAGAATATGTTTTAATCTAAAGATCTACGGGCTATTCAGAACGCGATTATTTGCAATTGCCTTCTCTAGTATAGGAATGCGACATAATACATCAACGTCACGAAGTTTTTCCAGAAATAAAAATTCCCCCACCCCTAAGATGGATAGAACCTGTGTGCTAGGGAGAAGTGTTAGCGCGTGCGTCTCCATGACGATTTAAGCTGTTTAAAGCATTAAAATATTCCATTTATTTCCTGGATGACACCTGTCAGCCGAGCAAGTAACGGAGAGGAACAAGAACTGGGCCGCGATAACAGACATGAGCGTGGGATATGTTCCACCCTTCTAGAAGGGTTTGCAGAATTATCTTTTCACGAGCCCGAGCCCACACGTCATGGCAATTATTGTTTACTGGCGAAGGAGATCGCCATTGAATATCTGGTCTCCGGTATGGGGAATTTCTGCTGCACAAAGGGGGACAGCAGAGAGGGCACATTCACACTCTCTGTACCTGCTATTGCACAGATGAACAAGCATATAAATACCGCGCTTTATTTCATTTTTTTTTTTTCTTTTCATGAATGCAGAAGTTCACAATAAACAAAGAATAACGCATTAAAACAAAATAATAAAATTAAATAGCTAAATAAAAATTAAATTAAACATTAGGAATATACATAGTACGAGAAAACAGCAAAGCAACAAACAATTATTTGATAAAATAACAGAACAAAACATTGAACATTTGAACATTGTCTGTTGATGTAAACAGTGATTTCGTAAGATTTTTAATGATCCCTTAACTGCCTGAAGACGAGTTCCTTAAAAGGTTGACTCTTCATTTCAGATTTCTTCAGGAAGCTTAGTTGTATTGTTCCATAATGCCTATTACTTCAATGTGGTCAAGTTGGCATTGGGAATTCAAATCAATAACAAGGAATATATCGGAAATGATTAACTCCACAGTGACATAATGTGTGCACTTTAATCCCAACAATGCCAACCCTGACTATAAAACTTATACTACCAAAGGAGGGGGGGGGGGGGAGTGCTTTGTGACCACCAATGGTAACAAGATGTCTGAGCAATTTTAAAACAAATTTATTTTAAAATTGTGTATTATGTCTTGTCATGATTATAAAAGTAATTTAACTATTCCTTTTTTTACGTTAGGTATTATGCCAATCCTTATTACGGAGCTTATACTACTAATTTATGACTACCACTGATAAAATGTCGGAACAATTTTTAAAACAATGTATTTTAAAATTGGGTGTTAGATGTAATGTTTATAACGCTAATATTTAACATTAACTATTTCTACTTTTTTACATGAATCACATTGTACCATCGGGGGGGGGGGGGTGGTGATACTTTATGACCACCTTGACATTTCATTGTTTCTCAAAAAGACCAACAAAAAACACTATAAAACAATTACGCAATTCAGTAATAGAAACAGTGATTGACTAAGTATTAACTACATGCCTTTCATCAAAAAATTAAAAGACAATTTAGAAAATTATAGATGGTGAACATAAAGTAGCACCCATCCCATTGGTATTTTACGGTTAATTTTTTGTAGCGTTTAACGCCCGCTTTTACTACATACGGCACCGCAGGCGGTGACACTGATGTATGAAGATGGAGCACTGGTGGAATGAGATGCCGGGGGAAACCGGTAGCCCGGAGAAAACCCGCCCCAGCGCCGCTTCGTGCACCACAAATCCCACACGTGCGGTTAATTTTTTGTAGCGTTTAACGCCCGCTTTTACTACATACGGCACCGCAGGCGGTGACACATTATGTATGAAGATGGAGCACTGGTGGAATGAGATGGCGGGGGAAACCGGACAGCCCGGAGAAAACCCGCCCCAGCGCCGCTTCGTGCACCACAAATCCCACATGTGCGGTTAATTTTTTGTAGCGTTTAACGCCCGCTTTTACTACATACGGCACCGCAGGCGGTGACACTGATGTATGAAGATGGAGCACTGATGGAATGAGATGGCGGGGGAAACCGGACAGCCCGGAGAAAACCCGCCCCAGCGCCGCTTCGTGCACCACAAATCCCACATGTGATTGCCTGGAATCGAACTTGGGCCACTTTGGTGAGAAGTGAATGGTCTAACCACTCGGCTACGATGCGGCCACATTAGGATTAATGAGATCTACATTCCTGAGTAGTAAGATGGTTTAGTAGTTATGCTAAAGGTATAGTCGTTCAGAATGAAGTGGTCTTCAGAGCCTATTTTATTATGTTCTCGGTTAGATTTCCGTGAAAATACACACGTAGGCCAGTTCTAAATATTATAAAGGGAATTGGATTGTTACAATTTTCTTAGTCACCGGGCGAGAAATCTTATTTCATAGGCAAATGAGAAGCTTCCAATTTGGGAAAGTAATGTAGGACCTTAGATGGGAAATGATGATGTAAGCGGGTCTTAAGTTGATAAAAGAGCGTGTTCGTGTTTCTAATGCCTTTACAGAGCTGTTTTTCTGTTATCGATTATTGGCGGCCCGTAGCGCATAAAAACCGCGCCCGGGTTATATCGACTTGCGGTCACCTCAAGAGAATTCTCAGATTAATATTTCAGGGACTCAAGGCAACGCACGCTTCTCATTGTTATTACGGAAAGTTATTTTTAAAGTAAAGTTATTGATACCTAACAAGCTAGAAGATGCAGTACTTTAGAAGCTACGTTTCTAGTGCTAAGATGCAGAAACATCCTCAGTTGGCAACTCGTTCCATATAGCTCATTTGTTAGCCTCCATTAAACTTATGAGCCAACTTAACTGGCTGTCGTTTTTCATACTCAACTAAGCACACCCTGAGAAAAGATCTCATGGCTCTCAACTGTAGCACTCAGCAGCAGACTCATTGTAGGCCGAGATATTGAGGCGCTTTATACGAAAATTTTATCTTCTCAAAAATAGCTAACGGTTTTTATTAAAATGTACCTTTAAAATATTTTTATGGCAAATAAAATGTGTATTTTGAATTTTCTGGCTATAGCCCATGTAGTCCTGTTTACTGTAGATGACTTTTGCACAATTGGTAAACTGTAAAGGATAGACCAAATCTTACTATAGACAAAATGTAGATCTCGTTAAAAGGCACAAGTTATGTCCAAAAGCATTTTTATTGCGGAGTGAAACATTTCTTTTTATTTGTGCGAGTTTTGCAATACTTAAACTTCTCTCAAATGGAACGTCGTTATTCATTTTATCTCTTTGCCGTGCAAATCAGCAATAAGATAATTTCTGCAAATGTTTATCTCGACTAACATGAAGAAGATAGAGGAATAACAGTTTGTAAGAATATTTAGTACAACAGTAGAGAAAGTCATGTGAGTGCAACGTATCAGATTTTCTAAAGCCAAAAGCTCTCGATATTGCCATGGAGGTTTTAAGGGGATACAGAAATGAAACAACTTAAACAATTATGTAAACCTCTTCATAATAATTATTGTTCCATGTGGCTCTCCGATAGCAGTCTTGTTTTTCTTAAAACAGATGAAGGTAACCAGGAAGTGTACTAATAGTCACGTCTAACATATAATGCAGCAGGATGCATTTTCGCTGTAAACCAAAAAGATTCTGAAATTATCAATATGAAAAATTTGTGAATTAGGAACACTATTAAAGAAGCCCTGAAAATGTTAACTCTCTAATGCATACAAAAAGGGTTTTAAAATTGTTAACAAAAATAAAATCTTGCAAAAAAAAAAAAAAAAAAAAAAAAAAAACCGAAGACATTATGACAGTCGTGCATTTTTTATGAACTATTGGTAGAAAATGAAAGAGCTTTTGTTACATAAACTAAATACAACATATAACTCTGTGAACTAGAATATTTTAATGTTAGTTGCTTGAAAAAAAAAACTTAAATTTTGAAGTATATGTAATAGCTTCTTTTTCCCCATTTATATGTCGCCTTTAACATCTGAGGTTATGTCGGCGGCTTTTTTTTTTAACAAAAAACGTCGGCAACGATGTTCACTCGTTTACTTTGGTTTTGTTTACGTTGGGCTTTCTTTATAAACTTTAAATTCGCACACTCATTTCCACTCCCATGCGTACTTCCGCGCCCTAGGGAGCAAGAGGAATAATCCTGGCTTCTCATACTTTAGCCAGGAATCGAACCCGACACCTCTGGGTTTAAAAGCTACCATGCTAATCAGATCACGGAGGCAGTCCTCACTACTTATTGACATAATAGATTTTGTGAATAGATTGTGATAGTTATACAATTCTAGTTCCTAGGATGTTTTATGTAGTTGATGTAAGAACAGCATTGTAATTCCATCAATACTGTAAGAAAAAGCATGGTTATTTCGCAACATGTTTAGTTTTTTACAACAAAATCTTTTCCTTTAAGATGTTTTATGTCCATTAGAGAACTAAGGCTTCTTAACACATCTCTATTCTTCATGTTTCACAAAAATTTATATTGATAGTTTTTGAACTTGTTGAAATACAGTGTTGGTTCACTGTTTTCACACCGCCCTAAGGACACTGCGATGCTGATTGTTTCAGGGATGCGCGCAGTACACATTAGGGGAAGGGAACGGGGAGACAGTAGCACATGGCGGCTCGTGATGATGTCAAATAGATTTACTGTCTACATTAACTACTGTGTTCCTCTCACGAGAATGTGGCTGTAACCACAAAGCTGCATCGTTAGTATCCCAGCATTACTAGCACATGAACGTATGCTTTCTAAGAGACCTAAGTCTTATTGATATGTTGAAACTCTAGTCGTAATGTTTCTCAGAAAACGCTGGAGTTGTTGATGTCAAACACCTTCTCGTGAGAACACAGTTCTGTAGCAAGCGGAGAGAATTGGGTTCCCTTGAGAACGACTTGAACTTTGTATTGTTTGCTTACTATGTGCGCGCACGTAATGCCTATATATCGTTTCTGGAAACCCTTTATTTTGCTTTACCTCCTTTTTATGTTCTTTTCTCTCCCGCTTTTCTTTGTTCCATTTCTTTCTGTCTTGAAACTCCCGTCCCTGGAGCATCGAATTGCTTTATAGCTTCTTCTCTCTTATTTCGTGAAACAAACAACCTTCAAGACTTCTTCATTCGAAGGCCAGCGCACGTGGATGTTTATTTTGGTGAAGTCTGAGAATTTGGTAGAAATTACAGCAAATTCACAGACATGTTCTGGACTCAATAGACAACAGCGAGCGGCCTAGAACCTACCAATTGCACCTCAAGGTAAAAGCGTAAAATTAAGTTGAAAGCATTTTCTATAGATCAAGGGTATGGTTACGCAAAATTCGCCTGAGAATAATAAAATATATGACGACTGAAAAACTCTATATTCAGTGGAACTTGGATAATTCAAAGCTGAAGGGACAAGAGCAAAATTCTAAATATCCAAAAATTCGAATTTCAAAAGTTACGTCTAAAATTGACAGTTTAGCAATGTAGGGATATCTTCTTCCAATGGCGCTACACCCTTCTCTATCCAATGCCTTCTGTTGCCATTTCCTACAGTTTAGGATTTGATAGCAATCTTTTCTTAGGTTTTCCTACTGGCCGTTTCCCAAACATCTCCTCTGTCATCACTATCTTAGATATACATTCTTTGAACATGTCCGGCCCATTGTGGTGTTTTTAAATTTCACAAAAGTTAATAAATCTGGTTCCTTGAAGGTCATACATTTCCTTGTTATACCTCATTCTCCATCTTCCATTTTCCTTTATCGGTCCACGTATCCTTCTTAGAATCTTTCTTTCGAAATTATTAGTTAGATTCTCAGATCTCAGTTATAATCCAGGTCTCACCTCCATATACCACTATTGGACGTACATATACAAGATTTATTTGTAATAATTCTAATTATGGAAGCAATTGTCCTTGGCAGAAACCCTACTAAACTGTCCGTGCTATCTTTGCATGTCAGTTCCTATGCGTCTGTTTCTATACGACACAGCTTACCCTCCAAATTCGCGGAAACATACATTTCTATGACAGATAATTCCAAAAAAACATTACAGACAAGAATTAGGAGACGTGAAAAATCGGTCTTTGGGACGACTGCAAGCCATATGCCGAACTGGAATAGAGATATAAGAATGACAAGAATACAGAAATGTAAGAAAATATGACTAATGTGAGAAATGACAAGAAAATGATAGTTAAAAAAACCAAAATATGCCTTTATATGACCCATGAGAATTGCATACTTTTAATCACCAGTGATAAAATGGTGTTTCCCTTATATTTTCCATCTAAAAACCACAAACAAGAACTATACGATGACAAACATCCGGTCCCTGATTATTAGTAATCATTTTACCTAATGAAAATGTCTTCACTGATTCAAAAGTGTTTGTACCCGCGATTATCTGTTGATCTCTGCTGGCTGTGCCAAGAGCTTTGTTTCCGCTCATTTACTTGGAAACCTACTTCTCTTGCTGCTTGTTCTAATCGAATGAAAGTCTGTTTTACGTCTTGTGTGTCTCTGGCCATCGGCATATGCTACTATCTGTATAGACTTATATGTCAGGGTTATGTTTAATTTCCTGATTACATGCTCTAAAACTATGTTGAATAGGAGTGGGACCAGCCAATCTCCTTGTTTCAGTCCTTTGTTAACTGGAAAATGTTGTGTAATTTCTATATTTATTTTAATATGAGACACCGAATCTCCATTGTTATTTTCATTAAACTTATTAACTTTTTGGAAATTCCAAAGGACAACATAATCTCAAATACTTTTTCCCTGTTAACATACAGGTGCATATATTCATTCTTAATTAAGGCTACGAAGTAAAACTGTATATTTGAATGACATATTTATTTTTACATTAAGGATAATTCAGTAAAGTAGTACAACTCGAAATAATATACGGTAGGCCTACAGTGATCGCACATTTTCACTCAAGGTACTGTTTAAAATGTTCTCATTCTTCAGATAAGTTAAAGTGTTCTGTGGTATCCCGCATTCTTTCGCGATTTCAGATTTTTTGTTTAAACCCTTTCCAACTTCTCGGGTAACGGGGACTTCATCCGGAAAAGCTACTATGAGACATGTGGCATTGATTTGCAACACACTGAACAGTAGAAAGCTCAAGTGACAAGCAAAGGCACGCGTGTTTTAAACAAGGAGATGTGGGAGCACGTATAGAAGCTCAAGGCCGGCAGTTAGGAAACCTATTCCACCCCCCAAACTGCATTCCGACAAAACATAGAACCCCAGAGTGATGACCTCTTTTGCAGAAACACATAGAAGAACATAAATATTAAATTTCCGCACTTAGATTAATCTTCGACTGACATTTCTGAACAAAAACTTCGAATTAAGGAAAATGAAGTTCGAATTATATGCTAGTTTTTTTTTACATTTATTTATTACACAATTCAAAGGGCAAAGAAAAATCTTTGAGTTAAAGACGATTTCGAATTATGAACGTTCGAATTATCCGAATTCCACTGTAGAAAGTCGGCTAGCATGAAAGGCTAAACATTAAACCAAACGCTGTCGATAAATTGTCCAGAGTGATGAAAGAGCCATTTTTACATGTTCTGTAGATTGTATATTATTTTCATTCTGTTGAGTCAATTTGGCTAAAGAATTCAAATAATTTCCGCAGCTGCCGTGCAGCGCTGTTGTTTACCGATTGTATTTCTATGAGCTACCACGTGCTTTTTTTTTTTTTTTTTTTTTTTGTCTGTTCTGGAACGAATTTGACCTGGTAGAGGAGCTCTATCACATATCTCAATTTGGCGAGTTCCATGTGTGACTTAGTAAGTCGCTTATTTCAATTGCTAAAGGGCTTCGTCCGTTTACATTTTTCGTTAAGCATACTTGGTCATTACAATGTAGTTACTTTGCGTAGAGCCATAGGCATAATTTATATTTGCTACCTATGTACTATTGATTTTATTCCGGACTGATCATTTAATTTTTATATGTAGTATATGAAGTCCCTAAACCGTTAGACGTTACTTGTTTTAATTTTGGTACTTCTTGCTGAGCTTTGGCCAAATTGTTAATGTGTTCAGAGTTTATGTAATTTTTCGTTTTTCGTGAGGAACTTACTTTCCGAACATTACGGTAATTATTTGATAGTAGGGTTGTCTGGTTTAGTGGCCATGCTGGTATGAGGTGAAGAGTGACCGAGTTAAATGGGTAAAAACTGTAAGCACAGGAGTCAAGTTAATTCACTCTATTGCTCTTTCTGTAATAATTATGTGATTTGCGTGAACCATGCAATAATGTAATGGTTTCTGAAACTTTATGCTCATGAATATTTAGCACGTTCAAGCACTATATGATACACATTGCCCTATGGCAAATATTTGTTAATTAAAATCCAGTGTACCCAAATTTGGTTTTTGTGAACAAATGTCTGTTGGGGGGGGGCAATCCTCTTACCGAGTGAGTATCGGTCTTGCGATCACCCCATATCCTAGGTACGATTGCTTTCTAGTTTAGTCACCTTCATTTTAGTAATACGAATAAGAGACAAGGTTAAAAGTGCAACCTATGGGTCAAGCAACGCAGGACACCTCACGCGCTGGCATTTGCATAGATTTACAGTGGCTACCACCCCCAGGGGAAGTGATGACGTAAAGGACTCACAAGAAGCAACAAGCCGCAGGCAGACAGACCACAGAGGCGCGCGGAAGTTCCTAACAGTTCCAGGCTCGAAGACTCTTCCCACTGCTGGAGCTGTCTAGAAAGGGTGATGAACGACCCGCCAACCAAGTAATCCTCTAGTGTCCAAGGAGAGTACTCTTCCCTTTGAGCACCCGCGCCACCTGCCCGGCACCGCCATACACCACGAAACCTAGAAGCACTACTGAAAGATGAGAACAAAGCGGAATGAAAGGGAAATGGTGGAAAGATGGTAAACCACCCCAGCGTGTTTTGTTTACTAACGGATTAAGATAGGATCTCTGGTTAACAGCAGCGGTTTGCTAACCTATGTTTACTGCTAACTACCCATATGAGTGCAAATGTAAGGTATCTCTCGGTTAGTTAACCTGCTTTAGTATTTTCATATGGTTGGCAACATTTTCATGCTTGATTTCGCTATTTAGATCTTCGAAATAATTATAATTTTCTTGAACACGAAGTTTGGTTTACTGCAATGCAATCGAAACTGCTTATTAAATTGGTGCGATAGTAGTTCACGGTTACTATAGA
The DNA here is from genome assembly GCA_030765045.1 of Tenodera sinensis. NCBI lineage: Eukaryota > Metazoa > Arthropoda > Insecta > Mantodea > Mantidae > Tenodera > Tenodera sinensis. The sequence goes on along the minus strand of CM060962.1, from coordinate 285,897,541 downwards.
ACGTTGCGAATGGCGTGATAATAGCTACGTGTGTTTAGGAACGTAAATGAAGTACTAGTATTCTTACTCTTAGTATTATAGTTTATTAACTTGTGCTGATTGTAGATTAACTGTCATATTATTTATCTGACTTTATACGTGTGCTCAGGCTTATGTCCAGTGGCAATCCTGATATATTTATAATGGCGGAATTGGTTATTAAATAGACAGATAAGCAGACACAGGCCCACACTCTCCCTCAAATTAACTTACACCACGCTCTGGACATAAGAAAATCCCAGTACTATATATATCCTATTACTCGTATCAGTTTTTTCACCAGCTCAGGTCCCTGACAGGAATGTGAGTTAGTACATCAGTAAATAATTCTAGGTGCACAGCGATATCTGAACATGGACTCATGCTTTTGGTTGCACCTAATGTAAACTTATTCTCTCTACATTTTGTTAATCGAGATGCACGTTTGTAGACATGGTTTCATTATATATTTTTTGTAGGTACAAGAGGAATAGGAGAGTACAGTACGCTGAAGTGATAGTCAAACCTTTTAAGAGCTGGTCGTTATGTATATAGAAGAATAAGTGTTTGTAGGAGTAGTTCATATAAGAGTAGAGAAAGTAGAGATAGACAAAAACCTTACTACATAAAAATGTAGATCTCGTTAAAGCACACAGTTTATGTCAAACTTTTTATACGCAGTTGAACATCGAGACACTCATTTCTTTGAATTTTCCAGTAGCTAGTTACACTATTCTGATTTGGAAAGTCCTCATTTTTTCCATCCTGGTCATGTAAAGACAACGAAAATTTTAATGTCATCACATTTCGACCAGCTCTTAAAACATTTGACTATCACTTAAGCCTACTCTATTCCCTTATTCCCATTTTATCTTCAAGAAAATACATAATAAAAGCACTTCTATAAATGTTTATCTCGATTAACGTAAAGCACCAAGAAGAATACTTTTTTTTTTCCAGAATAATTTGTTGAAGAATGGGCAGAGAAAGTCATGTGAACGTTGGCGAAACGTTGGTATCTACAATGCCTTCTAGACCACGGCCTACAAGCCCGGAAGAGCTAAACATATCTAATAGACAAGAAATGTTATTTTTCACAATCTTCACCGTTTAATCCTGCCTAACTTAGGACAGTGACAGAGGAAGCAATGTTTTATCTGAATCGCTATGAAAAGGCACGGAGAGACAAAGTCTGTGACCGTTACACAGTAGAATACTCTTCAAATGGCTGGTTGTAACGAAGAAGTGGCTATACAGTGTGAAAGTTGCCAAATGTCTGTACTCAGCTCGACATCGATCTTCCCCCTCGTAGTTTAAGCTCCTGGGTGCTCAGCACAAATAACGATTATTCCCGCATGTAAATCCTCCGTCTGCCTCTCTCTGGAGCAGATAAGCAGTCGATAAATTTCAGGCCGCACTGTCGGCGCACTCAAACAAAAAACCTGCATCTAACTCCTGTTCACTGCTACTGCGAACAAAATAACTGCCTCATACACTGAGAACTGCTTTCTCTGCAAGACGTATATGGGAGGAGACAAGATCATTTCTACTTTCTCTACTACTCACCTATAGTAAGTAGAGCAAATATTGGATTCTACCCAAAAATTAGATAGAGATTTCACTGTTATTGAGACTACCTGAAACCCCATTCAAAAAAGAAAGAAAGAAAAGGTTACTTGTCTATGGCAGACAAAAAATTTATTGGCGGCTGATACCTGACCATTACTATTCTCTTTCCTGTTTTGCAAGTAGGTAACTGTTGTGAGTGCAAATAATATTTGTATCATCTGTTGCACAGCGTGACTTCACAGCATGTTTAACTATACTTGGATAGCTATCCAACACCGCAAGGCGTAGCAAGCCTTTGATTGAATGTTTAGTCATCCGCCATTAAATGTTGTGTCAGCTATAATAATACTTCCAGTAGGTAGAGGAAACATTGTAGCGTATTCCACCCAAAAATTAGATACCGAAATTTTACCAATTCTTTGATACTTCTTAAAGCCAAAAAAGGACGAAGAAAGGAACAAAAAAAAATGCAGTTTTACTCTCTAATACATACTTCAGTAAGCAGAGAAAGTACTGTATTCCACACAAACATTTTTTGGGGGATTTCGCTGTAAATACACGTTTTGAGCCCAATTGGAACAAAGAAACCCATTTTTAGAATAAGATGCACCTATGCATATATTGTAACAAATGAGATCACCAGTTACACTTAAACATACTTATGTCTTAAGGGATTCTGGGACTCAAAAATGGCCGAAAAATTATCAAATTGGCGATTTTTAGGTTTATGCATACAAATGTTCCCCAAAACATTCCGTTATCGGTTGACAGTGAACATTTAGATTCTGCCATTTTCAAAAGTCTAGTGCAGGCTTTAAATGTCATGTGAGCTACATTTAAACTCCCATTTTCTGCTTAAATTCTCGGCAGTATTTGAACAAAATATGGACCAAAAAGGCTCGAAAAGAACCAAATTCAGCGAAAATATGTGGTTAAGCTGTGAATCTGAGCAGAGAAACTGCTATACAAAAGAGGGAAGGTGTGACAAACAGGTAATCTTACTCATGATCATGTTGCACGTGTGTAGAAAAATTAGCTTTTTTTTTTACCTTACATTTTTAATACACTATCTGCTGCATGTGCATTAAATTTTGTGCTATGTTCCTAGAATTTTTCCAGCACGTGCTCCATTTATGTGACTTTAACGTCAGTATTTGGTTTCAAAGTCTGGAAATGTGTTTAGCTCTAAAAAATTAAACACACAAATAAGCTAAAAAATATTTTCAATATCCATGAAAGCAAATAAATTAATTACTCTAAAATTAATTATTTATTCTTCCTGCCAGACGCTGATGGTGTCTGTTGAGCAATAATAGTTTATAAAATAATAACTGTTGTGACATTTTAGAGTTGTATTGGCATGGAGTATACTGAATATTAAGGTATTTTCACACTGTAAATGAATTTAATAGTGAATTCCCTCAAAAATATAGAACAGATTGTTACACCCTTAAGTATTAATTTGATAGCTATAAAACATAAAAAACTCAAATTTCAGTCTGAGGGACCCTTAAACGCTTAGCATAGCGCAAACGTAACACTTGACACTGATGCAACCACTCACAACAAAACATAACCGATCCATCGAATTGAATCACTTCCTGAACTGCTGAGTCATAACTCACGACTAAACTGCACTTGGTGCTATCCACTGAACTCGAACTCTCACTGTCAGCTCACTCAATCTGAGTTCAACTCAACTGAACTGAAAGACTCAAGGACTAGAAGACTAACTCTCCCACTATGTGCCGGGCGACGATTGGCTCCTTATTTAGGGCCCGAATACAAGGCGGAACGTTCTCCAAACGGTCAAAAGGAACTCTGGAGCCGAAAAGCGGCGCACAATGAATATTATTTTTCCATGTCAAGCGTCGTTGGTAAACAGCCACGTCCGTGGTGACTATGTATGCACGGTGTGTGTGTGTGTGTGTTGTTGTTGTTGTAGTGTTTAACGCCCGCTTTTACTACTACGGCACCACAGGCGGTGACACTGATGATACATGAAGATGGAGCACCGGTGGAATGAGATGGCGGGGGAAACCGGAGTACCCGGAGAAAACCCGCCCTGACGCCGCTTCGTCCACCACGAATACCACATGCGGGTCCCTGGGATCGAACCCGGGCCGCCTAGGTGGTAGGCGAGCGCGCTAACCGCTCGGCCACGGCGCCGCCATGTGTGTGTGTGTGTGTGTGTGTGTGTGTGTGTGTGTGTGTGTGTGTGTGCGTGTAAACCGCAAAACGAAAAGTCTGTTAAAACGAAAATTGGTATGTCAACAACAAATCAAGGTACTCACGATTTGAAACGGCTGACATCTCTTAAACCTTGTGCCGTTCGTATGATTATTCGCTAAAACACCTCAGGTACTTTTATTACCAGGATCGGCAGCGATTGCATACAACGTCAGGTTGAGAACTACTGTACTGTACCCGTTTTTACTTCATGTTTGCTGATATTGGAGGTTTGTCGGAAAGTGGAGGGGGGGGGGGGGGTGACACATCCCTACAGTAACCTGTTTGTAAAGTGACGCGAAGGTAGTGCACCTACCGAACCTACCCTGTTAGGTAGGGGTGGTAGATAACCTCCCTGCAAGCGTAACTTAAATGTCGATAACATAAAGCTGTTGCCGAAGCCTAGTTATTACTAAATCTCAGAGTTTCAATGCGTTCTAACCATGATACTCTAATGATGACAACTTCTAGTGGAGCTGACAAACATAATGCGATTTTAAGTCAGCGACCACGAAACTCAATGGTCTACGAAAGCATTACTTCCATACTGTTAGGGTAGACAAAGCTGTATTTGCCACTTCGCAAAAACGTTATTTCTTCGCGTTTGTTTGGATTAAGGCTCGTGTGCAAAACAAAGCCGCTAGTTTCCGACGTCTCAGTTTAAGTATGCTTTTTCACATCCCGGTTCTCCTAATGACGTACCTTGACCTAACAACGTTCCCTATGCCTCCAACCACTTTACGTCTACAAAACGGTGTTCGAAAAATGATTCATTAATTCAAACCCCTGTATGGTGTCACATAGTTACTACCAAAACTAGGTCAGAAATAGGTTACTCTATGCATCTTACAAGTAACAAACGTGTACCTTCAAACATCCTCATTGAATAAAAATTCAAATTTGAAAAAAAGTTCGAAAACGGCTGATCACAGCACAAAATGCTATTCTACTTTATTTGCAATACATTTATGAAGTACATGTTAGGAAAAATGTATGAAGTAGGCTTCGGACATCCACTTAGGATAGGTACACTTCTAGTATACCGACCGGTACGTTGCTTACAAGCGAGCGCTGAGGGTAAACGGCAGGCCAGGGTTGCCAAATCGTACGATAATTATGGGGGCACACGATAATTTTAATGTTTGTACAATGGTTGTCAACCCGTACGATAATTATGGGGGTGTACGATAATTTGAATGTATGATAGTTCGATATTGGCGAAATATCATTTTCACTGGTTTGTCACACCAGTGAAATGAAACTAATTACAAATAGCGACACCACTTTTGTTATCACTGTCTGCCTCCACCCCATAGCAACCGTTTCCAACCCTACTAAGCCTGCTACCTTTATCCTCCTATTGCCTGTGTGCCCAGATCTGATAATCTCAATGAAGAATGCACTGTTCAGAAAATTGATGATCAATGTAGAAAACTCGGAATATCTGATGTTCCGTGTGAACTAAAGAACATGCCTGAACCTGACAGTTTCTGAAGTGCTATTAAACACACATGTCACCTTGGTGGAAATACTGATTTCAAAGAACTAGCGGAAGTTGCATTATCAGTGATTTCATTGCCCCACAGAAACACTTCTTGTGAAAGACTTTTTTCAAAACTAGGTTTAATAAAAAGCAAAATTAGAAACAGATTGGCGCTAGATACGCTAAATGGACTTATTTAGTCGTCTCAGCTTATGAAAGAATGTGGTGGGTCCGAAAATCTGCAAGTCACCGAGAAGATGTTAAAGTTCATCTCAACAACAAATTTGTATAATGCTGCAACAGTTGAAGAAAATAGTGAACTTTCAGGTGAATAATGCGAGAAACATAAGTGCTAAGGTTGTAATATTTGTTGAGGTCATCAATCTTGTAAGTGAATATAATAAACATTATTACTCTTATATTTTCATAAGTATTATACTGATATTTTTATTGTTGTAGCATTTGGTTTAAGATGTACGATAATTTTGAATCCAAATCTATAATTTTAAGTGGGTGGTACGATAATTTTACTTTTAAATGTTGGCAACCCTGCGGCAGGCCGTGGTTGGGGAGGGGGAGGTAGCAGTGAAACCCTGTGCGCACGTAACCATTTTCCAGCCAAAGTGCAATATATAACTTACGTTGAGAAACAGAACAGTTAAAGAAGGTCCAGAAATAAAAACTCATGAATTTATGGTGACGTATGTGAATTTACCGAGTAAGGTGACGTCGCGCTAACGTGTGTGACTCGCATTCGAGAGGTCATGAGTCCGAATTTCCTGACCCATGGGTTTTTTGGGGGCTTTCCCCGGGTCGCTAGACAAACACTAGGAAGGTTAATTACATCCCTCGAATTTCCTCTCCCTCCATTTTACCCCATTTCTCGTTTCACTTCACCTTCATGCTGCTTGGCTGTTTCAGGGTTGTAAGAGTTGGCAGGAGTCTCTGCGTTGCATGGCAGGGAATATATGCTCTGTAGATCTTTGTCCTCCGAATCGTGGAAGATCTCCAAATCCCAAACCTCCTAGTGAGATGTGTAATTCCGCAGGGGGGAGGGGAGTCGGTTGTACGAACTGCCACCGAGGAGCCTTAATCTGTAAACTGTAGGGACCCTGCCCCCTGCTGTCGTGTTCCTAGGTTCGGCTACTCTGTCTCCTCTCACTTCACCTCTCCCTTCAGGGGGGGGGGGGACCGTCCCGTTAGAGGCATAGGTACAAAAAATCCTCCATAGGTCGAGGTGCAGAGTCCTCCCTCCAAATCTTGTCATACCTCATAAATGTGGTTAACTGAATAGTAATTACTAATTATATCAGTTGCTTGACTTGAGAAGCACTTACAGAGGGTACTTTTACTCCCTGAACCTACATAGTGTTGTTCCACTAACTTTTACACTAAACACATCGACATTCACTCCTACATGTAGTATTACCAGACACTACAGCGGATAAGGAGTCATTTTGGATAAGAAAAACATCCTGTCTCAGCTAGGAATTAAAATCGGGACCTACGAGTTGGAAAGCCAGAACGCTCACCAGTCGACCGCAGAGAGTCTGGAAATGTATTGTTGTAAACATTGGTATTACTTCACGTGGGCATTATTCCAAATTGGTGGGAAGTCTTGAGAGAAATAGAGAGGGAGCATAAGCTGTCTCCCTCCTGCGCAACCATCGTCCTTCCTAAAAGAAAACCACCTTAGCGCCATTCCTCAAGCTCTTAACAAATGGCGCGTATGCTTATCAGTAGAACTCTGGCGGTTTTATGGGCTGGAACTGTGCACTCGTTAAAAAGTACATTTGTGTGGTGCGTTGGCGATGCTAAGTTACTCATGGTTCAGTATACTTTACAGCATCATATTTTTCTGTACGATGTATCTATGTACTTATGATGTGTATTTGCACGGCGAAAATACATCTTGAATTTTCAGGGAATAGCCTCTGTAGCAGTCCTGGGCGACTCGCGGGATACCTTGAGTGACGTTTATTTTTTAACTGCTAAACAGTTATCACTGCAAGCCTGTGAGCAGGCTGCGCTCAGAGAGCACCAGTTACCCAGGCCTGTTTTGCTGTCATATTCATTCTGGATGACTTTTGCATAACTGGTGGAAAAACTTTAAAAGATATTTAAAAATCTTACCACACGAAAAATGTAAATTTCGTTAAAGCATCAAATTATATCAAAAACATTTCTTTGTTTCTTTTTGAGTTAACCGTTTTAGAGATATTTCTTGTCATAGAATTGAATCTTCAAATACTTATAATTATATCAAATAGAAAGTTATTTTCTTTCTCTTTTTTGTGGTCATGCAAACAGAACGTAATTCCAGAGCCCATCAAATAGCGACCAACTCTTAAAATATTTCACTACCTATTTCTTAGGTCTGCTTACTTTATTCCTCAATTCGTGTTGTATCTACATGGAAATCTGTAATATAACCATTTGTACGACTGTGTTTTGATTAAGGTGAAATACACAGCAGAAGAATAATCCTTTTTGTAGATAGTTTGTTGAAGAATGGGTAGAAATTGGGTGAAAATAACTCATCAGATTTTAAATATAGTTATTTTGGATTCAGGAAACCATAAAAGGTGTATTTGTGGTGAAATATTGGTATACAAGTTTTGGTTGGAATACAATGATTTTATGGTTTTTCATTTTTATTTTTTATTTATTTATTTTTTAATTTGTTAACGTCCTCCAATATAGTGCCACACTCATATCGGACGATGAATTTATGAAATCGGTGAAATGATGCTCAAATGAGCCCGAGGTCCATAGAGGTTTAAGTTAACCGACATTCGTCTTCTCAGGATAAGGGAAAACCTCGGAAAGAAACCTTAACCGGATAACTCACCCTAAGCGAGATTCGAACGTGCAACCTCTAAGACGTGAGTCAGAAACACTACCACCACGCCACAGAGGCGGGCATACATGTATACTGTTAAGTGGTAGTGAAAGCAATAAATACAAGGAGCAGGACCTTAAATGTATGCAACTTGTAGACAAAAAGGTCCCTTTACTGCCTCGTTAGCAGTTAAATACAATAATATTCACAGACATAACGCGGCCGTTCTTCTGGAATATGTTCCTTGGAACATAAATCTTAGCAGAGTCATAAAAGCAGAGGAAACCGCCCTAAACGAAGAGCAGTTGTAGGCGTACACGAGGTTAAAGAAAATAAAGGCATTTAAGCTTGGAGTTTCGCTTTTCACTCGGTTTAAAGTACGAGCAATTTGCAAATCGTAAAATGCTCGCTTATCGCATGTTTGCTTTCGTCTCGGCCCATTCTGCTCGAGGGCTTGGTCGAGAGAGAAGGAAAAGCTGCGCGCGCGCATATGTGCACAGCTGGAGTAAATAGAAAAGTTGAGAACAAGAGTCCTCAGACTCTAGAGCTTGTTTGCGTCGAGAAGCCGAACATGCTACCAACTTCGGCATGTTCAACAACGGGTTCAATTATCATCATCACTTGTGCATAACATTTTGAATAAATGTTACATCTGCTGTTACGCGTGCTTCTGTGTGGTTTTAACTCTAAAAAGAAATCGCAACTAATACTCTGTTTAAGTAAATGCCTTTACGATATCAATATGAATGAATGAACTTATTGGGTTCTAGTGGTCTAGATTTTGAGCTGTCCTTGAACTTGGAACCCAACCCTTGTACATTGTGTACATTTACATTTTTGTGGCTGGACGTGCGTGTATCATGCCCATCTCTACCGTTATTCTTTGTAGTCTTCATACATATTACTCCCATTTGCCCTCAATATACGCCTTTATTCCTTACATGCCTATATCCCCCTCTCTATTATTCCACTTGTCCTCTTTCTACCTTTTCCTTGTTTCCTACCACTTGCTATATTCTCTATTTTGGCACCTTTTTACTTTTCTCCCCCCCCCCCCCATTTTCCCTTCCTCAAGGATATTTCCTTACTTCCTTTTCGCTTTTAGAAATCCCCGCATTTACTTTAACTTGCCACTTTATCTCCCCTGCCTCTGCCTCTCTACAGATTTTATAAGCATTTGCTCTTCCTCGTCACACGGCGAGGTGTGTGTTTCTGCTTTGTTCTTGTGCTATACACACTTTGTCTCGATATTTTCACACCCTACAAACCATTCGCCACACATCTAGTTTGCCTTTCCGATCACCCTTCTCTCGTTTCACTAAGCATTTGTACACAATACCAGTATTTTTGTCCTCCTATATATAATCTTCAAATACTTTTTCATCTTCTTTACTAGCTTTCTGTCTACTTTCCATTGCCCATACCCTACTAACCTCACTTATTTTTCGCTCCTTTCTTCTCTTTCGCTGATCTTCTTGTTTTCATCACTTACGAGTATTCCCATTTCTGCCAGAACTTTACTCCGGGTCGTTGCCCCAACCCTCGCTACCCCCTAACCAGCTGGTTCAATAGTTGCTGCACGTGTTACTTGCTCGCTTCATGATTTTGCATTTCTAGAGCATTCGCCTCAAAAGTTAGTGTAGTGCCCTGAAGTTCCATACTCTTCATGTCAATTGTACTTTCCTAATTCATTGTCTTCTTTTTGTCTACATCATTACTTTTTCCGCCTTGATGTCCCTTCCGCCACATTACCATCAATCCATAGCTGAGAACGTCTAATGTACGCTGCTTTAGGGGCCTGTACGGGTCGACATTCTTAGGTTCGGCCCGAGCACGTGTAGACCTCTATGCTGCTTGTCCTTGCTTTTATGCCAATCTTCTTTGTTCTGTTAAGTTTCTCTCTTTGCTTGTAAGTTAGATCTCTGTTGAGATAGATGTCCATTCCTGTTTTTATACTGGTCTTCAACAATAACTGATCACTGCACTCCTCGACCGGGTTGACGAGGATGAGTAACGGGGTACCACAGGGGTGTCATTGGGTTGTAATATGCGGGGAATTATGAAGTGTGGCACTGAGACATATAATTCTGTTTTTGCGATACTCTTTACTGGCTCTAACTCCACTAAGTCATATATAGAGTGCCAGAGAACTGCAATGTTCACCTGGGATGCAGCGGTAGATCGTGAGCCATCTTTCGTTCTGCCGAAGATCGTAGCAGAATTGCAGCCAAAGTAAGCTTTGAGGAGCAGTCCTGTTGAACACGTGAGTAAACGAGAGACAGGCCTTGCCAAAAACGCTCAGACCTATTTGAACTGACCACGTGTTAACGTTAGCGCGTCAGCATGATTTGCATAAACGCTCCATGCGTAGAACCCCTCCAAGATGATCACATCTCCTAAAAATCCCTTAATCTGTCTCTGCTTACCTCAACACCCGGTCGCCAGCATTCTAAAGTCAATCTCATGGATTTACTTAAACTTTGTCCTGAATATCAGGAATCTTACAAAATTATACCTTTCCCAAAGGCTACAAAAATATAAACGTCACAAATTATCATTGCGGTTATCATTCAGTATTTCCAAGCTTATTGATCACAAGTTAGAGCGGCTGAAAGAGTGGACTGAATCTGTAATCGATTGGGAGCTGTTTGTTGTGGTAATGGGTACACTGCTGTTTGAATAAGAACCTTTCTCGGGACGCAATATCCGGCAGGTCACCCGTTAAACATGTGCTCTTTACTTTCATCAGGATACGCTCATTTGCAATTTACTGAGCGTCCAATGAACACAGAAGCTTAATGCTTCGTTTACCCTGTTTCTTTTCTTGAACACGCTTGTAGAAACTTCTATAGAACCACAACTTTTAAATAATATTTAACTGGGATCCATAATCTGAAGCAGTTTTCTTCGATAGATATTAATCTCCATCCAAAAATTGGCCATACAAATTTTACTTAAGATGTATATTTTCACCCATGTTTCAAATACCTGGTTTAAATATCCACAATAATAAAACAACGATTTGTATTCACATGATACATTCTTTACTTTTCACATTTACTTGTAGGCACAAGAAGAATACAAGAGGCTGAGGTCATAATTACATTTTAAAACATGGCTCATTAGTTGATGGTTTTAAACTTGCATACTCTTTGCATAACCACGAGAAACAAAATAATGGTAAATTAGCACTTCATAAAGTTTAGTATTAAGTGCTGCAAAATTCACATCATCAGCAACGAATATCTCGGGAATCGTTAATGCCACACAGAAAGTTATTTCATATAAATAGTGTTTTAATGATATGTATATATTTCCCTGTAGTTTAAGATTTTAACTACGTCTTACGGTTTACCAATATGTAAAATTATATATAGGTATATCCACAGGTTATTTGCGGAAAATTCAAGATTGATGTTTTGTTAGGCATCCAAAATGTTCAGGCCAATAGCATTTTAATAAAACTCACTGTCCATTTTTAAGAAAATAAAAAATAGCGAACGTTTTTCAACTTAAGTGTGGGGGATTTTCTTGAAAATATTTGTATCGCATCCTTGGAACATCATCTTTTCCTGGTTACCCTCCCCTTGTGTAGGACTTATACCCACTAGGACTTACAAGCCAGTGTCTAGGGTCAGACGCCTATCGGGGAACAGACGAACCTATGGACCGGACAGAGCGAAGACCTGGAAGCGAGTGGTCAGGCAAGCACCAGGTATCATAGTAAGGAAGAGGATGATACGAAATGTAGGCGAAATCGATGAATGGAAAGGTGATGGAGTAACTGGTGAAATGAGTGGCGGGGAAAATCGGAGAACCCGGAGAAAACCCGCCCCAGCGCCGCTTTGTCCACCACAAATCCCATATGCAGTTGCCTGGGATCAAACCCGGGTCGCTTTGGTGATAGACGAACGGTCTAACCCACCAAAGCGGCCCGGGTTCAATCCCACGCAACCGCATGTTGGATTTGTGATGGATGAAGCGGTGTTAAGGCGGGTTTCCTCCGGGTTCTCCGGCTTCCCCCGCCATTCATTCCACCGGTACTCCATCTTCATTCCATTTATCATCAGTTTCACCGCCTGCGGGGCCGCATGTAGCGAAAGCGGGAGTTAAACTCTGCAAAAAAATAACGGTCTAACCCCTCGGCCACGGCGCCGTCATCCTTGGAATATGCCGAACTTAAATACTAAGTGTAATATTTTTCCGACTTATCGTTTTTTAATTATGATGCTATCTGTCCTTCCTCTCTTTCTCTCTCCCCCACTACGCTGAATTTTTTCGGATTCAGTGGTCCTCAAAACATGTGTTTATCGCTAATAAATTTTGGATGCAATGCAAGACTTCCGCTATCATAAAATTAGCAAAAACGCAGGCTTTTAAAAAAATGCACGCACTTGTATCCAAGTTCATCGATCTAGAAGCACGGTTCAAAAACGTCAAGTCACATAAATACCAAATTTGGCGTTCAAAACCTCTTCCAAAGATGCCAAGTCAAGTTCAACATTTTTAAGATATTCTGAAGCAATCCTATCGACATTTTCTCTTTGCTTTTCAGGTTAGGTTGCTTTGTGATTTGACAGTTGATTCTAATGGTAAAACACGCTGAAATGTAACATGTTTTCAAACATAACTCGACTAGAAACTATTTAATTACTATATTTTGTAACAACATCGGCATTACTGGCATTTATTTTATTCGTAAAATAGTGAAAATGTCACAAATGACAATCGATAGCCTCAAAAGTTCTTGTGATAACTGTGATAATCATTATCTAGCATCCCGTAAACTGCCCAAAGAAGTTCGATGATCAAGAGCATGAATGGAATAAGGAATTTAAACGCGATGCACTGTTTGTATTTAGAGATTCTGCATGAGTTGCTCGTTCTGTTTAGTGCCGTCAAACTTCGTACAAAGCATACCCCTTTTTCTTCAGTAACAACATGAAGTCGTGATTCTGGGGTAGATTCCCTAAAGAGACTATCGAATTGCTAGTCCCAGCACGCGCAACACCCATTTTCCATTTGCCCGCCTCCTGAACGTATTCCTTGCAGTGTTCGGCCAACAAGAGGAGGAGATTTTGCTATATCTAACAGTGGTCGAACACACGCGGGGTGAATAAAACGTTGCGCCATTATTTCCCCTGATATATCGCTATTGCTCTTTCATACACGTTTTTGTCTCCTGCCGCTTCCTCCTTGCCGCTTTCAGTTCTAAATTCAACGTTTCCTTGTATTATCGATAGTATTTACCAGGTTCACTATCAGAGTCGGCACTTGAGAAGATATTTCATAACTAGACATTGGATGTACATTTACTGAAAGTTGTTAAAACATGCATGCATCTATCCTGCAAAATATGCAAGATATGCACTAAAATCTGGAAAATGTTCAGTCAAAATGTCTGATTTTAAGGTATATTCACATTTAGGGTTTCCAAATACATGTGGCTACAATTGGATCTGTAGTAGACCATGTGGGTCTGAGGGTTCCGGGGTAAATTTATAACGTCTGTTGGTTAGTGTAGTTAGAGTTTGTATGCTGAGAATGACCTCTCAATGTGGGGCAGTATTTGTAAGAATTAACGAAGTCTGGTGAGATTTCTTTTGGAACATCAACACTGTCACCTTGGAGTATTTGTTCACAGAGCATTTTCTTTATCGAACACTGCACAATTTTTATCCAGTTTTTCCACATACTTGACAGAGGCACAATTAAGCTCAGTTTTGCACTTTTTAAGTATTAATAGGGGATCATAAAGGAGCAAACCTCACTTTTCTAATGCCTTAATTACTTCGGATAGAACTTTGAAATGAGCTTTCACGTTTGAATATTCCTTGTAAACGCTGAATGGAAGCGGCGTCACTTGATCCAGTTTGCAAACAAGTTCTTTAACAACACAAAAATTCTCTAAATAAAATAGAACAACATTTATCCATGTACCCCAAAGCGTAAGAATTCGTTCTGGTGCTGAAGGTCGCTCCGAAAGTGATAGTAAGCGTTTACTCGCACAGAAGCTTCCAGAAATAGCTTCTTAGTACTAGGAATCAAAGTGTTTGCTTCAGAAAACTGTTCCCGTACTGCTTCTGCTAATCTATTAAATCCATAAAAAATTCAAATATATATATTAAATGGGGGATACATTTTCTAAAGCCGAATCAGCACTCAGCATAGACATTGGCTGCGGAATCTGCTCATTATCGGGTTTCTGGTTAGTACGCAGAATTACACCAGTAGGCGACGACTCTATAAAAATTGTTAATACTTAAAAATAACGTTTCAATCCTTAAAAGGGTATGATATATGCATGGTGCATACCAAAATTATAAAATATGCAACAACACCAAAAATATGCTTTTATATGCACTATAAAACTTTATGTTGTTGTTGTTTTCTAGTGCCTTGCATCTGGCAATGAAGCCATTAGCATTCGTGCTTTCCAATACTTTTGAACTATAGTTTCTTCTGATCTTATGCTTCACAGGTCTTCAAGTGGTCTTCGTTCATTTCTGCTGGATCGTTACACAGGACACATATTGGTGAGGATGAGATACCTATTCTGTAGAGATGACTTGCTAAGCAGTTGTGATTTGTCAATAGTCGGAAGGCTGCAACCGCTGTTTTCCTTGGTCTCTGGGGGATTATATCTGGATTGGAAAGTAGTGTAATCCATTTTTTATCTTTGGCATTTGTTTCTATTTCTTGTAGGTATGAATGAGAAAATTTTTTAATGATCAAGCGTTTTATTGAGGAATATGAGAAATTGAATTTAGATTTTTGTTTATTTTTTTTTTATTTGTTATATACAATAACAAATGATGATACATGTCACCTTTCCATATCATCTGCAAAAGCAGGAATAATAGACATGTCCGTATAAATCCAATGTCTATTCATAACGGTAGCTTTTGAAGACATTAGCTACGAGTAGATATAAAATATCTGGAGCAAACACACATTTTATTCCTCTCGGACATGTTCTGTGTTCCTGTTCATATGAGGAGATTTATGAAACAGACATAACACATATGATGTTACTTATTGCAAACGCTCAAGATGCATGATATACTACCTATCTTTGAAGAAGTGCGTTGTCCCTCCACCACGGCAGTAAAATGCGTAATGGCATCGTAGCTTTTGATGAAACTACAAGATCTGGTTTTATAGTTGACCCTATTGTGCGTTTCAAAGGAGCGAGCCACAACCCCAAGAAGTGAATCCCGAAAGCAAGACATCTATAACCCTAACTTCCTCCATTAGTATGAAAAATGCCACCTTAATGTACGAGAATCAACTGAACTTATGGTATACATACTTGAAAACACAAATGTGAGTGGTGATTCAAGATACAGCCTGTTTGTGTCCGACAAACGATAACGTGTGGAACAGACTATCCATAAACTCAGCTGCATGTTCGAAATACCGACTTGTGTAAACTGCGCTGCAACACGATGATCCCACAATTTGTTGCCGTTTTGTTGCAATAAATTGTGTTTTTTTTTTAAATTTAATTTACACAAAAATCGTTGAATCTATTGAAATATGCCAAGGGAAAAAGTTGTAGTTGATCCAATTTTCTATGAATATAGCCATAAATCAAGAACCTTCAATCAATAATAATTCAGCCAGGTGATGATAAATTTTTTTGATAAAAATATTTTTTTCTAGAAAACTATAAACTTTTCAACATTTTGGTATCAGACTTTCTTGTTATTCACAGCATGAGAAATTCGCTGTTAAAGTCTGACGGATCATTTCACTTCCACCCTGTATAATACTTCAATATTTACAGTTTCTAGTGCTAAGATTCACAACGGTATAGTTCTACATTGTTAAACAGTCGGCAGCTTACTTCAAATAGCTAATTTATTACCCTCAATGAAATGTATCAGTCAACTTAACTGATATTTTCTACTTTTACTCCCACCCACATAT
The DNA here is from genome assembly GCA_030765045.1 of Tenodera sinensis. Lineage (NCBI taxonomy): Eukaryota > Metazoa > Arthropoda > Insecta > Mantodea > Mantidae > Tenodera > Tenodera sinensis. Next base: position 285,881,468 of record CM060962.1, on the reverse strand, counting down.
ACTATTCTGCGAAAAGATTTCATAGTTCACCAATGTATCAACCGGCAGTATATTCATCAAAGACAGAGATACTGGGGACATCAAAAGTGCACACACTGGGAGAGACGTTATCACAGTACGTATTTGAGAAATTGTACAACTATATAGAGTAAAACACTACTGCTATTCATTTATAAATGTGGCAGAAGTCCATTTTTGTAAAGAAGAACCGCTAATCTTTGGCACTTAAAAATGCAGGGAATACGCTTAAAGTTGCTTGGTAGAGGGTTTACTGAGAACAAGGAAGCACAAGAAAAGCTATGAATGTTTCATGAAATGCGAACAAGGAAAACGCCGGACTATCCACCCAGTGTCTAATACCGTTTCCATCTCTGGAAACCTTAAAAATACATGGAGCTCCGGCACTGTAACGAATGTAGGCTGTCAAACTTAATTTTCTGGCGTTCACCTGTCAGGCCGAGGCAACATATTGTAGGCCTCTGACGAGAAAACGTCCGAAGGGACGTTCTGCTCTCTGGGGGGGGGGGGGGCAGTAGCACAAGCAAGCTCATGATGTCATAAATACTTCTACTGTCTACATTAACTACTGTGTTCCTCTCACGAGAATGCACCGGTAAGAAATGTGTTTGATGCCAACAACTCTAGTGTTTTCTGAGAAGCAGGAGTGTTACTAGGAAAAGAGAGGCAGGGTAGCAACTGCTCCCACACCACATTACAGAACGACACAGGATGTTCAAGTTGAAGCTGTACATTCACCCTCATTAGACCGTTGTTTGACCGTACAAATATACGACACAGTGCAATACTAAAAATATCTTGAACATATGGCATTTTAATAAAAATCGTTAGAGCCATTTTCAAGAAAATAAAAAATTCGAAAAATTTTCTATGTAAAGGGTAGTTTAGAGTGGGGTTATTTTCTTCAAAATCTTCGTGTCGAATCCTTGAAAGACATTGAACTTAAATACTAACTTTGGTCTTTAAGTGACTTTTCGTTTTTGAGTTATGCTGTCCACAGACTGACAAACAGACACACACACACACACACACACACACGAACCTTTTTCTAATTTTTTTTTTTTTTTTTTTTTTTTTTTTTTTAATTCAGGGGTCTCAAAACATATATTTCCGGTGAAATCTTGACATTTAACTTTTGGGTGGAATAAAATACTTCCTCTACTTACCAGTAGAGAAAGTAAAAATGAGCCTCATTTGGCATATATTTTAAATCACTTAGTGTTTTCCCATTACCAGCTTATTTAAATCAGGTTACAAAGCCGAACAATTTAACCGTAGAACATAAACTAAATTCATATCTGTCAATGGAGACCTGGATCTGCTTTTCACATTATTAAGTTTGAAAAACAATTGCTCCTAGCAGTTGTTTACTAGTTTTAACTGCACCGTGTAGCCTACTGGTATAGAGGGAACGATACAACTGAGTAGGTGAAGTGACTCCTAGGAGACAGTTAAATGACACATCAGGGCCAGAGTTTCATTATATCAACAAGACTTAGACCTTTTAGGAAATATACGCTCTAGTGTCAGCAACGCTGGGATACTTCATTGCGCGGATCGTGATTTGTTGGTATGTTGAAACTTTAGCCTTAATCTTTCTCAGAGAACACTTCAAATGCTATTTCTGAATTCAGGGAACCTCGGAATACGTATTTCCGGTGAAACCTTGGTATTGAAGTTTTGGATGGAATAAAATACTTCCTCTACTTCCTCTTTAAGTATGTAATAGGGAAGGTAATGAATGATTTTCCCTGTAAAGGGTAGTTTAAACCCGCGGCGCAACAGCCCTATCCGGGCAAGGCCTACCGCCAGGTCGCTGCTTCCCTCCCTCCTCTGTCCACCACAGGCGTCATGAGTGGAGTGCAGTACTGGAGGGTTGGACGTGGTCAGTGCCCCAATCCCTTCTGGCTGGTTATGCGGTCTTCGCAACCAGGAAAGGGTAGTTTGGGGTGGAGGAATTTTCTTGGAAAGCTTCGTGTCGCATCCTTTGCTGTTTATCCAACTTTTCATTTTTGAGTTATACTTGTCACAGAGATGGGCGGAAATATTTCTAAAACAGTTTTATACAGGGGACCTCAAAACGCATATTTCAGGTGAAATATCTGTACATAATTTTAGGGTGGAGTGAAGTACTTTCTCTAATTTCTATCCTGCACTTTCTATAGAAAATAGAGGAAGTTAAAGGATATTTCGACCAAAGCCACTCCAACTTTCCGTACATTTTATTTCTCATTGAGGTGTGCTTTAAAGAGTTGCCTTATTTCGAAAATATTTTCAATTTGTAAGCAAAATTTAATGATGTGACTTGTAGAGTCCCATTTTGCAGTAGGATACACTCGACAACCCGACCATCCTCCCCTCATCAACAATAATTAGAATACAAACCAAGCACCCTCGTTTTCAATGGCTAGTCTTGTTTTCGTATGCATAGAATTTTCAATCAAGTAAGTTGCATCTTCATGGGGGACTGCCACATAAATCCGAACCAAGGTTGTCACAAATGGTGCAAGACATCACGCGATGCATCCCGGAAATAGGCAGTTATATTTCAAACCCGTTTTGTCTGTATTTAACATCAATCACGGAAGTCAAAGCTGAATTCCAGGATGTTTATGGCTATTCAAAACGTCTGTAGACTAAAATATAGTTCTCGTAACTTTCCCTAAAATCTCCTCTTAAGAAAGGGCAAAATATCGCATTAGATAATGCTATGAAGGGAATAAGTTGTGAAGTCGCACAATTGTTATTGAATTTTCCTTACTTTGGAAACCATAAGAAATAAACAAATACCCACCAAAGAGCTCTCTAAAATATATAGATTGTTTAAAATACAATTATCCGTAGCACTGGTCATTACAGATATATTTCGTGCATGTTTACATTTCTCGAAGTTCCAATAGGTCATACGATTAATTTTCTTTCAAAATTTGCTATTGTTCTTTTTTGTTTCTCTTATCATGGGCTTCTTAATGACAGCTAAGTTATGTTATGAATGTTACATGCAACTAAATGCTGAGTATAGAATTTTCTAGACAAACATAAAATAATCACCTTTTATTTGAATAGTATAGTGTATATAAGTAATGTATTGATTTATAATAAATAGAGAAAGACGTGAGGGTATTCATCTTATGATTGTTTTAAACGGATATTCTAGTTAAACATTTTAGATTTTAAATATCAACGTGTTTCCTATTCTGTAAGAAACAATAGGATATAGGTATTAACAGCAAAAAATTTGTTGAATCAGTACACAAATCTGCAGATTCAAACATGTCACCTGGGGCAGTTGAAAGGAAGATTCGAACTAGTTTTTCAGCTTAATGCGAGAAACAAACTAAAATGTGAGCTAATAAATCGTTTCTCTTCTCCACCCCGCTCTCCCTTTCCCTTCAAGTTGCATACAACTATTTTTTTTCGCGGTGACGACAGTTTTAAAAACTACCAACACTTGTGTTTTCCTTTTTTGTCGGCTTTGTAAATTAAACTTTGGATAGAAAATAAACTGGCTGTTACTCAATAAGTTAATAAAGTCATCTCTCTCTCTCTCCCTCTCTCTCTCTCTCTCTCTCTCTCTCTCTCTCTTTCTGAATTTAACATAATCCCTTAAAAATGCATTTATATGCGTTCTGGTTTAGTACACAATTTAAAAAATGGAAAGTGGAGATTTTATAAAAATACCAATGAAATATACAGAGTGGTCTTCGAGAAGTCTTAAGTTCAAGATTTCCTCTATATTAACTTATCTGTGTTAGCTACACCCTGATTCAACGGGAGAGAGAGAGAGATAGCGAGAGAGAGGGAGAGAGAGAGAAATGATTTAAGAATTCATTACTTAAAGTTCCGTTTAAAAACATGCTCTCTTACCTTAGCACACAGACACGTAAATTAAAGCAGCATCAGAATCCACTTACCTGAAACAACAGAAACAAATGTTAGTTAATTTCACTTCCGTGTAACAAATTGCACTACATAAACTGCACACACTCTTGACCTTCATTGAGCAAAATATACCATAGATACGATGCCAAAATCTGTAGACAGTGATAGCTTAAGTGCAATTTAAAGTTGATGTACACTGAAATTAAAAATAGTTGAAACATATAATAGCTTTCTAAGGCTGTAGAGGTGCAAACATTCGTTGTGTGTCCTAGACTAGCAGAAAACATCCATGATTTAGATATTTGTTTTTCGCACCCTTTCCTAGGGCTGTTAGAATACGCAGCGTATTCGGAATTCCCTAGGATGTTCTTAGATTGATTCGTAGAACGGCGATGCTGAACGTTTCCCACGTAGTGAGCGCCAGTTAAGTCAAGTTTATTGCTCTGTCTTCTATGTGTCAATTATTATCTTTCTTTTTGACTTTCACCATTCAAATTAAATTTTAGCATCTAAGTTCTTTAAAATAACTGGGTTGTTCTTTTGGAAATTTAATATATACTTATTGTTTAACTTCGTAGAATTTATATTATTAAAACGCATTAATAGGTTGGTCGGATTTAAGTGAAATTCATAGTTAAGATGTGTTTTAAGGGGAGTCGAAATGGTGACTTTTCTTTTCCAAATTCAGGTTTTACTTCCATATGAATATTTCAGATCTTCCGCTCATTTTGGTATGTTTCATAGGAAATACATTAAAATTATCATTTAAAATAAAGCTGCATATAGGTTTTAGACTTTCTTATCTTACTGCAATCTTTGAAGAACTAATAATTTTCCACACATATGCCCAATTATCTCTGAAAATTATTGGTATGTGCCGAAAGTTTTATCATACATTTGCAGCTAGATAAGCTTTATTTTAATGAAAATGGTTTTATGTAGCGGACACACTAGTTACTTCTTTAATCTTAAACCTCTTATATATCAATAAAAATCTAGATATTGTATTAAAAATCATAACTTTGCTTCTGAGGAAGAAAGTGTTTTTGTTTCATCTGTCAACTGTAAAAATACCACTCAACATGTCTTTAAAAATTCACCTAATTATCTTAAGTAGTATTTAGATAATGGGTCGTCTATTAGGCAAGATTGGAGAGATGGAGCATTTCGACTTCCCTTAAGAAATAAATTAAGCAAAATAATTTGTAGCATAAATGGTTCAATAACCTGGTGTACAGCCCGCTTCAAATGTTTTCCGAGTCACATGCTCCTAGCCGCGGGGGAAAGCCAGGATGGCTTATCTATTAGTTATGCCAGGTAGTCTCAAAGGTCGACTTGCCAGCTCATAGCTGTCTACAAAGGTGAGGGACGTAAGGTGTTTGCAACTCCAAAGAGAACATAATTCCAATATTTCTCTTACACTTGGTTGTAAAAAAGTAATGAGCTTCTGCACTTTTTGTTCTTTACCATTAGCAAGCACCTTATGGAAGCGAAATTTAAATCCATTAATAATAGTTCTTTTCCCTTTTCATATAGTATACTTTCACTGGTCCCAATGTGTACACTGAGGTTCTAATACAGATTACACAGGGACACCAACTATTTAGGTAAAATGAAGGGACCTCACACATACTGTATGTATCGATATATTGTGTGCCGCCATCGTATCGATATAAGTAAGTTTTATCACACAGTTTACAGTGCCACCTAATACACAAAATGTATACCGTCTTTGGCCTTTGTACCCTTCTTACTCTAAGTCGTCCCACTTAAATTGGTGCTATTGAAGGTCTGCCGCGAGAATCTACCTGCAGTAAAATCTGGGTTTCAAGTACGGGTCTTCAGCTTCATCTGCCCACACTGCCCAGCTTAAATACCCTAGGGCAGGGCCGGGCACAAATCCTGCTCATGTGCAGAGCACTTACCGCCGCCTACACACGTCCCACGCAGCATCAATCCGAAGCAATAACGAAATCTACATCCGGTGCAAACATTCGTCATATAGAGAAACGCAGCTATGGAGATTTTTGTCCTTGATTCTTGCACGAAATCTGACGATGGAAAAATAGTTCACAAACATCCATAGAGGAAACATACATTCAACAAATCCCTTACATTTTCGAATCAATTGTGTATATACGTCACCAGTCACAGTACTCATAGAACGCCGCATCACTGTTCTTCTGGAAAGGCTGGCTGCTTCAAGCTTGCTCATATTCCTAGGGCTAACGTTTTTGCAATGTAAATAACACACTTACGAATTCTCCTTCAGAAAAAGGTTCTCCGGATCTTGCTATTTTCAAAGCAACATTGCCCGTAAACTCTCTCATTAAAAGCACTGCACTGATCTTTGTGAAAAGTCTTATAACGCCGTTCAATAGGGAATTTGCGCTTGCCGCAGATTATCCGGCTGCACAGCAAACACTTGGAATTCACACCACTTTGTATAAAGAACTGCAGTTCCTGGTGCTCCTTAAATGCCCGGAATGATTGAACCCCGATTCTTTGCTTTTTAAATGGACTATAGTCGCCGCCACGAATGAAAGCGTTTGCGCAGAAGACAAATATTCAGCGTCAGTCACAGTCACGTGTTTGTTAGCCAGTCAGGTGAAATGGTGTATAATGTGTACAAATACTTCCTGAGGAAGATGGGGAAACAGTTGCAACGCAGCACTTCCCCTATTACCCCTACCTGCGCGTTATGACATTTACCACCATTGTTCCTGCCGACTACTCTAGCCATTGTCAAACAATTACATCACTAGTTACTAAATGCAGTATAGCCGTGCCATGACGTTCAACAAGAGTTCAATAACCACGAGTTGCCAGTCCTTTTTGTTTATGTACAAACAATGGCACAGATAATTTGCCCCAGATTTTGCATTGTTTTCTGGGGTCTTTTGAGGCGCGTTCTTCACCTTATCTATCACAGAGCTGGTGGCTTGACGACACAGCAATGAGATTGGTGCCTTTGCTTTTTCTGAAAAGATCCAGTGATACGTATTTAGAATCTCTCAACCACGCCATCTGCCCGGCACTGCCAACACTACACATCTGAGAGATAAGGAAATGGAATGAAGGGAAATGATGGAAAGGAAACCGTGGTATGAAATAATGCACCCCAGCATTCGCCTAAGTGACATGGGGAAACCACGGAAAAGCCCATGTCAGAGTGCGCAGCCACGAGGATCGAACCCGCGGCCTCCGAATGCGGGCCACAGACGTTACCGCCTGAGCCATCCCATTCGCTGCTATGGGTTAGGTATAACTTGTCGAGCCAGTAGCATGAAAGTTCTGTGTGGTCATTGCAGAGGGGTAAACAAAGGGAGAGGAGGGGAAGCTGCGAAGGCCTCGTTAAACAATCCTGATACGCTTGCATTTTACTAAATTAGTTTTCTGTACTGCACGTGATTACTTTCGCACACGTAGAGACAAGAAACTGTGAGCTGTTTCGTGCGTGTAGAAAGACAAACCAAACAAGCACATCAAATATCCAACTCATTATTCCTGTTCTCCATTCTTGAACTACGAACGATTGAAATCTTGAGCACAAAAAGTGCAAATGAATACCAGTTCCTGGTACAGTGCTGTGCTATACCTACGTTTTGTATTTCGCACCTTGTTGCCCGTTTTAGCAGCAGTTTCTAAGCAACAAGAACGGGGCATTAAAATTCTAGCGGAGGATGAAATTGTGCAGCTATAGCTGCTTCTCTTGCCAAATCGATGTACCAAGTCATAAAAACTTTACCCATTAAGGCCTAGAGAGTTCCAAGTCTTTCTTCTGCAGAGCTCGTTTGCCTCTCCTTGCGCAGCATCCCTCCAGTTACGGATTTTTCCTTTCTTTTTCTTAACAAGTGCTGAGACCAAACGGAGTTTTGATCAATGGTTAATTCAGAAGCAGGGTAATTATACAGAACAGACGATTCAAACTGTTAGTGATAATCTTAAGCAGTTTCGAGATGGTCTGAACAAAACAAACTTGCACAACAAAATACGCATCAGACACTATATGAAGCAGCAAAACACAGTATTCCGCATAATTGTTAGTTTAATGATAATAATGATAATAATGATAACAGCAATAACAACAATAACAACAACAATAACAACAATAACAACAACAATAACAACAATAATAATAACAATATTAACAATAATAACAATAACAATAACAATAACAACAATAATAACAATAACAACAACCATAATAATATTAACAATAATAACAACAACAATAATAACAATAACAATAACAATAACAATAATAATAATAACAACAATAACAATAACAACAATAACAATAACAACAATAACAATAACAACAATAACAACAATAACAACAATAACAACAATAACAATAACAATAACAATAACAATAATAATAATAATAATAATAATAATAATAATAATAATAATAATAATAATAATAATAATAATAATAATAATAATAATTTTACAACCCAGCTCAACCCAAACAAAGACAACATATTATTTTTGGATAATCACTGGTAACAATTTTGAGCAGTGAGTAGAAGAAATTGTATTCTAAATACATTAATAATAGAAAGATAGAATCAAGAGTGAAATATTCAATGTATAGCCGGGATTGGAACTTTCGGTTTCTGTTCTGTTGTTCTAACTAACTGTGCTATTATGGCAACATGCCAGCAGGAGATTAAGTTCTCCAACTGACTCGTGTTTTCCACGGTAAACCACAAGGAGAACTGAAATACATTATGAGGTAACACAAGTCAATGAAGCCCGCGAATTAAAATACTCTAAGTCCATTTTATAATTGAAGTGAATTAAGGACCAAATCCGGTCACGTGATTTACTCCATGTGTTAGGAGCAATGAACACCTTAGTTGCAATGTCTGTCTATGGCCGACATAAAATTTAATGGCGGTTGGCAGGAGAAACTGATCAGGACAAAATCAAGAGGCTTAACACGCCTTGTGGTGTTGTGCCGTTAAACATGCTGCGAAATCACATTGGAAAGCCGGGATATAGATACCATGGTGTCCATAACATTTATTTGCACAACAGGAAAAAGAATAGTAGTGGTTAGCTTTCAGCCGCCATTAAATTTTGTGTCTGTCATAATTATAAAATCACTCCCACACGCGGACCGTTTTTAAAAACGTCTTTTTAGATTCAGGTAGCCTCAAAACGTGTATTTCCGGTGAAATCTCGGTATCGAATAGGGAAAGTGAAGCCTAATAACAATGTTAGTTATTTAAGATTAGATATCGCGAATAGCGAATTGCGATACAAGGATGGTACCTAACTGGTTTATAACAGAATAAACTTTTAAAAGACGAGACGAACTCGAGAAACTTGTTTCTGAGATTCTGACACACACACCCACAAACCCCCACACCCACCCACCCACACACCCTACACCCACCCACCCACACCCACACACCCACTCACCCACACCCACACACCCACCCACACAAACCCCCACACCCCCACACCCACCCACACCCGCACACACCCCCACACACACCCCCACACACCCAAACACACCCACACCCCCACAACCACCCACACCCAAACACACCCACCCACACCCAAACACACCCCCACACACCCACCCACACAATGATAATGATAAATGTAACTTATCTACTTTCTCGCGCGCGAACCTATTTCTAAAAATGCTTTTTTTTATTCAGGGGACCTCAAAACATTTCCGGTGAAATTTGGACATAAAGTTTTGTGTCAAATAGAATACTTCGCCTATTAACTGAATGTAGTAGAGGAAGTAAGAAGTGGTTAAAAAGTGCAAGGTGATCATTCGGCTAGTTTTGTCTGGTATGTTCTGGTCAAAATCAACATGTGCTAATTAAATACACAGTAAGTAATAGATACAAATATAAGTAAAACAGAGGAAATATTTAAATCGTAAAAATGCAACTATAAATGAGTAGGTATATTACATGTCTAATATTAAGAGTATCAGAAGCTTATAGCTGTGATAGAATGGCGCCTATAGGCTACAAAAGATTTGGGTTGATTAGGTTGGCTGCAACGAAAGTGAGAAAGTCGACTTCCCAAGAGTGTCATGCTAAGATCTTAAACTACACAATCGCCCAAAAAAGTATTATGTGCACTGTCTTCAAGTTTTCAAATAGCTACAGTGCAAGCTGTTGTGTAAAAATATGAAAATCTTTTAATGAAATTGGAAAATTCTGGAGTTTCTTTGCATAAATTAGCTACAGGCTATTTATAATTACTATGAACATTGTGTTTCAAATACTATTAGCAGTTCTGTTAAAATAGGGTTTTTATATCACTGACCTTAACGAAAATGAAAGTGATTTCTTGACAATGTTTATAACCTATTTAACCAGTATTTTCCAACGAAGAATTCAAACTAGATACAGTATTGCCAACCCAACGCATAAAAGCTATATACCATATTCGAAAGTCTTCCGTTTAACATGAAATAAGCAGAAAAAAAATAATGTTACATTCGCATTACTTTCTCTACCCATTCTTCAACAAAGTAGTCTTTAAAGAGATTATTCTTCAAACTAACTCATGTTAACCCAGGTAGAAATGTTTTAGTCGCATATTTACTTGTAGGTACAATGGGAATAGGGGAATATAGCACCTACGCTTAAGTGACAGTCAAATATTCTAAGAGCGGGTTGGTATATGATAGCTCTAATGGAATGGAGCATTTTTTGTATATTTTAAAATGTATTTATTTCTTATTTATTTAATTTCAGATTTTTGTATTTCATGTTCACTTTTTCTGTTATGACTTTCAATTGTTTGTCAATATCTTCTTCCATTTTGCTTTAGTTATCTGCTACTTTGGTAATCAAATCTTGTGCACACATTTCAGTTCTGATAGCTTCCATGTTTTCATTTACTACTGCCATTTCCTTAACTACGCTACCAACTATGATATCACAATTTGCTTTTAACTTTTCTATCTCATTATTTACTGTTACATTCACTACTGTACAATGTTCCCTCATTTAAACGAGTTTATTTTTAAACATATCCTTAATTTGAGTAATATTGTCTTTGTGAAAATAAATTTCCTCGTGTCTAATTTCTTCTATTTTGTTGTTTATATCAGCTGCTAACTGGCTTGGTCTGTTAATTTCAGTAGCGAGCTGATCTGGTTTCTTTGACGTTCTCCTAGCTATTTGGTCTTGTTTTTCAGTGAAGTCCCTAGCCATTTCTTTTTTGTTCCCTAGCTATTTCTTTCTGATCACTGGCTAACTTGTCTTGTTTTTCAGTGATGTCCTTAGCTAATTTTCTCTGTTCATTTGTTATCTACAGTTTCATCTGTCTCAACAAAGTAATTACGTTCAGATTTTCTTGGCTGACGTAATCATGCTCTGCTCTAACCTCATTATCTGTATTCCCTGCGAGATCCATTTCTTTTCCAATTTCTTTACTCATTTTCTTAGATTTAGCTTGCACTACTCTATTTTTAAATGTATGCGATGTTATCAATTAAACTAGTAACTTTTTACAAGATAAGCAACTTCTAAATTTTGCAGTTTTAAGTTTTTGTCTTGGTACTTATATTTTGAGGCTTAGGATGTCACCAACGCCTTCTCTCTTCTCTTGTTTGTGGTTCCTGGATTATGTTGCAAGTCCCTCGTGTCGTGGAGATCCTTATGCTTCAGATAATTACACATTCTGAGCGATCTTGAAGGTCTGGACGTTCTAGTAGGTTTGTTTTGAAGTTTTCTTATTTCCTTTACTTATTTATTTGCCTTCCCAAATTGTATCCGTGCACCCCAAGTTGGTCGCCATTTTATAATTCATAGATTATGTTTATATATTGTGGTGTGCGTTTTGGGTGTTTTAGTGTTTTGACGCACGCCACCACGTTGTGAGCTATTTTGAAATTCACTTGTTAGTACAATTTTATTGGCATTATTTGTTTATTGATCGGCTGCTATACACACTACAAGACTTGTGGCACCGAAATGGTAATCAAGTTTATTTGTCTGTTATATACTTGAATAATAACTGAAGTAAAGTAATAATTATAGTGCAGTTTATGAAAAACGATTACTGAAAATTAAGACACCAATTCAAACAAAGTTATTGCTTTTTCAAAAAATATTTGTGTGTTAACAATAATAAAATATTTTGTTTGTTCAAGTCATTTAAATTACAATAAAAATGTATTTTTCATCCTTACTCAATTAATTTTAGTAAATTTTTACCAACTTCTTTCCAGCAACAAAATATCAAGAAATCGCGAAATTCTGTTACGCGCGTTCCTTGTTTGAACACTATTCCTTCAGTGCAGTCAAGTTTCTTAATAGGTACTTATCATGATCATCATCAAATTTGATTTACAAGACTTCCTTTAAATAATGCAAGGGTGTAATTGTTCTTCTTACTTCGTGATTAGTAAACTAAAGTACTTCTCAAAATAACACTTTACGCAACTTTTTTGGTGGAGGTTTATTTACTCATATACGGAGCCTTTTCCCCACAAATGTTTAACTCTAACCCAGGGTAACTCTTCGTCTCCTCGACCACTCGCAAAATTAAACACTTTAATTCTCTTCTACATCTTGCATTTGCTGCGCTTGTACAGAAAGCGAACTTAGAAAAATGTAGGGGTATAATGATTATTTAACGAGGCCTTCATAGCTTCCCCTTCTTTCCCTCTCTTTATCCCTCTCCAATGACAGCAGTATTCATACTACTGGCTGGATATAGTTGTAACCGGGGCCAGGATGTTTATGACATGTTATAGTTTTTTTCATGTAAAATATAAGGGAAGCACGATTTTATCAACGGTGATTAAAATTATATGACCATGAGAATTGCATAAAGTTATATTTTTGTTTTTTTTAACGTTTTTTTCATCTTATTGTCATTTTTCATATTATAGTCATACTTTCTCTAAAATTTTCGTATTTTTATCATTTTTATATTTCGGTTTCAGTTTCGCACATGTGCTTGCAGATGTCCCAAAGACCGACTTTTCATATTCCCTAATTCGTGACTGTAATATTAGGTATTTTTCCCGTTACAATGCTGCGTGCAAATAGAAAATTGTTCCGTTTTGAAAAATTCAAAATGTATGTAATTTGCTTCTGTAATTCTTCTACTGATCGCCCTTCAAAATGTGACATTTATTTCATTCTGTGCAGAACTGAGGATTAGCTCTGAATTGAGCAATTAAATAAATTCAAAATGCAACAATAAAATTAATATTATTTATTTATTAATTACTGCGGGTGCTAGATTTTTGAACTAGAAAACTTTGTTACACGAGTTGAAAATTTTGTCATATTGTTTGAAGCCATGAAGCTGTACTAAGATGAGTTCTAAGTACAATTAAAGTACTTGTTGGTAATATAGGAACCATAGAGCTTCTTACAAACGGATTTAGTAACGTCCACAATATCGTCTTAGAACATAAGCAGCCACGGAATTCCATGTACTCTGGATCCTAATAAGAGACACCACGTGGTCCCAAATAAGAGACAGTAGCTGATGATGCACTGGATCGCGAGGGGAGAAGTGTGACGTGCCATCGAAGGACACATGAAGAATGTGGAGGTTAAGAAGAACCTCCTTTAGTATCCTGTTTTGTTCTAAGAACAAGTGCTGAATCATCACTGTTTAGAATGATAATTTATTTATTGTAAAATAATACTTTTGAACAATGTGTTTGTTCTTTCCCTATGCGTTCTAGTGCAGTTTCTGCGTCTGTCAATACCAGTAAGGAAGTTGATGGTGTCTCTTATGTGGACTCCATTTCGAAGATCCTCGTTTTTCTTACCTTTCATTTCAAAGTGATTTGTGTAAATAACAGACAGTTATCAATCGTTCACGGTATAAAATCTGAAAGATACTTTTTCCAAATTTGACTCTTATTCTTTATGGTAAGAATAGAAGTACTGTGGCTAGGTATAATTAAAACCCACCCCAATGGAAGAAAGGATGGGGAATGTTACGTGGAAACCTAATTTTTTGGATCCTTCATCACAATGATTTTACCAAAAAAAAAAAAAAAAAAAAATATATATATATATATATATATATATATATATATATATATATATATATATAAATCTTGCTCCCTTTATTCCCCTAGGTATATTAATGTACATACAAAACTGCCTCTAGTAGAAGATGGGATTGAAAACTCTTCAATGGGAGGCATTTTGGAGAATTTCCACTACGAGAGGTAAATTTGCCACATACTTAAGGACAACTGTAGGGGTGCTATCATAAAAACCAGGCCTAGGGGAAAGAGGGGAGGAGAAAAGGCTCGGCGAGGAGTAATTTTAAGGGTTTCAACGCGAAGGGCCTATTTCCTCAATATTTTGTGAAATAAAAATATAAATAATGTTCTATTCACTTTTTTACAAGTGGTATAGCAGAATCTTCCCCCAAAGGGAGAGGGGTAAAATTTCCTACAGAATGCTATTTTGAGGACATTCAGCACAAATTGACACGACATTGTTTTACACAACAGAAGCATAAACGTTGCTCACAATTGTTTTAGGACTGGTCATACGAATGGGATTGAAAAACGTTGGATGGCAGCCAATTTGGGTATTCTCAGTACCAACATGTACCATAATGAGACTGAGGTGAACAAATTAAATGAGTTGATTAGCAGTAATATTGTAAATTCTTTAATTCATTTAAATGCAAATAAACAGATGTTTATTTTTGCTAGCTATATATACCATTCATGAGGTTGGCACGGTCTAACCTGCAATTATACGGTCACTAAGCTCAAAGTCTACAGTGTTCCTCAGGAGTGCCACGATATGCCCATATTGTTATTGCCGCTGCCATATTGCTCTGCAGAAGTAAAACAAAATGTTAAAACGAGCAGTAGAAATATAAACTGTAGCAGCCAAGTTATTGCATTTTGTTTTCTAAGGTAGGCATACACAAATTGTGTGAAGATGTTTAAACTAATGTGCTGACTTCGCTTTGTGATTGACATTATATTTGTGATAGTTTTAACTCAATATATTGGTAATGACCAGGGCCCGGATGTTTATGACATGCCATAGTTTTTGTTTGTGGCTTTTTTCCCCATGTAAAGTATAAGTAAAGTACAATTTATCAATGGGGATTAAAATTATGTAATGTTCATGGATCACATAGTCATATTTTGACTTTAACGTTTTTTGTAATTTTATTGTTATTTTTTAACTATAGTCATATTTTCCTTTAATGTTCGTAATTTTGTCATATGTTTATATTTCTATTCCAGTTTCGCATTTGTGCTTGCAGTCTTTCCAAAGACTATTTTTCACATCTCCTAATTCTTGTCTGAAATATTAGGTATTTTTCCCCGTTACAATCTTGGTTTCGAATAGAAGATTCTTCCTTTTTGAAAACTTTGAAGTATATATAATTTTCCCCTGTAATTCTTCCTTCTGATCGTCCTTCAAAATGTTACGTTTATTTCATTCTGCGCAGAGTCGAGAGTTAGCTCTGGATTGAGCAATTAAATTCAAAATGCAACAATAAAATTAATATTTATTACTGAATGTACTGGATTTTTAAAGTAGATTTTAAAAAGAATGTTAATTCAAACACCATTAAATTTTTGAAGATTTCGAAAATACACCCAAAAAATTAGGTCCTATTTATCGTCATGTTTTCTCATTTTTTCCGGTCATATGTACTTGCATATTTCTAACATTTTTAGGCCACAAACATTCGGGCACTGGTTATAACTAATGACACGTTGTTTGAAAGGAAAGTATTGATTATTTCTGACGGTTCAATATATCGTTACTCAAGTGTTGCTTGATTCACAGCATGCCGTACGTGGCCAGATTATCGGTCTATAATAACCTGATAACAGTTTGACAAATTTCATAAGCTGTGCAAATTCACAAAAACGTAATTAAAATTTAAAGCCAACCAAGAAAGGCGGTTTATTGTATAGGTATTAGAAGAAAAGCTTTCATTTGAAAGCAGAAGCTGTATTGTATTATAAAAATGTTCGAGCTATTTCGATACGAATTTTAGCTCCAGTATAAATATAGGGAGAATTTGTAGGACCATAATCTTCGCAAAACTTAAAGGAATATGGAGGCGGGACGTACCTCGGACTCCAGCGAATCCTACGCTTGCCCCTCCTACCAGCGCTGCCGAATGTGGTGCATGCATCTCACACACTGTTATGTACAGACCCTCTGCCGGTACACGCACTACGCTTGGCAACAGCGCTCTGCTTGAGCATTGGCCAGCGTTCACATGCCTTTAACTTTTGCGAGCGGTATAAATGTTTTTATATTTTTTAATATAATATTGCATTATGTTTACTGTAAAACTTTACATGCTTTTGTGATTCTAAGGACAAACCTAAAACTTTTCTTATAACACAGAAACGTTTAACCCAATCTATGCTACTTATTTAAAGCAACATTTGAAACCTTCCCCACAACAGGCATTAAGAATTTGGAGATAGATCTAAAGAAAATTAAAACATGGCTTTCTTTACCAGGACAGCTGTATCTAGCCTCCCCACGTTTCCTTGTTCTTATTAAAGCGCCACGCCTCTTGCCCCGTATCTCAAAGCTCTCGGCAGCAGTTCATTGTCAGTACTTATACCTACCTTATCATTTGCCAGATTCCGTAAGACAATAATAAACAGAGATGGTCCCAAACAGTGCATATTACTAAATTCGTTTTGTGTACATAAACGTCTGTATTACAAGTACAGTCAAGCGTATGATAAAGTGGGTTTCTTTTCCCCTATCTCCTACACTGTGAATGCATTATTGCTTTCCCTACATTTCTCTACCATTCAACTGTATAATTTATGTACATTAATATCATGTGTATTTTAATTACAAGTTATTTATTAATACTTTCTTAATTTAAAATCCTTTCTATTCTTGAGATGTATCACAACGTCACTCTGGCTAACAAATTGTTTCTATACCGAATTGATTAGCTTTATTCTTTTCGTAACTTTCATTTTACTACTTCTTCCCTGTCTGTCTGTCTGTCTATCTTTCATTTACATGTACAACTTGAACAACTATCCCGGTAATTTATGCAAATTAAATAAGCTTCAAAAGTCTGCTTTCTTTGCATAACTAGCAGGGAAAAAGAAAGGGAACAGTACCTTTCCAATTGAGAATAAAGTAACTATTGGAAAATTCAACCCAATAACAAGGAATAACTTGAAAGTGGTTAGCTCCAAAAAAAATCTGACTGGCATAAATTGTAGTTCTCGTTAAAGCACACATGTTTTGTGTAGTAAGAATTTGTCTATCTCTTAAATTTACTCGTCATGCAAAGTTATCTAGAATTAAGAGACTATATCGTACATATATTTCCATGAACATATCTTAAACATAAGATATTTCAATCAAAATCGTTAAGGGCCATTTTTGATAAAACAAAACTTTCGAAATAGTTTCCATGTAAAGGGTAATTCGTGTCCGAGGGGACATTTTCTTACAAATCTTAATGTCACAACCTTGGAAGTTGCTGAACTGAAACATCAGCACATGACGTTTTTCTAACATTTTTTTTTTTGAATCAGGGGACCTCAAATAGTATATTTCTAGCAAAATCTCTGTATAGAATATTTGGGTGGAATGCAATGCCTTCTCTACCTATTATTTGAGTGGTAGAGAAAGTAATAAACGATAGCTGGTAGAAAAAGTCATGTGAATGTACCTAACACCTATAAACTTAAAGTACCTAAACTTGAAGCAATAAAAGAAAGCAAATGTCTCATTTGTTTTTAGTTAGGCAACAGACTGCAAGGTTAGATACAATATTGTAATTGCATTTGCACATGTTGCAACACCTTGTGATTCACGTGGAGTCGTTACTTGCATGAACTGTCAGTCACACTGCAACTGCTACAACAGACAATGAAAAATGGCTTCTCCTGGACACCAGGCACAACCGACAGACACTACGATTGATTACAGCGACCTATCAATATCACCAACCATCGATCATGTTGCCTCTATTTCGGTTATCTTCGTCATCAGCCATTTAACCTTCCGGAACCACAATTCGATAAAGTGAGGCCTATTCCGATGAAATATGACACAAAAAGTCTCCAATTCCCACATACGAAAATAATTTCAAGCCTAGAAGTAAATGAACATTTGACACTGCAAATAACGAGAGAGATAGCTCCGTGGTAACGCATGGGGCTCGCTTCGAGAGATCCCGGGTTCGATTCCACTCAAGCCGGCCACTCTGACCACTGGTTTTTTAGGGATTTCCCGATTGTTAGACCAATGGTGACCCTTCTACCATAAATTTCGTGTCTATTTTCTGTCACAATTTTTTTCCTTTCGTCGTCCTCCGTGGTCTAGTGAGTGAGTAAGTGAGTAGGGTTTAAGGGCCCGTCGACAGCTAGGTCATTAGAGCCCCTCCGTGGTCTAAGGACAACATGTTAACTTCTGCTTCCCGAGGTTGCGGGTTCAAACCCTCCGGCAGACAACGATTTACGACACGTAAAAGAACCTCAAGCCTGATAAAGAGGCCCTGAAAAAACTAAGCTGTCTTTCAAGCCCAATATACGAGAATGGGACGTTGAAAGTATTTCCATTCATCTAATTCACCCCATCTGTTTCGTCTACACCCAAGATCGCTCAGCCTAATGACTTTGATTAAAATACCATGTATTTAAGATATTTTAGAACACATGAAGTGTACATCTTGAACTTTCTGGAAACGTCCTCAGAAGAACTCTTAATTTTGGGTTACTTTTGCGTGGCTGGTAAACCGTAAGAGACGGACAAAATCTTACTGCAGAAAAAATGTAGATATTGTTAAAATACACAATTCATTGCCAAATTCAGTTTGTGTGTGTGTGTTTGTGTGTGTGTGTGAGAACCATTTCCTAAATATTCCTCGTTATATGTTTAAGTTCTCCAATGGGAAGTCATTATGTGTTTTATATTTATTCGCCATGCAAAGGGAATGCAATTTCAGAGCCATCACATATCTACCAGTTTTAAAAGATCTATCACTTAAAGTCTACTGTATTCTCACACTCCCCTTGCACCTACAAGAAAATTAGTAATAACATAATTTCTGCAAATTTTTACCTGGATCATCATAAATAGGTAAAGGAATAAGCGTTTGTAAGAATAATTTATACCAGGGCAAGCAGAATAGTGTCTGCTCCGAATCCACTGTGTACGCAACCCGCGTAACATTCTTGCTGGTTGGAGGAGTGGTATTTCTTCGCTTCTTAAACTCTTAACAGTGGTGGATTGATAGAGTTAACGATCAACTCTTTTATCTTAAACAGGTGGTCATAGTTTTAGCATGTGAAATCGGAATTACACACACTAATTGCCATCATCCGATTTAATGACAGGTTCAAACTCTAGCGTAATATCTGTAACAGCAATATGTAGTTGCGCCTGATCTTAGTTGTCATTTTTCTATGTTCATCGGGGGAGGGGGAGGGGGGGATATGCTCGCAGATACACGTGGAGCAAAATATTGCTGTAATAGTGTCACACAAGCAGCAAATTCTTTCAATCTAACATATTACCTTACGCTGTTCTTTGAACACGTCTGTGCCGACTAAATCTCTGCATTTACTTTTTGTTTCTAGATCTGTTTGTAGATCTACGAGTTCACATTGCAAGTGAACTCTTACATTGACTACATCTACAGTAAAAGGCTTAAACACTGAAATGTCATACTTAAGATTTCTGAAATCATGGAATCTGTGTGAAGTAAACTCGGTTTTTAACTCATCAAGAATGGGAGTATCACCAATTAGTTTATCTTCTGGCACAGTACCAAGTGATTTTACACATTTGAAATAAGTACTTCATAATTATTATTTAGCTTACAAGCTTACTGCTGGTGCTTGTTGGCATAAATAAATAATAATTACCGTCTAAAGGTTACTTAAACCCGGGACATAAAGTACTTACAATTGTAAGTCGCCCTTGGGGTATTTATCTCTGATGTGAGATTCCCTTGTGGTTAACCAGGAAAAAGTACGAATCAGCTGGGGAATTTAATGTCGTACTGGCAAGTTGGCCATGGTAGCTTAATAGTTAGAGCAGCCGCACGATAAGCGGAAGATCCGTGGTTCAAATCCCGGCTATGGCATTGAATTTTTCAGTTTCTGATTCAACCTCTAAAAGTATTTCATAATTTGATTTTTTGGTTAAGAGAGTTGTCACGTGACATGGTATGTTTATGTTAGGACTGTAAACGTTCTAGAACTTTGGCACGCTCTGAATCTATAATCATAACAAAAACTCAATCTTAATAACAATATAATAATAAGAATAGAACATGTATATATCATAGAAAATACTTAGTTTTTTTCGTTGTATGCGGCGTGATATCTACAATAAAGCCCTTCAACGTTGGCTTGAAGAAAAGCATGTAAAATATTGCTACAAATGAGTCAGACGATGTTGACAGACATAATTCCTCCACTGATACCGGTCGCGAAGTGACCTTGGACTCCTGAAATCCACTAAGGAAGGTGGTGTGTACCGTTGTGTTGCATAGTTACACGGCGAAACCTTCACGAATCACAT
Source organism: Tenodera sinensis (assembly GCA_030765045.1). Lineage (NCBI taxonomy): Eukaryota > Metazoa > Arthropoda > Insecta > Mantodea > Mantidae > Tenodera > Tenodera sinensis. The sequence continues at coordinate 285,861,039 of CM060962.1, read as the reverse complement.
GGATTCATAGATTCGCCTTTCCCCACCTCTGATGTATAACATAGTAGAGAAAGTCATGCGAGTGCAACACATCAAAGTTTTAAAATATAACTTTTAGAATCTTTATTATGAAACACGTTCACATTCCTCCCAAATGCATATTTCCAAACTCTGCAGAGGGTAGGGAATTATTCCAATTAAAGAAAACTTCCCCCATTCCAACCTGGAAACGAATTCGAGACCTCCGAGTTAAGTTGTATCAGTCAAATTATTTATAAACACTCCACTATAGTTTAAATTTTATGTCAGAATGAATTTCTGAATATGCTTATTTCTTTACTGCAGATGCTATTATTTTTATGCAGCTGGTTTATAGTTTTGATGCTCATTCACCTTTAGCCCAGGACACATTTGGCAGTGTGCCGATTATTTTTCTCTTGGCACACTCGTATAGATTTTCTCTAAAAGCCCGTGTTATATTCCTTTTCCTTCTGTCTGGTGTCGACTGTGCATCGTTTGATTATTTTTATTTTCTTTAATGGGGGGCATGGTGAGGCACTGCCGTCACACTCCTTTTTGATAATGACTTTGAAACAATGTGTGGATTAAGCTCACATTCAAGTGGCTTCGAGTTCGAAGCTCGGTTAGGGCTAGTTATCCGGATAAGGTTTCATCCAGGGGTGTCCCCTTATGAGAAGACAAATTTTGGCTAACTTTAAGCTCTGTAGAACCCGGGGTCAAGTTGCAAGGATGATACAGATAGGCTTACGCGTTAGTCAAGTTCATCGCTATGTGATCCTTTGAAATAGTGTCTTCGATGTTTCGTATTTACCAAAATTATTCAAATGGATTTCCGCGCACTTTTAACATTATATTGTACTGTTTTATTGTACCAGTATTAAGAATACATGTGTAGGAACAATAATTAATACACATAATGTTATTTATTTGTGCGATTTGAGACCAAATCTTATTATACAAAAAATTGATATCTCGTTAAAACACACAAGTTATGTCAAAATGCATTTTTTTGTGGAGTGAACCATTTTGGACATATTCCTTGTTATTTGCGTGAGTTTTGAAATAGCTACACTTTTCTCAAATGGAAAGTTATTTGCTTTTTTATCTCTTGGTCGTGCAAAGAGAACGCAATTTTAAAGTCTTCATATAACCAGTTTTAAATGATTTGGCTATGACAAAGCCCACTATATTGCCATGTTCCTCTTGTACCTACAGGAAAATCAGCAGTAAGATCATTTCTAAAAATGTTTATCTCGACTAACATGAAATAGAGGAATAAGAGTTTGTGAGAACAGTTAGTACAAGAGTATAGTCACGTGAGTGCAACACAGATCTTTTTTCCAGAATGCCCACGGATATTTGGGATTTAGTTTATGTGGTAGGGAAAGTAAAAGCATGAACGTGTGTGGATATGGGTATACACAAACCAATATAACAGAACTGGCCGTGCGAGAGCTTGAAGCACTGCGACCCGTCGAGTGGTTCCTACGAGCGCTGTTTAATTGTGTCCTGACAGACTTCTTGCTTGTGAAGAGGAGGCTTCTCTGCAGTACAAGCACTCAAATATCTTGGGTCACAAGTTCACGTCTTTGTTGTGAGGTTGCACTGCATTCGCCTTTAACATTCCTAACAGTAATCTCATGTCTGTTCCTATAACAATCTGACCAAAACACCAGGAAACAATAGTTTATAAATTGAAATTTTCACGTACACAAGCATTATATTGCACTCTTAACTTCGTGCCTGTTACACGCATTATTTAAATGGAGGTGCCTAAACTAGGAAGCACCGAGCGGATGGCTCAAGCGGTAACGTCTGTGACCCGCATTTGGGAAGTTGTGGGTTCGATTACCACGGTGAGCCTTTCTGACCTTGGGTTTTTCTCTGGGATTTTCCAGGGTTACTCATGCGAATACTAGGGATATTTACCTTAAATCCCCCGCGTCACTCCCTTTCATTTCATTCTCTCTCTATCCGGTCTTTTCAGGTTTTAAGTGTTAGCGTGGACGCTGGTAGGATGTGCTGTGGTGTAGCTTGCACTCTGGAAATACGATGTTCGGTTGAGGGGAGGCGCTGTGGTCGGCTACTCACCCGCCTGCGGGACTGATTGATCAGCCGGACCTGGCTGGTGGCGCGCCTCTTGTGGCGACCTGAAACTCCGTCGGGCTGAAGAACTTCCTACATCTGTTAGAGACCCACCACACCAGTTCTGCCTGAGATGCGTTCTGGCCGCCTGTAGGGTACTTTCATATCGTCCTCCCTGCCGGGGTCTGACGCACAATATGTCATCGGCTTGCGATGAGCAGTGCCGCCTATGAGGACTTGCAGTGAGTGCTGTTACTGCAAGGGATGTGGAGAGGCCTTGTGTTCGATTACCTAGTGAGTGCACCGTCGTGCCTAGTAAGGAAAGAGATGGCAGTGAACAATGGAACTAGTTCACATTGGTAAAGTGATAGTGCGAACTAGCGAAGTCTCACTGATAAGTGACTATTGAAAAAACCGGGTGAAGTCATAGCATGAGGTAACACCTGTAATATTACACCAGTGTCTCTGTACGCATTCAGCTACTGATTACTAATTCATAATGTTAAATCGTGTTCAAATTATTACTGTCGCGTAACGCCACGCAAATTCTTGTCATAAAAAAATTTCGCGCCAGCAGTTGGCACTATGTTCATCAGCTCTGTCGATAACTTTTTCTCGAAAGTACAGAAAGCTCCACAAATGGATGACATTCTCGAAGATACTCGAAGAAGATATGAGATCACTTCCGACCGTCGGGGGAATCTCGTTCCACCAACGAATGACTGCAAACAGTTGAAGGCACACAGCGCGTGAAGACCACCGCCACCAATGATAACATAACAAGGATGCCGATCGAACGAGTTAACTCCGAAACAACGCATTGGGACACCAGAGGCGAACGTTTGGATAGTGCTGACTTAAAGTCTCTACGCCATAGCCAGGAATCGAACCACAGATGCTCTTTACGAGAGTCGTGAACTGCACCACTGAGCTAACCTGGCGTTCCAGGTAACGTAACGTTGAACAGTTTATTATTTGCCCAGAAATAGGGAGAGTAGGAGCGAAAGGTAAAAGCTACAAAGAGCAGTTAAATAACGGTTCAGAATACATTTGCTAGAGGAAAATTATATATTAAAACGGTGCATGGTGTTACGGGAGAAAATGGGGAAAAAAGAAACCTGGATGCACAAAATAGAGATAATATTGGAGGAAATAGGAATGGGAGAAACATAGAAGAAAGAAAAAACAAAAGTGTTTTTGGAGGGAAATTAGAATAATAGTGGAGGATATTGAAAAGCAAGAAATTGAGTTCTAATGCAAAAAGTCATTAATAGATAACATTTTTAAAAATGGAATGGGGCAGAGTAAAATACGTCAAAATATGCAATAAAGAAGCCATAATGGGGTATGCATGGGCTAGGACAGGGGTAACGAATCTAAGTGGCATGATAGGGATGAAAAGGAGGCAGAGGTACACGAAATTTGATAGATTGTGTGAAAATTGGCATATTTTGGAAATTAATGGTATTTAAAAAAGGTAGATGAAATTTAATACCCAAGAAATGGAAAGATTTTCCATTAGAGTTAAAAATTGCCAACATTTTAAATTCATGATCAGATGAATATATGAAGAAAGCAGGAAAATATTTAGGAAAAATAAGGTTAAAATGGTTGAACGAATTATAAATGAATAGGGAAAATGGAAAATGGTAATGAGGTGTAACAATAAGTAATTGATATAATAAACTTCCCCATTATATATAAAACAAAATGTCAAATATAGGGGGAAGTAATAGAAATAAGCAACTCCAAGAGGGAGGAACAAACTTGTAAATTTCCAGCTGATAATCAGAATATCTGCTGGCTTCCAGTAGCTACGGTTGTGGCAAATATTGTTAGAATTAATTATGTGTGTTGTGTTTTACTTTATTATTGTACTAGATTAAAAGTATATTTGTATAATTAGAATTGTTATAATAAACATTATTTACTTACCATTATTTGCCACAACATGTATATTTCGTAATATGAAAATGACAGTGAAGTATCAAGTTATCTAGTAATAAGTTAAAACAGCGCCGAATATTTTACAATTCAAGTATATGAAGATTGAGGTGACAGTAACACCACATACAGTAAAATACTGATTTATAGTATACATTTTCTTCCACAATTCATACACACACACTGTAAACAAGAAAAGGTACCGCTCGTTCTCCTCCCTGGACAAAATCCTCACAAATTGCCGGTCTTGGATGCAGCGTTCTGGAGATCCTGCGCAATATTTCTTGGTAAACTTAATAAATGTGTTTCAGTTTTGCAAGAAAATCCCTGCATCGTTGAAAATCGCATACGGTTTTACAAACTCTGCTAAGAATGTTAAAATCGTCTGTCTGCAATAACAACAGCGAACAAATACCAGAAGTGTGCTGTTCATTACATAAATAACCAAATAAAAATGAAATGATTTAAACTTAGTCTCGAAAGTCACACTGCTGTAACAACCAAGCATGTAAAGAAATCTTTAAGCATTCAAAATACCTATCATTCAGCCTCTAGGGTAGTATGATTCGATTCATGGAGAGTTTAGGTGTTCAAATATGTACAAATTATTGAATTATCTGGGACTAGCCTATGAAATCCTCTTCGTTGTGAATTACTTTTGCATAGCTGGTAAACCATAACAGAAAATCTTCCTGCACAAAACATGTAGATTTCATTAACCACAAAATTATGTATGTCAAATACAACTTTATTTTCTCTACGACATACATAGTAGAGCAGGTATTGCATTACACTCACAAATTCGATACCGAGATTGACTAGAAATACATTAAGGTATCCTGAAAAAAAGCTATCTTCGAAAAAGGTCCTTGTACGCGCGCTCACTATCCTTTACATGGAAAATGTTTGGAGCAATTTTCTCAAAAATGGCTCTAAAGATTTTATTAATTATCATATGTTTAAGGAATCTATTTTTATGGCAATAGAAATCTATACCTATATTCTGAAAATAGTCTCTCAAGTCTTCCTTCTCAATGACTTCTGCACAACAACATAAGTAATCATCCCAGAGAGAGAAATCGCAAGGGGTTAGTCAACTGTTGACTCGAAAAAAATGGCGCTATTACTCAGAGCCTAATATTGTTCATGAAGTAACCCTTTATCTCGAAAAATTTGGTGTATAGTGCGCCATTAGCGGAGAAAGGATTCTCAGAGCTCCAATAAGCGGTTCTATCTCTGGAGTAACTTAAAGTTAACAAGACAAACCCACACATCCTGGGAGAATTAAAACAGAATATCCTCCAGGAAAATGCTAGTATTTCTCAACGTAAACTACGACAAGCGATGGATAGTTTTCTAAAGAGATGCCAAAAACGTATGTATGGGCGGCAGTGACCAGCTTCAGCATCTCCTTTCATAAAGTTGGCAGTAAAGTCTTTAAAGGCAGTTTTAAAAAGGTTGTGTAGTTTCATCCGCGCCTTTCTATGATAGTGGCAGACGGCAACGATGCCGAGGATGCCGACAGGCAAAACACCGCGCAGACCATCCGGAGGTTTTTAGCACTCCCGGTATACATCTTACTACGCCGTTCCAGATGTGATGTCATGTTCTTGCATACTAACATCTCTGGAGGAGGGGATTTGATTTGAAGTGCTGTGAATACGATATGCGGTAACCTGGTTACGTTTTCTGGTACATCGTGAGACAGATTTATCATTATCATCATTATTATTGCTGTTATGTGTTAAACATTAGTAGTATTATAATGTAGCAGTATTTATGGCATCGATTTTTCTAACGATTCTTGCCTTAAATTGAAAATCTGATGTGTAACCCTATCGTTATTTGTATACATTTTCTATAAAATATTCTTATTAAGCTTATTTTTTCATTATTTCAGGTTAATCGAATTAAACCTTTGGAGAAATAGTTTCAGATACATTTCGTTGTAGGTGCAGAGTTATTTTTAGACGCGGCAAATGGACGATAGATGCCCTATGGCTTACGGACGAGTTCACCTTTGTATTTATAGTATCTCAGACTTCTCTGTAGTAAACATCGGGAACAACACTCGTACATGATTAGTACAATGTCCGCTCGCATTATCAGCAGTCTCTTGTTTATTTCCAAAAAGAACCACAGACGTTCTCCACACAATCATTTATATGACGTCATTCGCGCAGATGCGTGGCTAACAAGAAACACAGGCTACAGCGCGAATCGGAGTTACGTAGTAATGGTAGTCTGATACATGGCTAGCATTGTATACCATTATGATAAAACTATCTTTTGTATGAATTCAGCCAGTAATTATTTTGGTTATTTAGAATATGAATGTCTTAGGCGATTGTAGTTTTACTTCATTGGGCCATGACTCGGTTAGGAGAATTACGTCACTGCAGTTCGTGCCGTAGCCTGCTTATCTCGTCAGTCATGCGCAGATCCTAACAAGGCCATTCGCCATCTCTAAGGACCTCTATACAAACAGTGACAGAGGACACCGAATCAACAGTCAGATGCTTAAGTGATTTCTTATATGCTGTCATAGAAATCCCTGACACCGCGAGAAACAATTGAATAACGACATTTTTGAAGAGACAGAAGTATTGAAAAAGGCAAATCAATAATAGCGGATATCTCGGAAATATCTGGTGACACAAGAAAGTTATTTATTTAGAGATCTACTTTTTTTCTTTAAGTTTTTTGCAAGTTTAGTTAATTCGAGCGTAAATTTGAAGTCGAGATTTCACTGGCTTTCACATATTTGAAACTCTTACTTAAACAAAATATTTAAAAAAAGATCCAAGCGCGCGCCTATGTGTGTGTGCGTGTGCGCGCGCACGCATGATTCAAAACCGAAAAGTTGGTGAAATAAACAACTTGGTACATAAATGAAAAACAGTAAGAGATACATCAAATCTTACTACACAAAAAATAGATCTCATTTAAGCAAACAACTTATGTTAAATATTTTTGTGGAGTTAATTTCGGAGGTATTGCTCGTTGTTGGTTTGATTTTAAAGTATTTATACTTTTTTTCAAATGGGCAGTCATCTTTTTTTTTTTTTTTTTTTTTTTTTTTTTCTCCTGGCCAGCTATTTTCAAAGCCACCGCAGAGCGACCAGCTCTAAAACGATTTGACTAGCACTTGAAGCCTCTATTCTCCTACTCCCATTATACCTACAAGAAAATACGTAATAAAACCATTTCTACATGTTATGCCGACTAAGCTGAATAAGATAGAAGAATTAGAGTTTGCAAATGGAATTTACACAAGAGTAGTAGAAAAAGCCATGTGATTGCAGCACATCAGATATTTTTTGGGGAGTAGATGTTGTCCCTTCTAGAGCTTGGAATCCACTGATCCTCCCTTTACAGGATGTTTTCTTTTATGGGCAACTGATCGCAAAAGGCCATTTCCTGCTGTTGATCATGCACAATGCGGACTATCAACTTAAATGAGAAGGAAAATCCGCTGAATTAGCCATGTTTTGATATCTTTTTCTTGTTCCAATTGTTCTTGTTCCCTTTTAACTCGTATAGGTAAATGTAATTACTAACAGGCCAGTGCATTTTTGACATTGCATTGCATGAAACAAAACGGCGTGAATTAGAATTTATAAATAAGTATTGTGTTTGTTAACGATGCCAATTGCCAGGATCACATCAGCGCCGCCTGTGTGCCGGAATTTCGTCCCACATTAGTTCTTTTACATGCCAGTAGATCTACTGATAAGGGGTTATCCAGTTAAGCACACTTTAAAAACCATCGGTCTCTGCCGGGTTTGAAATCGCGACCTTGGAGTCAGTAGGCCAGCTTCTAGTCACCTAACCAGAGAAATTTTGTGTTTATATTGCTGTGAAGTACTCGTGTTAGCTTCCATGCAACTATATGTTGGGTGCCATTTGAAGACAGCCACTGAAGCTGCACTGTTTTCAGCTCGGCAACAAACTAGTTTCCACCTAGTGTGGAATACTTTAATTTGTATTAATAAGCAAAGGCTTCTTCAGCAATGAAAACTCTTAACTTCGCGCTATGAGAACAGGCTAACAGCTATTCGTTTAGGCTAAGAGCCGGTGCCAAAGATTCTCGTCAAATTTTAGCAGTGACAGGATTTGGAGAGGATCACCTTGGATGGCGTCCAAACACTTACTCTGGGCGCCACGTGCTGCTAAATGATTTACGGCTAAGAGATGAGACAGTCACTTTTTCCTTAAATTCCTGAGACACCTCGCTGACGTTATACATACGATTGACGTAGGTCAAACGCGTTTTTAAAAGAGACAAATATAACCAGTATTTAATTTTCACTCTCTCCATTATCAAAATACACTGTCTTATTGATAGCAGTTATGTTTATATGGGCGGAAAGAAACCTAGAAGAACAAGAACAGGAAATCAAAACATCGTTATCCAGCGGATTTTACTTCTCATTTAAGTTGGCAGTCCACATTGCGCATGATCAACAGCGGGAAAATGATTTGTTTGTTGTCGTTTTGCAATCATTGTCCTATAAAAGCAAGTGAGCTCGTAGGTTCCGAGCTCCAGAAGAGAATGTCGACTCCATACAACATTCTCAAAGTACGCAGACCTTCTGTTGCAATTTTGTCACAGTCTTTCCGGTAGTAAAACCCCTCATTTGGTTTCATGTAGTAGCTACCACAAGAAAAACATTTCGACGTACTATCATACTTACCTCCTCGGATTTGCTTACTGTTCCACTAGTAGTGGACACTGTGGCTATCGTAGTTCATGGAGTTCACCCTGAAGATTGAGGTGACTACGTAGATCAAGCAGACTGGGGTGACTACGTAGGTCAAGCAGACTGGGGTGACTACGTAGATCAAGCAGACTGGGGTGACTCCGTAGATCAAGCAGATTGGGGTGACTACGTAGATCAAGCAGACTGGGGTAACTACGTAGATCAAGCAGATTGAGGTAACTACGTAGATCAAGCAGATTGGGGTAACTACGTAGATCAAGCAGACTGGGGTGACTACGTAGATCAAGCAGACTGGGGTGACTACGTAGATCAAGCAGACTGGGGTGACTACGTAGATCAAGCAGATTGGGGTGACTACGTAGATCAAGCAGATTGGGGTAACTACGTAGATCAAGCAGACTGGGGTGACTACGTAGATCAAGCAGACTGGGGTGACTACGTAGATCAAGCAGATTGGGGTGACTACGTAGATCAAGCAGACTGGGGTGACTACGTAGATCAAGCAGATTGGGGTGACTACGTAGATCAAGCAGATTGGGGTAACTACGTAGATCAAGCAGATTGGGGTGACTACGTAGATCAAGCAGACTGGGGTGACTACGTAGATCAAGCAGATTGGGGTTACTCCGTAGATCAAGCAGACTGGGGTGACTACGTAGATCAAGCAGACTGAAGTGACTACGTACATCAATCAGATGGGAATAACTACGTAGATCAAGCAGATTGGGGTGACTACGTAGATCAAGCAGACTGGGGTGACTACGTACATCAATCAGATGGGAATAACTACGTAGATCAAGCAGATTGGGGTGACTACGTAGATCAAGCAGACTGGGGTGACTACGTAGATCAAGCAGACTGAAGTGACTACGTACATCAATCAGATGGGAATAACTACGTAGATCAAGCAGATTGGGGTGACTACGTAGATCAAGCAGACTGAAGTGACTACGTACATCAATCAGATGGGAATAACTACGTAGATCAAGCAGATTGGGGTGACTACGTAGATCAAGCAGACTGGGGTGACTACGTAGATCAAGCAGACTGGGGTGACTACGTAGATTAAGCAGACTGGGGTGACTACGTAGATCAAGCAGATTGGGGTGACTACGTAGATTAAGCAGACTGGGGTGACTACGTAGATCAAGCAGACTGGGGTGACTACGTAGATTAAGCAGACTGGGGTGACTACGTAGATCAAGCAGACTGGGGTGACTACGTAGATTAAGCAGACTGGGGTGACTACGTAGATCAAGCAGATTGGGGTGACTACGTAGATCAAGCAGACTGAAGTGACTACGTAGATCAAGCAGACTGAAGTGACTGCGTAGATCAAGCAGACTGAAGTAACTACGTAGATCAAGCAGATTGGGGTGACTACGTAGATCAAGCAGACTGAAGTAACTACGTAGATCAAGCAGACTGGGGTGACTACGTAGTATAAATATTGGCAAATTCAGACAACTAAAGAATATCTCGGAAATTGTTCACTCAAAAGAAAAAGTACTTGATCTAAATTGTATGTTTTAATGAGATCCACACTTTTTATTTAGTCAGCTTTTGTCTGTTTCTTACTGTTTCCATTTATGCAAAAATCATCCAGAATGACGTCTTCTGAGGACATTCCCAGAAAATTCAAGGTATGACATAGATACTGCCATAGAATCGCCTGGTTATGTCCATTATTGGACACTGACTGTCTGTCCCTCCGACTGAGGAGTGGAATGGGGAATGGTCGCTCATTACGTAAGCGTCTCCAAAGAGACGAGGTTGGACATCGCTGGTCTAATCACTTCACAAGCACCGCCAGCCCAAGGAAATTCGAGGAATAGGCACATTTATGGAAAAAATTATTCAGCGCATTAGGAGAACGGAATATTTTTACGTTCCAAGTCGTGTGGCAGTGCGGTTTACACAAGTTGATATTCCAAAATGTAGGTGAGTTTATTTATAGCCTTTGATCCATATGTTATTGTCTATCGGACACTCCAATTGGCCGTGTCCTGAATAACCGCTCGCATTTTTATACATACTCACAAATACAAATGTGCTGCTCGTTGAAATATCGACTTATGTAAACCGCACTGCCACACGATGTAGAACTGAAAAATATTCTGCTCTCTTAATGCGCTCTATCATTTTTTCCATGGGTGTACATTTTATTTTTCATGAAAATGTGCTATAGTATGGTATTTTAATAAAAGTTGTTAGAAGAGAGACTTGGGCAGCTGGAATGGAGTTCTATCTTAAGTGTATTTTCAAATTTGCAGCATGATGGAAAACAAGTGTGCACAGAAATGGAGATTGTTGAAAATTGGCAGAAAATAGGGTAAATTAAGATGTACTCGGTTTGCCTAAAAATAAATATTAGCACCTTTAAAAATTGTTGTTCACGAATTTCAGTATGACCCTTGAAAAAAGGTCCGTGCACACGAGCGTCTGTGTACGAATAGCGTAACTCAAACGAAAAGTCGGATAAGTGCCAAACTTGGTATTAAATTCACCTCTTCCAAAGATGCCACACGAAAATTTCCAAGAAAATCCCCTATCCCAAAACTATAGCTTAAATGAAGTAGGTTTCACGATGCAACATGTTAAAAATGGATCTAAAGATTTTTGTTGGACTGTCTTATATTCAAGATAATTACATAACAAGTAGATATATTATTAATTTTCTGTGAAATACCCTGCATTTGGAACGAATATTGGTGAACTACGAGTATCAGAAACAAAACTTACTGCATAAAAACGTAAATCACTTTAAAACAAACCGTTTATTTTGAGTTTTCCAACACTTTTGTCATTTTATGCAGTATCTACAGAGGTATTCACTTCTTTTCGGATGACAGGGTATGGAATTTCAATGCACAGCATATACATATTTCAATACCGCTTCAGCCTCCCGTTTTCCCTTGTATTTTGACAATTTGACAAAATCCAGTACCAGTTTTTTTTTCTGCCACTATTTACTTCTACTGAATGCACAATACAGTTCTCTACTATAGTAAACACAGTCTACAGTCCTTCGTGATATTACAACTCACAGCTGTTGTTTTCTCGTACCCTTAACACACAATTTTGTTTCATTTTTCTCTGTCTCACAAAAACTAACGATATGATCACTCAACACTCATTAACTGCTTCGCTCCTAAGTAACTCGTTACTTCTCCTCCTTATACGAGGAGAGGATGATGTAACACGGACCTTTCTCAAGCTTCACCCTTTCTACAAATACGCCGGCCACCGGATGCCTCTCGAATAATCTCGAAGTGCCGCGCTCATTGCCGCGTCTTTGATGCGCAACGCGCCTGGTATGTGGCATGAGGTAACTTGACCCCGGCCGTCCTTTGTTCTGCACCGCAGCTGGGTTTACAGTATTTACAACCAAATGTGTAATAAAGCTATTTCTGCAAACGTTGATCCCGATTAACGTGAAATAGAAAAAAAAAAAAGCTTTTGTAAGAATATTTTATAAAAGAGATGTGAAAGTGGACAATAGTGGTTAAATAAAGTCTCATGAATGTAGCATTAGATGTTTAAATACGCCACACTCAATATTTACATGTTCCAACATCCAAGTGCGTTAACTGCCAAAATGTTTGAAATTTTTTCATTCCTCTTTCTATTTTTTTCCTAAGAGTCACAGCTACTACTTCTGAACTAATTCCTCTGTGCTCCTGTCTAAACCTTTGAATATTTATGTACATGGTATGTGTAACTAAGCATGTACTATTTAATTGAAAATAGTTTGTGGCCAAAAATATGCAATTAACAACGTAACTTAAATAGGAAACTCACTTTTAATACATATGTATGTAAATCTCTTAGAAAAAGTTGCATGAGCTGATCATGTCAGATTTTTCCATGTTTGTATTATAACTTAATTCAGTTGTCACGTAATAAATAAATATATCTAGAACTGAGAATTATAAGGTAAACCCCAAAATGGTTTACAATTTTATTCAGATTTGAAGCCTAGTTAATTTTAAGTCGACATCTTAGTCGACATTTATTTATAGAGAAACTAAAAAGAAGCTTCATTGCACAATTCGAAGAGTTTTAATTCAAGTAAAAGCTTCGATGTACTAAGCGTTTCCAATACGAGATAAAGAAGGGCAATTTATGTCTAGAATCTCTTGCAATTTCCGTCCACCCCCCCCCCCCCCCACAGGGTGCATGAACTGCATTGGGGAGGTAAAGATTAATCACCAGCAGCTATTTAAGGGCCTCCTACTTCCATCCTCCTCTAAAGCAATTAATGAGAATACTTTTTCAGTCTCTCGGCCCAGCAATGGAGTGAATGCTGTATGGAGGATGCGGAACATAATTTAATTGACTCGCACAGCTCTTCGGCCATAACCCTTTCTTTGTCTCCAGAACCTTCTGTAAATGTCGAACTAGAGCTCGAAAGTTTAAAGAGGGCAGAAACGCAGTAGCTTGCTAAATCGCGGATTCAGTTAAATAAAGTGGAAAATCAGTATATCGGGACGTTAAAAATTCACAGACTAACAGAAATGCAGAAGTTTCTAATTTTATATTACTTTTAGTGGAGACCTTATGTAAAATCTGAAAATCCGTTTCTTGCATTTACAGCGGTGTTTTTACAAAGTTGAAACTTCGCAAAACCACATAAGAAATACATTGGTAAACGCTACACATACGATTAAACATTAATTAGGAAGAAAAAATTTAATGTGTTGCACTCTTATGAATTTCTCCAATCGCTCTGGTGCAAACTACTCTTACAAATGCTTACTCTCCTATCTATTTCATGTTAATCAAGGTAAACATCTATGCCTCGTTTGTCATGTATATTTAACATATCGTATTTTAATCAAAATTGTTAGATCCATTTTTAAGAAGATAAACTTTCTCGAAAAATGATCCCTGTAGAGGGTAGTTTTGGGTGGGAGATTTTCTTGAAAATCTTTGTTTCACATCCTTCCAAAATACGGAAATTAAATATAGAGTTTGGCTTTTAACCAACTTTTCGTTTTTGAGTTGCGCTGTTCTCTCTCTCTCTCTCTCTCTCTCTCTCTCTCTCTCTCTCTCTCTCTTTCTCTCTCTCTCTCTTTCACACACACACACACACATTTTGCTATACTTTTGTTTTATTTTTTTATTTATTGTATTTCATTTTTGTCTCGTTTCAGGGAGGCCCAATTCCAGTGAAATGTCGGTATCGATTAAGTGGATGGAATCAAAATTTCCTCAACTTACTATACGTAGCAGAGAATTCATTTGGGATTTCGAATCCCAGTTAATTGTGTGACAGGCGACAGTGCTAATCATTACACCATTACACCCTGTGTTATGGTCAATAAGACATGAATAAAGCTACGGTTACTGCGCAAGATTGCGCTGCGATTATAATTCTCCTGTAACAACAATAAAAGGCAAATAAACCAAATGGCATCTTAGCGTTGAGTTGCAGCCCAATACTCTCATCAGATCGTACTGTATCTTACTTTTAACTATAAAATGTTCCGAGTGTTTCGGAAACATTCGGTGGCCTCACTTCAGAAGCATTTGGCTATGGATAAATTAAGGTTCTTAAGCTCCATTTCAATGCTTTAAATGCCATCAATTTACAATTCTTTTTACTTTCTATACTGCGTATAGTAGGTAGAGGAAGTACTGTAATCGACCCAAAAATTCAATGTCGATATTTCATCGCAAATATGTTTTGAGGCCCCTAGAACCCAAAAAAGTATTTTCAGAAAAATCATAATAATCATCATCTCTCTCTCTCTCTCTCTCTCTCTCTCTCTCTCTCTCTCTCTCTCTCTGTGAGTATGTAAAGTATAACTCAAAAACGAAAAGTCGGTTAAAAACCATAGTTGGTATTTAAGTTTACTATATTTCAAGGATGTGACACGAAGATTTAGAAGAAAATTCCTCCAACCTGAACTACCTTTTACAAGGAAAATTTTTAGAAAATTTTAGTTTTCTCAAAAATCGCTCTAACGATTTTTATGAAAATTCGATGTGTTTAAAAAATGTTACGGCAAATAAAATGTATATTTTGAATTTTATGGCTATAGCCCATGTGGTACTGTTTACTCTTGATCACTTTGCATAAGTTAAGATGCCTAAGAGATAAACCAAATATTACTATACAAAAAATATAGATCTCATTAAAACACACAATTTATGTCCGAATGTATTTTTGTGGAGTGAACCAAAAAAGAGCATTTTTAGAAAAAGGTCCGTGTGTTTGTGTGTCAGTCTGTGGACAGCATAACTCAAAAACGAAAAGTCGGTTAAAAACCAAAGTTGGTATTTAAGTTTAATGTCTTTCAAGGATGAGACACGAAGATTTTGAAGAAAATAGCCCCACCCTAAACTACCCTTTACATGAAACATTTTTCGACAATGTTGATTTTCTTGAAAATGGCTAACGATTTTGATTAAAATGTCATATGTTTGAGATATTTTTATGACAAATGAAATGTATATCTTGAATTTTCTGGCTATAGCCCCTGTAGTCGTATTTACTCTGGACGACTTTTGCATAACTGGTAAACCGTTAGAGATAGACCAAACCATACTATACAAAAATGTAGATCTTGCTAAAATACACAATTTATGTCTCAATAAATTTTCTTGTAGGGGGAACCATTTCGGAGATATTCCCGGTTATGTGTGCGAGTTTCGGAAAACTTGCAAACTTTCGTGAAACGGAACATCGTTGTTCATTTTTTTATATTTTAAGTGTGCAAAGAGAACGGAATCTCAAAGATTTAAAAGATTTGACTATCGCACAAAACCTATTTTATTGTAATATTCTCCCCTTGCACCTACAAGGAAATATGCAATACTAAGGTAATTTGTACAAATGTTTATCTTAAGTAACAAGAAAGAAGATACAGGAATAAAATTTTGTAAGAATGGTTAGAACAAGGGTAGAGAAAGTCATGTGAGTGCAACACATCAGATTTTTTAATTCCATTTGTCTCCTATTTTTAGGCTAATGACGCAGCGGCTGGGCGGCAAGCCTTGGCCCCTCATGGGCTGTTGCGCTGGGGTTTAGTTTAGTTTTAGTCGTACATTAGTGCAGCCATCTCTATTACACATTGTTTTGTAGTTTTAATCAATGTACTTCATGACAAGATATGTAGCATAGCTCAACCTTGTTAGAGAGGGTGGATCAGCAAAAGATTCAATTAACTGCAACTGACAGACATAAAAAGGAGAAAACGAAAATATGACCCGATATGAAATCCGGTTTTGCAACAAAGAGCAGAACTATTGTTACTGGCAATAAGCGAATAGAGTTGAATAAAATTAATAGCAATTTGTTTTTAAAAAAACCAGATTATATTTAAATGCTGTTAAAGGAAGAAAAACTTTAAATTAAATCAGATCCATCAATTTATTACATTACACAATTTACATAACATAAAAGCTTGTAGCGAGATTTACCTTTTTTATAAAATACTTTTTTTTTCTTAGAATTACTTACATCAAGATAAAGTTACATATTGTATTCTTGTTTATTTACACAGGTATGTCTCACAACGAGCTTTTATATAATATAAATTGTTTTTATTATTGCTTTTTTTTTTTTTTTTTTTTTTACTTTTTACTTTTTAGTTATCGCTGGGCATGTTTCCGAGTCTGTTCACTTCATTTAATGCGTCATTGTTGCATGGTCGTTTACCTGTTAATTTATTGCAACCTAGTTTAGACCTTCTAGTGACTAGACTTTACTTAAGGCCACGTACGCTTGACCAGCAGCGAAGAGCTTGAGCCTAAATAGACAACAGCATGGTCGACAGTACTACCCTGCATTTTGTGTACTGTGTAAGCTCAACATAATATATAATTGGCAACATCCTTCGTTAAGCAGTACCGTGATTGTATCTTACCGGAAACTGCACAGGCTTGGGGTTGAATAAGGTGCACACCAAGTTTACCGTAGTCTATACGGACGGAGGGTATGTCAGTATCATACAATTGTGCTCTCCGGAAGCAGGGCCACATATATGTCCAATAGCACCATTCACCAGACCTTTGGACACATCTACATTGTAACGCAACACCTTGGCCCCAACAAATATTTCTATTGAGACACGATCCCGCTGTCTTACCGTTTAGCCAGGCAGTAGTACATCTCCTCGAAGGGCTGAACGCAGACTTTTTTTTTTTATTTTATTTGTATTCTTCTCAGCAAACCCTTTCCATTTGATATCTATATTATGGGACTGCATAAAAAATAACTAGGCCGTCAGTTTGGACGGTTCACCATATTGAATTTAGAATGACGTCACATAGCCAACCATGCATTGTCGTCCAAACTAAACGTGAATGCAAAATTTCAGCTCAATTGGTTGAGGATAATTACTTTACAACTCAGTTGCAGGATTTCACCCGAAAAAACTAACATTGCAAGTTAAATAAAAGCTTGTAAAAAGGTATTGGATGAATAGAAGAAACGATAAGCTTCAAACACTGTGTAAACAATGCTTTAGTTACTTAGGGATATACGGAGTGTGAATGGGGGAGACGATGCAGCAGCCATGCGGTAGAGTTTAGCCCAAGCGGGTTGCTGGAACAGGAGATATAGGGATTTGTGGACGCTAATTTATGCTGAAAGCACTGAATTCAGTTTTACTAGGATCACACATTTACAAAGGGTGAAGTCCGTTGAAAGTAATCAGCTAATGGAGACAATTCTTCAGCGCCTTAAAGCTTTACTAGCTTAACTGACATAAATCAGTTTATGTTGGAAACACCGAGGAAAAACCAGTGCCATATAAAGAAGTTGTTTCTTCATAAAAATAACTTGGTGATGTAACATTGGCGCCAAGGCAGTGCAGTGCCGCATCATAAAATGCAGAATATAAGCTAAAAAAGGAGCAAACTCTTCGACTCCAACAAGGCATTCGATTCAAGTGACGTCGCTGCATTTTACTCGGAAATTACGACCCATTTCCGTTGCTTCTGCTCTCGAAGTTCTGTTCGAGCAAAAAACTTCTGAGAGAAGATATTAACGTCATCTTTCCTTGCATAATAAATCTGCACGGTCCGCTAACTCAGTTACCAGAGAGACCGAAATCTATAGCGAATGTCATAGTAAAATCATCCAACATATTTCTTCACAGCGTTGGTGCTCTGAGAGTATTTGACAGCAGATTTTCTGACGTGACAGATAGTAATATTCGTAGAAATATTCATTCTAAACTTGAACTTGAACGTAATATCTTTTCTCGATAAACAGAGCACGAGATCCCAAGTTGAACTTCTGAATCATGAGTTTATTGCTGAAGTATCTTCTGTGTAACTTCTTTCTTCTTTACCTGATTACCCTCCCCTTATGTAGGACTTGCACCTCCTAGGACTTACAAGCCAGCCTAGGGTCACACGCCTGTCGGGGGGCAGAGGGACCTCTGGACCAGATAGAGTGAAGACCTGGAAGCAGGTGGTCAGTCAAGCACCAGGTATGATAGTGAGAAAGATGATATGAAATGCAGGCGAAATGGTTGATTGGAAGGGTGATCTCTCTCTCTCTCTCTCTCTCTCTCTCTCTCTCTCTCTCTCTCTGTGTGTGTGTGTGTGAGTGTGTGTGTTTCAATCCCGAGTGAGATGGTGTTTCGCAGTAAGGTGTGGAGTTCGCTTTCAGGAGGTATCGCGTTCGATTTCCATTCGACCAGCCACTAACCATGGATTCTTTCCCGATTTCTCCTGGTTGATAGACAAACTAAATTGAAATTGAGTTTTTATTTAACTCCAATTGCTACGGTTCTAACGTCCCATTCTATTTCGGGCGTGAAAGACCGCTAAATGTTTGCTCAGATCTCTTAAGCAGAGAATCTTTTAGAGGACCACCGGCTTTACTTCCCCTCCGAAGGAAGTAATTCTAAGAATTTTTACGCCCGAAAAGAACATGCACGCCAGGTATGAACCCACGACCTTGAAAATCAGAGGCTAGCACGTTTCAGACTACAGGTGAATGCTGGGATGTTAAATTGTGTGTCCATTTCCTGTCCTTTCACTTCCTTTCATCTGTTGCACCTCATCCATTTCAGAGTTTTATACCCAGGTGACGGTGGTTGGTGTGTTGCGGCAAGGCGGTGCAAGATTCTTCCTGGGCTTTGACGGGATTGCTGAGACCTCCTTACTGGGAGCTATCTCGACCACCATGGGACTGCCGGTTTGCGAGTAGCTTAGGCAGAGTTAGCCGACACCAGCATTCCTGCCATGTAATCATTAGGAACCCGTCCTTGCTAGCTCACATCTTCCGGACCTGGTCGCCCTTCGGGTCTCCCTTTCAACCCTTCCTCCCTGGCATCATACTAGAAGCAAAAAAGGCCCACCGTGGCCTACTTGTGGTGCTATGCTCCAGTTACTGGAGGTCCATCCATTTGACTACTCCTAACTCCTCTCTCGATAGCATAAGGGTAGACACATGCCTGTCCCTGATTAACATAATATTGAACAGTAATATTTATAATAGTTGTACTTTTATCTCCAATAATTGTGCTTTGTTCGGCGTCATTTTTTGCTATAAGCGGACGTTCCGTCCCCATGGTTGGCAACAGCCGCTAAGAGCACACCTTCCTTGGGCCGTCATTATACACCATTATTCACATTACCAGTTCATAAGTCCACGTACGTACACTATTCGTATATAAACTCGTTCTTCTCTGCAGTATACGTTAATCACGATAACTATCTGCCTACAATTAATCATGAATTAGTAGTGTATTACAAAAATAATTATTCTCAAATGTTCATTTTAAGGACCACGAAGAGATTGTACAGTGGCGAAACTACTGAGGTAAAACTAACCTAGACAGACTTTACTTATTAGTTTTAGCACAATAGTATATTGGAATACAGAGGAATAGTTTGAGAAGACTTTTCTACAGAGCCTTCGTTTGGAGGCATGGCCGATCTTGGCAGGGGAAATCGCACCGTTTGCAGGAGAAGTTGGATATTCATAGCCCCTTAAGAGCGCATAGATTTTTCACTCAGATTATTATAGGCAGAATAGCCCGACGCTTCCACCATTGATGTTGGACTTCTCTAATACGTTTTAAGAAAGTTTACTCACTAATTATTTATTATCATATAAATACTCATACTACGCCCGTAAAAAGTTGATATGTTGCACTCACATTATTTCTCTACCGTTTCTTCAACAAATATTCTTACAAAAGCTCATTATTGCTACATCATATCAAAGAAGATAATTTTTTTAGAAATCGATTTATTACGTGTTTCTTTGTAGGTACAATGGGAATAGAATACAATAGGCTTAAGCGAAAGTCAAATCTTCTAAGGGCTGGTCGCTATGACCAGGAGAAAAAACGAGTAATGACTTCTCATGTGATAGAAGTGTAAGTACTGGGAAGTGCAACCCCAAAACAAGCAATTTCTCGGAAATGGTTAACTCCACAAAAAATTAACATAAAGTGTGTGTTTTAACGATATCTGCACGTTTGTGCAGTAAGATTTTATGTTATCTCTTATGGTTTACCAGTTATGCAAAAGTCATTCAGAATCAAGCGCAGTTCAGAGGCTACTCCCAAAAAATTCAAGATATACGTTTCATTTGTCATAAAGGTATTTTAAACATGTTCTATTATAATCAAAAGCGTTAGAGCCATTTGAGAGAATCAAAATTTTCGAAAAATTTTCCAACTAAACGGTAGTTTGGAGTGAAGGGATTTTCTTGGAAATCATCTCTTTGTATCCTCGGAAGACGCTGAATTTAAATATCAAGTTTGGCATTTAAATGACTATTCATATTTGAGTTATGTAATTTATAGATCACAGATATGATGCGCACGCACATAGATATATATGCACACGCACACACAGAGAGGCCTTTTTAAGGGAGTCTCAAAACATGTATTTCCGGGGAAATCTAGGTACCTATCGAATTTTTGGGTGGGATAAAACTTTCTGAGAAATAATTAACATATGCGAATAGAACGAGCATTAACATTATCCCGCACCAAATTGCAGTTTAGTGGCATTCCAAGTAGAAGCTTGGGAAATTTGCGCTTCCTGTTCAAGATTTTTCAGATATTTCTATGGGCTTAGTTCTGACTTTTGTCCGATATCATTGCTTTTTTATTCTGTATGAACACACTGATTTACTTTCGGTATCTTATCAAGAATAGAACACGTTTCCTTAAATCCCTTCACAAGATTGCGAAGTCTTTCTGTTTGAAGGACACGAACAGCAGGGAATCTGTCTACAAATCGCCGTCTTACTTCTTTACAAGGGTTTGTTGTCACCATGAAGATTCTGTGTGCTAAAGTTTACAGACATTTTTGGCCTTGAACAGCATTAACACACTAAAACACATGGTCTCACAACGTATTATATCATTATATCAGACGTGTCATTAGGAGTCTCCTAGGAGCCATCTCCTCTACTCAGCTGCGTACCTCCCTCCATACCAGCAGGCTACACGGTGCAGTTCAAACTAGTAAACAATCTCTCTACTCCACTTGCCTTGATAAACAGTACTGGACGGACTTTCACAGTGACCACGCACGCGTTTCATCAAAAATGGGAAGATTATTTTTAATTGTACATAATGGACAATCATTTTGTTTAATTTGTGATTATTTATTACACCATGTATCTCGTTTTACTATTAGACGCCACTTTAACAAACAAACAAAAATACGTCAATGAATATGATAAGATCGTTATATGTTTTTATTTTCTTGAAACATATGGTAATTATTATTATTATTATTATTATTATTATTATTATTATTATTATTATTATTATTATTATTATTATTATTATTATTATTATTATTATTATTATTATTATTATTATTATTATTATTATTATTATTATTATTATTATTATTATTATTATTATTATTATTATTATTATTATTATTATTATTATTATTTACTGTGATATAATCGTTATCATCATGCTGCACATTAATATTTGCAGGATGGAGAAGTCATACTACTCGTGCTATCACGTTTTTCAACATTATAATTAATTCTATTGTCATATAGGACACACTTGACAACAAAGGGTTGAGAAATTGAAATCCCAGTTCTCCAACTGACTCAATAAAAATGAGCCGTCACAAACTTCCAACGACGCCATTCGTCAATCTGTTAGCGCCAGTTATCGTATTTCAAAATTTAATCATGTGAAAAGCAGATCCAGGTCTACATTAACAGATATGAATTTAGTTTGTGTTCTACATCTAGCATATTCGACTTTGAAACCTGATTTAAATAAATTTGTTATGAGAAAACACGGTCTAGACTAAATGACTTGAAATATCTGCACAAATGCATCTCATTTCTACTACACAATGTACCATGTAATAAGGGTGAATGTACAGCTTCGGTTTGAACATCCTGTGTCGTTCCGTAAAGTGGTGCGGGAGCTGTTGCTACCCTCTCTTTTCCTCATTGACTTGCCTGTATTATGTTCTTACAATACAGGCTTCGCTTCAAATATTAGCCGGCATACGAAGAGGGAACAGAAGGGGTTACAAAACAGCACAGTGTAGGGCAGCAATTCCCCGTAATACGGCTACGCATCGAAAGGCACGCCATGTAGTTGAGTGAAACGCAACTGACAGTGATTAGGAAAACAGCAACGCAGTGTAAGGTCTAAGAAGACTATGTTGAAAATATAGACGTCTTATTGATTCATGCATACTTTCTCTTTCCCAATTTTCCGTTGTCTCGGGATTACTTCCATCAAAGGAGCCATAGCTGCCCTCTTTCTATTTTTGGTGAAAAGCCCAGGCTTTACTATAATAGCAAAAGTTCCGGATTATGCCTCCAAGAAAATTAAGGGGAACTACTTTGAAGCCGTCAGGAAAATTGAGGGCGCTGCCAGAGCAGTAATGGAAGTTCAATCAGGAGCTTAATCCTGCAGCTGCACTGGAGCCGGAAGTCTGCTCTCCTTGGGTTTGTTGCTTAGCAGCGACTCAGTGAACCAACTATTTCCAGATACTGTTCATCAAGTGGAAATAAAGACACTTTCGCCCGGCAAAATGTCAATATTTTACTTGTACTGTTAAAATCTCTGACGATACGACTTTCTCGACCCATGATAAATTCACAAATGTACTCACGTATGTTTTCATATAACAGTGGTTATATAAACAGTGAACCTTTCTATCCATCTTATGTTATTTACATATAGCTTTACATAGGAATAGTTTCGAACTAAGCAATAACAGTTGTATCGACTTAAGAAAACGTCACTTAAATCTTTACCTATGGTAACGAACTCCGGCTGTACAAAAAATACTATTTCTGCATTCATATGAGCGTCACGAACCATTCTCATTTACTTTTATACTTCTGCCCACAAAAGATTATAAGTTTTACTACGTTCGACCCCAAATTTCGATGTCCAGATTTCATTGGAAATATGTTTTGAGGCCCCCTGAATTTTTTTTAAAAAAAGAAACATTTTTAAAAAGAGGCCCATCCGCGTACATGTGTGTCTCAACAGCATAGCTCAAAAACGAAAAGTCCGTTAAAAACCAAAGTTGGTATTTAAATTTAATATCTTTCACGAAGATTTTGAAGAAAATTCATCCACTCTCAACCACCCTTTATATGCAAAAATTTTCCAAAATTTTGATTTTCTCAAAATGCTCTAACGATTTTAATTAAAATGTCATATGTTTAAGATATTTTTATAGCAAATGAAATGAAGGTTTCGAGTTTTCTGGCTTTAGCCCAAGTAATCCTGTTAATCCTGTTTACTCATGACGAATTTTGCGTAAGTGGTAAACCGTAAGAAATAGACCAAATCTTACTATACAAAAAATGAGGATCTCGTTAAATCAAGCAATTTGCCTCTCTCTCTCTCTCTCTCTCTCTTTTTGATGGCAGTCATTACGGAGATATGCCTTGTTATTTGTCTGAGTTTTGTAACATTTAAACTATTCTCAAATGTAAGATCGTTATTCACTTTATCTCTTAGAATTTCAAACTCTTCACATAGCGACCGGCTTTAAAACATTTCACTATCACTCAAAACCTACTGTATTCCCATGTCCCCCTTGCACCAACAAGAAAATTACCAATTAAATAATGTCTGCAAATGTTTATCTGGACTAACATGAAGATACAGGAATAAGAGTTTGTAAGAATAGTTAATACAAGAGTAAAGAAAGTCATGTGACTGCAACAAATCATATTTTTTTTTCTACTTAATATTCAGAAAATAAACGTTTGTTTTAAATCTTAAAAGGCATAATTCCATAAGTATGCAAAGCGTTACGATTCATCCAAATTTTTCACTGTTTTATAATATGAATATTTTCTTTGTTTCCTTTCTTATAAATAATTCCCAGTTATAGCTTCCATAGAGCTGAGAAATCATCTCTGAAGTTTGAATCTTTGCTTATATTTGTTACTTTGTGTACTATTTATCTTGATGTATTGCATTCTACGCAAAACTTGAAGAGATTTCACCAGAAATAAATGTTTTGAGACTCCCTAAATCCAAAGATAGGCATTTTCAGAATTCTCACGTGTATGTGTGTCTGAGCACCGTAACTCAAAAACGAAAATTCGGTTAAATAAGAAACGTAGTATTTTAGTTCAGTATCTACCAAGGATGCAATACAAGGTATCCAAGAAAGTCCCCCACACCAAACACCGTATTCGTGCACTATATTCTTTTTTTCTCAAAACTGGCTAACGATTTTGCTTACAATATCATATGCTTAAGATATTTTCGTCATGAATAAAAATGTGTATCTTATCTCGCCAGCAAGGTTCTCTACATTTTAATGACTTTTGCACAATTGGTAAACCGTAAGAGATAGCAAGATGTTGCTCAAAAATATACAGATCTCGTTAAAATACAATCTATGTCAAAATGTTTGAGGAGTAAATTATTTCCAAGATATTCCTCGGTATAGATTTGAAATGTTCAAATACGTCTGCTTCTCTCAACTGTCAAACCGGTATTTGCTTTTTCCTCGTGATCATGGAAAGAGCATGGAATTAAGCGACATGCTGTTTAGAAATCTTAGCACGCTTTACTTACTGTATCCTGCAACAAAATATGTAAATGTGTATTGAAAGTGTATCTGGGTTAACAAGAAGTAGACACTGTCACGCCGGCCGACGGAAGCGACAACACGGCAAACGGTCACGTGACTGATGAATATGTAACAACAATCAGAGCGGCAGAACAAAAAGGGAATTTCGAGATTATTCGAGAAGTGTCCGGTGGCCGATATATTTGTAGAAGTTCGAGAAAGGTCCCTGTTTCGTCATCCTCGCTACATAAGGTGGCGAGGCAACGAGTAGAGCAGTGAGTTACAGAAGGGAAAAAAATTTAATTTAACGACGCTGTCAATTGCCAGGATCACATCAGCGTCGCCGGTGTGCCGGAATTTCGTCCCGCAGGAGTTCTTTTACATGCCAGTAAATCTACTGACATGGAGCTGTCGTTTTTAAGCACACTTAAAAACCATCGGCCTGGGCCGGGTTTGAACCCGCGACCTTGGGATCAGTAGGCCAGCGTCTAACCAACTGAGCCACCCAGACCGACGTTACAGAAGGGAGTCAGCTGTTTGAGAGACAGATAAAGTGAAGAAGAAAGGAGTGAGTCAAGGTTACGAGGGGAAAACAGTTGTGCGTTGTAATATTACGAAAGACTGATAACTGTGTTAACGTCAGTAAAGAAGAAATGTTGTTGTGGATTTAGTTTTGGAGGAAAATACAGGAAAGTAATTGGCCTGAATTTTGTCGTTTTTGTTACAATACAAAAGAATAATAAACTTGCGTAAGAATAATTTGTAGAAGAGAGTAGAAAAAGTCAAGTGAACGCAGCAAATCAGGTTTTTTTTTTGGGGGGGGGGGGGTTAGCTTTTATTTCTGTCGTAGATTTTACTTTGCAGCTTTTAAATTGTGTAGTTTCCATGCTAGCTTTCTTCCTTCTGTTTTTGCAAACATCCGACGAAATTTCTAGAGCTTGCTTTGTCTGTTTAATATATGGAAGATGTACGACACTCTGCAAATTTAAATTATTTAACTTAGTAGTATATTTGCAAGTTTTATTTAGCTATGGATGAAATTTAAGAATAGTGTAACAGAGTTTAAGCAATTCCTTTCCATGAACTCCACCGCCATCGCCATCGCCACCGCAATTTCTGCGTGGCTTCATTCTCACCAAGTTTAACCTCGCCCATCAGAGCTTCTCCTAAAGTTCAGCAAACATTCCTCCACGCCATTATATTGATTCAATGATCCCTCAAATTGTTGGGTCACGAAAAGCAAACAATAGCGCCTCGCAATAATGAGATGCGGTGCGATGGTATATTTTATACTACTCCTTTGTGAGGATATGGAATCCAATTTGCCTTTTCTCCAGTCAGGTGAGGAAAGAGATGGAATGTGGCACGCTCTAGCGGCACGTTTTAGTAGTAGAACTTTCTAAAGGACTCGGAGCAAACTTGTGAACGCCAGAGGCCATTTGCCCATCTCATAAAACGCGAAATTTCAGAGAAGATGAGGATGTGGAGGTTCAAAGCATCCCCTAGTTCTTTTGTTTAATGTCGTAGTCTCTTGAAGATGATGCTGCTCCTCTGTGTTCTGGATAGTAAGCAAATGAATCGATAGAAAGGGACATAATGGGGTAAAGTATGCAGTAATTCTATGTTGCTTAAACCAATTTACACGTGTGATATAATATACAAAATTCAGTGCCGTTACGAGTATTTGAAATGTAGTCGTTACTATCTGACTCACTCAACGTTGTACAGAAAACCGATTTAGTAAAATACAAGGGTATCATAATTCTTTAACGAGGCCTTCCTAGCTTCTCCCCTTACCCTCTCTTTACCCCTCTGCAATGACAGCACTTTCATGCCACTGGCTGGACATAGTAATAAAGGCCGGAGACGTGTGCGTATGTATACTGCACATGTACTTTACTGTTATCGCTCGCGCATGTAAACAACTGCAGGTAGGTACAGCCTGACCATGAATGCTTTGCTTTCGGCAGTTTGAATTACTTGAACACTACAGAACACTATCACTCCACGTCTGCAGCTCACTACGAGGAGAAACAAAACAGTCGCGTTATACTACACCTTGACCTTGTGTCTGCATATACTTGAAAGGCAATGCTTCACTAGTTCGCGGAGTACTACGTTACGTTGTTTTGACTCTTGCTTCTGGTGGCAGTTGTTTGCCCATTTGATGGCCGTGCTATAATCCCTAACGTCATTCATATTCTGCATGCAGCTCACCTGTAGCGCACATCTCTTCGGCCTTCAGTTATAACCAATGACACGTCAGCCTGAAAGGAAAGTATTGATTTTTTGTGTTCGCTAAGTAAATCGTTGCCCCTCTCTTTAACCCTCTCCAAGGACACCACTATTCATGATACATGCTAGTTATAACCAACAGCATGTCGGCCTGAAAGTATTGAGTTTTCCTGGTCTTTCAATAAATCGTTACTCAACTGTTGTTTCATTCACAGCATATCGTACACATTAGAAGCTACACGTGGCCATATTGTTGGTCTATGGAAAGCTGGTAACAGTTCGGCAGTTTTCAGAAACCTTGAAAACTCACAGAAATGTAATTACACTTTAATGCCACCCAAGGAAGGCATATGTATTAGAAGAAAAGCTTTCATTCGAAAGCAGAAACTGCATTATATTATAACGTAGCAGACTAACATGTTAAAGGTATTTTGATACGATGTTTAATTCCAGTATAACTATAGGAAGAATATTTTTTTTTTTTTTTAATTTTGTTGTTTAGTGACGCTGTCAACTGCCAGGATCATATCAGTGTCCCAGTATGCCGGAATATCGTCCTGCAGGAGTTCTGGGGAATTTGTAGGATTAAACGTTTTTAATACTTTTCAATGTGATATTACACAATGTTTACTATAAAGCTTTACTCGTTTTTGTGGTTCTAAGGACAAAGTTAGTTTTTCTTATAACACAGCATTGTTTAACTCAGTAAATACTGCTTATTTCAAGCAATATTTGCAACCTTTTCCATAATAGACATTAAGAATTTGGAGATAAATCTAAAGAAAATTAAAACGTGGTTTAACTAGGTCAGTTGCCACCACTCCCCCACGTTTCCTTGTTCTCGTTACAGAGCCACTCCTCTGCAACGTCATCGGCCACTAATTACACCTCATACCTCGCTAGACCCTGTAAGACGATAAGAAACAGAGCTCATCCCAAACGGTGCATATTAATAAATTCGTTTTGTTGTAATAAATTCGTTCTGTCGTAATGTGAGCTTTCCAATCTCCAGTGACAAATTATCTGTAATATCGTAATACCACGAGAGGGTTCCGTATGACAATTTTGCAAGTGCGAAACGCGAGAAAAGTTTTCCCAAATATGAAACCCCCGAGTGGTATTTGTTTAGAATATTTCGTGAAATACCTAATAATTAATTTATTTGATACTATTTAGTATTAATACTGATTTTAAAAAAACTTACAACAACATAATTAAGTCTGATTTTCACAGTTAGCTCTACAACTAATCCAGTAAGGTGTCAGAAGAATAACTTTAGTGTTTAACTCAGGTAAATGAAGAGTTAGACATATGAATATAAATGAGCGAATTTGCGTTAGTAGGCTATTTATTAAAGGTAGGTCTCCTCTATTTAAAATTAGTTGTTAAAGATACAATTTTTCAAAATAAATTAAGGGACACTGGGAGTGAAATTTTGGTTAAAATTGTCAAAAAATTGAAAATTGCTTTTTTTACGTTAAAATGTTTCTATAACACCTGTGCATTTGTATCAGCTAACATTTTTCATATCCCCTACTCCATGTGATCATTACAACCCTTTCAAATAGTGCTCTTCCCTTAACGTACACAGGATGCTCCTATATAAAAGCCTGCTTTTCTCAACACTACATTTCTGCACTTTCCAAAAGAAGGTCGCGCCTGAGTTTTGCTTCAAATTCAATGAAAATTTTCAAAAGTATTCATATATAGCAGCTAAACAAAACTATGCTTCAATATGGATGTTATTATTAACATGAATTCCAAAAACATTTTGTTTGTATGAAAAAAATCAATAATTTTGAAGATTAAATTTTCTTTGTTATTAAAAAAATATGTGTAGCATAATCAGAAAACGTATTTGAAATATCTCTTCATGAAATTGTTACCCATGTTTTAGAGTATCAGTTCTGCCAATATAAATGAATTTTGAAAAGTCAATAGACGCGAGCTCTATTTTGAAAATGTGCCTATTAAATTCATAAAATAATTTATATATCATAAACGAATTATGCAATTTTAATAAAATTTCGTGTACCTCCTATTATTATATAAATACAAACACAATAAAAATTTCAGAAAAATCTATCAAGAAATGTGGAACTTTCAAATTTCACTCCCAGTGTCCCTTAAGACGGCTACTGTGTTTGCTGAGTGACATTCACGGATGTGTAGATTACATTTCTACGTTTATTGACAATTTTTCAGTAATGGTCCTGCATTCTGAGTTCGCAACCTCCTTCGTTGCAGAATATCTGCAATTGACTCCGTACAAATGATCTGCTCTTTTCCGTATTTTTTGACTTCGCCTCTTCAATCTTCTCTAGAACATTTGGCAAATCTTTAGTCCACCATTTTAATGGCCGCTAATTGTTTTTGCTGCACATGGATGCTTCAGATGTTCAGAAACATAAGAATATGTTTAGGTTGGCGGAACCGCCAGAAAGAGATGAGAGTGCTAATACCTCGAGCAAGATTATTAAGGAATTATCCGGCATGAGCGGAATAGTCCAATTAATTTCATTTACCTATCCTGTTTTATAAAATTGTTTTACAATAATTTAGAGCAGTGCTGTCCAACTTTATGTACTCGGGCACATTTAATTCAAGCCTAGGAGGCGCGGGTGCCATCACAACCAATGTTGGGCAAGTATTCTTCTGCTGATAGGGAAAAGGGAAAACGCTGGTTAGGGAACTAGTGAATACAGCTTTATGTATACAAAAGCATATTTATGAGCGTGTACTGGGAGGATATTTGTAAGGAAATAGTTTTGTCTTGAAATATGAATGAATATAAGAAATCGTCGGAGTAACAATTTGCTTATGAAGGGCACCAGAAAAATACATCACGGAAGCCGCGTTGGACAGCGCTGATCTAGAGGGTTTTAATTGTGACTCTTCGCCTCTACTCCTTAGAATTTCAATTTCCTAGTCCCGACTGTGCCAAATCACCTTTCTCTCTTTACCTTCCCAGTATGAAGGTCTTACAGCTCCCAGGACTTATCTACAATGGGCATCTGGTACCAGTTGCCTATCGAGGGACAGATAGAGTAGCAAGGATGTATGATCAGCCCAAAGTCTGGTACGAGAATAAAGGAGACGATATAAAATGAGGAACTGTATGAAAGGAAAGGTGATGATGGAGGCAGTTTGAATGGCGGGGGAAACTAGAGAACGCTGAGAAAACCCGCCCAGACACCGCTTTGTCCACTACAAATTCCACGCACGGCCTCGCTTGACTCGGCCACGCCGACCCTAACCATTACAAGTGACGGATGAAAAATCTCCGATATTTACGCAAAAGGCTGTAAAACAACATCGGAATGCCCGATTTCCTTAACTACCCCGACAGTCTTCCAAAATGTGGAAATGCTGCACAGCGTGTAAGTTACGCTTTGGCGAAGGAGGAATCCTCGGTAGGAATGTTGGAGCAATTATTTATTTATGCCAACAAACTTACTGATGGTAAAGCGGAAGGTCTGTGGTTCAAATCCCGGCTGTGGCATTGGGTTTTACAGTTCCGATTCTACCTCTCAAATGCTGGAATAATAGTTTAGCCAATTACAGTAAGTTAAATTATAAATATGTGTGCCTTATATTTGGTCCCATACTTAGGTTGTAGTGTTTAACGCCCACTTTTACTACTACGGCACCGCAGGCGGTGACACTGATGACACATGGAATGAAGATGGAGCACCGGTGGAATGAGATGGCGGGGGAAACCGGAGCACCCGGAGCAAACCCGCCCTGACGCCGCTTCGTCCACCACGAATACCACATGCGGGTCCCTGGGATCGAACCCCGGATCCCATACTTATTTAATAGCATAAAAGGTACATAGTATTCATATAAAGCTGAAACCCCTAACATATACATCGAAATGAGATTCTGTACTCCCAGGTCATCAAGTTAATCTCTTTGGAAATGATACAAGTCTGCGACCATCGAGAAAAATAATATCAGTCAATATAAAATATAGCTTCACTGATTTATGTTAGCAATTTCCTCTCATTCAGATTTGGCATGCTTTGGGACTTTATAGATCCTTTCTGAAGTTTTGGGAATTTATGAATGAAAGTGTCAAAATCGGTTGAGTTTTTTGGGAGTGCCCTATATAAGTTCTCTCTCCTTATAATATTATTATAGATATAGATTTAAGGTATACCTATAAAGTTATATTTCTGCTACCTGTGTTTTCAGTTGGTCTATAAATCTTCGTCCACCGCACGTTATCTACAACTGGTTTAGCATTTCGTCAACTTATTTTAGTAAGTTTGATACTGAGATGTTTACACATTAGGGTCGAAGAAGAGCACAATCTCTTGTGGTGTGGCATATCCCATACATTTACCTGGTGCACTGAAGGATACCACAATAAGCCAGCCCCTGACAGGTAGGCCGGCATTTGGTACTATTTGAGCCAGCCATATATCTTAAGAGAGAGAGAGACTATCGCCTATGTGTGTCACTTTCAAAGTAGGACTAACTTTAAGGAACCCTGGGGCTGAAACATGACCGGAAAATCATCAAATTGACGACTTTTAGGCTTATGTATATAAATGTTCCGCAGACTTTCAGTCACTGGTTGGCAGAGACATTTTTTAGATTCCACAATTTTTAAAGGTCTAGTGCAGGCTTTAAATGTCACGTGTGCTACATCCTATAAACGCCCCTTTTCTGCTTACATTTTCGCCAGTATTTGAACGAAGTATGGGGAAAAATGGCTCAAAAACAACCAAATTCAGCGGAAAGAAGTGGTCAAGCGGCAACTCACCGCAAGAGAAAAGCTCCGAATCTGAGGAGAGAGGGAAGGTTTCACGAACAGGTAATCTGACTCATGATCATGATGCACGTGTGTAGAAAAATTTGGTTTTGTCAAATTTACATTTTTAATGCACTATCTACTCCATGCGCATTAAATTTTGTGCTATGCTCCTAGAATTTTTCCAGCATGTGCTCCATTTATGTGACTTTAACTTCAGATTTTCAAACCTGAAAATTTGTTTAGCTTAAAAAAATTAAATACACAAAACAAGTCTTTAAATATTTTCAATGTCCATTAAAGCAAAGAAATTAGTTACTTTAAAAGTAATTATTTTTTCTTTCTGGCAGAGATTGAGTGTTTGTTGGGCAATTAGAGTTCATAAAATGATAAAGCTGTTGTGATATTTTAGTTTTTGATGCGCATGGAATATCTGGAATATTAAGGTGTTTTCGCACTGTGAATAAATTGAATAATTAATTCTCTCAAAACTAATTAATATATTGTGTTGGAACTTCGGTGGTGGTGGTTCAAACACCCGTAAGTGTGCGAGGTATTGATTTCATACCTATAAATTCAAATTTTGGTCTCAGGGTCGCTTAATAGTGGAAAGCTTCAGGCTTTTTAATGCATTGCACTTGGTTTAGTAGTGTCACACCAGTCTAAATTCTCACAAAACACAAGACACTTTGACTTCTTCAAATGGAAGAGTATTTTCTTCGTTGACACACTTTATGTAGTACACGCGCACGCTCTCACGTACACACGCGCACACACAGAGACACAAACACAGACACACAGCTTCGATTTTCTATCTCCCGGCACCATTACGCTTCCGTGCAACAGATTTCAATTTTGTATTGGCCTCATTTTCCACCGAAGCGCAGTTCCCGGAAAATATTCGTTTACCGGCGTCGACAGCGGAGGGCAGATAAATTTGCGAAGCTCCAGTTTATTGCACATTGCATTGATTGGTCAAACTTGCCGGATTCCAGGAAAACAGAATTTCCGAGCGAGCTTCACATTCATACGCTTGCAGATACGTAAACAGCCCTACGCTAGGGCAGTAATTCCCAAAGTTTTAACTACACCTGAATAGAAAGTCAATGCTTAGTATCCTTTATTACGAGGGGGGCAAACAAAAACCTTAAACATATTTTTAGATTTAATTTGTTGAACAAAAGTGGAACAAGTGCATCAATTTTCGGCAGTCTATGACGCTCAACATACGTCCTCCAGCGGGCAGAAAGTGAACGGGTTCCTCTGAAGAAAACTCCTGTGGTCGTGAGCTTGGCCACTCATGCACCTTTTCATCGTTAACGACATTTATTTCCAAGTAGCCCAAGCATGTGGTAATCACTCGGGGCGAGGTCTGGCGCTTATGGCGGATGTGGAAGTTCTGGGGTGAGCTACCGTGTCACCTACCAGCGAAACTTAAACACGTCATGAACAATGTGATGTGCTCAGCCATAACTAATGTTCCGATGTGGGTTATTTCATCCACCGTCACACGCCAATTTTCCATCACAATGGTTTCAAATGCTGCAATAGACTGGTTCACAGCGCGGTGTACCTGACCTAGGCGAGGAGCTTCTGCCACAGAAGTCACATCATTTCTCAACTTTCTACTCTACTCGTACACTTGTTGCAGTGATAAACACGCATCATCATATTGCACCTTCATTGGCTGATGGATTTCAGTAGGTTTTGTATCTTCACTACTCGGAGAATTTATGACAGAACGTTGTTCTTCGTCTGCACATAACTTGTATTGTGGCAGCGCTTCACTTTTCTGCACTATGCTGTCACCTGTTGGGTATACTTTAAAGCATTGGCAACAGTGCTGCCAACGTACAGACAATGGCGCGGAGATTCGATTTTTTATTACTATTTAAGAGTTTCATTTGACTTTTCCTCGTATCATCATCATTATACACTCGTAAGATCGACTATGAATGTGATGAAGGGTGCAAAATTATTTTATGTAACTGTTGTAATTACGGTTACCGGTAATGGTTATAAGTAGTAACCACAAAGTGTTCGTAACATTGCTGAAGAGGTTTCCAACTGATGTGCCTTACAACACTGAAATTCTGAATTCAGTACCCAGGCAAACCAGCTACAAGATCACAAAGGCAAGCAACATTTATGTTCTGCCCTTTGCTTGTAATTTGCAAGGAAATATGCCTCAGTTAAAAGTTTTCGAAAGTGAGTACAATTGTTGTTGTTGTTGTTTTCTAGTGCCTTGCATCTGGCAATGAAGCCATTAGCATTCGTGCTTTCCAATACCTTTGAACTGTAGTTTCTTCTGATCTTAATGCTTCACAGGTCTTCAAGTGGTCTTCGTTCATTTCTGCTGGATCGTTACACAGGACACATATTGGTGAGGCTGAGATACCTATTCTGTAGAGATGACTTGCTAAGCAGTCGTGATTTGTCAATAGTGGGAAGGCTGCAACCGCTGTTTTCCTTGGTCTCTGGGGGATTATATCTGGGTTGGAAAGTAGTGTAATCCATTTTTTATCTTTGGCATTTGTTTCTATTTCTTGTAGGTATGAATGAGAACATTTTTTAATGATCAAGCGTTTTATTGAGGAATATGAGAAATTGAATTTAGACTTTTGTTTTATTGTTGTAAGGGGTAGTGATGCGCCTCCTAGAGCCTCTCCTACCCAATTCCCATCCTCATCCTGCCCGTGGTGCACCCTGCTTTTAACAGATGAGGCTCTGGGGACCGAATCACAGCGGTATAACTGTTTCATCTAAAATGGAGGAAATGCCATTTACATATGTGCTGGCCTATCACAGCACAACAGCGTCCCTCAGAGGAACATGAGGGGAAGGTCGGTGGATCTAAATACCGCCTATTTAGTCCTCCCGGCTAGGTCCGATGGACCCGTTGATCAACGATAGGTGTGGTCCCCCTTGCAAAATGGGGGTTTAAGTTGGGTGATGTAACTGCCACATTGTAAAACTGGTGCCCGTTAAGAAAACAGTTACATGAAAGCCACATACATGAATATAAGTGAGTACAATTAAAATCCTAGAATTTCTAACTACTAAACTAAATTATGAAAATGCACGAAGATATTTTTACATACAAATGGGTGATTTTAAAAATTCGTTGCACGATTTTCCTTGGGTGCGCTGCCATGTTGTATCCTTTTCACGTGACTTGACATCCTGAGCGACATCAATAAGGGCAGAAGAACCGATCGATCAGGAAGGTAGCTTGTCTTACTTTCTCTCACCCCCCTCTCTTCTCATCGATCTGCTCGCACCTTGCGACGCATGCCAAGACCACTACTGCTTTCCCAGATCGCGTCATCCCACCACTGACACCAAACACACACGCGTTATATCATCTAACGTTCAGGTGGAGACACACATTTTCTATTTGATCATAAGAAATAAAAATGTATTTAGATTTACAAAACGTTGCCAGATTCGCTACAAACAGGTCTCATTTCCGTTCGTTTGATTTGTTTTAGTACAAGTTTGCTACGACGTAGGTTTTATTCTTGTTAAAATGTTATATAAAACACATGCAGAAGACAGTTCCCCAGTAAACGCTCCGTTCCAAATAGATTTGTGAGAACAATGGTTGACTAGTTACTTTCTCTACTGGGAAGTATTGTATTCCACCCAAAAATTCGATGTCAAGATTTCACCGGAAATATATGTTTTGAGGCCCCCTGAATCAAAAAAAGCATTTTTAGAAAAAGGTCCATGTGTGTGTCTGTGTGTCATCTGTCAGTCTCTCAGTCTGTCAGTCTGTGGACAGTATTGCTCAAAAACGAAAACTCGGTTAAAAACCAAAGCTGGTATTTAAGTTTAATGTCTTTCAAGGATGTGACACGAAGATTTTGAAGAAAATAGTCCCACCCTAAACCACCCTTTACATGGAAAATTTTTCGAAAATTGTGATTTTCTTGAAAATGGCTCTAACGATTTTGATTAAAATGACATATGTTTGAGATATTTTTATGGCAAATGAAATGCATATCTTGAATTTTCTGGCTATAGTCCCTGTAGTCGTATTTACTCTGGACGACTTTTCCATAAGTCGTAAACCGTTAGAGATATACCAAATTATACTATACAAAAATGTAGATCTTCGTAAAATACACAATTTATGTCTCAATAAATTTTCTTGTAGGGTGAACCATTTCGGAGATATTCCTTGTTATATGTGTGAGTTTCGGAAAACTTAGAACTTTAGCGAAATGCAACAACGTTGTTCATTTTTTTATATGTTGATCGTGCAAAGAGAACGGAATCTCAAAGGTAAAAAAGATTTGACAGTCCCACAAAGCCTTCTGTATTCTAATATCTCCCTTGCACCTACAAGGACATCAGCAATAAGATAATTTGTACGAATGTTTATCTTAACTAACATGGAAATATAGGAATAAGAGTTTGTTAAAATGGTTAGTACAAGAGTAGAGAAAGCCATGTGAGTGCAACACATCAGATTTTTATTTTATATTTTAAATAGGATGATCACTAGATGAGAAATGAAATATGGTGCATATATTCATAGAATGTTTATAACTCTAGGAATGTGAACATGTGTATAAAGCGTAGTATCATTATAGTGTTTGGGGACAGATGTACTAAAACCTTTCAATCCCTTTATTTTTCTCAGATCCAGTAACTGAAGGTGTTCAAAACTTGGGTCGAGAATCGCTTGAGGTTTAACGTTTGTTAATTCTGAAACATGCAAAAAGAAAATGACACCAAAGAGAGATGAACCGCTACTAGCGCCGTACTTACCGTGAACAAATGAAGTACAACAAAGCGGTAAAACAAAGCAGCGAAGATGTTTGCAGTATGTCTCGTTGAGACTGATTTGCGTTGCTGAATGTTGGCATTGTCAACTTTCTGTGAATGCAGAACGGAACAAGCACACCAACCTTCTGTTATATCCGCTGAGGGGAAAGGAAAGAGAATAAGCGAAAGCACTCCATTTTGAAGGCACTTTCGTCACTCCAACTACACGTCAGTCTCTGTCCAAAGTAATTTTACAAATTGACATACAAGGTGGCAGCGGTATGTGTTCCGAAGACCTTAACGGCAACTTCTTGACGTTAAGCTGAAACGTAAGTTCCTATAGCATTTTATCCATAGTGCATGGTTGCATAAAGAAAATATAAAATTGGTCAAATGTTTGGTTGCCAATGTTTCCACTCCTTACCATTAGTTAACTTCTTCAATTGACAGAGAGGTAGAACTGTTCAAGGTGAATTATTCATATATGTTACATTTGTTACTAAAATGAGTCGTTTATTCGCAACATGATATTAAATAATCTGATTCCAGTGAGTGTATTGAGATAAAAAAGTGGAAATACGCTTGGCAACTTTGGTGGGTGTATAGAGTAAAAGATCAGGAATGTTGGCAGTAGAAACTACGTGCTCAGGTCCCGTAATGACTGCTCCCCTCGTTACTTGCAGTAGCTGATAACGAACACGCAGACACGTGTAGAAACCAGTTTTCGAGGCTGGTCTAGTTAGCACTTTCACCCGTCGTAGGCGTGAACGCATGCTTAACAGCAGTAGCCATATTAGTAAACAAACCATGCACCTAGACCAGGGGAAGACAGGTATCGCTGCTGTGACGTCAGCTCACTCAGCACACATGCTCCCAGAGAAAGTCAGTTGAACGTGTGACGTCATAGCGGGAAAGAGGAAATGGCATAAGGTACATCGTAATTTTAATGCTGACTGTTTCAATTACGGAATAGACACAGATTATAAATAATTATATTTCGGCTTTATGCCATATATATAAATTCTAGTTTATGTGAACAGTCATATTATAACGCCAATAGAACAAAAATTATAACTATTTTGCCTGAGCTAGAGGAGAGCTATACAGAACTATTAGGTGAACATTTTCCGACATTTGCCGTTTCGCTTTTCTTTAACTAGTTTGTCAATGTTAGGGCGTAATGTGCGGCACATTTGTAACCGAAAACTGCATGCTAGATTGTGATCTGACAATATGCTTCGGGATTTTGGCTTAGAAAGTTTCATAACAGAAAAGAATTGTTCGCACACATACGTAGAACCAAACATACATAATATCCTTGCAACAAGGGCATACAACTTCAGAAATCTGGTTTAAGGAACATTCTTATAAAAATCAGCCAAGTCTTCTTTGTGTTTATATTTGTCCTTCAGCAAATCGTCGAACTGTAAATTTATCAATTCAATTTGCTACCTGCTAGAAACATTGTTAACGTCCAATGAATACGGGGTCGCAAAGATCTGAAACGTAGTTGACAATGTTTCTACATCTTGAAGCCTGGTCTCAAACTGGTGTGAAACACGGGGAACTGAACACAAACACAAAACCACTACACACAACACTACACAACGTCAACAAAAGCACAAAATAAAAACAAAATTCGCACTAACGCGGTTGAGATTCCTCACACAATAAATAAAAAACCTCCGACTAGGCTGAAGAGGGTGCTTCCTAAACATGCTCAAATAACATTTTTCATATTCATTCAGTTTCGTGCAAGTAGCACCGCTGATTTATGCAGCATAGCAATACAACGCTCTCGCCTGACGCACACGAACGTGCAGGCTGGCTCTTCGTTTAAATACGTCACACGGCCCGAAGTTGTCTTCCCCTGCAATACACCTTTCGTTATACCGCAAAAAGAAAAACGATAATAAAACGATTAAAAGCTGGTTGCTATATGCTGGCCTTGAAGTTCTATAATCTTTCGATGACACTGCGAGGAACAACCGAATAGCACTGACACTTTTGATAAATTACAAACGTATTAAAAAGATCAAACCAAATATAAATATCTATTTTATCGGAAATGGTCGATGATACGAAAAGTAATTTTGAAATAGATTGTGTGCTTTAAGCTGCCTATTGTTATGGTTTACTAGCTATGAAAATTATACAAATTTCTTTCCGAATTAAGAAGTCTCCGTAGCCTATTCCCAGAAAATTAAGACACATTTTATTTGTCGTGCATATATCCTGAAGTTATGGTATCCTAATCAAAATGTTCGGTCATCTTTTAGAAAATCAAATACTCGTATAAAGAGGTTTTACCCATGTCAAGGGTAGTCTGGGGTAGCACTCTTGAAAGGTGCTGAAAAAAAGCACACGTTCTATAAATACCTTTGTATTCCAATGAAATCTCCATGCCAATTTTTGGGTGGAAGGTAATGCTTCTTCCACTTCTATAAGCAGTAAAAGTCTATAATGCCCACTGCTATTATAAATCAATGTAGGTAAACAAAGTAAGTTATACCATCTCCAATAAAGGAAGCAGTATCATACTGCTGAGATAACGCTAGCAGTACTATTGGTTTAGAAAACTTTGAACTATTATATTTTGCCTGCTTCTAGTACCAAATATTCTTGTTACTGAAGCAACTGGCGCAGCAGTAACTCCCTGGCTTTGGATTTCATCGACATGGTCAGTGAATGGTGGCCTTATTACACAGAATGTAAGATACTGGTCCCAAGGTACTCAATTGTGTGCCTGTATTCACTTTTGCTTTTAAGTTTAAAGTCCTTTAATCCAGTAGGTCATATCAGACTATGAATTAATGAAATGGGTATAGTGATTCTCAAATAAACCCGGGTTCCATAGATCTTAAAGTACCCGAGATTCGAACTCGGAACCTCTTGAATGTGAGACAGACACACTATCCCCAGGCTACAGAGGCGGGTCGTACTTCTTTCTTGACCATGTAAATCAACACTTTTTGTCAAGTGTTTAATACTGTTTTTAACCAACATAACAACCGACCAAGCTTATGGTTACAGCTTGATGGAGCAACAGTACCTTTTGCGCTCACGACTTCTCAAAAATTAAGGGTGGGATCGAAGTGGTAATTTAGCCTTTTGGTAAGGGAAATCGATTTCTGAACTTTTGATGCAAAGTATCTTAATAAAAGCCCATGTTTCATTCGGAAATGAAAAGCTGATAAATTAGCCAAATAAGTATCAGCAGATAATTATCTACCGATAATCTATAGTATACCCAAAAGCAATCAACAGAAACCCAGAGTATTGAAAAATGGCATGTGCTATTTAGGGAGTCTCAAAACATATTTGCGGTGAAATATCGGTGTCGAATTACTGTAAGAACATTGTAGAGACAATGAAAATTGCATCATGGAGCATTTTGAGTGTGCAAACATGCTGAACAACATTCTGCAGCAAAAGGACACACACACGCACGCACACACACGTGTTGCAATTGAAGTTAATCTATTGAAGATGAAAAGCTTTTAATTTTAAAATCACGTTGCCATCTAAATGCACATGCTGACCAAATTTGAACGCCACCCAATGCGAGACCTAAGTTTCACATCGTTGGGTTCGTTGGTACTTTATGCGAAGTACATTGATTTCCTCAAAATTACCTGGACAGATACATTAATATTTCAGACTCACCAAACATGGCGTGCACGCAAGCGAGAAAATGACCAAGTCATGAGCTTACCTGCAACACAAAGAGAAAAAAATATTGTGTTACTAGAAGCTCGATATTGACAACACTACAGAACTTAACTACGCGAGTAAAAACCACATTAAAGTCCTACACTATTTTTGTTTATTAACAACTGCAAAGTACTTCAGCTACAAAGAATATGAACAAAACAGTGAGAGACAAATATCGATATATAAAGCACAGGAACATCAGAGATAGTTCAATATCAATCCGAGACTATCTCCCCACCCTGGTCAGTCTCCAGATGAGGTCCGGGCGACTCGCGCGATACCTTGAGCGACCTTCATTCTTTTTACCTGCTAAACATACGGTTATCAGTCAAGGTCGTGAGCAATCTGCATTCTCTGAGCACCAGTTGCCCAGCCCTACTCCAGATGGATGACCAGCTGAATAGATCGGCTGATCCTGGTTCCACTGGGCCGGCGAAGATCTGATATTCTTGTCTCTTCCTTTGCGAACTTCTATCTTCCATATGTGTCTTGGTCTAATGCATAGAGGAGAGAACTCACACAATGTGTCACTTCCCTTACATCGTACTTTTAAGCCTGCCCACTGTGCTACACAGCGGTTAGCTACAATGCCACGGGACCCGCTGTTGTCTATCTACCTCAGAAAACCGGTCAGTCCTTCAAACTTTGTCAGTGGTAGAATCAGGTCGCATAACAAGGTAAAATGATACTTCAAAGCCGAATGGCTTTTGTGTTCCTAGTAAAAATAAAGCCTTGTGTTTGCTATGCCAAAAGAAAATAAACGTAACGTAATCACAACCACGTAATCACAAAACCAGTACATCATGTTTCAATTCAGCTCCGCCACTGCACTACTTGAAATTTAACTTGTTTTAAGGACGTGTGTATACAGAAACAAACAGAATCGGAAAAGAGAGATGGTGTGCATTTGGTGATGGACTAAGTGGAGAGGGTAAATACTCGATTTCAGTCCTGTCACCCCTCTTCCCCATGCCTAGTCTAATGTCTTCTTGAAGAAGTACGACTCTGGGCGAGTGTAGTCCAAGTTGTCCTTACTTCGTGATTACTTCGCAACTGCAGAAAATATGCCTTATTCCAACGTTGCCAGAAACCTGTGATACTTTGCTTAAGACGAAATTCTTTAGTCAGTTCTCTCCGTTGATGGTTCCAGTCCATCTGGGATTGTCATAAGTTGACCAGCATTGAGAAAGTGACTCGTTGTCAGGACTACATCACTGTGTCTTGGGTAATTGGTCTGGGCAGCTTCAATTCTGATCATAGTACTATTTAGGCCTTCTTCGTTGAGGGTTGATAGGACATACAAACTCCATACATTTATTTCAGAATGCAAAACGTGTGTACAAGTGATACATCACAGTTCAAAATAACGGATGTGCTACATTCATGCCTTTCTCTATCCAACATAGTTCATTTTTACAGAGCTTCTTAAAGGACCTTATTTTTCTCTATGCTTCATATTATCGAGATAAAGTTTTGCAGAATTAGTTGCATTACACATTTCGTTGTAAGTACAACGGGAATGCAGGAAATCAAAGCATTAGTCAAATCTTTAATGCGGTGGTCTTTTCCATAAGATTGCAAAACTAAAAACAAAAATAAAATAAAAACAGCTGAATGGTAACAGCACTTCCAAAACTGACGAAAGTATTAAAGACTTCAGACGAATAATAACTAATATCTCGAAAATTGTCATGCCATCGGAGAAATTATTTGAAAGAAATTGGGTTTTAAAAGGATCTAGATTCTTTGTGCTGTACAATTTTGTCTGTCTCTTATGGTTTACCAGTTAAATTATACAAGCTTCCTTCCGAATGAAGAGCGCTTCAAGGTTATTCCCAGAAAATTTAAGATACATGCTTTGTCGTGTAAATAACTTCAATGTATGGCATTTTAATTAAAATTGTTAAGAGCTATTTTTCAGAAAACCAAACATTCCCCGAACATTTTATGTAGTAGGTAATGCGAAGGAGTTTCCTGGGAACTTTGGACTCGAGTATTTTGAAGATTTTGTCACTTAAATATCAACTTTGGTGCTTAACGTACTTTGCTTTTGGGTTACGTTGTCCAGACAAACACAACTTGGATGGAAGCGGAGTAGCAACTCCAGCCAATGAATGTTGTCGCTCATCCAGTAGGAATCGATTCGAATCGATTTAGCCAATCAGAGACATGAGAATATCTTCCTCACGTGGAATAAATCACGTGGCAGGAGCTGGTTGCGCTTTACTACTGTAAACACTGTCTAATTATAATATG
The DNA here is from genome assembly GCA_030765045.1 of Tenodera sinensis. Classification (NCBI taxonomy): domain Eukaryota; kingdom Metazoa; phylum Arthropoda; class Insecta; order Mantodea; family Mantidae; genus Tenodera; species Tenodera sinensis. The sequence continues at coordinate 285,818,529 of CM060962.1, read as the reverse complement.
GACTATACCTACTATAGGTAAGCAGAGAAAGTAAAAATGTATTTTGTTTTAAAAACCTATCATTTATATTGAATTCTCAATCCTGTCTACACTAGTGTTAAGATAGCTTAAGAATTACATAAGACACAATTACGATATACCTCATCGTGTATGTTTTATATATATTTTAGTAAAATAAACAGAAGGTTTATTCATAAATATAATGGACTGTCATTTCCCAGAATTAGTGCTTAATTTGGAAAATGGCTGGTTATACTTCTCTCAAGAATATTCCCATGTGACAACGACCTCCTTTCTGCCAGGGAAGCCGTTCAGTACCTGGCAGAAGCCATCTTCTAAATTAGTGCATCGCCAGGTTTTAATCTATGTAATTGCCTTGAAGCAAACAGAGGTCCCAGGAGTCGAGATGGGACCACGCTGCCGAACAATCATTGGGAGTGTGGTTATGGAATCTTTAAAAACCTTATTTCATGCTGTCTTGTTTACTGAGCAATTTCTTTATGAGAAATCCTAATAAATAGCTACAACAGGCATTTAAGTTGCTCATCAAAATGGCTGCAACTACTATCTTAGTGAGAAATCCATCGGGCTCGATATTCGATCGATGTGTTTGTTCTCAGTCTCATTTAATCTGGGATTCAGGTTGATGCATCAAATGTGTATCATAACTTTACGTTTCAGAGGAGTAGAAATTCCAATAAATGTAAATGTATTATTCCAGGCATGTCAAACATCACTCCGAGGGTGTGAAGAGAGGGGTCTACCCCTCCTTAACTGCAGTAGCACGCGCTAGTAGAACCGGTTTTCGCTTTGTTTTTCCCGTTTTCCGATTTGATCATCACGGAGGGAGGGAAAATGGGGGAAAATTTTTCACGCCTGGTGAGTGCTGTTTGACACCCCTGTATTATTCCATTAACCATGGTGCCAAATAAAATAATCCTATTATTGGTATATTAATTTATTTAAAGATTCATTTTATTGCATTCACATTACTGTATACTCCTCTTCTACAGACTATTCTTACAAAATCTTATCCTTCTATCTACTTTTGTTAACACAAATAAATCTTCATTAGTCATTTACTTATTCGTTGTAGGTATATCAAGAAAACTGTGACACCGGGTGATGCGTACAACAAAGGACGGTCGGTGCTAAGCTACTTCACACTACATACCAGGCCGGCAAGCAAACAAAGGCGCTCAAGGCCAGATTGCTTCACGCGACTGTTTGTGTATACGTGATTAACAACAATAAGCGTAGGGCTTAAAGAATCGCTGGAACCTTCGAGAGGCATCCGGCGGCCGGCGTGTTTGTACAAGTTCCAGAAAGGACTGTGACGTCATCCCCCTATAAGGAGACGAGGCAACCAGTTTGAGTTACTGTTACCGACATGAGTTGGTCAAGGTGCTAGTGAGTGCGAGACAGCTCTGTGTTGTACAGTCGTCGTGAAAGATATGCGTTGAAGCGAAGAAGTTTTAATGCGTGTTGAGTGATTGTGTCGTCAGAGTTAGTGTATGAGAGACAGAGGAAGTGAAGAAAGGTAGTGACATGACTGAGTCAAGGTTATGAGAAGAAAACAGTTGCGAGTTTTAAAATCACGAAAGACTAAAGACTTAACGTCAGTAGAAGAGAACTGTGTTTTGTGCAAACGTTTCGAAGAAGATAGAGAAAAAGTAACTGGATTGATTTTGTCGTTTTGTTACAATACGTTAAGCTAAAGTGATAGACAAACCTTTTCAAAGCTGATGTGATTCTGCTCGATTGGCATGACCACGAAACGGAAAGAAAGATGAAAGAATGACGATTTGAAATTGACAAAAGTATAAAGTGTCCGAAAATTCAAACCAATATTAATAAATGTCTCGGAAAGTGTCAACACCACAAAAAACGCTCGACATAAATTGGACACTTCGACGAGATATACAGTTTTTTTGTGCAGTAAGATTTATTCGTATGTTACGGTTTCTCATTATACAAAAGTGTTACCGAGTAAAATGGCCTTCAGAGATATGCATTTTATCATGAAAACAGTTTGAACAGATTGCATTTTAATCAAAATGATTAGTTGTTTGAGAAAATCAAAATTATCAAAATACATTCAGAAGCAAGGGTAGTTTGGGGGTTAGCGAATTGTCTTTAATATCTTCGTGTGCATTCGTGAAGATGTTAAATTTAAATATCAAGTTCGACATTTAACCGATTTTCCGTTTTTGAGTTATGCTGTTTTCAGATACATATCCACAGTGTAGATTCTTTCTCTAAAAATATTTTTGGATTCAGGGATCTCAAAACATGTATTTCGGTGCCATATCGGCATTACATTTTTGTATGGAGTATAATACCTCCTCTACTTACTCTAAGCATGCAGTAGAGAAAGTGAACAAGCGTTAAGTACTCCAGATGTAAAACTCGGATAGAAACGGAATTGTGCGTTTTTACTTAGAGAGTAGCACAACTAAAATACGAAAAGTCAAATAAATACAAAACTATATTTAACTCTAGCACCTTCCAAAGGAGCAACACGAACTTTTTCAAGAAAATCCTTCACCCCAAACTATCCTTTATAATAACATTTTTCCAGAATTTATTTTCTCAGAAATGTTCAGAAGGATATTCATTTATCTTACATTTTCTGGGAATAACCTGTGAAATCCACATCATTCGGAAGGAGCCTTGTGTAACTCATAAACGTCAAGAGATAAGAGGAAAAGTACTTCAAAAAAGTGTATAGGTATCTCTTAAATTTATTTCAAATAGATTCTTCTGTGGCATTGGCCATTTCCAAAATATTTATTAATATTGGTTTCAATTGTCCAATACTACTATTATGTGTTTAAAATCGTGTATGTATTCACTTGCTTTTTGCGGTAGTGAAGAAACGAACTTTTAAGGCATAGCGAAAAACAAAAATTGACTCGATTCGGTTTCCACTGTCGCTCTTGTTCCTACAATGAAATGTGTAAATTAATGACACTGTGTATATAAATTTTCATAATAATATGCGGAGAAAGTCATGAAATGTAACATGTCATATTTTCTAAAAATATTTTGGGGTTCAGGGAATCTCAAAACGCCTATTCCAGATGAAATGTCGGTATCAATTTTTGGGTGGAATGCAACACGTTTTCTTTGGTCACAAAGGGAATAAACTGTCCTGTTATTTTACAGCTCCTACGAAGTTTTAACAGTTTATTATTGTTGTACGTATGCACACACTCCGGTTTTATGACGTGTCCCGGTACATTTATAGTGGGATGCATATCTTTATGGTGTCACGTCCTTCATAATAGTTACATAAGCTCTCATAAAGTGTGCCCTTTTGAGCATGAAACTTCCTTATCTGACCAATATAAAATGAAAATGAGCAGTTATTTCTCCTCAGAGGCATAGCTAAGACAGTGAAACAGGAAACGCAAACAGATGTTAAATCTAATGAAGTAAGAAAAGCTTGGATGAAAACATGTTACATGAAGTTAATTGCACGGAACAAAAGGGATACCTACACCTTCTCGCACCGAGTGAGATGGCTCCGCGGTAGCGTGTGAGGCTTGCATTCGGGAGTTTTCGGGTTAGACTCCCGACAACCGCCCACTCTGACCTGGTTTTCTCCTGGTCAGTAGGTGAATGCTGGGATGGTTTCTCATCTACCATGATTTCCTTTTTATTCCGTTTCCTTCTCATCTTTCAGGTGTACCTATAGGTAACACGGAGAATGGCGGTGCCGGATAGATGATGCGGATGTTTGCCCAAACAAGACAGGACTGCTTGGTCGAAGGATCATTCATCGCTCTCTCTAAGGAGTTGTGCGCACTAAAGCTTAACTATACCTCATCCAGCTCCAAAAAGGTCCTGGTGTAAACAAACGCACATATCACGGCCGCTACACATCTTTCAAGCCAATTTAAAATAGTTCGTTACTGCATACACAATTCATTTTGTGTTCAAATAATAAAGATAGTGAATAACCATACTACTTTAATAATCGTTTCATTTAAACATAGCTTAAACAATTCAATTCTATTTTTATCATGTCCATGGAGCCATCGGTATTCCCACATTGAAGCAACGCTCGTGCTAATGCAGTCTTGTCTTATGTTGCAATCGTGCATAGCAGGTCAGAGCAGCGCAATTAAATATATGTATAAGTGCCAAGCCCTTAAACATTATGAGAAAAACGAAAGTTTTGAAGGTGTTCAACTGTTTGAACGTTATGATTCCCTTGTTAAGAATGTCAGTAAATGAACATCGGAAGCAACTGGTGTGTCTGTGTGACCACCAAGTTGTAGATAGGATCATTATAAACCTGGAAGAGGATTTAAGCGATATCATCACTTCTGATTCCAAGTTGGGTGTCACACTAATACATAACGACGGACCCCAATTGACACCCGTTTTCCTTCACCCATTCCTGAATTAGCACATTTAGTGTAACAACTATAGGAGTATATAATTTGATACTGTGTTCTGGTGCAATGAAATACATCATGTGTTAAGATAACATTGGAAGGCAACAGTGGCAGTTTCTTGTAATCCCCAAAGTAAACAGCTGAGAAGTTGAGGGGGAAGAGGGGACGCTTTTCCACACCTTCACAATATGTCAAGTGTGGAGTGAAAATATTGCATAGTTTATGTTATGACCCATTCTCGGGCTGGAAGGATTATACTAAAACTTCACATGGATCACTGCCCGAGTAATAAGCACACTTTGGATACACCGCACTGCAAAGTAGGATGGCCAATATAGTATAGCTACTGAGTAATCAAAATCTTTTACGAAATACTTTCCACTTGTTCTATAATCCCAAAATGACTTGATAAATATTGAGGTGCTCTGTTACCAATGAAAAGCACTAACGTTTAATACAATCGTGCAGACAAATTACTAATTTGGTAGGTTAAATATTTTGATGTGGTATGCGGTCTTCCACTCAAGATTGCGGAAGGATCTAAGAGGGTTGGTTAGACAGGTTTTATCCCTGTGTGTTGAACATGCCCGCTCTGTTTCTGGACACCCGCCCAAATCTCTCAACGTGAGCGACGTCGCCATTATGCTCAACAGCTTCCCCATTCATCTGCCAATCAATCATCCTGAGATTCGGTCCTTCCTGACGATCTCACTCACTCACGTTAATACGTCACCTTATCGAAAAAGGAGAGGCTTGAAACGTTCAACGTCTTTAGCCTTCAGTTTACTCCCGTCTTTTGGCCACTTTCGGAATAATAGAAACATCACATAATTTTCCCTATCCTCTATGGTTTATTAGTGTGTACACCTACTATTTTTAGGAAAATGTATTTTTCCCTCTACTTTATTTTTAAATGTTTGCAAAAACACTACTTTACACATTTCGTTATAGATACAAAGGAAATAGTGATATTCAAATGTTTAAAAACTGGACGCTAATAATTGCTAGCCTTAAATATCCAGTGTTTTCAACGGGCAACCGAATACCGAAAGGACTTTAAATGAGTGAAAAAAATTGAACAATTCTAACCATTAATAATGGATATCTCGGGAATGGTGTATGGTACAAAAAGATAATTTGGAGCAAATTGTGTGTTTTAAAGAGATCTACGTATCACGTTTTTGTCTATCGCTTAACCTGTATGCTCTATACAAGATTTTCTTATTTTATAGTATTTTATTCGTTAGGTCCCGGGGGGACCAATTGAGGAGCTACTTGATGAAGAAGTAGCGGCCCCAGGTCTAGAAAACCGCATAACTGGCCGGGAGGGCTCGGGGCGCTGACCACGTCCCACCCTCCAGTACTGCACCTCACCAATGACGCCTGTAGTGGGCAGAGGTGGGGGACGCAGCGGCTGGGCGGTAGGCCTTGGCCCTTCGTGGGCTGTCGCGCGGGGTTTACATTTACATAGTATTTTATTATATGCAAGAATCTCTTATTTTTCAGCTACGAAGCGACGTTTTACGATCTGTAAGAATTCTGCAGCTGATCGAAATTTTGAGGCTTGGGTGCAGGAGCAGTTGCGTGATTAAGGTGTAGAAGAAAACGGGAACGACAACGACTATTTTGGTGGTTCTAATACTGGCCCTGATTTTGTGGTAGTTGATCACTATGATAGTGATACTAGTGAAGAAAATGCTTTATTGGAAGAACAGCCTGGTGTGATCTGTACCACAGACAATTTCTTACAGCAAAGACACTGAAAATAATTTCAAGGGGGAACACTCAGAGACTTGTTAAAGCAAGAAAAGCCCTTCAGCACAACGTTCTCATAGAAGGATTAACAGCCAAAACTGCAAATTTGGGGCAAAGGTCTACTAAATCTTAAATATGGGAGAACTTACTTGATAATTACATGTCAGATGAAGTAGTTTTACAAACAAATGTGAAACAATACAATAAGGGCACGGTCGCAATCAACTAATCCATCCAATTATAGAGATATTGACAACACAGAAATCAAGGTTTTAATAGACCTTCTAATGAGGACATCAATATTCACAACACCTCATGAGGATATATACTCTTTTGAAAAGGACTGGATTGGACATCCTATACTGGTGGTGAAGTCAGCCAAGTGATAGATTGGAAAAGAGAAAAGCAAGTATGAAATGTCCTGCCTCAAAGAAAATGAAAACAGCGTATAAATGTAACAAATGTGGTCAGCCAATTTGCCTGGAATGTAGTAGAAAGATGTGTGCCGACTATGCGTAAACTTTTGTGGTTTAATAGTTTGCAAACATTTCCAGTTCATTTCATTACCTTCATTTACATTTTTCTGCAATATTTCACTTGTATTCATGAATATTGTGGTGGATGTAACAGTATAACAATCATTTCAAGACTGATACTAAATGACTACACCTAGTCAGGATGATTTTGTTCATTTTAAATAATATGAACAAGAAAGTCTATATATAGAGGACGAATAGCATTAAATTTACTTACAGTATGAATAAGTTGATCATTTACTTAGTTTTTATCAACTAATGTGAATGTGATACATTGTATTACGAGGTCTAAGAGACCGCATGTTTGTGGTTACGCACATTTGAGAGACGTTTCAGCTTAACGGCTAAGGAAGGTGCCCTTTTTACCTACCGACGATTGCTTTGTTGTATTCCTGGAATCTGACCCATATTTTGGTACATTCCCACCCAACAGAAAATGTACTCTGTTAGCAAATGGAGCAACTTAGAAAATTAGATTCCTTTGATTTGTAATGATATGAAATTGCAAATTGATAGCCAGAACGGACGATCTGAAAGTATTATGCCCCACCCAAATTTGATACCGAGATTTCGCCGGAAATACAAATATTTAGGCTCCCTGAAACAAAAAGAAATACATTTAATAAAAGATCCATGTGTGCGTGGATGTCTGTCTCTGAACAGCGAAACTCAAAACCAAAAAGTCGATTAAATGCAAAACTTGGTATTTAAGTTTAACATGTTTCAAGAATTCCCCACGATTTTCAAGAAAATCCCCCGCTTTTAACTAGCTTTTCATGGAAAATATTTCGTTATTTTTTATTTTTGCAAAAATATTTCAACGATTTTGGTTTGTGTAATCGGTAAACCATAAGAAATAGGCAAAAATCTTAGCACACAGAAAATATAGTGTCATTAGCATAAAATTTGTGTTGGCAATAACCGTTTCTGAGACATTCTCTGTTATTGTTGGAATTTCAAATACTTGTGCTTTTGTAAAGTGGTAAGTCACTAACGTGTTTTGTAATGGTCCTGTAAGAAACATGAAATTTCTTAGCCATCACATACGAGCCCAAATGACCTCGTCGATGGGCCCTGAAACCCCGTTCACTCACTCACTCACTCACACACCATCACTTAGTGATCTACCTTTAAAAAGTTTTTCTTTGCCAGTGTTTAACGCCCGCTTTTACTACATGCGTCACAGTAGGCGGTAACAGTGATAATTACACTTAGTAGGTGAGCTACCACGCTTTGTCTATACAGTAGACGGACAGAACTGGTTCCCCACACCGTGCGGTCACGTGCACTGCGAACGCGCATAACCTGATTCCTCTTTAATGTAGCTGGGCTATTAGGCCTAGTGATAATACATGGAATGAAGATGGAGCACCGGTGGAATGAGATGGCGGGGGAAGCCGGAGAACCCGGAGAAAACCCGCTCCTGCGTCACTTCGTTCACCACAAATCCCACATGTGGTCGCCTGGGATCGAACCCGGGCCGCTTTGGTGTTTAAAAATGTCTGAACATCGCTTCACTGAAGTGTGATCTACAACCAAATGCGTAATAAAAGTTTATCTCGATAACTACGACACAATGTATAGAAGAACAAGAATTTGTGGAAATACCTTGTAGAAGAGTGAGTAGTGTATCATGTGAATGTACCATCACTTTCTTTTTCCCTTTCCTTTTTTGATTATTCTCATCACTTTCTTTGCTTAATGTAAAATGAATCAAGGTTAATTGCATTTCTTTCAGTTGTGTTTCCCTAACCCGTGACGGGCTTTGGCTGCTTGTGGCATTACCAACCTCCTACGGTTAGTGTTCAGCTCAGTTGTGGGTTGCAAGGTTGATGGCTAGAACAGTTCTAGTCGCATTCTTGAGCGATACCTACTTCCTTTTGTTTGCTAAACCAACACCACTTATCGCATTAGAATTACTGCGTCGTAACAAACCTACTTACTTGGCACTTGTTGCTGCTGCTCATATCGCTCTAGTGCACAATTAATGTCACGATATGCGTGTTACTGTTCTAGTGAGAGATAAAACTTAATTTACTTCCACAAACGTTCTTTTTTCTACAAAGAAACAAGTTGGAAAGGAAAGATAATGCAATAAAATTTACGGTCCACTTCCCACATGCTGGTGACGCAGACAGATCTAAAAAAACACTACCACTGTACTCCACTCGGGGGAAGGTGCACATGTATTCATTTCTGCAATGTTATTGTAATTTATAATGCAAGCACAGAAAATGTACGGTTTTGACAGTTCTAACACTGCCCAGACAAACTCAACTCAAACACAAATGAAAACAGTCTCGCGTGATGATAATTAAAACTGGATCACATTTATTTTACAAACTGCAGAAAGAAATATTAAAACGTATACCTACGTATAATAACACCTTCTGAGTAAGCTAAGAATGCGCAGTAAAATATTGCAAAAGACCTAACTCACATACGCGTGGATGTATATTGCCTCGCACTAGCACTTACAGCTACCCTTTGAGTTTGTCTGGCCGTGTGTTAGAGCTGTCGAAACCATCTGGCTATTAAGGAAAAATCTAATACTCACACAAGGGACATATATAAAATTCAGCTTTTGTACTATAACGTAAGCACAGTTACAATTTATTGAAGTTTAAGGAAGTCCGGCGAGGGGTTCCTATTCCCTTAAGTGTCTGGCAACGGATAACGTGATTTCTAATATTATCCTGAAGAAAATAAGAAAATTAGGCTTTATACTTTGATGATTAAGTTATTTTACACAACTTTGCTACCTGTTATGATCCAAAATTCATACCAGCCCATCATTCTTACCTGTGTTGGGGACATGTGCAGAGAAACTTTTAGCTTTTATAAAATAACGAACGTCTGGCAGCATGGGCGTCGCGAAGGGGAGGCCGTGCCCCCGCCCCCCCCCTTCCCTTTGAAAATTAATGATTTCAATGTTCAGTCAATTAAGGGCTATTAGACTGTTTTAATGTTGATTTGAAGAACAATTTTTATTTAGCACAAAATTAATACAGTTATCCACAACAAATACCTACTACAGATTTTGACAACAGAATAATGAATTAATATTGTTTGATTGCAAACTTCCAATATACAGCCCCCCTGAAAAAAGATCTGCCGACGCCCATGTCTGGCAGCCACGGGCTATTGGACTATAAGATCATGTAGCCAAAGCGACCTTATCTTTGAAGATATTAGATTATTTATTAAACAAAATGGATAAATTCTTGATTGTACCATCTTTTGATAATTTATTAGCCTGGTACGTATTGCATTCCACCCAAAAATTCAATATCGAGGTTTCAGTAGAAACACACTTTTGAGACTTCCTGAATCAATTCCAGGATTTTCTCATATCTTAAGCTAACGACATCATCTTAGCTCTAACATACATTCGTTTTGTGCTTTAAGAACTTCTGTCACTCATTCAAGTAAACAAGCATTAGATAAGTTAGCCTCGGCAAATATCAGTCCTCTCCTCTTATGATAAGGTTGGGCATTACTATTTAATTATAACGCTAACATACACTTAATAACTGTATGACGCTTAAAACGCATTCAGTACACATGATGACCACCCCCCCCCCCTCCTCTTTGTTCTGTTCTTCTGCTGCTATTTAGTATTTAGAGATTACCGAGGTCTCTTTTGAATGGTAGGCAAAACATCGTTTATTCTTACAATTTTATAGGAAGCTAGGCTTATAGGAAGACATTTGTGACACTTTATGGCGTGCTCTAGAAGGTCGTGCAGCTATAAAAGCTACATAGAAGTGAATTAGTTTGTACTGTATAATAACCCTAAAATCCATATTTATGAATTTTTGCAAGTTTTACTTTCTCGTTTAGGTACATAGTTACTGTAAGTAGAGGAATTATTGTATTCCACCTAAAAATTCAATACAGGAAAACACTCTTAGTGTTGCACTCACATGACTTTCTCTACTCTTATAGTATTATTAAAAACTCTTATTCCTCTGTATTCATGTTAGTCAAGATAAACTTTTGCAGAAATTATCTGATTGCTTATCTCCTTTTAGGTCCAACGGGAATACAGTAGTCTGTGAGCGATAGTCAAATCTTTTAAAGCTGCTCACTATACGAAGGTTTTGAAATTCCGTTGTTTGCACAGCCAAGAGAGAAAAGTGATACCATTTGAGAAAGGTATAAGTTCTCAAAAACTCACACAAATAACAAGACATATCTCCAAAATGGTCCATTCCACAAAAAAATTATTTAGACATAGATTGTGTGTTTTAGCAAGATCTACATTTTTGTAGAGTAAGATTTGGTCTATCTCTTACGGTTCACCAGTTATGCAAAAGTCATTCAGAGTAAATAGGACTACATGGGCTATAGCCAGAAAATTCAAGATATACGTTTCATTTGTCATAAACATCTCAAACATATGGCATTTTATTCAAAATCTTTAGAGCCATTTTTAAGAAAATAAAAATGTTCGAAAAATTTTCCGTGTAAACGGTAATTTAAGGTTGAGCAATTTTCTCCAAAACCTTCGTGTCGCATTCTTGAAAGACATTAAACTTAAATGCCAACTTTAGTTTTTAACGAATTTTCGTTTTCGAGTTATGCTGTTCACAGACACAGAGAGACATAGACAGACACGCGTGGACCTTTTTCTAAATGTGCTTTTTTGGATTCAGTGGGCCTCAAAGCATAACTTTCCGGTGAAATTTCGACATCGAAATGTTGGGTCGAATACAATACTTCCCTTACTTATACGTAGTACAAAAAGTAAAATGGCGTGTATATGGGTGTATGTGTGTAGGTGCGCGCGCGCACACATACTTTTCTTCCAAAAATGTTTTTTTGGATTCAGGCAGTCTCAAAACGTGCATTTACGGTGAAGTTTTGATATCGAATTCTTGGGAATAATACAATACTTCCTCTGATTAAAGCATCTACGTAGTACATTTTGAAAGTAATAATTAGTAAAAAATCCTGAAGAAGGTTTGGGGAAAACAGGGTTCAAACATGAGCGTGCCTATTAATAGGCGTGCACCTGTCCATTTTTAGTTCCAGGTTATCGGTAGTTTAATATGCTGATTAGAAAAAAATGCTTAAAACTTTAGAATTCCTATTTTTATTATGAAAATGTTTGATTTTTCAATTTTTCAGAATGATCGGTCAAATTTGACAGATAGATTACTTTAAAGCGTCTGTGGAGAAACATCTGCAGGAATCCTGTTGTGCAGAAACTGTAGTTAGGTAAATGGTGAACACACTTGAAGGCTGCTGTGGATTGTGGGTCTTGTTATGAGGTAGGATCTAAAGTAATAGCATATACAAAACCCCTTCCGTGTAGAGGATACTCGAGAACCATTACAAAAATGAGCTTGCTGTGAAATGGGCCAGTTACGAGAATAGACGCTCGCACTACTTTGAAATTGCGTTTACTTGCGAACCAAGACAAAGAGACCAGAATTTGTGAGACTGCCCCCTTGAAGGCTGAAAACGATACAAATCCAAACTACTTTCTGGAAATAATGCTGCAGTAACTTCAGCAGCCGAGTCAGATGCGGGGAAAATCGCCTTTGTGTGCTACGTTAGGAAACGAGAACAGGGTCGAAGAAACCGTTAGCCCTTGTTTAATAAGGATAACAGAGTTCATTGAAACTTGCACAACGCTTCTGTTATGTAACCCAGGTGTGCCCCAGGAATCTATCCTGTCTCCGTTCTTATTTATTGTAATGATAAATCGTTTGCCTTGCATTATTGACACTAATTTGCTGACCACACCTCACTATATGAAACCAGGAAAAAAAGGCATGATCTCGTGCAGCTCTGGCTTCCCATTCAGCAACCACTGGTTTCAAGAGATCGGCTTTTGAATAAATATTTCGAAAAACCAACATATACAATTTTCTTTAAAAACCTCAAGAATGTTGATACCCTTGAATTACTGGGCATCGCCATAGATTCCAAGCTGACATGGGAACATCGTATTTCGACAGTCTGAACCAGATTATCTAGAACAATTATTTTATTCAGACAATTAATAAGCCTGGTTTCATAGGAAGTTCTGAAAAAAGTGTAAAAATGTTTTTAATAGTATTATGCCTTATGTGATTATCTGGGGGAGAGCTCTTGTTTTTCCAAAGAAATTAATTATATAAAGGTATGATAGGGATCTTGAACTGTTAAATCTACTCACACAGACCATTTGCTTACTACAGAGACGTCAATGTGACAGTGTTGCCAACTTTTGTTTCTCAAGCTGTCATGGAAAGAGTATGAAATCTCAAAGCCAGCAAGTGGCGACCCGCTTTTGAACATTTGACTATCGCTTCGGTTTCCTATCTCATTTGTACCTACAATGAAATGTCTAATAAAATTTCTGCAAATGTATATCTCGATGGATATGAATTAGATACAACACGCTTTATAAGAAGCGCCTTTAGAATGTTTATAAAAACATACGATGGGAAATATAGAATCTCATGCAAGTGTAACGCAAAGTTCCTTTTTTATCACAGACACACGTACACATTGTTGTAATCGTGTCTCAGGTCCTTCCTTGTTTGGCTTTCCCAAATCTTTTGTATGTGTTGTTTATAAACTTATTTTGCATGCATATTGTGGAACAACATTTCTTTTGTATAATACATGGAAACGTGATGAACGTGAATTTTGATTCGATGGACGAAGAAATGTCAAAGTGAGGAACTACAAAGGTTTTGCGACTTCGCAAATTCCTTTCTCCGTCAGTTTAAATCATATGTCGGTGATATTGCAAGGCATTACGTAAAAATTCCTGCACTTAATGTATAAAAAATTTTGTGAACACCTCATTTGAAAATGTTTAAAAAATTAGTATGATCTTCAAAAAATGATAATGCTAATAAAACGCAAAATCTTCAATGGCTACAGCATAATCTTGTTTGTGCTTTATGCATATTAAAATGAAATTTCCCTGCGTTAATCCGACTGCTAAAAATTTTATTGAAGTGGAGTAGAACACTTTTGGGAGTTACTTTAGATAGGTAGGTGCTGTAGCACATGGATTAGAGTCCGGTATGAACCAGTTTGAGAAAGCTCCTCTTGCATCACTAATGAGCGCCGTGTGCTGTAGGCAACCTGCGAAACGTTTCTGTGCTGCAGAATGCATACTTCACCGGTTATATGCCTGCTAATATATTATCTACGTAGGCTAGCTCGCAAGGCATCAGGGGTCTGAAGGTCGGCTGTTCGACCTTGCCAATTGCTACCTGACCGGGCGAACATAAACCGGTTAAAACACGTTCTGTTTTGCAGGTTACTCAACTAAAACTCTGATGTGTTGCATTCACATGACTTTCACTTCTCACTCTTGAACAACCTATTCTTACAAATATTGCATCTACTTAATGTTAATCGAGATATAGGTACATTTGTAAAAATTATTTCATTGTATACTTTCTTGTAGATAAATTGGGATTAGGCAAATTCAACAGGCTTTAAGTGATAGTCAAATCTTTTAAGAGCTGATCTTATGTGATGTGATGTCTCTAAGTTCTGTTCTCTTTGCACGAGCATAAAGGGGGGATAAATAAAAATAGTCATCCCGTTCGAGAAAATTACACTTTCAAAATGCAAAATAATTATATCTAGGAAAGGGTTAACTCGAGCAAAAATGACATTGCGTGCTTTAAGAAAATCTAAAACTTTTTTGTGAAGATCTTGTCTGTTTTACGGTTTACTGCTTATGCAAAAGTCGCCCAAAATGAAGAGGATTTCAGAGGCTACTCCCAAAAAATTCAAGATATACTTTTCATTTGTCATTAAAGTTCCTTAAACATCTGCTAATTTAACCGAAATCGTCAAAACCATCTTACAAAATATTTTTTTTTTGGGGGGGGGATGCCCGTATAAAGTACAGTTTGGGATTCGTGTCGCATTCTTGTAATATGCCGAAATTAAACATCAATTAATTTGGTATTTAACCAATTTTTCGCATTCGACTTAGTGTTCACAGACACACAGAGAGAAAAAACATCTAAAAATCATTGTTCAGATTAGGGCAGTCTCAAAACATGTATTTTGGTGAAATCTCTTTATCTATCCAATACGTCGTATTTAGAGAAAGTTTATTCATTTATTTATTTATTCATTTATTTCATTCATTCATTCATTCATTCATTCATTCATTCATTCATTCATTCATTCATTCATTTATTTATTTATTTATTTAATCTAATGCTCTATACTTCTGGACCATTTGCCATTAGTCTTCTGGCTTCCCAATAGAGTTGACCTATGTAGAGAAAGTAAAAATACTAAAATCCTGGAACTAAGGTGTTAGTGCATAGCTGAAAACTTATTTGTTCCATTCTCAAAGCTGTTCCAAAATTAGTTATTTTTCCTCCTGCCTCTAGCCGAAAATACTAATGTTAACCTGAATACTTTTATTTTCTCTATTATCTACCTATTACTTCCAGCCGAACTTCAGTAACGAAATTTCATCGAAAATACATGGCCTCAGGTTCCTTCTGAAAGAGTATTTTTGGAAAAATATCGTGTCTGTATGTCTTTCTGCCAACAACATATCTCAAAAATGATTAATTTGCATAAACACTTGTTAAAACAAAATTATACCAAATCCTTAGGAATGAGGACTTAGAAGCTATTTTCAGAAACCTCAAGATACATAATCTATGTATATAAAAATTGATGTTCGTACGTTTGTCCTCTATGCGCTCCTAAACCGCTTCACCGATCACCTCGAAATTCGACACGAGTATGTATTTTTTCATGGAGAAGGTTTGTATGTTATCCATTTTACAGTTTGTTTACCAGCTTATGGTCCCTGGCAGGAATGCAGCGAGCCAGTATGTCAGTAAACAATTCCAGATAAACAAATGATATCTGGAGTTGCAGTCGTGCTTCTAATTGCGTTTGCGATAATGGTGCCAACCTTGGAGTCTGTATTCATGCTAGATTAAAGCAAAGAACTCTGAAAATAGCACAATTTAAATGTTTTTTCAGTTCATGCAGTATATTTAGGTCATAACACGTAAATGATGTTTTTAACTACTCCATCTTTATCCCACTGATCATTCTCTATTTCTCAAAAACTCTGTCAGTCTGTTTCGGCCACAACTGATATACCCTGGAGCGCTATATCGCGCAATTCCTGTAAGAATAAATCACCTGTTACATTTCTCTAATTATTCATTTTACCATGGCCCAGACTAGTTCTGTGGGATTGAGGTCACACATGTGTGGGGGCAAGTAAACGACAGTGTGGCACAATAAAACCAAAAATGTGTCCGCTTTGAGAGCCTCTTTAGGTTTGTTAGTTTCAATCATCCGATTAAGATCTATTTTACATATAGAACTGTCCTTCTGAACCCCTTTGCTCTGCAATCACAATGTCATAGCAGATTTCAGAGCACTCCTAGGCGGAGGATTATCTGCTTTTACATTACTTCCGACATAAAACTAGTGACAAGTACGATTTTACAACTGAAATTAAGAGCAATTAGCAGCGAATAACATTGGAGGTATGTTGGCAACGTGACCTGCAGAGCAATGTTTGCACGGATGTTTACAAAACTAAGGTTTGTGACCCCTTCCCTTCATTTCTCTTAGACCATGAGCTGATGAACAGACAGTATTATACAACATAACATTCACATGCTTTTCTCTACTCGCTTTTCTTTTACATATTAAATTTGCATACCCTTCCCTACTCGCCCTTCAACATACAATTCATACAATTTGCTATGACTGAAATAGAAATGCCACATATTGCATTCACACAGTTTTCTCTACTCATTTTTCTTTTGCGAAATACGACCACATTTCTCTCTCTTTTCCCCTTCAACATACAATGCATACAATTTTCTGTGATTGAAATAAAAATGCAACATTACATTCACGGAACTTCCTGTACACACTTTTCTTTTATGAAACAATCGCGCTTCTTTCTTTACCCTCTCTTCTAGAAACAATTCATACCATTTTCCACACGTTTGACGTTGAAAAGCAACGCATTACATTCACACAGTTATCTCTACTCAAGTTTTTTTCACGAAACACAATCGCATTTCTTTCTCTACCCCCTCTTCTACAAAGAATTCATATAATTTTCTATATAATTTAGATAGAAATGCAACGTCTTACATTCACACAGCTTTCTCTACTTGTTCTTCTTCCTGCAGTATTTGGGGTTGTTCAATGGTGCTTTTGCATAGTGTTCTCACGGCGTTTTTATTTATTTTGTTTATTAGGATTGTTGTAAGGATAAAGTCAAACCACGGCCAACGCCGGGCATTTCGGCTAGTATTATTAATTTTCTATTTTCTCAAAAAATGGCTACATGTATATAAATATCTTTGATGTACGGTATTTAAATTGGTTTGTTAGAGCCATTTTTGAGAAAATAGAAAATTTCGAGAAGGGTAGTTTCTGTCCGGGATAGTTTCGTGAAATTCTTCGTATCCTATCCTTGCAAGATATTGAACTAAAATACCAAGTTTGGTATCTATCCGGCATTTTATTTATGAGTTATGCTGTTCATTGACACACACACACACACACACACACACACACACACACACACACACACACACACACACACGTGCGCGCGCGCATTTCTAAGGGTGCTCTTCTTTCGAATCAAGGGGTCCAAAAACATGTATTTCCGGTGAAATCTCGACAACTATACAATTTTGCGTGGAATGCAACACTTCCTCTACCTACTCGATATGCGGTAGAGAAAGTAAAAAGTTAATTAAATCATAGTATCGTCGTGTAACATCCGTCGACTTCACATCAAGGTCAAAGGCGGAGACGGCTTCGGATGCGGGGCTCCGTCACATGTTTCGTCAGCAAATTGGTCACCGCGATTGCACGAACTGTGACGTCAGGGAATGCAACCCGGCATGCACACGATGGTTGGCGGTGTAAAGGTACTTCTCTAATACACGTTTAATTTTATACATGCTTAATACATATACACAGACTGAAAGGGCTTTAACATTTATTTTTCCATTAATGTATTCTTTACTTCATCGGAAGCGTTCCAGTTCATAAGCACTGACATACAACAGAGCACCTAGCTTTTCATCTGTCAATCGCAATCTGCTTTTAGCTTTTATAATCTTCAGTTTTGAGCAAACTTGCTCCCACATAGCACTAATATGCGCAGAAAATGAACAGAGAGACGGAAATGTTGTCATACGAAGTTCTCTACATAAAAGTAAACCAGCCTTGTTTTGTAATTGCGATTTCAAAATTGTGTTTGTAAATTGGCAACCTCAATTTGTAACTGTGGTTTTACACGACCTTTAAGGTTTTATGAACGTATTGTAGGTATGTTGTAATGCACTTCTTTACTAGACTACGAAGCTCCACTGAACTTTGTTATATTTATGGACAAAGATTGGTTTCATATTATTATTTTAAAGTACATTAAGATGTGACTTGGTTGTCTTTGTGACAACGTTGGTAATGTCGTTTAATGTTTGACTTGTAAACACCAATCGAAACTTTCAAACTCAACAGACATTTCACATTTTCACCCATAGCGTAGCAAAAAAATTGTTCTCACTCCTCTTGGGATAGGAAGGTCCTTTGCGTTTTCATAGTTCCGAAAGAAAAAACATGTCGTATCGATGCGGTGTCCAGCACTGCTTGTTTTCGGTTGAATGAAGGACGGGGGTTGCAACAGTGCAACGTATTGCTTGCCCCTGGCGGTGATATTGCGTCATATCCTCAGCCGGTGCAGATTTGCCGACCCATGGCCCAAGAAATCAGAGTAGCGTCATATCAAACTTCTTCCATATGCAGCAGATGAACAGTTAGTGCGGAAAGACAAGTGATTGTCGAAGATACCTTTGTAGAACCATCTGTGTTATAGGAACTAAAAGTCAGGGGAATTTAATTTGGCTACAACATGGGAATGGGTTGGTCTAGTCTAGTGCTACTAAAGCCCAAAGCTCAACCACGGCGCCCCACATTGTTTCAGACCAAACAAAACAGCCTCGGTTAATTACACGAAGAAAGTGGCGTGCGAGCGAGATTAATTTAGAGTGCGGTATGGCTTGGGATCATGCCCAGCCATCAGTATAAATAAAGCACTTGGATCCTTTGTGAACCCAGGCTTTCGGGACTTGGAGGTAAACACATCTGAGGGAACTATGTGGGCTCTTCAGCGCCATCTACTTCATTGTTTCTGTTTATTTTATGGTATTTAGGTGCTCAGCCAAGGTCGACGGAGTACGCTAAACATCGGAAGTCAGATGAACTCCTGAAGTTGTGCTTCTAGGCAGTGTTATAGCTGGTAGCAGGAACATTAAGTGAAGGAAATGCCTACTTAGTGGCAATCTTAACCTATTATTCACCTCTCGCAGTGCAAACGTGTGACGCTTTAGCATTTAACCGTTAAGAACTATTTCCTTTTTCACATAACATATGTGTAATATATACCTACCTCATCCATAAAGTTGGAAATAATGTTTTGCCCACGTGTATAACATTTACCATAAACGTTAAAGCCACGTGGGCAACGTTCTGCGCATGCGTCAGTATCCCATAAAGAAATAACGAATAAGCGAACACCCAAAACTTCATTTAACTTGAGGTTTTACGGTGAATTAGATTGTAGCAAAATGGCAGAGAGACTGCGTTTTAGTATCACTGATGCGAGAAGTAATTGCAACAAATCCATATGAGGATGTTACACTGTCGAAAGACGTGTAAAAAAAGTGGTGCCTGCAGCAGGGAAGAAATTGTTCCTTGCGCACAATAAAGGAGCACATGGACCACCTTCTGAAACTTTTCCAAAGAGCCGATACTGCGAATTTATGGAAAATATGCATAAACCTTCCACACCTGAAATTAATAAATATACTACCTGATAAGACATAACCGCAATACACGTATGAAAATATACCAACCTTGTTACCACCACCATTATGATGATGAGTGAGTGAGTTGGGTTTAAGGGCCCGTCGACAACTAGGTCATTAGGGCCGATGATGACGATTATTATTACTATTATTACTATTATTAATATTATTATTATTAATATTATTATTAATATTATTATTAATATTATTATTATTAATATTATTATTAATATTATTATTATTATTATTATTATTATTATTATTATTATTATTATTATTATTATTATTATTATTATTATTATTATTATTATTATTATTATTATTATTACTATTATATTTAAAGTCACTTGTAGCAGAATACCGTCCTGTTATAATTGTAGCTGGTATACACATATAAAGCCTCCACCAACCATTGTATATCCATTTTTTCAAAACGAAAATAGTGAAAATAGTGTCTGCATTCTTCATTGGTTAGTTGACTTGAATTCAATCTTTGAATTTGTCGATGTTGAATATTTCTTCTTCTATTAATATTATACAGTATTATGTCTTCAAATAATTTGTCATCAATGCTACCAAACGTTTCGATATCTAGCAATTGCTCCATTTTCTATGTTATCATTAACGCACCATATACTTCGGTGTATGCAAAAACTCTACCTTGCCAAGTTACGGTATAGCATTTAATGTGTTCGGTCACGTGACATTAGCGGATATCGTATCACAAAACTCGTTATGGTAAAAACTCCCTATTATCTATAAATGTCTCTTCTGATTTCCGCTGGCCCCTCCTGCACCCTTATTACGAGGAAGGAGGAGGGGTTGTAGCTTGTCTGTTGTATCTTGCAACTGCAATGTGGCAGTATCAGCCAGTAAAATGAAAGCATGACGTAATACTGTAACCTACAAAGGTAAGCAATGTTGATTTCTTTCTGTGCTTTCTGTACATCTGTACTGTATGCCCACGACAAGAAGGCTAGAGGGGAATGAAGGGCAGAGGGGGCTTGAACTGTGTATCTACTCCGGTAGCAGACCTGTTTACTAGGAAATGAGTGTATGAGACTGCATATTTCTAGCTATGGGTGAGTAATGTGACAACATTGTGTATTTTAAACGAGCCTAGCATCCTTGTCATACTCGGAAACTAGACATAACCACCGTGCGGGAAGCACAAAATGATTACGCTACACATTCCTAAGACTTGCCTTCTTGTCTTGGGCACACAGTACATGGTAATTGGTACCCAATTAGGTTAATTATAAACTGCTATCACTTTCTAGTTGTATAAAATGATTGATATTTGAATATGTTTTTAGGTTAAATATGGGACAAACGGACGTCCCGAGAACATTTCTTTAAAAAAGGCTACAACTTGATATATATGGGACGTCTGGCAACCCCAATCGCAAGGCGCTTTGTCGGGAGAACATGGTAGGTGTTGCGGTGTCTCTCAGCTTCAAAACCGTGCAACATCATCGGCAGTATGGCAGGAAGCATTGCCACACTAACAGAATTAGCTATCCTCGCAGGCGTTCTGGTCAAGCTGCAAGCACCAATTTTCCTGTAATGATCAGTATTAACTGTTGATCCTTGAGGCTAAGACCACAGCCAACAATAACCATCACCATCGCGTGATGTCACCATTCGCTCGATTAGCGTCTCAATTCTGGCTCACGATAGCGATCACTGTCATGCAACTGCCTAACGAAAAATGTTGCAGGCTAGCGTGACTCCATGTCCTCAACGATCCATATGTTCTCCGGACACATTGGGCAAAGTGAGTAAAATCACTAAGTACTTGCAAGAACTAATCGAGTAAATGCTTTCTACATGTTTTAAGTTCACAAAAAAGACAATATTGGGAATATTGATATACGTCCAATTTTAAACTGTCATTGCACTCAGTTTTCAGTTCAGTGATGACAAAGTGTCCTTGAGCGCAAGCGCGCGCTTCGGAGCTTAGCAGGCCCACGCTGCCCTTAACAGCAGCACCTGCAGTGCGTACATCTGCGAGCGATTTTTTCTTTAATGAACTTGAAGTGCCGTCTAAGAGCAAAGTAGTCCAATGATAACCTTAAGTCTGCATTGAGACCTGCTTCTGCGACTAATGTTTCGCCAAATATTAAGATATTGACGGAAAATCACAAAATGGACATAATAAATGCGTAATTAGGTCCAAAGTGTGACCACAAGTAGAGGTTTTAACGTGGAGCTATTTTAAGTTGCAGAAACAAGCTTGATTCCTTTTGAATGTTAAGGTTAAAAGTTACATAAATATTCCTTATATGGTTTGGTTTCGATGTTTTGTATTCTTATTAAAACCTGATGATAACGAAATCTGTTTAAATACATACTTTTAAAACAAACAAATAGAAACAATCATTAACAGTTAATTATTTTCCTTCTAACATTTTACGCACATGTTTTGTTGTTTTCCTTAACACCGCCACTATCTGTGTCTATACCAGTCCTTTCCAGAGTGCCTCATGCCCACGAGTACTGCCAAGGTCACGAAATTGCGCTTGAGTTGACATAACTAATCTAGTTCACTTTTCTCCAAGATTTCGCTGAGCTCACACTATCACTTCACTAATGTGAACTAGTTCCATTGTTCACAGTCAGATCAATTCTTTTTTACTTTCTCTACTGGTAAGTAGGGGAAGTATTGTATTCCACCCAAAAATTCGATGACGAGATTTCACCGGAAATACATGTTTTGAGGTCCCCTGAATCCAAAAAATCATTTTTAGAAAAAGGTCCGTGTGTGTGTCTGTGTTTCTGTCTGTCTGTCTGTCTGTCAGTCTGTCAGTCTGTCAGTCTGTCAGTCTGTCAGTCTGTCAGTCTGTCAGTCTGTCAGTCTGTCAGTCTGTCAGTCTGTCTGTCAGTCTGTCAGTCTGTCTGTCAGTCTGTCAGTCTGTCAGTCTGTCAGTCTGTCAGTCTGTCAGTCTGTCAGTCTGTCAGTCTGTCAGTCTGTCAGTCTGTCAGTCTGTCAGTCTGTCAGTCTGTCAGTCTGTGGACAGCATAACTCAAAAACGAAAAGTCGGTTAAAAACCAAAGTTGGTATTTAAGTTTAATGTCTTTCAAGGATGCGACACGAAGATTTTGAAGAAAATAGCCCCACCCAAAACTACCTTTACATGGAAAATTTTTCGAAAATTTTGATTTTCTTGAAAATGGCTCTAACGATTTTAATTAAAATGTCATGTGTTTGAGATATTTTGATGACAAATGAAATGTATATCTTGAATTTTCTGGCTATAGCCCCTGTAGTCGTATTTACTCTGGACGACTTTTGCATAACTGGTAAACTGTTAGAGATAGACCAAATCATACTACACAAAAATGTAGATCTTGCTAAAATACACAATTTATGTCTCAATAAATTTTTTTGTAGGGTGAACCATTTCGGAGATATTCCTTGTTATATGTGTGAGTTTCGGAAAACTTAGAACTTTAGCGAAATGCAACAACGTTGTTCATTTTTTTATATGTTAATCGTGCAAAGAGAACGGAATCTCAAAGGTCAAAAAGATTTGACTGTCGCACAAAGTCTTCTGTATTCTAATATCTCCCTTGCACCTACAAGGGCATAAGCAATAAGATAATTTGTACGAATGTTTATCTTAACTAACATGGAAATATAGGAATAAGAGTTTGTTAGAATGGGTAGCACAAGAGTAGAGAAAGTCATGTGAGTGACTGAAGCATTGTTGTTATGAGGTTCATTTCCTTTAACTCGTTGGTGACGTATGTATTGCCAACGCTGGAAAATTGTAATCAGCGGAAGTATGTGAATGTTGCCAACCAACTTGTTAACGTTATTTGTTGTTGTTATTTAGAGTTATTGTTTTGTAATTAAGTGATGTGACTTAAGTTCTTGTGCGGTGTGGTTGTGGTTTTAATCCGTATTCTACATACGTTTGGAAATGAAAAATTGGACTGAGGAAGAGATATTGTGGCTCATCGAAGCATATAAAAATTAAAATTAGGCACAAGAGAAGGGGGTAAACCGAGAAGGGATGCTCTCAGGGCACCCGCCAATAAGCGGAGGGTCTGTCGTTCAAATCCCAGCTGTGGTATTGAATTGTTAAGTTCTAGTACTACCTCTCAAACATTGCCCACACACGGTTTGTGTTTAAAAATACCAATAGTAAGTTTTTTGGCATAAATAAATAATAAACTTGAACTTGTTGCGCATTTTCACAGATGACTACACTTATCAAAGGTAATACAATCCTTTTTTGAGATTGTATAATACGGTAATTTTATTACAGCTTACGCAGTATTACGCAATAGTGCAACAATAATAATGAAGTAATTAATAATATTGAGGTTGTGTAATACAGTAATGTTATTACAGATTACGCACTATTAACAACAATATTAATAAATAATAGTACATTGTTTTGGCATTTTGTGATGCGTGGTTGGTAGTTTTAGCGAGTTGTACAATGTTAAGTTGGCAACAGATATTTCTGCCTTGCAGCGCCATCTTCTTCCGTTGTAGGTCAGTGACATAATAGAACTGTCAGTGGACCACGTGACGACGGTCTCCTACAGTTTTACCAAAAAATGCATCTTACTGAAACAGGAATAACTTAAACACACCACCTTAATTTCGTGGTCACTTTACCCATGGAACAATGAACAGACTGCATTCATTAAATAAGGGTATTGTATGACCAACAAATTTTTACTTTTTCTACTACATATAGTAAGTAGGGTAAATATTTTATTCCATCGGAAAAGTTTACTTCGAGATTTCACCGGAAATGCATGTTTCGAGGCCACCTGGACCTTAGAAAAGCATTTTCAGAAAAAAAAAAAAAAAAAAAAGTCCCAGTCTATGTGTGCGTACGTGTGCGTGCGCGTGTATCTTCTAAGAAAGCGACACAAAGATGTTCAAGAACATTCCCTCATCTCAGACTGCCCTTTACATGGATCATTTTCTCCAAAATTTTGGTTTCCTCAAAAATGCTCTAACGAGTTTGATTAGAATACGTCTTTAAGATATTTTTGTGCCAGATGAATTATAGTGAGGTGAGAAAAAAAAATTATTTTGTTCTTTAACGACGCTGTCAATTGCCAGGATCACATCAGCGTCGCCGGTGTGCCGGAATTTTGTCCCGCAGGAGTTCTTTAACATGCCAGTAAATCTACTGACATGGAGCTGTCGTTTTTAAGCACACTTAAAAACCATCAGTCTGGGCCGGATTTGAACCCACGACCTTGGGATCAGTAAGCCAGCGTCTAACCAACTGAGCCACCCAGACCGACGTGAGGTGAGCGTGCGCGCGTGTAGCTTAAGGACAACGAGGTCGGAGTCCCAGAGGGCAGTGTACTCTCCCCGCTACTCTTCGCAGCTTACATGTCCGATTTCCCCACGGAACAACATACTGCGACATGCCAGTATGCGGACGACGTCCTCATCATGGCACAGAATAAAAATGTGAGATATTGCCTCCCTCCCCTTCAACGACAACTCGACGCCGTCGACCGTTGGAGTGAAAAGTGGAGAATGGCTATTAGTCCGGGGAAAAGCTCCGCTCTCCTCCTTGGTAAGGTTCGCAATTGGCGACCGGATCGGTCACTTCGGCTCAGGCGGAGAAATATCCCATGGGTAACCTCTGCCAAATACTTAGGCGTTGTCCTCGATCGCGGGCTAACATACGCCCCACACGTCCGCGCAAAGGCCAAAGTTGGTCACGCTGCGCTCAGACAGCTCTACCCTATCCTCAAATCTACTATGCCAAACCACCTTAAATTAAGGATTTACCGGGCCATCATTCCGCCCATGATCCTTTATGGCTGAGAAGCCTGGGGATCGGCTGCACCTTCACACATCATCAAACTTCAGTCGGTGCAGAACAGGGCACTTAGAATGATCTTCAATACCGGACGTAGATTCCCGTCTCACATCCTACATACCCAAACAGGACTTCCCTACATCGAGGACTTGGTAAGGGAGCGATCCCGAACCATGTACTCGAAAATCAACTCCCACACCAATCAGCTGGTACGGGTATTAGGTCAATATGACCACTTAGCACCTAGAAGGAAGAAAAGCTACCGCTTACCCAAGGACGTCCTTGGATAAGGGTAACGCCACTCCCATCCTCCAACACATCATTACCCATCACCTATTCCTGCCCCCTTTCTGTATCCTGAATTAGGTATACAGAAAGAAACCTTTGCCCAGAACAAACACGCACGACAATACACGGACAACCTCCCATATCGCACAGATAAAGCCGCAGAAGCGGCTAGGTGCTGTGCGAAAAGACACACCGTGCAGGAGAACCTGCACGACCTGATTATGGTTCTGGTTCTGGACAACGAGGTCATTTGGGCCAGATTAATTTTATATCCTGAATTTTCTGGAGATGTCCTCAGAAGCCTTCATTCTGAATGACTTGCGTAACTGCTAAACCACAAGACAAGACAAAATCTTACTCCACAAAAAAAAAAAAAAAAAAAAAAAAAAATGTAGATCTCATTAAAACAATTTATGTCAAGCACAATTTTATGTGGAATGAACCATTTCTGAGATACTCCTTGTTAGTTGTCTGAATTTTCCAATATTAGTTGTCTCAATGGGAAGCTGTCATTCATATTTTTATCACTAGCCCATGTAACGAGAGCGGAACTTTAAACCAACAGCGAGCACCGTTTGAAAGATTTTACTACCGCTTAAAGCCTACTGCATTCCCATTTTTCCATCGCACCTACAAGAAAATTAGCATCAAGATGTTTATCTCGATTAACATGAAGTGGATAGAGGAATTAGCGTTTGTACAGAATATAAAAAGTAATTTAAGTGCTACAAATCATATTTTTCCCCGTTTTCTTTTTATTCTCCTGGTCATGCAAACAGAGTGGAATTTCAAAGCCCTCATATAACGATCTACAAAGCAATATGTAATAAAAGTATTTGTACAAACGTTTATTTCAATTAACGTGAAGTAAAAGAATAAGCTTTTAAAGGAATAGTTTCTTGAATGGACAGAGACAGCCATGTGAATGTAACGCATCAGTTTTTGTTCATTTTAGGGATTTTATTTTTCAGATATCCATATGGCCTGCATTCGATACTGGGTAACTTGCAGGCATTGTGCACTATATCTACTTATAACATGCAGAGGAGGTCACGGTAAATGTTTATAGCTTTTGTTTCTAACCTTGGCCTTGTTAATTGTGTATTAAAATCATTTGGTAGCAACGTATTGAAGTTTCTTCGCCACTTTGGATCACAAATAGCAACTCTAGTATAAAATGGTAATCTGGATTTGGCATCAATAATTTCGCTTCACTTGTTAGAGTTGCTATACACTTATTTGAAAAATTACAAATAATTTTAAGACCAGGATCGACAAAATGTTTCCTACTACACGTTATTACTTCAATTTTCCCGCCGTGAAACGTCTGATGCGCGAGGCACACGATTTTGAGGTAAATTCAAATGGATATTTCGCTGAACCATTGCCCGATAATCTTTACGAGTGGCACTTTACGATTAAAGGTCCCGTTAATACAGAGTATGAGCATGGGTTTTACCATGGTCGCATAGTATTGCCACCTAATTATCCCATGGGCTCCCCATCCATGATGCTGTTGACACCAAACGGGCGCTTTGTGGTGAACAAAAGGATCTGCCTCAGTGTCCCAGGTTATTATCCAGAAACATGGGTGCCCTCGTGGTCTCTTCGTACGCTACTTGTAGCACTGATTGATTTCATGAAAAGTCCTTCCCTAGGAGCATTTGGAACTGTGAATGTCTCACCAGAAGAGCGTATAAATCTGGCGGCTCGATCCAGATTTTGGGAGTGTCCAAAATGTGGAAAAGTTGAACAACATATCAAACGACTAACCAGCAACGCAACTCCATCAGCTTTATAACAGACACAATGTCAAGAAAAAACTTCATCTCTGTGATTTACTAATTCGGTAAGAAGAACCAAATTTCCAGCAAGTGTATTTCTAGTTTCTGGCTCGTTATCGAATGGCAACCCAGGTTACTAATTATCAGCTTACTTTCTCGAACAATATTCTTGCTGTGGTTCCAACAAAGTTGAACACAGATTAAAATAAATGTGCAGTGTTAAAATTACCTTAATAAAATTTACCTGTAACAGAAATTGCATATCATCAAGAAGAGAGAAATTAGTGAGAGAAACAGCTTACTTATTCAAACAATATTATTGTTATAGTTTCAACAAAGTTGAACACGGATTAAAATAAATGTGCAGTGTTAAAATTACCTTAATAAAATTTACCTGTAACAGAAATTGCATATCATCAAGAAGAGAGAAATTAGTGAGAGAAACAGCTTACTTTTTCAAACAATATTATTGTTATAGTTTCAACAAAGTTGAACACGGATTAAAATAAATGTGCAGTGTTAAAATTACCTTAATAAAATTTACCTGTAACAGAAATTGCATATCATCAAGAAGAGAGAAATTAGTGAGAGAAACAGCTTACTTTTTCAAACAATATTATTGTTATAGTTTCAACAAAGTTGAACACGGATTAAAATAAATGTGCAGTGTTAAAATTACCTTAATAAAATTTACCTGTAACAGAAATTGCATATCATCAAGAAGAGAGAAATTAGTGAGAGAAACAGCTTACTTATTCAAACAATATTATTGCTATAGTTTCAACAAAGTTAAACACAGATTAAAATAAATGTGCAGTGTTAAAATCGCCTTAATAAAACTTACCTGTAACAGAAATTGCGTATCATTCAGGAAGAGGCGGCGCCGTGGCCGAGTGGTTAGCGCGCTCGCCTACCACCTAGGCGGCCCGGGTTCGATCCCAGGGACCCGCATGTGGTATTCGTGGTGGACGAAGCGGCGCTGGGGCGGGTTTTCTCCAGGTTCTCCGGTTTCCCCCGCCGTCTCATTCCACCGGTGCTCCATCTTCATTCTAGGTATCATCAGTGTCACCGCCTGTGGTGCCGTAGTAGTAAAAGCGGGCGTTAAACACTACAAACACTACAACAATTCAGGAAGAGAGAAAGTAGCGCGAAAGGGTGTGTGTGTGTGTGTGCGCGCGTGCGTGCGTGCGTGTGCGTGCGTGTGTGTGTGTGTGTGTGTCGGTCTGGGTGGCTCAGTTGGTTAGACGCTGGCCTACTGATCCCAAGGTCGCGGGTTCAAATCCGGCCCAGACCGATGGTATTTAAGTGTGCTTAAAAACGACAGCTCCATGTCAGTAGATTTACTGACATGTTAAATAACTCCTGCAGGACAAAATTCCGGCACACCGGCGACGCTGATGTGATCCTGTCAATTGACAGCGTCGTTAAAGAACAAAATAAATTTTTAAATTTGTGTGTGTGTGTGTGTGTGTGTGTGTGTGTGTGTGTGTCTGTGTGTGTGTGTGGGGGGGGGGGGGAAGGAGGTCTAAGGACCCCTTGAGAGAAACAAAAGAGAAAGGTAAATAACATGGGTATAGAAGCTAATTTTGTTTCTTGTGTTGTTTAGTAACCTCGATAAACTGTATAGCTGTATCATTTTATGCGTTTTAAACATTTTTAATTAAATAATGGTTCATTTTCATCGTATTCAAAATTCCGGGTATCATGCTCAATGTTAGGACTAGGATAGAAATGCAATTAATTTTTTATTAAAACCTATCCACATAACTATCGTATATGGGCAGGAAGTCTGAATCTGAAAATCTAAATTTTATACTGTGTGACTTTGCACATTATTACATTTTCTATTTTTGGTGACCGCATAAAATTTAGAGGTAATCGTCACAATTGTACATATTTTTTCAGTTGCCATGCGTTAAACTCGCAAAAGCTTTCAAATGCCTCGAGTTATATTTTTTCTCAATAATAGGATGGTTCAGAAAAAAATAGCATTAGGAAAAACCCAAAGGAACCGTCGAAAAATTGAAAAAATCGAAATTGGTAAGTTTGGATGCTTGTCCTCTATGGATTCCTAAACATTTTATGGACTTCATGCAACATTTTACATTCATAGGCTTCTCTCTACTCATGTTTCTTTTATAAAACGCAATCATACTTCTCTACCCGCCCAACATACAATTTATGCGTTTTTCTATGATTGAAATAGAAATTTAACGTATTCATATAATATTTATATTACATTTACACGGTTTTCTCTACTCACTTTTGTTTTTCGAAACATAATCACGCCTTTTTTCCTCCCTACTCCCTCTTCTACAAACAATTCGTGCAATCGCCTATATGAATGAAATAGAAATGCAACATATTGCATTCACAGGACTTTCCCTACTTGCTCTTATTTCGTGATATTCGGGGTTGTTCAACAATGCTTTTGCATAGTGTTTTCCCAGTATTTGTATTTATTTTGCTTATTTTTGTTATTAATAGCATCCTAAGAGTTTTAACTGCTTATTTGTTTAAGCGTATTAAGCAGTATTTTGTTACACTACAAGAAATTTACGATTCCAGTAAATATAATCTAATTTGGGTTAGCTTGGATGAAACTCCAGTTGCATGTAAACTATCTGTATGTAATAAAGTTATTGGTAAGCTCTGTCAAAATGAAATTGCCGAAGCTTATCTTCTAACAGTGGAAGAAATAGCAAGAACAAATCATTGCGAGCGCGTTCAATAATGCAGTGTTGTTATTGAGACCAGAGGGTGTATATGAAAAGTTAGTTTTGTTGTTATCAGTTGCTGTCCCTATACCGTTAAGGCAGGCAGGGGAGTAGAACTTCAGTATAACAGAATGCGTCATATAACAACATGTTTGGCGCATCAGTGCACCGTCAGAATGAAAGGTATGCTTAAATTTTCCTACTGTTTAAGATTTTCCTTAAATATCCTAGTAGAATCAATTGTTTTAACAGTTGGCACCGGAGTTCCCACTTCCTCCTGAACCAATTATTACGAGTTGGGGAGACCTGGTTACGGGCTGCTATACAAGGTGTAGGCATAAGAGTGTGCAGTTCAACAGCGACTTTTTGACGTTCAGCTGAAACATTAGTTCCTCTACCATTTCCCGCAATAGTGCATAGTTGAATAAATACCAAATAACATGTCAAATGTTTGAGTGTCAAAATATCACCACTCCCTTATCGTTTACTTCAATAATTAGCAGACATAGAGCTAAGGATGAGTTATTCGTGGTGTTTCCATTTGTTGCTAAAGTGAGTCGTTTAGCAACCAAATAATATTAAATAACTGAATTCTAACGTATCTATTGGAAGTACGTGGACATACGCTTGGCAACACTGACGTGTGTTTAGAGCGCAAGGCCAGGAATATTGACAGTAAACAACTACTCGCCTGAATACTGCTTGGAAGGCTTTAAAGGAAACCAACCTTCCCCTGGTTACTTACAGTAGCTGATAAACGGAGGGACACGTGGCGAAACCACTTTCGAGGCTGGCTTAGTTCGGATTTTCACTCGTCGTAGGTGTGAACGCTTGCATAGCAGCGGAAGTCGCATTAGTAAGCAAAACATCTGTTCAGTCACACTGTTGCCAGACTGTGTAGATAATGCATTCAATGTTCAATTATCTTCGTCTTCCACGATAGATAAATTTGCTATTGGATTTTTATTTCTCATATTTAGATCTACTATTTGTGAAATATGCGCTCTCATACCCCTAACACTCTGTATTTTGTAACAATTTTCACACTATTGAGAACATACTACAAAAACTAAATGAAAAACAAGCAGAAAACATTGTCCAACTGAAAAGTGTCATATGTACCAACGGGAGTAAAGGAGAACTAAATTTACATTGAGTAGGTACATTTCCATCTGCATTTCCGCAACCATCGAACGAAACAGGTAAGTATACTAGGAAATTCCTTGCGAGAGCTTAAATTTGTACAGTAGAACATTTTAATTACGTACTTCAAAATAATCCGGGGTACCATACATCACAATGTACTGCGAATATCTTGTCTGGCAAAACAGAAAGCAAATTGTGGGACATGGAGGAAACATTGTCGCGGGAGATGCAGCAACCTTTAAATATACGCCTTAACATCCGTTGTAGCCGAGCATTGTTTTCTCAAAGTCGATTCATACAAGTAACAGAAAACCGTTTCTGTGTTCAAACTTTAAAGTGACTGCTGTTATTTACTGCAAATAGAAGAATTATGTTCACTTAAGCTGCAGTTCTAGTTTGCAAAAGTGGCGAGCTATACAGCAACATGTTTGTTACTTTGGAAAATTATACAATGTATTAACTTACGGACGAAAACAACATCTTCAGTTTTTTAAATTATTTCATCATTTTTGTGAGGTTTTGGATAGTACATTACATATCTTCTAGGTCGTTTGATGTATGTATCCCAATTTCATACATATCTTGCAGATTTAATGCATAACTATCCTAGCCCTACTGATTAATAAATTGCTCCCCATCGGTGCACTCCATAATTAGTGGTCTCGCTATTGTCTAAATAATAAATGTTGAATCAGGATATTTATAATAATGTAGGTCTTCTTCGGCTCTTAAATCTTGCACCGCCTTCAAACAACTCTACCGTTTTGCCAAAATTAAAAATGGGAATAATGTCACAAGAATAACACTTCTTCTTTACCTGATTAACCTCCCCTTATGTAGGACTTACACCCCAGGACTTACAAGTCTGTGCCTAGGGTCAGACGCCTGTCGGGGAGCACAAGAACCTATGGACCAGACAGAGTGAAGACCTGGAAGCGGGCGGTCAGCCTAGCACCTGGTATCAGAGTGAGGAAGAGGATATGAAATGCAGGCGAAATAGATTATAGGAAAGGTGGTCATGGAGCAACTGATGGAATGAGTGGAGTGGCAGGAGAAACCGGAGAGCCCGGAGAAAATCCACTCAGACGCCGCTTCGTTCACTACAAATACCACATGGGGTCCCTGGGATCGAACCCGGGCCGCCTAGGTGATAGGCGAACGATCTGACCGCTAGGCCACGGTGCCGCCCCACAAGAATAACACAGAAAATATAATTTAAAAAGTATATTTATGCATCTTGGCCAATGCATGTGAAACAACTGAATACAAATAAACGGGTTTTCAGATCTTCGCTTTCTAGTCTATCTTAAGTACAATTTGGCCCAACACACAGTTAAGAGGAATACAGATTATGAAAAAATCCAGTGCCCCATAAATTGGCTCGGAAACCCATTAACCCACATTTATAATTAGAATGGTAATCATTACAGTAAAACTTCTGGCTAACAATTATGAAGTCGTAAAGGTAGTTGATGCACAAAAGATAGAGCAGTAACAAAATATTACACTCAACGTGAAGGACAAAGCGAGTTACACAACGTATATCATTATCGAAGGTGTGGGGAAACTTCTCAAGAAGGAGCAATTCAACTCGCGAACCAAGGAAAGCAGGACCGAGCCCCAGGAAGCGATGGTGGCGCTATCCCCAACCCACCTGCACGGTAAGTCCAAGGCTTAAGTGCCTCCGGAGCAATGAGGAAATCTGTAGCGAACAACACCACTATCTGACGAATAAGCGAAAGGCAAGGACAACACTACCGACCCCTGGTGGCAGACCGGCAAAGTAGTACAGGAAACACCCAGCCGTACACGGCAAAAACAAACAAGGAAGGACCAACATCTGACGCAATCTAAGCTCATCTTGGAAGATTTTGGGAGAGTTAACTTCTTACCTCTGTCTTTTCAGAACTCTCAGTCTCCCCCTCTTTTGTTCTTTTATTAAAAGTAAAGCTATAATTATTACGCGCTCCAGTTAAAGAAATTCTACCATTCTGTCACTGCTATTCTAGCTGCGAAAGCAACAAAGAAACTAACCCAAGAGTTTATTCTTGCTTTTACAAAACTGGCATGCCTGTCGAGGGAAAATATTAAAGTAGGTCACGCCTCCTTTGGACAGTTTCGTGCCCCAAAGTTCTCACGCTAATTTGCAGCATTCTTGTTAGGGTTTATGTGCACGCAGTTCTATAACTTCGCCTGCCAAGAAACCTTGTGGTAGTCTTAAACGAGCGTGCAGTAAATGTCATGTTTAACCTTAAGGTATCGCCAAGAACCAAGTTCTCACGTAATTTTAAATATTTCCAACATTCTATAAGGACAATGTTTCCAATGAAACCAACTTAAGCTAAAATCTCTAATAACGTAGATAAAAATACCCGACAACCACATTTCCCGCGTATTCCCTCATATATCTAAATATTTCTGTAAAATGGTTCTAGTACAAACATTACATTACTTGCCATAAATGTTTACCTAGAAAACTATCAATATAGTCGGAGTTAAATACAAAACAACTAGGGAGCGAACCTTCATACAGGGAACAAAAGGTTGCGGGGTATGGACTATAGAAAGTGGGAGAGGTCAGTGCCACATGATAACAACACACAGGAGGCCGGGTGCGGTCGGCTCACAAACATTGTAGATAACGTTGTTGCGTGTTATCACCATTTGCAGTAAAATGTTCACTCTCAAATTCTTGTACACGTTCAGTAATACGTGAATATTGCTATTTTCGTGCTGGAGGCATTTTATTCTATGTGTGCAACTAGCGACACTATGCACTGTACGCAGTGAGCCCAGCTGTGTTTTGTGCTGTCACTGTACTCGCGCAATGACGTCACGCTCTGCCCATGTGGCAAGTAACTAGCGATCACCGCATTTCACGATAGCTGTATAAAGGTTCGAACTCTAAAACGGAATTCATATGTTTGTGTCATAAATAGGCTTATGATATAGTAAGGATAAGGACACAAAAGATGGCAAATTTTCAAGATATTTCACCGGATATTCCCACTTTAGCATTAAGCGGCAAGTAACACCTTCAGAACTAATATGAATAAAGATATGAGACAAATTGTGTACCTATTTAGTTAGCTCTACATTATATTGCGCAGTATGCTGTTGTCTAGCCTAAGGTTTCCAAGTTATGCAAAGTTAGCACACACGATGTATTGGTGTAAAGTATTTCGGGAATGCCCTGCCTACAACCAAATTAATAACAATAACAATAATAACAGTAACAACAATAACAATAATAACAGTAACAACAATAGCAATAATAACAACATTAACCATAACAATAATAATGTCAATTGCAAAATAATTTTGTTTATAACAAAATTATATAGTCGGTCCCGGAGTGGCGGACTCGGACTCGGACTCGGACTCGGACTCGGACTCGGACTCGGACTCGGACTCGGACTCGGACTCGGACTCGGACTCGGACTCGGACTCGGACTCGGACTCGGACTCGGACTCGGACTCGGACTCGGACTCGGACTCGGACTCGGACTCGGACTCGGACTCGGACTCGGACTCGGACTCGGACTCGGACTCGGACTCGGACTCGGACTCGGACTCGGACTCGGACTCGGACTCGGACTCGGACTCGGACTCGGACTCGGACTCGCACCCAAGAACGTCGGCCCATGCAGACCTCTATTGCACAGCAAGCTACTGCCTCAAAAACCTATTCGTACAGCCGCTGAACTTTTAGAATTAAAACCTTACGGAGTGACTATAGTTTATGAATTACAACCTCGTGACGATGAGGAACGCCAGGAATATCTCAATGCAGATGGGCATCACTTTCAATAAGCTTAGTGCTCTTTAGAGTGCGTGTTATTGTAAGTAACGTGGGAGTTTTAAGAATGGAAAACCTCCCTGTGTAATAGACGGTGCGGAGCGAACCGTGACCCTACTTTATAACACACGCACTGTATTTCTCATTCTATATTTGACCATTCGCAAACCTAGTACACTAGAGATCCGCTGAAGTATCGAAGGTAAAAAAAATATCACTTGAAGCGACAAATGTAATTGTATGCTGCTATTGACGAGTTAGTGCTCCAAACCAGATTGGTCCAGTACCTCGTCATTATGTGGGGCAAGTCCATGTTGACTCAATGCGGACTGTATTTATGAAGCTTCACTCAGTCCACCTTCATCAAATTTGTTGCATAATACGAACGAAATGAAGTGGCGCCCGTTGTGCGACAACGTCGTCCCATCGCTTATTTGCCAGAGTGCATTCTCAGGATATGAAAGCAATTCCATCAGCGAGAGACTCTGGGGGCGATCTGAGAAGATGAGTTTCATGATAGGCACGCTTCACTTTATGACCTCTTCATAATATCTTCCTGGAAAACTGAACGACCTGCCACATACCAAGTTAATCTTACAAAGTTTGTAATTAGTGATTTATTGTACGATGGCTTAACTGTCAAGGCCTAGTTTTGCATATAAGTATTTTTCCCCTCACAGAAATGCATTTAATGAAGACGCCGTGATGTATCATTTAACCGATTGTTTGCTTAACACGGTACTTGGTTTCGTCAAGTCGCTTTATACTTCTTGCTGCAACAATGCACGGGTTTTTACAAGAACTTTGCACGATTTTTAATTCTATCCACTTCACCGAAAGTTCTATCCATACGCTTGCATGCAACTCAATTTAAAATTTGATACTACACAAATATTTGAAATGAGAGTGAATAATTGACGCTAAATTTGTGATGCAGCTGCTGTGAGCCGAATTGAAGCTTGGATGGCAAGTCCTTCAGCGCCGACCGACTGGCCGGTTCTTGAGATAAGGAAAGGAAGGAACGCTCTCATCCATAAACACCAGAAGCGCTATCGAGAATTAACGAGAATATTCTCGAAGCCTGCGATAGCTACATATGTGAGCATGCTGGAGACTTGAGATAGCGGGATAGTGTGATGTACGAGTGAGATTGCGAGAATTGACACTGCGCAAGATTAGTCTCTTGTATAGTGTTGATAACAAAAATAAGAGACTTATTTTGACGAAGGAACTTGTTATTTTGAGGGTGTAGAATTTTATAATAAGTTATACTAACTAAACCCCAGCGCAACAGCTCATGAAGGGCCAAGGCTTGCCACCCAGCCGCTGCGTCCCCCACCTCTGCCCACTACAGTCGTCATTGGTGGGATGCAGCACTGGAGGGTGGGACGTGATCAGCACCCCGAGCCCTTCCGGCCAGTTATACGGCCTTCTCGACCTGAGGTCGCTACTTTTCCATCAAGTAGCTCCTCAATCAGTACGCCCGGTACCTAACGAGGCTGAGTGCACCCCCTACCATACCTCCCAGCGGGGGAAACCATCCCCATGCTGGTACCGGGAATTGAACCCAGAATAAATTATACATTAAATATAAATCATTCGACAAGAATGTTTTTAAAACAAAGCCTTTTAATACGTTAGTCGGAAGTTCATTTTATTCTATTAATGATTTCAACCATTACAGTGCAATTGATTTATACGAGTAATTTGTATATATCTACATATTTTTTAAGAATATCCTATTCATATAAATGCTTTTAGACAAATCAAATTACAATTACAACGAAATTGGCTCTGTATATTTGTTTATAATTGTTACTTTTGCTAGACTTTTATTTTGTACTGATCTTTATCTCTGGTTCTGCCAGGAAATATACAACAGGACCATTCGTGCAAGTGTATATCTCGATTAACATGAAATAGATAAAAGAATAAGCGTTTGTAAGAAATGTTTGTGCACCGGTGGACAAAGAAAATGAGTCGTATCTGCAGTGCCAGGCTACCTTAACGGCAGAGAACAACTCCACGAGTACCAAACAACTTGAGGTTTCCAACAAGTAGGTATCTCGGACTATCTGTCATGTATGTGTGTATGTATATAGGAACGTGTGTGTGTGTGCATGTATGCGCTCCAGACATGACCTTTTTGTCACATACTTTTAACAATGGATTACTATCTGATGGCTTTGACATTTGCAAGATCACCAGAAAAACAAACTGCGAATAACCACCTAAACAATTATAAATGTTTGAAAATTCAAACTAATAACAAAGAATATCTCGTATATAAATATACGTGCGCGCTCGGGACTGAATAAAATTACATTTTTTAGGCAGTGATGTCCAACTTTGTCTGTCTGGAGACGCTTGCGTAATTAGCTATTCCCCATTCCACTCCTTCAGTTGGAGGGTAAATCACGCCTGTGGCGTTTAGACTCACAATCAGTATCCAGGGACGGACACAAACAGGCGATTCCATGGCAGTTTCTTGAATTTTCTGGGAATGTGCTCGAAGACCTCATTATGGATTATTTTTGCGTAAATGGTAAACAGTAAGAGACAGACAAAAGCTTACTGAATAAAAAATGTGGATCTGGTTAAAACACACAATTTATGTCAAATACGGTTTTATTTTGAGTGAACCATTTCCGAGATATTCTTTATTATTTGTTTGAATTTTCCAATACCTTTCTCAAATAGAAACATATTATTCGTTTTTTTTTTTTTTTTTTTTTTTTTTTTTAATCTCTTGGCTTTGCAACGAGAACGAAAGTTCAAAGGCATCGCATAGCAACCAGCTCTTAAAACATTTCACTGTCGCTTAGAGCCTTGTAATCCCACATTCCCCTTGCAACTACAAGAAAATTAGCAATAAGATAATTTCTGAAAATGCTTCTGCCGATTAAAATGAAGTAAATAGAGAAATAAGCATTTACAAGAATAGCGTGTATAAGAGTGAGTGTAACTCCACATATATTTGTGAACAGTTTCCCAAAATTTAACTATATTAAAAGTCAGTATAGCAATATGTTATGCGACGATCACTTGGTGTATCTTTTAAGTATAGACTTTGTTGCCAAATCAAAGAAGTCACTAATGAACAGATGTTTATCGCATAAGTTTTGGAAGTGCTTTCGTAAATTAAACGCAACGTGCATGCAACCAACCGCCACTGCAACACAATGCACGTCCGAGTGTTACAGAATGGCAAAAAGTCGCATGTAGTAGAGGGAGGTAAATCCAACCCCCTCCTTCGCATACGATGGACCTCAAGACGTAATTTACAGTGAAATCTCGATATCGATTTTTTGGTTGGAATACCTCTAGACATATATTAAGAAGGGGGCTCAAAACGCGTATTTCTGATGAAATCTCAATATCGAATTCTAGAATGGTTCTACATACTAGGTAGAAAGGCGGTATAGAAAGCAGAAAGGGACGACGCAGGTGGGCGGTTTGGATCGTATGCAGAGGGAGTCCACACCACCAGAGAGAGAGAGAGAGAGAGAGAGAGAAGCGTATTTTACGCCGGGAGCAACCTGTTACGGAGATATTTGGGAAATGAATGTAGGTCACATGGGGTAAATCAATACACTGCTACCAATGTAGGTCATATTTATGCTCATCTGCAAGCTCTTCATCTTTATTGCCTTTATTAGTGTATTTTGTATTCATTCCGAACAAGCAAATAAATGAAAAAGCTAACATAAAACAATGGTCCCTATTTTGAATTCAGATTGGTTGAACTATAGTCAATCGCGCACACGTAGGCAGTAAGCCTTATGTTGTACGTTGTGCCAAATCATAACGCATCCGTATTATTTTCTACTATAGATAGTTCAGCAAGACCGTATGATGCGTTAGCGTTCATTTTTGTAAAGAATTTTCATTAAGGAATAAACCCCACAGTTTCAGGAACTGTAACTCATGACTCGTACAGATATTACCGGTACCGTCAGAAAGAATGTGGGTTTTTTCAAAGTTCAAATGGGTGCAGCCGTGGTGGCTGCACTGTTTGTCTTTGGCGCTTCATCGCGCAGAAGGTCGCTGGTTCGAGTATCGCCTCGGACATGCATGTTAGTGTATAAGACAGAAGTGATGCGTTGCACTCACGTGACTTTCTCTACTCACTCTTACACAACCTATTCCTACAAACGCTAATTCTCTATCTATTCCATGTTAAGTGAAATAAACATTTGCAGAAATTATCTTCTTGCTAATTTTCTTGTAGGTGCAAGAGGAATATGGGAATACAGTAGCCTTTAAGTGCTAGTCAAGCGTTTTAAAGCTTTGAAACTCCATTCTCTTTGCATGGCCAAGAGATAAAAGGGTGAATAACGACCTTGTTTTGAGAAACGTTTAAGTACTGCAAAACTTACACAAGTAACAAGAAATATCTCCAAAATTGTTCACTTGACAAACAAAAATCGGATACGTTATACTCGCATGACTTTCTCTACTCTTGTACTGGCCATTCTCACAAACTCTTACTCCTAGATCTTCTCCGTGTTAGTTGAGATAAACATTTGCAGATATTATCTTATTGCTTATTTCCTTGTAGGTGCAAGGGGAATGTTGGAATACAGTAGGCTTTGTGCGATAGTCAAATCTTTTAAAGCTTTGAGATTCCGTTGTCTTTGCACACTTACAATATAAGAAACTGAACAACGATGTTCCATTTCACAAAAGTTTCAAGTTTTCCGAAACTGACACAAATAACAAGGATTATCTCCGAAATGCTTCACTCCACAAAAAATGTATTTAGACATAAATTGTGTCTTTTAGCGGGACCTACGTTTTTTCTACAGCAAGATTTTGTATATCTCTTACGATTTACGAGTAATTCAAAGGTCATCCAGAGTAAACAGGACTATATAGCCTATAGCCAGAAAATTCAAGATATACATTTCATTTGTCATAGAAACATCTTGAACATATGACATTTAATCAAAATCGTTAGCCATTTTCAAGAAAATCAAAATTTTCGAAAAATTTTCCAAGTAAAGGGTAGTTTAGGTTGGAGCTATTTTATTCAAAATCATCGTGTTGCATCCTTGAAAGACATTAAACTTAAATACCAACTTTGGTTTTTAACCGACTTTTCGTTTTTGAGTTATGCTGTCCACAGACTGACACACAGACACATACATACGGACCTTTTTCTAAAAATACTTTTTTGGATTCAGGGGGTCTCAAAACATGTATTTCC
Source organism: Tenodera sinensis (assembly GCA_030765045.1). Classification (NCBI taxonomy): domain Eukaryota; kingdom Metazoa; phylum Arthropoda; class Insecta; order Mantodea; family Mantidae; genus Tenodera; species Tenodera sinensis. Next base: position 285,778,234 of record CM060962.1, on the reverse strand, counting down.
GGTGAAATCTCGACATCGAATTTTTGGGTGGAATACAATATTTCCTCTACTTACCAGTAGAGAAAGTAAAAATATGTGATTAATGTCTGACTGTAGTCATTCAGAGGTAGTATAATTTATTATCCATGTGGAGTGCACTAAATCTGCTAAGATGCCTGCCAAACCAGCTGGAGTTGTTGCCCCTTATCGCTTGTAACACCTTAAGTGTGATGTCGCTCTAATTCTAGGATACACTATAAGCAATAACCAACCCAAAAGTCCTTGGTCCTTGAGCATGACCACGGTTAACAACATGTTTGTTTAGCTAAACAGGCGGCTGATTCCTTGTTCTTCCGTACGTCCATTTTGCAGAGGGATATGACACGTTATCGCTACACATCGTGAATAGCTGCCAGAGTTCGCACCTGCTACACCAGACGCGCACCAATAACTTTATTTTCTGTGGGAACCATGCCTTACTTTTCTTTTTTTCCTGGCAGGAAGTTCTGTTTCGTCAGCCTATCTTTGTTGCTGGCAAAGTATGAATGCTCTTTTTGTTAGTTTCAACGTTCTTTCTTTACATCTTCTATTCAATGAAGTTCATTTGAATTGACAAGATGAAAAAGAATAAAATTCCACTTCTTGCGCAAATTTAACCGAGATAGCCAAAATATTTGTACGAAGCAAAATTAAGGTACCATTCCTTCTGCTTTAAGGGCACTCAATGTGAAATTTCTAAATCTTGCAATTGTCTTTTTTCAACATGTTGCCACATACTGTCCACGAGCACAATAAGCGTGTTTTAAATTTCATACAGATATGTTAATAGCTTTTGAGCAAAAATTTGTTACTTTTATTATGCTAACTCATCGGGTGTTGCACACTATTTAAAAAATAAAACTAATGGATCATTTAAGTACTGTGATGCCTTCCACGGCGCACAACAAAGTGGAAACATATCGTTCCTTGTATAGTGAGTGAGTGTGTTGGGTTTAAGGGCCCGTCGACATCGTTCCTTGTATATGTTTACAAGTACGAGAATTCAGAAGGTATCTTTTGAAATTGTAAATAAATACCTGTAAGATCACCAAAGCTTGATGTATGCTTCTGATCACAGTGGTGTTTGATATCGTAACACTTTATATTTGTAAACTGAAATCCGCATATTAGACAGCAAACCTTCATTTTTTGTAACGCACAACAAATTCTCTCTACCACTCGTCATGAAATGGAAGTCCCAACGAAGCCATTATAATTTTTCTTTCCTCAAATGAAGTGTGTCTGCAATTCTAGCGATTATAAAGGTTTAAATAACATTTGAAGTCGCATCCCCCCTCAGAACCAACTGTGAGATGAATGTTGTCTCGTCAGAAAGACTTAAAGTCAGTGAATCCTGGGTAGCTGCAAAGTTATCCTGAGTTAATAATGCAGCCAACAAATGGAATATGATGACCAAATATAATCAGACCATGCCATTATGGCAGGTGGGGGGATGTCACAGTTGGTTCTGGGGGTATTCCAATAAGCTGTTCCCTCTATACTTGCAGCCTTGGTGAGGGGCAAAGTTTATTATCCCGTCCCAGGCAGCTGATCGTCGAGCGGCAGACTGACCCAAGTCGGCCGTTTGTCCCGGTGAGCAGGGAACCTGTGCAACAGAAAGTCTAGACACACGTATTTTGTTATGTATCTTCAGTATAAAAATCGCAGCTTAATCTGCAACATGCATGTGACAACGAAGCCATACCCGCCACTGAATGAGGCATGTCGAAAGCTGAACAGCAGTGAAGCGGTGGGATGGCCGGTGGAGTGAGGCAAGAACGTGTTTCAGTGGAGTGGCCCTTTCGAGCTGATTTTGCCCATGCCTGTTCTAGACTCCGTGTAGGCTGAGCAATAATTCTAATAAAGAAATGCAGTCAAAAAACAACTATCTATGCTTGTAACCATAGAATGTGCGAAGATAAACACAAATGTTCGGGATAGCTAAGAACAGAATTTTCATTGAATAATCAGTAAGAGCTCTCATTTGAACAGCATAATAATGAAGTGAAAAAGAACAGAGCTTTTCTTTCTCATTTTGTACAGCCTATGTTTTCTAGCAAAACAGGCACTTGCTTTTCGTGGTCACAATGAAAATGGAGGATTTTCAAACAAAGGCAACTATATTGAATATTTAAATGAGTTTCAATATATGACACCTCACCGAAAAAGCACTTGAAAAAGTCGACTGTTTTTCGCGCAACTTCACCTGATATTCAGAATAACTTGATTTCGAGTGCCCTCTTTGTTTCATAGATATTAGGTTAATAGTAAGAAAGCTCTCTACCGTTCCTTACATAAATGTTGGAGGGGTTTATTTGCTTTAGATGAAAGCTCTAACAGAAAAGCAGATTCTCTCTTGAATCTTACTCTCAGTATTATTGAACGTTTGAGACAATTGTAAAACATGAAAACTCCGAAGGACAATTCTGTTTAGGTTGAGTCATATTTTAATGGATTTTACAAAATTCGTTGGGTTACATACCCGAGTCTGATAAATCAACTACGCCTGAAACACATTCTACGTATCTACTAAAGACACATTCAATATTAGCTGGCTGCCCAATATGCACAGGTGGCTTTCTAAACTGGAATGTTTAATGCCATTTACCTGCCGCCCTTCTTTATGAAATTGTACAACTATCTAGGACTTTTTATGGCAAATTCTCCTCTTCACCCCTTACACACAATTTAATTTCGTACAGCCCTGCGTCGGGCGCAGTGTTAGTATACCAGCATTGCTGGCACAAGAAAAGCGCATGTTTTTAAGAGGTCCAAAACTTTTGATATGTTGAAACTCTAGGTGCAAAGTTTCTCAGAAAACTCTAGAATTGTTGATGTCAAGCACATTCCTTACAGCCACATTAGCCACATTCTCGTGACGGGAACACAGTATAATATAGTTTAGCATTTCTTCGACTTTATATTTTTCAGATAACTGCTCTCTCTCTCTCTCTCTCTCTCTCTCTCTCTCTGTCTCTTTCTCCGTCTTTCTTTCTTTCTCACTCTCTCTCTTTCTCCGTCTTTCTTTTTTTCTTTATTTCTCTCTCTCTCTCTCTCTCTCTCTCTCTCTTTCTCTCTCTCTCTGCCAACTTTTTTTTCTAAAACTGTTTCATTTGCATTCAGAAGACTTGAAATTATGCATTTCCGGTGAAATCTCAATACAGAATTTTTGGGTGTAATGCAACACTTCCTCCACCCTATAAGAAACACCAGTTTCTAAATATAGGAAAAATTTCTGCTGACAAGTAATATGATGGTATGAGTTTAATAATTGGCAGTATTTGTGTCCTGATTTGTCTATTGTCGGAAAAGGAGCGAGACACTCTGGGACTCGCTCATGGCGTTTGGACTCGGCCACACTCAAATATCTGTATTTGAGTTCTCTCTCATTCTGTGCTCACTTAATTTACTGCCTGTAAATAACACTTTTTCTCAAACAGCCAAGCTGTGTTACGTTCCTCCATGAAACCTCGACATCCTCGTTTCGGACTCGCAAACAACTGCGTGCTAGGAGAAAGCAGAAGCCCCAAACGAGTGCGGGTTGAAAGGCACCACAAGCATTTCTGCTGATAGCAAAAGTTTCATTTCAAAGTTTCGCAGAGCCTGGCTCCTGGTGCCGATAAAATTTCATTAAAGAGCAGAGAACCAAGTTCCCGCTTGTGATGCCATTCCCTGCTATCTTAGGGTTTCAATCTTTCACCTCCTCCTGCAACAAAAAGATTTCTTTTTTGCTCTTTCTTTTTACTTTCTTGGCTCTTTCTTTCCTTGATTACGTTCTCGTGCTTAAGCAACTATTTCCTTGTTTTTGCAAGCAGTTTTCTCACTCAGTCTATCAGATTCTCCGCGCCAGCGCAACGCTAAGATAGACTTGCTGAAAAATCACTACTCTTTCCACCACGACCGTTTCCATATCGGCACTTAGGTCATTGATTATGGCTCACACTCCTGCACTGTGGAGCACCATTTGCAAAATCATTAAAAAGAGAACGCTTCAAGGGAATGTTACATTTGTTAGCTTCATGATCCATTATCTCGGAAGTTATATAACTAGAGACCGGATGTTAGGCAATATGCCTATTTTTAATCACAAACTATCATAAAAACGGCTTACTTGTAGTTCAACTCCCTACCCTTGGAGCTGTTTTTTTATGAAGTTGAATGTGCCTATTTTAAAATATAAGGCCCATAAATACCTATTTACGTTTCTTCGATCAGAAAAATTGGATTAAAATGTTTAACATCAGGTAGTTTGGTTCTTAAACTGTTCACAGTGGCAGTTTGATGCAGTTAGCGATCAGCACGTTTGTTTCAAACAGAAAAAATGTGGTCATACTTTTACTATGTGAAATCGGAATTACACACATTGTCATCCGAATATACCAGAAGATTGTAACAGCAATATGCAGTTGCACCGAGAGGTGGTCATCAGAAATGCGAGATCTCAGTTTTGATTTTTTCTATGTTCAACAGAGGAAAAAGATGTTCACAGACTTGTGTGGAGCAAAATAGCGCTGTAACAGTGTAACAGAAGGAGAACATTCTCTCAAACCAACACACGAATATTACCTTACACAGTTCTCTGAACACGCCTGTGCCAACTAAACCTCTGCGCTTATTTTTTTGTCACTAGATTTGTTTGTAGATCTGAGAGTTCACATTGCAAGTTAACTCTTTCATTGACTACAGCTGCAGTAGAAGGGTTAACAAACATTGAAATGTCATTCTCAACGTTCCTGAAATCATGGAATCTATGTGAAGAAAACTCGGTTTTTAACTCTTCAATAATGAGACTACAACTAATTAGTTCATCCTCTGGCACAGTACCAAGAGATTTTAAACATTTGAAATAAGTATTTCATAATTTGATTTGTTGATTAAGAGAGTTGTCACGTGGCATGGCATGTTATGTTGAGATTGTAAACCTCCTAGAACTTTGGCACGCTCTAAAACTGTAATCTTAACAAAGAAATAACAATAACAATAATCATCCATCATATAATAGCAATAATAATGATAATGATGATAATCACAGAAAATGTATACAACATACGTACAATAAAGCCGTTCAATTGGCACGAAGAAAATCGTGTAATATCTTGTTACAAATGAGGTAGACGTGTTGACACAGACATAATTCCTCCACTGATACCGGTCGCGAAACAGCCTTTGTGCTCCTGAATTCAACTAAGAAAGGGGGTATGTACCGTTGTGTTGCATAACTACATGGCGAAAGGTTCATGAATCACATGGATTCACGAATCCGCTTTTGTCCACCTCTGCTGAACAATCTTTATGGTCCCACTTCCTGGGGTTTGTTGACCATGTGCTGTGGCATTTCTAGGAAGTCAATGGTGATTTTTCTATGAGAGGCTTAACATACCTGGAAAATTAATAAACATCTACAGAAGAACACTGTCGTCTACCATTAATGCACAATGGGGTCAATCTTTACATGCATTGCTAGAGACAAGGAGGAAGGGGTTGAGCAGATATCCCGTACTTGTCAGGTAAAACCTGCCACAATAAAGCATGAAGGAGCTTCAAACAATTAGGGCGGAAAGTAGAACTTCCACCTCAATGCACCCCATTAAGCTAAATTACCATGCACTCCTAATGCGCTATGCTATCGACAAATTCGTAGATGAAGTTACTCAGGAAATTCAAGTTGTTCCAGGTGATGCGGTCAACGTGTAAGAGCGGATTCTTCAGGAGAATAGTGACTTTAAACAACTAAAACACACAGGAATGACTTTTAGCGCTGAAAACAGTATTTCAAGTGATACTGATTCACAAAATCTTGTGCTCTTCATGTCAATGCGCTTCAATAACAACAGTAGAACTGAAAATCTCTTTCAGTGCTCAAAAATGTACTATCTGATAGGAGGAATAACTTAAAAGTGAACATTTTGAAAAAGTATTTCATTATATGTAATCAAATGCGTTTCTTAATGATTTACAAAAGTTAGTGTATTAAAAGTGATGCATTAACAAAATTAACAGCGTTTTGTTTAGGTCCCACTATCATGTGTTAATATGCGATTTGTGCGTTAATTTACATGTATCAAGTTACACAAATGTGATTAAATACTCCATGATTTAAATGTTTTATTTCAATTGGGAACAAGACAAATCCAAATATTGTTCATTTTTTCATCTATTGTCTGTTTTTGCATGTGTCTGTAAAGATTTTAAAACTTAGTATTACGGCTTAAGTGTATATTTTGTTTGCCTATTTCTGCATTTTAAGTAACTTTTTGCTTGCCTATTTTGAAATTTTAAGTGCCTAACGTCCGGTCTCTATATAAAAATATCTACCTTACCCAACGCTGCACGGTCAGCTTTTAAAACTCCACTTTTGGGAAAATCAAAATGTTCGAAAAGTTTCCCAAGTAAACAGTAGTTTAGGGCAGAGGAATTTTGGAATTATCTTCAAAATCTTCGTGTTGCATCCCTGAAAAATATTAAACTTTAATACCAACTTTGGATTTTAATCGACTTTTCGATTTTGAGTTATGCTGTTCACAGACAGACACAAGAAACGCGCGCGAACATTTTTCTAAAAGCGCTTTTTTTATTCAGGGGGCCTCAAAACATATTTCCGATGAAATCTCCACAACGAATTTTTGGGTGGAATACAATACTTCCCCTACTTGCTATACGTAGTAGAGAAAGTAATATGTTCAACATTATTATTCCAAGGTAAACTGTTTTCCTGCCGTCATGATTAGCTTTAGAAAGTGTTTTTATATCCAGGATGTGAAGGGGTGTTTATAATGCCAAATATGGTGATTGTTATGAAGAGAATCTAGCAAATATATCGAATATTAACGTACCTAATATTCCTTATTATACTCATGTTTTAATCTTAACACTGGATATAATTTTATTGACAACTAGGAATAAAACTACTATGCCATGTTTCTAAACCTTTTATAAACACTTTATCCGATTTAATAGCATGTTGAACTTCACCGTTGCATTCAGCAACTTCTGTCCCATCCGATAGGGGTTTTTCAAAAACTGGACAGCTAGTGTGAAAAAATAGGTTGCACCAAAGAATGCGGAAAGAAATATTTTAGCAATTAAAAGTTTATTACCCATAAGTCACGATAAAATCCTAAATAGAAACAGCCGAGTGTATTCGACAATTTGAGACTAACCGTTGTCGTATTCTCCGTGCAACATTTGAATGTTTTATCGAGAACTGAGGAGCATACTCGAGTGACGATATTGTAGTATTCGAGAACTGCATTCGAACGAAGGTTTGGATTCTTGAAAGCATTCGAGCACAGTGTATTCGGTTCTGCCCGTCACTTTAACCTAGGATCGATTGTCGCTTTCTCAACGTGTCTTCTTTTCGGTAACGTGATTAATTATGCCATCTAGGTATATTCCGTGCAATAAGATTTATAACGTTTTTATACTCTGTGGATGTTACCGTCTGTTTATATTCTGTGGAGTAGCAACTGTTTTATGTACTCCATGGCATTCTCAACTGTAAGTCAAGGCTTTATTTAGAATCATGTTCTTTTACAGCTCCAATGTATTCGTAAAGTACAAGGGCTTTATAAATCATTTTAAATATTGCAGTAATGTATGGAGCAAAATTAGAAGACGTTTCACAACACCATGCCCTTCAGAACAAATTATTTTTTCCAACGGATAATTATTATTTTTTTAACTTAATGGACGCTCTTTAACTCTATAGTTCTCAGCGTACCATCCTACAAATAGTCGTGAAAGACGGTTAATGTTGCATAGAAGCTTCTTTATCAGGCTTGAATTCCTTTACGTGTCGTAAATATCTACAAGGGACTATCAACTTTACTTTACCTCCCTTCCCAAGGAAGCTATGCCATGGATTTTTACACACGAAGAAGTCCATCGCACTCTGCCGGGTTTGAACCCACGACCTCCGGAACTAGAGGCTAGAATGTTACCCTTAGACTATGGAAGACAATACTCAACGGTGAAGGCATCATCAAAATCGGTCGAGTAACTTTTGAGACCTACATAGGAATAGGAGAGATACGGAGGTGATTCGGCACTGAAGCCAGGCATATTGTACCTATGCCCCCTAGGGAAGCAAGAGGTGATAAGGGATACCGGGCGGCCAGATCCAGGCCAACGGCACAGGCATTGACAGAGATCCCTAAGGTTTCCCAAGTTTGACGACACCACGAAGTCGTTAGGTCTTCCGGAGCCAACTCAGTGGGCCTCGGCGTGGGGTCCAACGCCCCCAGATGCTGCCCCCTTTTCCACTCGGATCCCATGGACAACGAGGGACAGAAAGAGTTCCTGTGCACATATCATCCCTGCCAAGCTGCACCTAACGCCTTCGCTGACACGTGCGATCCTGAAGGAACCAACGGGATGGAGGGCGAATGAAATTATTAATCAAGCGAAATCGAAGGCGCGTGTAATTATCCTTCCCAGCATTGTCTGGCGACCCGGGAAACCCGCTGAAAAACCATGGGTCAGGAAGGTCGGTTACGGGAATCGAACCCACGACCTCCCGAATGCGAGCCATCTCATTCGGTTTACTCTACATACACAATTTCTCTCTCTTTTTAATATTAGTGTGGGTAATGCGCGTCATCTGTGCATCTCTAGTTCGATATTTTGCAGGGATCATGTACTTACAACATGTAGAGGAGGTCATGGTAACTGTTTCAGTGGCTGGCGTCATAAATGGCAACGCTTTCTTTGTGTAAGAAATTAGCTGGAGTAGGTACTCATAAAGAGATAGCTAATTTCCCAGCTTGAAATTATCATTCAACAAAATAAGCATGAATTCTAACATCTTCCGCAGTTTCAAATCGCTCGGCATAAAGCGCTTGATGCGCGAAGCATTGAAACTACATACAACAGCTGATGTGTATATTGCTGAGCCATTGGAAGAAGATCTTTTCGAATGGCACTTCACCATTAAAAGTCATCCGTATGGCGAATTGCAGGCGGCATTTCATCATGGTCGCATTGTTCTACCCGCAGACTATCCAGTGAGTGCGCCAACCGTCATAATATTAACACCAAACACAGGATTAGACGAGTATGATGCAGAAAGCTGGATGCCGTCCTGGTCGATCCAAACATTGCTATCAGCACTAGTAGCCCTCATGCCACCGTCCTCAATTAGAGCATTTACATCTTTAGAGTACTCACCCGAACAGAGGAGCAACCAGGAGCTCTGGGAATGCACAATATGCGGTAACTTTGGAAATCATTTTAGGCGTCTCACCGCCCCATCAGAGCCATCAATGTAGAAATAAGAATGACCAGTGAATACTCCATCTTGATGATTTTACACTAAATTGGGAAGAAGAACCAACAGAGTCCAAAAAGTGCAGTTCTGGTCATCCGCTCATCATCGAAGCAGCGCAGGTTCAAGATTATATTGTGAGTGAGTGAGTGAGTGAGTGAGTGAGTGAGTGAGTGAGTGAGTGAGTGAGTGAGTGAGTGAGTGAGTGAGTGAGTGAGTGAGTGAGTGAGTGAGTGAGTGAGTGAGTGAGTGAGTGAGTGAGTGAGTGAGTGAGTGAGGCTAAGGACCCTCGACAACTAAATAAAAACAAAAGAACATGGGTATAGACGCTCATGTTGTCGTTCAGGTGAGATTAAAATGCAAAATGTAATATCCTGTAACTGGGCGGCCCCATGTACAGTTGCATACTTTTATACTTTTTTAAACATTGTTAATTAAATAAATTTCCGTGCACCTTTCACAATAAAATATTTGAAATACATAATTTATTTACTAATCTTAAAAAATAGAGTTACAAAGTTGATTACTAGATGACAAACCCACTAGGCGTTCGTAAAGAGTATGAAACTGCCCAGTTGTTTACGCGAGCTTATCGCACATACACGGCGGAACAGTGTATGTACACTCTGTTCAGATACAGGAGAGTAATATGCCACGCATAGGCAGGCGTGAGAGATCCATTTGTGTTGCATTACTGACTGTACGACAAGTTGATAGCATTTCATCGGTCTAGTAAAGATACCAAGCGAACGTAGCGCTCTGACAACTAAGGTCAATACACCTCGTGGCTTTGCCAGGTAGTACTTACTATTGGATATTGTAAGCTTATAGTAACAAACGTCATATAGCAGATGACTGGCAATGTCAGCAAACAAACGTCAACAAACAGTAACAATCTTACTCTAATGTTTATCTGCAAAGACAAATACCTACGTGGGTTAAGTAGGACACCAGGAATATCAAACACGTTGCCCAATATATTACATATCATGATGTCATGGGATGAATGTGGTAGAGTTGAAGGCATTTCAAAGACTGATAATTATTCAGTCACTCTGAATGTCAGTTCAGTTTTGATTGTGACGACGACGACGCTATCTGGCAGGCTCAGAACAGCCCGAGGTGTGTCATGCGTGTACCTGCCCTTTTTAGGGCTTAACCACTTTATGACGGGATGTAGGGTTTTGCAGGGTGGCGGGTGAGAATTGAGGTAGTGGGTAGTAAGGAGGCAGCAAGATTATGCTCCTCAGCGGCTGCTTATTCAGTGTGCAACTACCGTTGGGCACTGCTGGTGTAAAGGTCCAAATATGGAGGTTCATTTAATTTTGAATTTAGAATCCAAGCTTATCTTGGAGGACTGTAAGGTATTCAGCTTTCGCTGTTGAAGGGATGTCTCCTTCGTTACCGGGGATGCCCGCAAGCCATGCGGGGAACCCGGTGTCCCACACGCGTGCGTTCAGTGGGGTTATAGTCCCCAAGAGACCTAATCAGGGCACTCCTATGTTGAGGAATTTGGTCGTATAATTTAGTTGCCCGGCGCCTAATTTCGTCCTCCACATACGGAAGAGACGAGGCTTCGTGTTACCTTTCTGTCCCCTTATTCGTTATAGTTCAACACGTGTACACATGTAGGAAAATGCCACCAATGAAAATGACGGTTACCCACTCAACTCAGAATATGTACCTGAAAATGAAGGCATGCTTTCTATAGATGGGCTCATGTCATGGGCGTCGCGGAGGGATGGGACAAGAGGGAGGGGGGGGGGGGCGTGCCCCCTTGTAAAGTAATGAATTTAATGTGTAGTCAATTACTGTTTGTTATAAGACTATTGTTTAATTTTGATGCAAAGAACAATTTTTCCTCAGGATACTCGTAGAAAGCGCATGTTTTATAGATCAGCTTGCCAGTGATGTTCAATTTAACTAAGGAACGCATTATTTATCATTAGTAGTTACATATCTTTACTAATTATTGCCCTCAATAATATCTCGTACCCACAGATAAATGTTTGTTTTATTATCGCCAACAGCGGTTCCGTGCTGCAAGGTTAGTTATACGATGTTTACCCTTATACAATTTTTTACAGTTTAAGTCTACGAGAATTCTTACCAACAGAGACTGATCTATGATGATCGGTAGTGTTTAACGCCCTCTTTTACTACATACGGCACCGCAGGCGGTGACACTGATGATACATGGAATGAAGATGGAGCAATGGTGGAATGAGATGGCGGGGGAAACCGAGGAACCCGGAGGGAACCCGCCCCAGCGCCGCTTCGTCCACCACGAATCACACATGCGGTTGCCTGGGCTCGAACCCGGACCACTTTGGTGAGAAGCGAATGGTCAACAGAGATTGAAAATACGAAACCTGCAATACAACAATGTAATCAAATCAGTCACACACGCGCACACACATACATACATAGTGCCTAAATTATAAAAGCACATACTAGCCCATATATTTTACAGTTTTTAACAACAGAATAATGAATTAATATTGTTTGATTGCAAAGTTCCAACATGCTGCCCCCCCCCCTCTGAAAACGTCTGCGGACGCCTATGGCTCATGTTTTGTGATGCATGTGAAAGACGTGCAGGTGCGCAAACATCTAAACATGGTATGCTAAAAGTAAACACACCAATCTGTTCAACTTTCGGCCCACAGTTGCTAGGCCCTAACAAGGGCCTATGTGACTCTTTCACAATTGCTGATCTTCCGCTATATCAATTAGAGCACCCTAAATAACATGCATTCTTGGAAACATACACAAAACAAGCTGTGCCAAATGGGTCCATTCTTCGCAAGCATTATGTTCCTTTAGTTTATGAAAGAACAGTACCAGAAGTTAATGATTCCACTAAATCTAATCTAATTTGGGTTAGCTTGGATGAAGCTCCAGATGCATGTAAACGATATGTATGTAACGTAATTTGTTGGTACGCTCTGTCAAAATGAGATTTCAAAATCTTATCTTCTAACAGCGGAGTAAAACTTTAGTACCTACAACAGAATGCTTAAATTTTCCTACTGTTGTTTAAGATTTTCCTTAAATATCCTAGTAGAGTAAATTGTTGTAACAGTTGGCACCGGAACTCCCTCTTCCTCCTGAACCAGTTATTACGAAATGGGAGGGGGCATGGCTACAAGCTGCATATATTACAACACTTGGACAATGTATAGTATTGACCAAAACACTTCAAATACATTTTCCCGCACTTTTAACTTTATATTACACTGTTTTACTGCACAAGTATTAAGAATATACCTTTAGGAATAATAGACACACATAATATGTAATTTATTTATATAAATGTCTATGAACTGCACTTTGAAGTAAGGTGCAGAACAGTGTTGCCAATAGAGGATCAAGAAAAATAACCAGACAAAAATAAGAAATCCACTAAATTTCTGTGTTGTCAATGTTAAAAACATTTCTGTCCAACCAAATGCAGTTTATCAAACAACTAAATCAAATTTTGACAACTAAAGATCTTCCCAGAAAGACCAGATTTAGTTTAAAAACAACCAAATTGGCATCACTGGTGCAGAAAGAGATGAAATTATCTACACGCGCTTCACACAAGGCATCATGGGAGTTTTCCTCTCCCCCGTACCCTTCCACTCCTGTCCAGATGTTGCCAACATCGACACTCGACACCATAAATGTTGCCGACATATTTCCTGCGTTTCATATGTTGGCAATACTTTCCCCCCACCTTCCCCTACCAAGCTTATGGACTTTCTAAGCGCCATCGCTATAGGTTTGAAAAAAGGTTATTTGCGTGCTTCTAAGAGTTTCAGGAGGCAAAATAAGGATCTCAAAACAATAATAATGTAGTCATGTTATTTATCAAGGCACCCAACATACCCTAACGTAAATATTTGTGATGAAAATTGGTCTCTGGCCAATACGCTACATGATCCTAACACTTTTCAAATTATTGCAAAGATGCTACAAGAACTTAATGAAAAAGCAGAAAGCGTTGTTGAAGCAAAAAGCGACATGAAAGAAGCAACAAACTTCAAATATCACCTATTAATAGTTGTTTTAGACGAATGTTGTTTCTCTTATAAAATTAATTCTTAGAAGTAACAGAGAATCGTTTCATTAAACCTTAAAATTAATTTTGTTGTACACTGCAATGGGAAGAATTACATTCAGTTCAGCAGCAGTTCCAGTCCGCAAAATCGGTAAGTTTTACAATAGCATATCATATTATAATATATATACGCTTTTTAATTACATATTATATACCACAAATAAAATGTATGTCTTTAATTTTTTGGTAACAGGTTATGAACTCTTCATTCGGAATAAATGCTTCATAGCTGGTCAACCATATGAGACAAAATATTACCATACAAAAAATTATACGTAGGGTAAAAATGCCTAATTCCCTGATATCGCTAATACGGTGATACAAACTTCACTTTCCTGCCATGGCTTCATTCTGAAGTATCCAACACTTTCCTTTCTGAGCAGTTGCATGGCTATGGAATATGCTGTTCAATGATGCTGCTGAAACGATCGAGATTGTGAGCATTGAACTCCCTGCCGAAAAAACTTTTTAATTAAATTCAAAGAATTAATTGGAGGTAAATATAAAAGCAATAATGTTAATAACGGTTTCTATTTTGTAATGTAGATGAAGGTTCAGAGAATCAATGCATGTACGTCGTCATTGTTTTTGATATCAGAGAATTAGGATAACATTAGATGAATTAGGATACCACTAACATGAATTTAGGAATCCTATCACGCCATCGCCATAAAATTTATTTATACGATTTGTTACGTTCTCTACTGGTAAGTAGGGAAAGTATTGCATTCCACCCAAAAATTCGATGTCGAGATTTCACCGGAAATATATGTTTTGAGGCCCCCTGAATCCAAAAAAAGCATTTTTAGAAAAAGGTCCGTGTGTTTGTCTGTCAGTCTGTGAACAGCATAACTCAAAAACGAAAAGTCGGTTAAAAACCAAAGTTGGTATTTAAGTTTAATGTCTTTCAAGGATGCGACACGAAGATATTGAAGAAAATAGCCTCACCCTAAACTAACCTTTACGTGGAAAATTTTTCGAAAATTGATTTTCTTGAAAATGGCCCTAACGATTTTGATTAAAATTCCATATGTTTGAGATATTTTTATAACGAATGAAATGTATATCTTGAATTTTCTGGCTATAGCCCCTGTAGTCGTATTTACTCTGGTCGACTTTTGCATAACTGGTAAGCCATTAGAGATAGACCAAATCATACTACACAAAAAATGTAGATCTTGGTAAAATACACAATTTATGTCTCAATAAATTTTCTTGTAGGGTGAACCATTTCGGAGATATTCCTTGTTATGCGTGTGAGTTTCGGAAAACTTAAAACTTTAGCGAAATGCAATAACGTTGTTCATTTTGTATATGTTAATCGTGCAAAGAGAATGGAATATCAAAGCTTAAAAAGATTTGACTATCACACAAAGCCTTCTGTATTCTAATATCTCCCTTGTACCTATAAGGAAATAAGCAATAAGATAATTTGTACGAAGGTTTATCTTAACTAACATGGAGATATAGAAATGAGAGTTTGTTAGAATGGTTAGTACAAGAGTAGAGAAAGTCATGTAAGTGCAACACATCAGATTTTTTAGTATACTTACACAACTTTTCAATTCTCAATCGGGTAAAATATGTTCTAGAACATTCCAATTGTGTTCTTCAATCGTTATTTAAATATGTCAAGTAGATTTTTGTGACTAAGCGTTTCCAAGATGTTGTTGTTGTTTTCTAGTGCCTTGCATCTGGCAATGAAGCCATTAGCATTCGTGCTTTCCAATACTTTTGAACTGTAGTTTCTTCTGATCTTAATGCTTCACAGGTCTTCAAGTGGTCTTCGTTCATTTCTGCCGGATCGTTACACAGGACACATATTGGTGAGGCTGAGATACCCACTCTGTAGAGATGACCCGCCAAGCAGTCATGATTTGTCAATAGTCGGAAGGCTGCAACAGCTGTTTTCCTTGGTCTCTGGGGGATTATATCTGGATTGGAAAGTAGTGTAATCCATTTTTTATCTTTGGCATTTGTTTCTATTTCTTGTAGATATGAATGACAAAAATTTTTTATGATCAAGCGTTTTATTGAGGAATATGAGAAATTGAATTTAGAATTTTGTTTTATTGTTGTGCCTTTCTTTGCAAGTGAGTCTGCAGCTTCGTTCCCCATGACTCCACAGTGTGCTGGAATCCATTGGAGATGAACAGTCTTATTAACTTTTTGGAGCTGTGTTAACATTTTGTAGCATTCTCTAATTTTTGTTGACTTCTTTGTAGTATTTGAACATATTCCCTGAATTGCAGCTTTAGAATCTGAAAGAATTACTGCCTTGTTAAATTTATTTAAGGGAAGATTTAATAATTGTCGGAGAGCAATGTATATAGCCTCTATTTCTCCATCATAATTTGTTGTGCCTCTGCCAACAGAATGATAAAAGGAAAAATGTGAACACGTAACTCCAGCTCCAGTAAGGTTTTCCTTCGAGGATCCATCAGTATATATGTGCAGCCATTCTTCTGTGGGATACCTAGTATTGATTGTTTCCAGAGCTAGAAGTTTTTGTATTTCTTTTGGTGTGTCTGATTTACTTATTTCCTCTATTAATTCCAAATTGAAGGTAGGTTGCAATAATTCCAATGGATTTTCTCTTATAAGTAGATTTTCTCTGGTGTTAGGAATGTTCAATTTGGATTTAATCTGTGTTACCTTTTCTAGGAAAGTACTATGAGTTTTAAGGATTGAATGGGGGAGGTTCTCTTCTTTCCATTTAGAGTTTGGCAGTCGTAACATTTTCTCGTGTTGGAGCAATGCTTG
The DNA here is from genome assembly GCA_030765045.1 of Tenodera sinensis. Taxonomy (NCBI): domain Eukaryota; kingdom Metazoa; phylum Arthropoda; class Insecta; order Mantodea; family Mantidae; genus Tenodera; species Tenodera sinensis. The sequence goes on along the minus strand of CM060962.1, from coordinate 285,762,086 downwards.
TTCTTCTATTTTTGTTGTTATTGATGGGGTCCGTGTTAAGGCAAGCATGGCATCAATAGGTGTGGATTTAACTGCTCCAGTGATTAGGCGAAGAGCCTGATTTTGTATTTGTTCAAGTTTATTGATGTTAGCATTTGCTGCTGTTATTAAAGCTTCAGAACAGTACAAGATGTTATTGGTTTAAATTTTCAAATAATTTTCCTTTCTTTTTTTAAGGTGATACGTCACTATTCGGTTTTTTTTTTCCTGCAAGGAGCACAGAATTTCAAAGTGCCTATTAAAAGCGTTAACGATCGCTTTAACCTACTGTATCCTTATAGCTACAACGAAATGTGTAAATGTTTAATGGACGTCTGTCTCCATTAACAAGGAGTATATAGAAGAAAAAGGTAATTGAGTGCAACAAAATATTTATGCGCTTCACGGATTGAATGACACATTGCAGTGGTACGCGCTCTAGTTCAACTTTATGTAAGCAATAGCTTTAAAGATTTATGGGCAATACGTGCACCCAGCGTTTGAAAATAAAACAAATGTGCCAAAACGGACGATGTAATGGAAGAGAAGATAATACCGTAGCTAAAAGCATCCCAAACGTCCGTTTTCGCAACAAGGGACAGATTAAACAGGTATGGGCAGGATACTTTCGACTTGCCTCAATAAACTGGGCCGTTTGGTTTGTCGCCAATCTCTATTTCCAGCAGACACAGTCATTACAGACTTAAACGCCGCTTCTAGGAAACCTTTCTTTTTGCGCATTTCGGGAAAAGACTTCCTTCTTTCTTTCCTCTGAAGATTAAAACTTTGGACAAAAGCGCTTAAGTTTATACGATGGTAGGCTAACCCTACCCTGATGCTTCTTTTCGTTTTGTTATTTCATTTCAATCGAGAGATCAAATTTGTAGAAATGGCTTTATTGCATGTTTCCTAGTGGATCAAAAGGGAATAGAGAATACAGTAGATTTTAGCAATACTCAAATATGTTAAGATGTGACCACTATATGATGGTTTAGACATTCCATTCTCGTTGCATCGCCAGGACAAAAAAAAAAAAAAAAACGATTAAGTATTGGAGAATTAAAACGAATAATAAAAGGTTAACTCTAAAAAAGAATGCATATTTATACACAACATAAATTGTGCTTTAACGAGATCTAGTCTTTTATGTAGTATGATTTATCTCTTACGGTTTACCAATTAGACAAAAGTCATTCAGAATAAAGAGGACTTCAGAGGTCATTCCCAGAAAACTCAATTTCATTTGTCATCAACATATCTGTAACACATGATATTTTAATCAATTTTTAGAATATTTTTTGGGAGAATCAAAATGTTTGAAAAAGGTTTCATGATAAAGGTAGTTTGGAGTGGGGGAACTTTCTTGACAACCGTCCTGTCGCATTCTTGGAAAATGCTGTACTTTAATACCAAATTTGGCATCTAACCGACTTTTCGTTATTGACTATGCTGTTCACAGAGAGTCAGAAACCCACGCCATACACCCCCATCTACCCATACAGACCTTTTCCTTAAAATGTTTTTGGAGTCAGAGGGTTTCAAAACGTGTATTTCTGACGAAATCTCGATCGAATTGGGTGGAATCCAATATCTTCTCCATCTAATATGTTCATGATAAAGAAGGTAGTGATATTACATATGTTTTTATACCCTTCTACACTTGGGAATCATTCGTCTATCTACTGTTTCTTCAATTAATAATACTGCTTCTACCGAAGCTGATCAGCTTCTCTGCTGAAAGTCGTCTACGCCCTAAATAATATACCTACTTGACTCACATATAGCGGTGCTGCTGTTGTATTGCTCGCGTCTCGACTAGGGGGGCCGGGCCAGGCCAGGGAACCAAATGTGGGATTTGTGATGGACAGAGCGGCGTGTGGGCAAGTTTTCTTCGGGTTCTACATTTTACCCCGTCATTCATTAAACCTTTCATCCATTTCGCCCTCATTTTGTACCAATTCCTTCCGCACTGCCACACATGCATAGGGCTGATGGCCCATCTTGGCTAATCTCTCAGATTCAGTTTGTCTGCTCCTCCACAAACATCTGAACACAGGAGCCCACTTCTAAGTCCTGGGGACGGGGTGTAAATTCTCCATAAGAGGAGGGTAAATAGGAAAACAGTAAGACTTCAATACTGTTACGCCACTGTTTGGGGACACTCATATTTATTTTGCAGTGCAGGAAACAGCTGAAATAAATACTAACGGGTTTGGAAAAAAATGATTGCGAAAACAAATGGAATGTGCTACGCAAGTAACAGCAAAACAAAGCCTCAAACCAGCCGTGGCATATCAAACATGCCATGGTGTCTAGCAACATAACCACATTGGTTTTAATTTTACTAACAGTAAAACAGCTATCTAAATTCTAAGGAATACGAGTTGTTTTGTTTCTCTGTTTTTTCTATTGTGGATACTTGCTGAATCTGAAAAAAAAATGTAAAAAAACTAACATATTTTGTATATCAGTAAACATGTGCTTCTTTTGCGGTGGTCTAAGAGCCAATCTGTTTCTATATGTACGATTATATTTTCATCCTTTTGCACAAAACACTTGTTTACTGTTTCTAACTGTTAATAATGATAATGATAACAATTATGATGATACTTTTGACGTGGAACTCTTTTCTTCATTCATAGCACCTCCCTTAACGGGGCAAGCTATTTGTTTGATAATTTACAAGCTTTATATTATGGAAAATAGTTTGCTTCCTCGTAATTTGTAGTGACAATAATAACATACGTCCTCTGTAAGTTCTGATTGGCAAGGGTGAAGACTTGCCCTGCTGTGCTAAGAGAAGGGGAAGCAAACCTCTCCTCCTGTATGCCTGCGAAATCTGGGGCATGGCTGCAGACACCCACCTCCTGCGTCTGCAACGTATACAGAATAGAGGTCTTCGTGTAATCTATTCTGTATACCGCAGATTCCCTACGAGACCACTGCACGAAGCCTCGTCCCTCCCGTGCGTGCAGGACGAAATTAGGCGCCGGGCAACCAAATTCTACGACCAGTTTCCACAACATCGGAGCGCCCTGGTTAGGTCTCTTGGGGACTATATCCCTATAGAACGCACGCTTGTGCGACACCGGGTTCCCCGCATGGCTTGTGGGCATCCCCGGTAACACAGGAGCTACCCCATCAACAGCGTAAGCTGAGCTCCTTACAGTCCTTCCAAGAGTAGTTTGGAAGTCCAAAATGTTTCGCCAAATATCCATATTTGGACCACCCATCCGCAGTGCCCAACGGTAGTTGCACGCTGAAATTTACACCCGATGAGGAGCATAAATGTATGCTACCTCCTAACAACCCTCAATCCTCATTCTTCACCAGCCATCCTATAACATCCTAATCCCGCCATACAGTGGTTAAGCCCTAAAAGGGCAGGTACACAAATGACACACCCCGAGCTGTTCTCAGCCTGCCATCTGGTAGTCTAGTCTAGAGGCTACAGTTTGTTCACCAGCTCATGGTCCCTGGCAGGAATGCAGCCAGTCAGTACGTTGGCAAACAATTCCAGATAAACAATATCTGAACCTGCATTGTGCTTCTGGTCGCGCTCGTGATAGTAGTACCAACGTTGGAATGTGTACTCACGCTAGATCAAAGCAAAGAAGTCGCTAAAAATAGCGAAACTTAAATATTTTAGTTCATGTAGTATATTTAGCTTATAAAGCGTAAACGATATTTTCAATTACTCCGTCTTTCTCCCGCTGATCATTATCTACCTTTTTATGTGTTTAAAAAAAAAAACCTGCCAATCTGTTTCAGTTACAAGTGATACATCCTCGAGTGTTATATCGTGCAGTAAGTCACCTGTTATATTTCGGCCCAAGCTAGTTTTAAGGGATTGAGACGGGGGCGGGGGGCCAAGGGAGGACAAGGGGGACCAAGGGGGGGCCGCGGCCCTTCCTGGAAGTTGATCAACTTAATGTCCAATCAAATACTGACTATTAAACTACTATTTTAATTTCAATGTAAAGATCAATTTTTATTTACCACAAATTAATATGGTTATCTGCAACAAATATTACAAATTTGGACTATAAAATAATGAATTAATATTATCTGGTTGCAAATTTCCAACATGTGCTCTCCCCCCCCCCCCCCCCTGGAAAAAAGTTTGCCGACGCTCATGGATTGAGATCACACGTGTATGGGGACAAGCAAACGACAGTGTGGTCCAATGAAACTCAAAATGCGTTCGCTTTAGAAACCTCTTAAGGTTTGTTTGCTTCAATCATCCAATAAATATCTGTTTTACACATAAACTGTCACTCTGAAGCACTTTGCTCTGCAACCACAATAATATAGCAGATTTCACAACACTTCTAGGCAGAGGTTTATCTACTTCTACACTCATTTTTTCTTTACTTCCAAGATAACGCTAGTGACTCGTCCAATTTTTAACTGAAATTAAGACATATTAGCATATTAGCGAGCAAGTATAGCGGGAATAACAATGGACGGAAGTTGGCAGCAACCAGTAGCAAAGAAATCTAGGGTGTTTACAAAACACTACGTGGAATGTTTTTCCTCCCCCTTCAGTTCCCTAAGGCCATGAGCTGGTGAACAGACAGATTGGAGGGAGAAACTGCGTTGGTTTGAGTCCAAGTCACATTCTATGCGGAAGCTTCCAACGCCGCTGATATAGGCTATGCAGCATTCCCAGAAGTTGGAAGATAAGAGCCATTGTTGAGAAATAAAAAAAAACACAATTAAAATAATTTCCTTGTAATGGGTAGTTCAGGGTGCAGGAATTTTCTTGAAAATCTTCTCTTGCATGTTTAGTCTGTGTTCGACTCAAGTATGAAATTTGTTAACCATACCTAAACTTACATGGTGAAATATAAACATCACTTAACGAAAAGTTAGTCCTTTTAAGCGGGCGTTACTGCAGTAACGAAAGTCCAAATGTACTAAACCTGCTTCCGTGCTCGAATTTGTACAGGAGAATACTTTCCCGACTCAGTTCTAAACAAAATGACGAAACTATAACGGAAAAGAAAGCTGAACATTTTCGAGAGTAAAATCTTTCTGCATAGGAATCCGATATCGACCTGATCTGTTCTTAGCAAGAAACTACAAGTTCGTGTTGTTAACTTATTATACTCCTTCGAAAGGACATGAACCTTTTGGCCCATGACCGGAATTCTTTAGCAAGTGCCTATAGCGTGGGAGTTGAGTGGGAGGAGTAGAGGGGAAGCCCCGAAAGAGTTCGCTCATGAGAGGTGTCAGCTGGAGCAGTTCTCTCTCCTCCTCCCACCCACTTTCTCTGTCCCTCCCCAATCTGTTATACAATGGTGCTCCTATCGTACGGTGGGTTGGAATTCCTTCCCCATTTTGATTGTAATCAGTGTTTTCTTTTACAGAACTCAGGAATTTAGAGTTTCATTTTACAAAAACTGAGTCTTTACTTGCAACATTAAATCGCTATTGGCATTTAATAACTCCTTCTTCAACGAATTACCCTCCTCTTTGTAGAATTTACATCCCCAAGGACATAAAGGTCATTTTTACTTTCTCTACTGTAAGCAGGGGAAGTATTGTATTCCACCCAACAATTCGATGTCGAGTATTCACCGGAAATATGTTTTTTGAGGCCCCCTGAATCCAAAAAAGGCATTTTTAGAAAAAGGTCCGTGTGTGTGTGTGTGTGTGTGTGTGTGTGTGTGTGTGTGTGTGTGTGTGTGTGTGTGTGTGTGGACAACATAACTCAAAAACGAAAAGTAGGTTAAAAACCGAAGTTAGTATTTAAGTTTAATGTCTTTCAAGGATGCGACACCAAGATTTTCAAGAAAATGGTCCCACCCTAAACTACCTTTACATGGAAAATTTTTCAAAACTTTTTATTTTCTTGAAAATGGCTCTAACGATTTTGATTAAAATGTCATGTTTGAGATATTTGTATGACAAATGAAATGTATATCTTGAATTTTCTGACTATAGCCCCTGTAGTCGTATTTACTCTGGACGACTTTTGCATAACTGGTAAACCGTTAGAGATAGACCAAGTCATACTCTACAAAAAATGTAGACCTTACTAAAATACACAATTTATGTCCAAATAAATTTTCTTGTAGGGTGAACCATTTCGGAGATATTCCTTGTTATGTGTGCGAGTTTCGGAAAACTTAAAACTTTCGTGAAATGGAACATCGTTGTTCATTTTTTATATGATAAGCGTGCAAAGAGAACGGGATCTCAAAGCTTTAAAACATTTGACTGTCGCACAAAGCCTACTGTATTCCTATATTCCCCTTGTACCTACAAGGAAATAAGCAATAAGATAATTTGTACAATTGTTTATCTCAACTAACACGAAGATATAGGAATAACAGTTTGTAAGAATGGTTAGTACAAGAGTAGAGAAAGTCATGTGAGTGCAACACCTCAGATTTTTATTAAAGGCATGCACTTAATAGGAATTGTCAATAACTGCTTCTACTACTGAATTGCGTAATTGTTTCAAAAGTGTCATTGTTGGTCTTTTTGAGAACCAGTGAAATGTCAAGGTGGCCACAAAGTACTGCGCCGTCTGCATTAATAAGATTCATGTAAAAATGAATAGTTAAACAATACTAAACACTACCTTTATATATATGACAAGATATAATACCCAATTTCAAACTATACTTGTTTTCGAAATTGTTCCGACATTTTGTTACAAGCGGTGGTCACCTCCGTTGGCAGTTGAAGTTCTGTAATACGGATTGGCATAATATCTAATGTGATTTATGTAAAAAAAGAAATAGTTAAAGTGTTAAAAAGACAGTAAAGTTCAGTCTTACTTAAATCAGCATCAGTCAAGCTAATCTTCGATTTATTTTGCATTTACAACCTAATATACCTATTCCACAAAACATAATATTGCTTACTGTGTATCTGAACTAAAGTATTAAACTGCTGTGGCGTATAATGGAAACCACCATTACCGGAAGCAAACACTATCTATAGAGCTGCAAGCAAAGTCTGTGACGAGGTTGGTTGCTTCCCTGCACGTCTCATTTTTATGGTTTACTCAGATCCCTCCACTTTCTTTATATCCTTCCTTCCTCTCCCCCATAAGCTAGAGACTTCATTTAGAACATATGAGATGCACCAAAGAACGGAGAATCTGCACAACGTTTTCTGGATAACCAATCTTAACCTTTGTATTTGATTGTAAATGTCGAAGCATTGTTTGGTAAGTTCTCATTGCTATAAAATGTTAATAACGCTCTAAATGAGAAACTTTTGTGTGTTGCATTCACATGGCCTTGTCTACCCACTCCTCTATAATGTACTCTTACAAAAGCCTGTTGTTCTATATGCTTATCTTCTTTATCTGATTACCCTCCTATATGGAGGACTGACACCCCTAGGACTTACAGTCGGTCTGGGTGGCTCAGTTGGTTAGACGCTGGCCTACTGATCCCAAGGGCGCGGGTTCAAACCCGGCCCAGGCCGATGGTTTTTAAGTGTGCTTAAAAACGACAGCTCCACGTCAGTAGAGAAAAGAACTTCTGCGGGACGAAATTCCGGCACACCGGTGACGCTGATGTGATCCTGGCAATTGACAGCGTCGTTAAACAACAAATAACCTAGGACTTACAAGCCTGTGCCTAGGGTCAAGGTCGGTCTGGGTGGCTCAGTTGATCAGATGCTGGCCTTACTGATCCCAAGTTCGCGAGTTCAAATCCGTCCCAGACCGATGGTTTTTAATTGTGCTTAAAAACGACAGCTCCATATCAGTAGATTTATTGGCATGTAAAACAACTCCTGCGGGACAAAATTCCGGCACACCGGCGACGCTTATATGATCTTGGCAATTGACAGTGTTGTCAAACTACGAACCGAACAGAGAAGATCTGGAAGCGAATTGTCAGTCCAGTACCAGGTATGAGAGTGAGGATGAGAACGATATAAAATACAGGAGAAATGGGTGAATGGAAAGGTGATGGAGCGGTTGGTGGAATGAGTGGCGGGAGAAACCGGTGAACCTGGAGAAAACCCGTCTAAATGCCGCTTCGCCCATGAATACCACACGAGGGTCCTTGGGTTTGAATCCGGGCTCCCTTCGTGATATGCGAAGGGTCTAACCGCTCGGCCACGGCGCCGCCTTATACTTCTCAATGCAGCTAAATCTGCATTTCAATTTCGTTGCAGATATAAGAACACATTAAGCTAAAAGCAATAGTCAACTTTTTTTACAATCCGGTCGCTATGTGACGTCTTTCAAATCTGTTGTCTTCGCATGGACACAAAGTCTGATGTATTCACTCACATGACTTTCTACACTTAGTGTTCAACGAACTATTCTTATAAAACCTTATTCTTGTATCTACTTCAGGTTAATCGAGATAAACGTTTGTAGAAATTGTCTTATGAATATTTCCTGTTGATAGAATAAAAATAGGGGAATACAGTAGGCTTTAGATGATAGTCAAATCTCTTAAGAGTAGGTCGCTATGAAACTACCTTGAAATTTCGCTCTATTTGCATGGTCAATAGGAAAAAGTATGACATGTGCATACAGATAACTTTTGTACAAACTGTTCTTAAAAACGCTTGTTCTTCTATATACATGTTAATCGAGATAAGCATTTGCAGAAATGGTTTTATCACATTATTCCTTTCTCTTTGCATAGCCAGGACATAAACGAATTACTGCATGTAATTGAAAATTCAATTTGAAAATTGAAGCCAGCAACAAGGAATGTCACTAAAATGGTTATCGCCATAAAAAAATTGACAAATTGTGCGATTTAACGTAATCTACAGTTGTGTAGCCAGAGCTTGTCTATCCTTTACAGCGGGCATCGGGAGGTACACCACTTCAGAGCGGTGGGCAGCAGACGGGGCCAAGAGCTTGTTTGCCGAGCAATGACCAGTGACGTCACAGCAGTGGAATTTGAACGTTTGACACAACAATACATGTATATGCGTTCTTGGTGAAGACACGACTGACGCTTCCAGGACTTGCCAAGTCTAGGAACACAATTTGATATATTTGCTACACTACTCACAATACATGTTGATTCGGTGTTGTTGATTCGTCCAGGAGTGAGTATGAGTCGCCTGGGTTAACCTAGGTGGATGGTAAGGTGGCCATGGTACCTAACCGTTTAATTACGGATTTACCCGTGAGGTGGTATAGGTTTGTCTAGTTGTACAAGCTTTAATGTTTTTATGTCTCTGATGGTGCAGGTTGGCTTCCTGTGTTGTCATTGGCGGCGGGATGTGTCAGATCTTGGATGTCTAGCCATCCAAGCGACCATTGCCCTACTGTTTACTTCGTCGGCCGCTTGTGGAACCGTCGAGCAATGCAGTGCCAGTGACAGGAAACCGAGAGGAATAGGTGAGAAAGGTGTGGTGGTGCCAGGTGTAATTACATTTGGCGGCTTGTGAAGGGATAGCGGTACTTACCAGCCAAGGGCGTCCTTGGGTAAATGGTAGCTCTGTCGCCGCCTGGATAGGCGATGATCGTATTGCCCCAGGGTGTTGACCAACTGGTTTGGGTGAGGTGTGAGTTTGGCATACATTGTGCGAGTCCTGCCCCGCACGACGTCCACAAAAATATCACCCCTAATATTCATAGGCAGGTCAACAGAGGAATAACCAATAAAAAATAAAACGTTTAATTTAAGCTAAAATTTATAACGTAAATACTTATAATCTGTTTAAGTTACTTATTCATAATTTCTCATCAGTTAGACCTTTAACCCTTCTATTTGTATTAGCTGTCTTGCGTTTTTATATTATCAAATATATTTTTGTTTCTGTTGCGTTTCTGTTTTATGTTTTGCTCATTAAGTCGCTGTACTTAAAGGTATCAAATAATTAAATTCAGCAAGTAGATAAACAGAGTGAAAGTGTGAAACAGAACTTCCGGCTTTATCGGGCAAATCCTGCCGGTGACTGGATTACAGTTTACCAATTTACAAAAGTCATTCAGAATGAAGGGAACTTTAGAGGCTATAAGATACACAGTTCATTTGTCATGCATGTATTAAACATAGGTATGGTATTTTAATCAAGATCCTTAAGGCCATTTTTCAGAAAATTAAGTGTAGGTAATATTACTTTCCATGGAAATAGTATTTTGAGTGGGGGGGGGGGGGGGTTCTTGGAAACCTTTGTGTCGTATCCTTGAAAGATGCTGAACTGACATGTCAGGTTTGGTATTTAACCCATTTTTCGTTTTGAGTTATGCTGTTCGTGGTAGCGCCGTGGCCGAGCGGTTAGACCGTTCGCCTACCACCTAGGCAGCCCGGGTTCGAACGCAGGGCCCCGTATGTGGTATTCGTTGTGGACGAAGCGGCGTCTGGACGGGTTTTCTCCGGGTTTTCCGGTTTCCCCCGCCACTCATTCCACTAATTGCTCCATCATCGCCTTTCCATTCATCGATTCGCATGTCATATCATCTTCCTCACTATCATACCTTGTGCTTTGCTGACCTCCCGCTTCCAGGTCTTCACTCTGTCCGCAGGCGTTGGACCCTAGGCACTGGCTTTTAAGGCCTAGGGGGTATGAGTCCTAAATAAGGGCAGGGTAATCAGATAAAGAAGAAAGAAGTTACGCGGTTCACAGAAACACATACGGATGTTTTTTCTAAAACATATTCTGTTTTGGGTTCAGAGAGCATACTTCCAGTGAAATCTCGCTATCTAATTTTTGGGTGGAATTTAAGTATAGGATGAACTCGCAGCAAACTCGCATACGTCGAGCAAAAAGATAATTGTAGTCCTACACTGCAGCACACACACGTTGTGACGCCTCGTTATTTTCAGCAACATGGGATGCATGGCAAATTACATATCAGAAATTATATTGGCTATCCGTTCGTATCCCAGGCATTTAATTTATCCAATCTAGCAGTGACCTCAATTTCAGCTGATCACGGTCAGCTATTCCAGTAAAATTGTTGAAATTAAATTATCGCACCTGATGCTCAACTGTCTGTATTTTAATCCACCGCGTTTCCATTAACGCTAGAAGCACGATAATATTTCAAAATAGTGATGAAGGTAAGGCCGTTACCGTGTATTAAACAGGATAATGTGCAAATAAATTTGAGTAATGACATACAGTAAATATGGCTGTTGATTCACGAGATGGGCTTAGCAAATATCACCTACCCACAGTAGGTAAAAGAAAGTATTGTATTCCATCCAAAGTTTTCATTTATTATTTCACCAGAAACATGTTTTGAAGCCCCCTCATTAGTAAAAACAAAACACTAAACGAAAAGGTTCATGCGTGTGTATCTGAACAGCATAAATAAAAAACGAAGTGTCAGATGAATGCCAAAATTGGTATTTAAGATCAGGATCTTCAAAGGATGCTATACAAAGAGTTGCAAGAAAATTGGCCCACCAAGTATCCTTGACATGGAACATTTCAATTTTTTCCCTCAAAATAACTCGTACAAACATCTATCGATTCAGTACCTTGTATTCTTCTTGTATATGGAACGCCACATGTAATGAAACCATTTCTGCAAATGTTGGTACAATAACAAAGTGGATAAAAAATTCTCCTGTTACATTCACACAACTATCTCTACCCATTATTCAACAAACTTTCTCACAAAACTTTATTCTTCTGCCTACAATAGGTTACTCCAGACATTTGTACATTAGAAATGGTTTTATTACATATATCCTTATAGCTACAATGGAAACAGGAAAATACATTAGGCTTACGAAATGGTCAAATGTTTTAAGAGCAGGTTGCTATGTGATGGCTTGACATTCAGCTCTTTGCATAACCAAGATATAGGTAAAAACTCTTGTGCTGCACTCACATGACCTTCTTTACACTTGTACTAACTGTTCTTACAAACACTTATTCCTGCATCTTCATGTTTGTCGAGATAAACTTTTGCAGAAATTATCTTACTGCTGATTTTCCTATAGATGCAAGGGAATATGGGAATACAGTAGGCTTTGAGCGATAGTCAAATCCTTTAAAGCTTTGAAATTCGGTTCTCTTTGCACGGTCAAACAGATAAAAAAACTGAATAACGACCTTCCATTTGAGAAAAGTTTAAGTGTTGCAAAACTGACACAAATAACCCCGAAATTGTTCTCCAAAAAATGTATTTGGACATAACTTGTGTGTTTTAACGAGATCTACAGTTTTGTATAAGGTTTTGTCTCTCTCTTACGGTTTGACAGTTATGCAAAATTCATCAAGAGTAAACAGGACTACATGGTCTATGTCCAGAAAATTCAAAATGTGTGTACGTTTTATTTGCCATGAAATATCTTAAACATACGGCGTTTTAATCAAAGTCGTTAGTCATTGTTGAGAAAATCAAAATTTTCGAAAAAAGTTCGATGTGAAGGGTAGTTTAGGGTAGAAGAATTGTCTTCAAAATTTTCGTGTTGCAACCTTGAAAGACATTAAACTTAAATACCAACTTTGGCTTTTTGAGCGACTCTTTGTTTTTGAGTTATGCTGTTCACGGACACACGCGCACAATGGCGGTGGTGAGGACATTTCGTGAAGTGTGGATCAGCCGCTTCCTATCCCTGTAGAACTATAGAATAATCAAATACGTTAATTTCTGTTATTTATTTAAAACCTTTTAGCGCAACAGCCCATGAAGGGCCAAGGCTTGCCACCCAGCCGCTGCGACCCCCACCTCTGCCCACTACATGTATCATTACTGGGGTGCAGTACTGGAGGGTGGGACGTGGTCAGCGCCCCGAGCCCTCCCGGCCAGTTACACGGCCTTTTCGACCTGGGGCCGCTACTTCATCAAGTAGCTCCTCAATTGGTCAAAAGGGACCTAACGAGGCTGAGTGCACCCCGTGCCAGATAAAATCCCCATGCTGGTACCGGGGATCGAACCCGGATCCTACGCACCAGAGGTAAGCGCGCTACCAACTGTGCTACGGAGGTGGTCGTTGTCATTTATTTAGTTTTACTGAATAGACAAAATTTACTTAGGTTTTAATCTACAGTTCCTATCCCTCGGTAAAGCACAGTGCAACACTATTCTTATGTTGCGCTAAATGATGCAATCTCTCTCTCCCTCCCTCTCTCTCTCTCTCTCTCTCTCTCTCTCTCTGTGTGTGTCTCTCTCTCGCACACAGCCACACGACATGGCTACGTTTTGTCGCGCTCCTATTGGTTACTGCCATATGCAGGAGATTTGACGCGGATAATAAAATTGTTGGGGATGTCGGAATCCTTGCACAACACATTTCTCATGTGACTTTCCCTTTTATTTGTGTGGCGATGTTTGCTATATATTCAGAAAAACGTCACGCACTACTAACCAGAAAGAAGGGATTTTGGTTTGGACATGGTCTGTGTGATAATGTATTTGTAGCGACCCGCCACCAATCACAGCTGTCGAAACCAGGCTACTCACCCTTTCTGAGATGTAATTAGGTGGCCTTTCTCCCTTCATCTGGTGCCACACTGTCCAGAACGGCTGGACAACTCATTTGTAACATATCGCATTCCAACCGTTTCTTGCTCTGGACCGGGATTAAGAAATTCGTGTCTTAATCTGGAACTCGCAAGGCTTTCTTGTTTGGAACAACCTTACATGCTGTGCCTACTGCTGGCAAGATGCAGACTTCCGGCAAAACATTTTGTAATGTAAAAGGTGAAAGAAAAATACCTGGTTGCGTCCACATGCCTTTCTTTCTTCATTCTTCCACAAAATATTCTTACAAAAGCATAGTCTTCTATTCCTTATTAATAGAAATAAATTCCATTACTAATTTACACATTTTGCTTTAGTATAAGAAAGATACAATTGGTTAATACCAGAGTTATTCACTGCTAAGATTAATAATTTTATTTTAACAAATCTTATGTGTTGCACTCACATGACTTTCTCTACTCTTGTACTGACCATTCTTACAAACTCTTATTGCTAGATCTTCTCCATGTTAGTTGAGATAAACATTTGCAGATATCTTATTGCTTATTTCCTTGTAGGTACAAGGGGAATATGAGAATACAGTAGGCTTTGAGCGATAGTCAAAGATTTGACATTCTGTTCTCTTTGCATGGTTAACATATAAAAAATGAACAATGATGCTGCATTTGACGAAAGCTAAGTTTTCCGAAACTGATACAAATAACAAGGAATATTCCCAAAATGGTTTTCTCTACAAAAAAAAAATTTATTTGGACATACCTTGTGTGTTTTAGCAAGATCTTCAGTCAGGAATAGTAAGATTGTCTATCTCTTACGGTTTAGGAGTTATTTAAAAGTCATCCAGAGTAAACAAGACTACATGGGCTATAGCCAGAGAATTCAAAATATACATTTAATTTGTCATAATACCGTAAACATATGTCATTTTGATCAAAATTGTTAGAGCCATTTTCAAGAAAATGAAAATTTTCGAAAAATTGTCATAGTTTAGGGTGGAGCAATTTTCTTCAAAATCTTCGTGTCGCATCCTTGAAAGACATTAAACTTAAATACCAACTTTGATTTTTAACCGACTTTTCGTTTTTGAGTTATGCTGTACACCCACACCCACACCCACACCCACACCCACACCCACCCACACACACTTTGGGTGGAATACAATACTTTCTCTACTTACTAGTAGAGCAAGTGAAAATGATAGTAAGTTCGAGAAAGATTTAATTGCAATAAATAATCTCTAAATGTTAAAATCAATGTATAACAAGCACAATTTTATCAGGTAATAGGAAGTCATTAGCAAGGAAAAGTTAAGCATTGAGAATAAATTAGTGATAAGTCAAGAGTAAGGCAATTAGGCGTTACAGTGAACTCCGCCAACAAGAAATCTATTGCCTCAAGATTCCTGAATCTGGAACTCAGGACGTTCAGTGAAGATAGGGAGCGTATATTTCTAAAATTCGTGTCTTATAGAAGTGTTTTGCTCGTATCGATTATCGGCAGCCTGTAGCTAAAGACCGCGCTCGGCTTGTATGTACAGTCATGGCAAATATGATTCAGCGCATTAGGAGATCAGAATATTTCTAAGCCTCATTGTTTTGTGGCGCGGTTTATACAAGATGATATTTCCAACATGCAGCCGAGTTTATTGATAGTCTGTTCCATGTTATCGCCTGACGGACACACAAATAGGCTGTGCAATATATCCTTATAATACTGGCATACTGTGCGCTAAATTTGAAAGAATATCCTATTTCAAATTTGGGTTTTGGTGGTAACGTGAATTATTTTGTTTTGAACCCCCTTGTAGCTTGAGTTAGCGAAACGCTCTAGAAAATCTATACCACTGCTGTGTCATATGGTCACTAACCCAGAAGTGGGCCTTGAATAATTAAGGTTTGACGTTAATGGTCCCACTGATAGCCACACTTGCACAGATTACTTGGGCGTCATCAACAGTGCATTAGCCCACAACGATCTTCTTTACATTCGATATGCCACTGAGGGTAATTAAAAAGCGACGTCAAGGATCGAACAAACAGAAACGACATCCCCTTGCTCATTACTAGACATTTTAATACAAGGGTACAATTTTATGTTCGGAATGTTCCCATGACTTTCTGCACTCAAATCGTTTATTTTCTCCGCCACATATCCACTAGGTAAGGCATTCTACCCAAAAGTTCAATACCAATATTTCACTATAAATACACGTTTTGAGGTCTCCTGTTACACACTCCTCTATCTACGGCCTTCTCTTTGAGCAAAGTAGTACTGAATAACTCAAATCCAATAACAAGGCATATCTCAGAAAGGGTTAACTCACAACAAATTTATTTTGCATAAACTGTGCGCTTTAACGATATCTGCATTTTTTGTGAAGTAAGTTTTTGTCTATTTCATATGCTTTATCAGTTATAAAAAGGTCATTGAGAATGAAGAGGACTGCAGGGAATATCCCCAGAAAATTCAAGATATATTTCATCTCTAATGAGAATATCGTATGGCAATTTAATAAAAATTGATAAGAAAATAAAAATTTTCGGAAAATTCTATTTTTTGGTAGGGAGGACTATTCTGAAGATCTTCGTGTCGCATCCCCGGAAGATGCAGAACTCAAAACACCAAGTTTGGTATTTAACCGGCTTTTCGTTTTTGAGCTATGCTGTTCATATAGGCACACAGAGAGAGACAGATATTTCCTTCTAAATATGCTTTTCTTTTACTTTCTCTTCTACGTATAGCAAGTAGGGGAAGTATTGTATTCCACCCAGGAATTCAATGTCGATATTTTACCGGAAATATGTTTCGAGGCCCTCTGAATCAAAACTTTCAGAAAAAGGTCCGTGTGTGTGTTTTGATTGAAGTGCCATATGTTAAATATATTTTTATGACAAATAGAATGCATATTTTAAATTTTCTGCCTATAGCCAATGTAGTACCGCTTACTCTTGACGACTTTTACATGACTAGTAAACCGTAAGAAATAGATCAAATCTTACTATACAAAAATGTAGATCTCGTTAAAATACACAATTTATGTCCATATAATTTTTTGTAGGATGAACCATTTCGGAAATAATGCTTGTTATTTGTGTGAGTTTTGCAATATTTACACGTTTCTCAAATGGAAGGTCGTTATTCACTTTTTTGTCTTGGCCGTGCAAAGAGAGCGGAATTTCAGAGCTTTCATATAGCAGCCAGCTTTAAAAGATTTGACTATCGCTCAAAGCCTACTGTATTCCCACATTCCCCTTGTACCTGCAAGGAAATAAGCAATAAGATAGTGTCTGCAAATGTTTATCTCAACTAACATGAAGATAGAGGAATAATAGTTTGTAAGAATAGGTAGTACAAGAGTAGAGAAAGGCATACGAGTGCAACACACAGGATTTTTTATTCAGTGGTCCTCAAAACATGTATTTCTACATGGAAATATTTCTCGCAAACTCGTAAAGCGATTAAAATGCAACTCCAGCTGTCCTTGTGGATGAGACAGACATGTGAGGCAGTCTCACACATCCACTCCTTCTAGAAGTATTGAAGATCTGCAGAATCTCCCAGTTGATGGGACCTCATTAACCTTTTATTACCTCTAAGTGGGCTAAGAGTGCAAAAGTTTTAAGAGACTCTTGTACGTAGCAGAGCCAGGAAATGCGATAATCACTTGGCTATGCAAGTCGATACAAATCGATAGGTCGCGACCTTATTCCCCTGTGGGGTTTGCAACTCTGCAGCACTTCAAAACCTTTCCCAACCTTGTTTCTTCAAAACGAGTGTTGATCCAGAAACAATCCTGTGAAAATCTAATCTAGTTTTCATATTCCATTTGAAAGCAAAACAACTTGAAGCTCTTACGAGTCTGCTTAGCACCTAGTGCCTTAGAGCTGCGTTCATATTCTTACATTTTGACTATTTAATTTCGTGTTATTTTCTTTACTAACAACGCTGTCAATTGCCAGGATCATATCAGCGCTACCGATGTGCCGGAATTTCGTCCCGCAAGAGTTCTTTTACATGTCAGTAAATCTGCTTACGTGGAACTGTCGCTTTCAAGTAAGTACATTTAAAAGTCATCGGTCTGGGCCGGCTTTGAACCCGCGACCCTGAGATCAGATTAATTTCGTGCTTAGCTGTATTCTTATTGTTAACGGATAATTATAAAAGTCTGATTGTTACATTCACATTACTTTTTCTATTTGCTCTTCTACAACCTATTCTAACAACAACAACAACAAAAAACCGTATTTTCCTGTGTTCTTTTTAACGGAGATAAACTTCAATTACACGTTTACGATTTCGTTACTAGTGATGTTCTTGAAATTGCATATTCTTTGCACAACCACGAGAATAAACGAATAGCGACTCAACATTTGAATAAAGTATAATTATTGTAACAGATGGAAACATCAGATGCTGCTAAACAAAATGTATCGCTTAGACGCTTAACAAGACAACTGATCCATCGAATCACAATTGAACCACTGAATCACAACTCAAAACTTAACTGCACTCGGTACTGTCCACTCGAAACCGTTCACTGAACTCATTTCAAATGCCAATTGTCAACTGTGGGCGCTAGGCAAATCGTTATATAGAGCCCGAGTACAAATCGAACGTTCTGGAAAAGGAATCTACTCGAATCTTCTGGATTGGAGAATGACTATTATTCTGAGACCCACCATTAGCTGCACCTACGCCCAGGTAGCCGAGCGTACGTACACTAACCCCGGCCGGAAAATTCAACCCAATAATTACCTCGAATTATAGCCGCAAAAAGGTTTATTTAACGTAAATTGTGTGCTTTAACGAGCATTAAGGTTACCAATTTTTGAAAAAGAAAAATTAAGTTTTTTGGAAAATGTAAAAAGAGGATTTCTTAAAAATCTGCGTGTCGCATTCTCAAAAAATGTATAACCTAAATGTTGGTGTTTAATCGAGCTTTCGTTTTTTGAGTTATGCTACTGAGAGAGACACATATTTTACTAAAATTATCTCTCTTTTATTCAGAGATACTCAAACATATCTTCAGTAAAATCTTGACATTTAATTTTTGGACTTCCTCTGTCTACTAAGTACGTGTAAGAGAAACTATTATGGTAGATAATATTCTTCGCAATGTATAGTTTCATATGTAAAATCTTATTCGTGCAAAGGTTGAGTAAATAAGTCGCATTGTGTTGGTGTGCGTTGTGTTTACTGTTACTTACCTTCACAGCAAACAATGGTACCATTTTTATACCGTGAATAGTTCGCCGCCTTCTATGTTATTTATGCATCAAATTTAGAAAGTGAAACATTTTTGAACGCCCGAGAAATCTCGTAAATAAATAGTTCGGTGCGGTTGCTATTTTACAGTTTATTGTGACATGTCTACGAGTTTCTTAAATTAAAAGTTAAATAGCATAAGCTCGAAAAAACCAGAAAAGTGTTATTCCACGAGATATACAGGAATCAGCAGATAATTTTATGTTGGAGCTTCTGCCTGTAAAGTCCGGAATTGATTGATTTGGAAAGTGGTACCAAAAGAAGAAAGTGAGGAAGTTACCTGAAATAATTCTTCTGGCTTATCGAAAGTTTACAATATGTTGAATACAGTGTTTGTAACTTTATTTTCTCTGGCAAATAGCGCCCATACATGACAAACTTTCGTAACTCATTTGTAAGTAGCGTGCAAAAACATTTTGGACGCCCTTTCTAACCCTAAACAGTTCAGAAATGAGATATTTTTAGAGGTAGGTACTGGAAAAAAATAGGGCGTCTCCTTAGCGTGGTGGTAGCGCTGCTGCTTATCAAGCGGGAGACGCGGGTTCGATTCCCAGTACCGGCGTGCGGATTTTCTCCCGCAGAGACCCGGTCTGGGTCCACTCAGCCTCGTTAGGTCCCAGAGGAGCCTATTGAGGAGCCTATTGAGGAGCTACTTGATTGAAAAGTAGCGGAACCTGGTTGCGAAGACCGCGTAACCGGACTGATCACGTCCCACCTCCAGTACTGCACCCCAATCATGTCTGTGGCGGACAGTGGTGGGGGACGCAGCGGCCAGGTGGTAGGCCTTGGCCGGGAAAGGACTGTTGCGCTGCGGGGTTAGTTTTTAGTGTAATAAATAAATGAAATTGCGAACAAGTTTAAGTTGCCATGGTCATAAGCATATTCATTCTTGTGTCAGACAAACTCACTGGCGCACATCTGTAGCCGGGGTCGTTAAATGCAGACTCAGAGAGGAAAACAAAAGTATTACCGGAGAGGTATTGTAGTACAAACGGTTGGTTGTCTTTTGTTTAAGCAGCACCGTGACCTCGCCCTTTGTGTATTGGGCAGCCTGACCCTGTGTAACTTGAGAGGACAACGCGCAACCATTGTTGCACCATGCAACAATGACTTAATGAGATCGGACATCATGTTACATACATGACTTTAAATGTCAAATGTCGCCCAAAAAGGCAATTTTCTCAAGTATCATCAAGGACACAATGAGCAGATGTACGATGTACTTATATAGCCAACAGCAGATTAATAACCACGATATTCTACAGCAAAACATGGATACACACAGCGATCCTTGCGGAGATATCTAATAACTGCAATGTATCCTAGGCCAATTCTTTTTACTGATTCCAATAATTTAACAAGAGAACGGATAGTTCTTGAGTGAACTTAAAAGCTTAGATATGTTGCATTCAAATGATTATCTACTCACACTTCTATTCTTACTAAACTTTATTCTTCTATCTACTTATCGACATAAACTTCAGTAACATTTTTTACATATTTCGTTTAGTATACAGTAGAGTAAAATGATGTTTTTTTTAAATCTGGTATTTAAGTTCAGTAACTTCCAAAGATGAGAAAATATTTAAGGGGTGGACGTAGGTAATAAAATATCACCTCGAAAAAGTATTTATAACTGCTACATTTTATAACTTAGAAAACTGAAATTTGGTGTGGTAATTACTAATGCTTGTTTACATACTATGTAATCTTTTGATGTATTTGAGTTGTATTATAGTTTTTGCTATTTAAAAAGCAATGAGGTGCACTTTCTCAAAAAATACTCGAGGTATTTCATTGAAAAGTTTTAAGAGCTATCTTGAATAACACATAACAGTGTGGAACAGAATTTTTATATGTATTATTGTTTTAGAGATAAAACATTTTTGCTTTGACATAATTCTTAAAAATTCATTTGAATAAAGTCACACCAGTGTTTAATTAAAATGTTTATTGAAATTGTTTTCCACATGATTATGCAGTAGAACCTTGGCTTTAACAGTGGCAAAGTTGATAAATGTACGTATCTACAATAGTTTGAGAAAATGCACCTTCAAGATGAAAACATGTAAACTGCAGAAAAATTAAGTTAAATATTTACTTTGATTTTCGCTGTTGCAGGTGTGTTTCAAAAGTAAACACATCAAAACAAAGCGACATCAATAAACACATTTCGCTATCTTGTTCAGAGCTTTCTAAAAGTGCACAAACACTTAGGCAATCAAAACAGCAAGAAATAAAAAAAATGGCAAACTCTTTTAAAGAGGAAGTAAAAAGGGGGCGTGGCCTAGTACATTCACAACTATTTAAATTATTTGTAAATGCTTAGCGATGATAGAAGCTGCAGGATTACACTACCAATACTGTAAACCATTTTAATGAAAAGAAAAAAATTGTTATTTTTAAATAATTTTACCTACATCTACCCTTTAAAAAAGTTCCCCGCCCCATTTCACTGGAAAAATTATGATTATTTTTTATTTTTTCGAAAATGGCTAAAGATTTTGAACAATACATCATAGTTTTAAGATATTTGAATGACAACTCTGCGAATAGCCTGTGAAGTCCTTCATTCTGTATTACTGCTGTATTAATGGTAAACTGTAAGAGATAGACGAAATATTACTGCATAAAAATAAGTTTTTGTTAAAACACAATTTATGTCAAAGCGTTTGTTGCGCTAACGGTTTCTAACAGTCTTTGCAATTGGTTCGAATTTTCAAATACTTATGTATACTTTTTCCAACAGGTAAAGCAAAGTTGGTTAAAAACCAAACTTGGTATTTAAGTTTAATATATTTCAAAGATACGACACGACGATTTTAAAGAAAATTCCTCTGCCCTAAATTACACTTTACACGGAAAATTTCTCGAAAATTTCGATTTTCTCAAAAATAGCTAATGATATTGATTAAAATGCCATATGCTTAAGATATTTTATGGCACACCAAATGTATGTTTTGAATCTTCTGGCTATAGTCCATGTAGTCCAGTTTACTTTTAACGAATTTTGTATAACTGGTAAATAGTCAGAGGTAGAACAAATTTTACTGTACAAAAAATGTACTTAAGGCCTCGTTAAAACAAACAGGTTATGTTCAAATCTGGTGGGTTTTATTTATTTGTTTGAGTGAACCGTTTGGAAGTATTCATTATTATTTGTGAGTTTTACAATACCTACACTTTTCTTAAATAGGTCATTTCACTTTAATCACTTAGCCGTGCAAAGAGAACGGAATTTCAAAACCTTCATATAGCGACCAGCTTTAATAGATTTGACTGTCGCTGGAAGCCTAATGTATTCCCATATTCCCCTTGCACCTACAAGAAAATTGGCAACAAGCCAATTTGTACAAATATTTATCTCGACTAATGTGAAAAAATAGAGGTATAAGAGAACAACGAGTAGAGAAAGTCGTGGGAGTGTAACTCATCAGATTTTTACTGGATAAATTATTCATTTTTTTAATTTCTCGAAAATGGCTCGTACGAATTCGATCAATGTCACATGTTGATGTTTGCATGACAAGTAAAATAAGAAACCTATACATCCTGAATTTTCTGTGAATAACCTGAAAAAAAAAAAACCCTCTTCATTCTGAACTTCTTTTGTATAACCGGTAAACTGTAACAGATAGGCAAAGTCTTACTGCGCAAAAATGTATTTCTTGTTAAAGCACACAATTTATGTGGAAACGTTTGTTGCGTTAACCGTTTCTAACACGTTCTTTGCTATTACTTTGAATTTTCAAATACTTACGTATACTTTTTCTAACAGGTAAAATGATAAGGCTTTTTTGTGGTCATCCAAAGGGTATAGAACTTCAAAGACAACACACAGTGAAACGCTTTTTAATAAATGAATACCGCATTAGCTTACCATATTCTTTTTATATCTACAACGAAACGTGTAATAAAAGTTTATCTCGATTAAAAAGAAGTTAATGGAAGAGAGGCTTTCGTAAGAAAGAGGAGTGGGTAGAGAAATGCATGTAAATCCAACACATCAGACTATCAGATTTTCTAGTTTCAAACTGAAACTGCGAGTTCATGTGAAAGGATTCGCTGGCAGAGATGCGCGCGCAGCACATCCTAACAAAACTTTAAAAGACCCTTCCCCAACCCCTGGAATGATTTCAGTTCACGTACTTCTGGCCAATCGATTTATTGACAACTGGACTAATGCTAAGTTATCTGTGTAAGCGATTTTCCAGACTGGCGAACCAATATACCAGAGTCATATCTCTTCGCAAGTTTGTGGTGGTCTTTTTAAATACACGTTAGCCCAGTAGGCATTTTCCTTTACTGCTACAATTTGCTGTAATATCTTCATTTAAAGATGCCAAAGTTTTATACTTCTCTCACACAAACTTGGGCAATCCCCCATAAGTAAGGGAATAAGTTTCTTATACATGTAACTTACTCAAAAGGAACATTTTTAAATAAGCTCCCCCATCTTCGATGCATTTGAGAAGTTTGCACAATTCCATTTTTGCATACAAATTATCAAGTGTTCTTTTTAAAATGAATATGCATGTGCAAAATTTTAGAAACTTTAATTTGCATAAGAATCGCGTTTGAATAAGAAAAACTACGTAATGGTTAAAACAAAATCACAAACTCTCACTCTCTCTCTCCCTCCCTCCCTCTCCCTCTCTCTGCGATCGAGTAGTTAGGGATCGCTACCTTCAACCCACAGATTCCCAGCTGCAGAAATTTCTTAACCAAAATAATTCCGTATCCACCATAAACCTGGAAATATCAATGCGAGTGTGTTTAATAGTAAGAAGCCTGATGTACTGCACTCCAATGACTTTCTCTACTCACTCTTTTACAACATATTATTACAAACGCTTATTCTTCTATGCACAGTCCTGTGCACGAACTTGTGCTGATGCTGTTTGTGTCTTCTAGTATGTTTATGTTGGCAGAACTTTTTCACCATTTGTGCTCCACACCAGTCCTGGGTGTGTCAATCTTCTATTGGTTTGTCTTCAACTCCGATACACAAGCAATGACCTATGAACAAAGGTCGTGACCAAGTGAGTAGTGTAAGGGGAGAGATAAGGAAACAATTTAATCCCAGTGGAACCATTGTCACACCCCCTGGCTGTGCCGTTTCTAATTGGTTTGATGTCACAACTTTGGGATTCGGTTTCAGGGACCGGAGAGAAGAACAAAGGGTCTATCTCTTACGGTTTACCAGTTTTGCATAAAGCCATTCAGAATGAACGGGACTTCGGAGACTATTCTCCGAAAATTCACGATATGCATTTCATTTGTCATAATTTTTTTTAAATATGGCATTTAATCAAAATCGTTGTCATTTTTTAGAAAATAAAAATTTTAGAAAATGTTCCATATAAAGGGTAGTCTAGGGTGGAGGACTTCTTGAAAAATTTCGTGCCGCATCCTTAGTAGTGGATTAATTACTATAACATTAACTTACTTGAGTTCCATGATCGTTTCTGTGTCTTCCCACTTAAGTTTGGCTACTTGACAAAAACATGCTGTAGGAGTGATTTTGTTTGCTGGGTATATTTTGTGTATATAGAGGTTTAATTTACAGCGAGTTATTTTGTAATGAAAGGGCATGATCCTAAATAAATGTGTAATGTGGAGTTTAAGGTAATAGACATAATGAAACAGACAAATTTGCGTCATGCGTCAACCCTCATCCCCTTCCCCCGAAAAGTACACAATCTGAGCATTTTTCATTACTCGTAAAGGGTGGACAATCTGAATTTTGCTCCTTTCAAAAAAACTGGTAATATAATCAAATTAACATAAAACTCATTCTGACTTACACTTTTCAATGCATCTAAAACTGTCTGGGTCTCTGGTTCGCCACCGCCATCACGAAACAAAGGGCAATCAGGCCTTGCTCTAACTAACAGGGGTTTGAATGGGGGGTGGAGGGGCATGGCAGAGGAGCGGTGCCATTCGGCTACCAACTCATGTCGACACGTTTCCGTGCAGCGGACTTACTTAATGTTAGTCGAGATACATTTGCACAAATCGCCGTTTTGCATATTTCCTTATAGGTACAATAGGAATGGGAGAATACAGCAGGCTTAAGCGATAGTCAAATCTTTTAAGAGTCGGTCACCATGTGATGGCTTTGACATTCCATTCTCTTTGTATGGGCAGGAGAGAACTGCACAAAAAAGCTGTATTTAAATAAATAGTGTGCTTTAACGAGGCCTACATTTTTTTGTTCAGTTTCTCTTATGGTGTACCAATTATGCAAAAGAAATACAGAATAACAAGTATTTCAGAGGCTATTCTGAGAAAACTCTTCTTTGATTACTCTCCCCGCATGGAGGACTGACACCCCCTAGAACTTACAAGCCTATGCCTAGGGTCAAACGCCTGTCGGGGAGCACAGGAACCTATGGACCGGACAGAGCGAAGACCTGGAAGCGAGTGGTCAGCCAAGCATAAGGTATGATAGTTAGGAAGAGGATGGCATGAAATGCAGCCGAAATGGATGACTGGAAGGGTGATAATGGAGCAACTGGTGGAATGAATGGCGGGGGAAACCGGAGAACCCGGAGAAAACCCGCCCAGACGCCGCTTCGTCCACTATGAATACCACATGCGGATCCCACCTGAATGGTAGGCGAGCGGTCTAACCACTCAGCCACGGCGTCGCCATTATACTTCCAGACTCAGGGAAGGATGAGGAATAATCTTGGCTGGAGAAAAATTCCTACCCCCCTGCTGGGAATCGAACCCGGGACCCCTTGCAACTGCTCTACGGGGCCAGCCTTCCTGGGAGTCTCAAAACACGTATTTACGATGAAACTTCGGCATCGAATTTTTTTATGCAATACAATCTTCCTCTGCTTATATGCAAGTAGTAGAGAAAATAAAAATAGATCACTTCTCTTTGCTATGAGTATTAGCAAGTTTCCGAAATTCTCGTCCTACAAAGAGGTAACTCTGCATTACTGGATGTGATTATTGTATTACATAGAGTGCATGTAGGTTTGATTCTTCTAGTAGTTAATTCACAAAAGAATCCAGGTTCTAGTTATCAGAATGGAATTTCGGAAATAGCTTTACCAATATGTGTTAAGATTTGCTATGCAGTTATTACTAAAACCACCTTACCGTGTGCATGGGGATGTTCCGTGCAGTGCTGATGGCTTGCCTCTCGGACCGAGCAAATACACTCACGGTGTAACTGAGACTCCTATACACGATGCGCTTCTAACATTTTTTACTTTAGTAATTTCTTATTGATAATACATGGCAAATGTGTTACTCACCAAGCTCACCTGAGTTGATACGTAGGTATATTTCTTGCAAAACCTTCAACTCACAATTGAACCAAAATTATTTTTAAACCAAGATGAGGCAAACATTTCAAAACGCTCAGGAGAAAGCTTTGGGTTTTGAAAAATTCACAGTTCCGTCCCATTAATGTATCAGTCTTTCACTTTCTCTACCATGTACCTAGTAGGTAGGGGAAATATTGTATTCCACCCAAGATTTCGATATCGAAGAATGTTAACTGATAAGAATGTTTCCTACTAAATTGCTTTGTTTTGAAGAGATCAAGTAATGGTACCCTATTTGAACCCCATTCCCATTTGAAGATTAAGGCTGATTGATGAAATCAAGCTTGTCTTGAAAAATTTAATCCGTATTTTCGAAAACAAATGACTTACTCGTAGTCTGGTTCACCCTCTATAAAAATAGGAAAGTTGTAAGAAAGCACTTTCATATAATAAACAATAACAATAATAATTCCACTTACCACCTTAAAAGCGAATGGTCTGTAGCTGTAACCAACACTTACCTGAAAAGAACAAAGAATGGCGTAAGTATATTTTCAGTTTTACACTGGGGATAAGGATTAAGTCAAATTAAACTCAATTCTTTCATAAAACTGCTCACAAAGAATGTTACATGGCCAGAGCACTTGGAAAAACTCAATTAAAAAATATGAATGCTCATTTTTAGGTTGGTCTTAGGTATGCACGCTACTACAAAGCACATAGCATCGTTTGTCCCTCCGTACGAGCGTACACTAGCAGAGCGTGGCAGAGTGCAGGTTACGCAGTAACGCTGCTCTGGGTCTTATGGCGTGGCCGCGCATAGTATTTCTCTCTGTGCCTCTGCACCCCTCCTCTCCCTCTCCCCCCCTCTCCCCCCTCTCTCTCTCTCTCTGCTCACTACTTCCCCCAACTCTACCTACGACGTCGACGTGCTACTGGCAGGCTGAGGATTTTTCGGCCCGACGACTTTTGCTGCGTGCCTACCCCTGTTAGGGCTTAACCGCAGATAGGATATTTGGGTAAGGGGTTATGTAGGGTGACTTGTTTTTGTTTTAGGTTGGTGTGGGTTAGAAGGGAGCACAAAAGCCCCTTGACTGCTGTCCTGCAGGATGCAACAATGTTGGCATTCTGACGATTTGAAAAAGGATTTTTAAAAATGTTTTAAAATTGTTTTAAAATTGGTGTTTTGAATTTTGAATTTTGATTGGGGAAGAAATTTTGAAGAGGATCAACTCTCTGTGGGGATCTTTGGAGATCAGCTTTAGCTACTGGTGGATGTTCTCCATGGTTATGGGGCGTGTCCGCAAGCCATGCGGGGTACCCTATACGCCTTGAAGCGGCGAGTTGATGGATCATAGTCCCCTAGAGACCTAACTAGGGCGCTTTGATGGTTTGGCAATTTGGCGTATAATTTAGCAGCCCGGCGCCTAATTTCATCCTCCACGTATGGAAGAGATGAGGCTTCGTGAAGTAGTCTCACTGGGAAGGGTAAGGGGACAGAGAAGATGGACCGAAGTCCTCTGTTCTGAGCCCTCTGGAGCCATAGGAGCCAACTACCTGCAGCCATGCCCCACACTTCACAAGCGTAAAGCATGAGGGGGACTACAAGAGCCCGGAAGAGGTGTAGCTTTAGGCGGACTGGCATCTCGGACCTCAGCATGGGGTACAGGGAGGCAATAGTCCCCTGAGTCCTTGCCGAGAGGTCTCTGATGTGACCGCGGAAAGTCAGACCCCTATCCAGTTTGACTCCTAGGTATGTGATGGAGTTTGTCCACTCGATCCTTCGGCCTCGAAGGTGAAAGGTGGGGCAGTCTGCGGGGATGTGGCGCCTCGTGAAGAGGATGGCGTGGCTCTTGTCCGGATTAACGGACATTCGCCAGCGCCGACACCACTGTTGGGTTTGGCGGAGGTGTCGCTGTATGGGATTGAAGGCTCTGAGGAGGTGTCGGTTGGTGCAGTATAGCAATACGTCATCGGCGTACTGAGCTATACTGACCTGTGGTTCTGTGGGGAAGTCTGCCATGTAAACACTAAATAGGGTGGGGGACAGAACAGAGCCTTCGGGGACTCCGCCTCTGACTGGCCTGATTGTGGAAGTTCGCCCCGCGACTGTGACTTTAAAAGTCCGATGACGGAGGAAACAGTGTAGTATGTGGATGAGCTGTGTGGGTAGCCCCAGGTGGATTAGCTTGTAGAGGAGCCCTGCATGCCAGGTCGTCGAGAAGGCTTTCTCCACGTCCAGTGATACCGCAGCAGTGAAGGCACGTTCCTGGAAACCCAGGGCGGCAGCCTCCACCACCCGCAGCAGCTGCTGAGGCGTAGAGTGCCCAGGACGGAACCCGAACTAATGTTCGGGGATGGCTTGAATGTCCCCCAGCAAGGGGGACAAGCGGTTTAAAATCATCCTCTCGAAAACTTTCGAGAGGGTGGAGAGGAGGCTAATGGATCGGTAGTTGGATGGGTGTACCGGGTCTTTCCCGGGCTTCAAGATGCAGATCACCCGGGCCTCTCTCCACTCTCGTGGGAAGTGACCCAGGGCGAGGCACATGTTGAACACCCTGGTCAGAAAGAGCACGGCGTTGAAGGGAAGGTGGCGAAGCATGAGGGGTGAAAGCCCGTCAGGTCCCGCCGCCTTTTTGGGTTTGAGACGCTGGAGTGCGCCCTGGAGTTCGCTTGGGCGTATTACCGGGAGTCGGACCGCGTCCTCCGGGGGGCGTCGAAGAAATCGACGTACATCCCGGCGGACACGTTCCGAGTGGTGGTAGTCCTGGGGTCTTCTCTAGGACACATGGTACGTTCCAGGTAGTCGGCGAAAACATTGGCTTTGGCACTGGGTTCATAGGCCAGGCCTCGGGTGCCTTGGAGAGGGGAGGTATATTGGCCTCGACGGTTGCGGAGGCTTTTTGCTATCCGCCACACGTCCCCCGACTCAGTGCCCAGGCTGGCCATCTTGTCCTCCCACGCTTGCACTCGGTGCTCGCGTAGGCGGGCGCTGACCAGTCGGCGCAAGCGCCGTAACAGGGCTCTGTTGTGGGGTGTGCGGTGCCTCTGGTATAGTCTCCGTGCCGCCCAGGAGCGTCGGATGAGAAGGATGATGTCCAGTGGAAGGACATCCGGGTGAAGGGGTGCTGGAGCTTGGACTGTTAGGTTGAGGGCAGTTCGTGTCACGATGGATGTGAAGGACGAGACTGCCGCCTCAAGGGTATGGGTGTCTGTGATTCTTGGGTTGGGTGGGATGGAGGTGCGAAGGCAATTGCGCACACCCTCCCAGTCCGTTTCTCGGGTTGATCTCGAGCAATCATGACTCGCAATCCTAGTGTTGATTTCAGTCAACACCGGATTGTGATCTGACTGGAGGGCGTTTAATGATGTGAGGGTGAGGTGAAATGGTAGGTGTTTGATGATCGCGAAGTCGATGACTGAAGGCAGTCCTCGACCTAGCGGGTGATGCGTGGGTTGCCACGGACCCTCAACACGAAGTTCGGGGTCCGCGTCAATGAGTCGGATGATCGCATTGCCTCGAGCATCTGCCCCTTTGTACACACGTTCCAAATCTGGTTGAAATCGCTACAAAATTAAGGGGTAGGAGGGTTAAGCAGACCGAGGGGCACAACAATTTGTGTTTCCAACGTGACCCCCAAAGAAGGGATGAAGAAAAGACCCGAAGGGCGAATAGATCCGTGCGATGCGGACTAGCCAATAGGGGTTCCAAAGGATTCTAGCGTGATGCCGGCTAGCCCTGTTTTAAGACACCGTTAACCTGGGAACTCAGGGATAGACGAGGCACTCCAAGGAAGAAAGGAGGCGGGGCAGTGACGCCAAGTGCTAGGAAGACCTCTTCCCATAGTGCTAACTACACCGTCTACCGCAACACACCAACCGCCTTCGCCTGGTCCTATATCTCGGATGAAAGGAAATGGCAGGGATAAGAAATGGATAGAAAATCCTTTGTAAAAGAGGAATGGATTTCAGCATTCGCCTAAAGGCCTGGGGAAATCACAGCAAAGTCCATTGTCACAGTGGCCGGACCGACGGGATCGAACCCGGGACCTCGCGAATGTTCGTTACAAAATTAAGGGTGATACATGAACTCCTACACTTCTCCACATCTAGATGAAGCCCTGCTCTTATGGAGTTAGCAGGCGTTCGTTATACCAGGCGAGTCTTCTCATCCTGCGGATTGGTAACTAGGCAACCCTGTATTTTACAGACGATGCAAAATGCAGATGCTGCCACCGCATTCACCAGCCCGCAATGGTTAACGTGCTGAAACCTCATGGTGAAGGTAGGAAGTTCTAATTACACCTGCGTATGAA
Organism: Tenodera sinensis; assembly: GCA_030765045.1. NCBI lineage: Eukaryota > Metazoa > Arthropoda > Insecta > Mantodea > Mantidae > Tenodera > Tenodera sinensis. The sequence continues at coordinate 285,731,814 of CM060962.1, read as the reverse complement.
AAGGTTTCTTTTGTTCATTTCTGTTCATATCTCAAGAAAGTTTAGCAAATCATGTGTTTTTTCCGATTGCACTAGAAAGTGCAGTTCCAGTCATTTGCGCTCACTGTGGCTCAATGTTTTCGAAAAAACCTTTCAAACACCTATTACAACGTATGGAGGAAACAGGTAAATTGTAAAGGTTTGTGTGATAGTCCGACATGGTATCATAGTCACTGTTAAATGCACTACTTTAGGGAATCAGAAAGGTTCACAATGATCATAATATCGGATTGCAAACGTTATCTAGTTTGTATGTACGTACTTCATTTGTCCACTCTCAGAACACTATTGGCTTTCTTTTCTATGAAACAATAGCTTTAAATGGTAAACTATTATATAACGATCCTTCATGTCTGTAAGCGATAATTACATTGTTACTATGCATTTATTTATGATGCTCATTAAAGCATATACTAACAAGCGACAATTTGTCTTTTAATTAAATTCACATGATTAAATTAATTAAGTAAAACGACACTTCCATGCCAAACTATCGGTTCTCGTTAAATTTACTAAATATGAAAAGTAGTTTCAGGTGGCAGTGTTTGAACCTGGCACCTTCACCACTGCTGTAGTGTTCTTTTGTTTGCAGTAAGATTTTGCCCATCTCTTACAGTTTACCATTTAGGCACAGTCACCCAAAATGTAAAGGACCTCAGAGGCTACTCCAACAAAATCAAGATATATATTTAATTAGTGATTAAAAGACAGTTTGGAATGGGGTGGGGAATTTTCCTGAAATCAAAAATGCTTTACACGAGTTTCATTAAAACACCATATTATGAAGATATTTTCATGACGAATGAAATGTATATCATGAATTTCCTGGAAATATTCTGAAGTCTTCAATCTAGTGTCTTTTATATACCTAACTGTTCAACTGCCCCGTAGCGTAGTGGCGCGGGGGACCTAGGTTCGATCACCGGTACCGGCATGGGAGCATGGGATTTCTGGTCCGGGGTGCACTCAGCCTCGTAATGCCAATTGAGTAGCTATCCTGATGGTAAGTTCACGTCACTGTAAGATCAAGTAATCGCCTTGCGGTCGGGGGAGTTGGCGCTCTGACCCCTATCATCCCCATACTGCACTCCTCCGTGGCCTTGGCTGCGGTTGGAGGACGCAGCGGCTGGGCGATAACGGTATCCTCTGTAAAGGGGACAGACGCCCTAGGAATTTATACTATACAAAAAAATGTACTACATACATCTTGCAACACACAGTTTGTGCCATTTTCCCCAGGGCGTTATCCATTTCCCAAATATTGCTTGTTATTCGTTTGAATCTTAAAATATATATTATACCTTTTCAGAGCTGTAAGTAACTGTTTTTCCATGGTAATGGAAAGAGCAGGAATTACAAAGCCATCACAAAGTGACTCGCTTTTTAACATCTGACAATCGCTTTAGCCTACCTGTTGTAACCTTGCATTACCTACCTACTACAAAATGTGTAAATGCAATAATAAAAGTATAGCTCTATAAAAGAATAAGCTTTTATAACAATACGTGTGGAGGAGGAAGTAGAAAAAGTGATGTGAATGGAACACATCGTAATAGGTATATTTAGTAAAATTAGCCTGGTGTATGAGTTTACTCCATGAAGTCAATAAAACACTCAGAAGTCCAAAAAAGAATTTTAAGTTCTCATAGTAACTTACTGCCTTAGGACTAATTTCTTAGCATACTTGTTCAGTAGGTGATCTATAAATATGGTAATGTTGCTCAAAGGTGTGATTAGAATGGACAGAATATCGCTTGCGTTTTATATCTGAAAACTCAGGCTGATATTGACATGAATATTTTTAGAATCAACTGTCAACTGCTCTACTTCGGGTCGATGCTCAACTTCAACCTGCTAGGTATGTACGTGCTCGCCGCCATTTTGACAGCTGTCGAGCATTGTAACCTGTCCGTGTCATGGAGCGCACAGCGGCTACTGGCGTACTTCTTGTCTGAAAAATCAGTTGACGTTAAGCTTGATTTAGATCTCTCTTGGTAGCAGGTGTAGTAAGGTAAGTTATTTGATAAAATAGACTTCTTAGAAAGTCAAAAACGTAGCAGCTTATCCAACGACTGTGGAGTCTTATTTCACATGCATATACACCCTTAGGGGGAAATCTTATGCCTTGCATTCACGTAACTTTCTCTACTCTTCTAAAAACTGTTCTTACAAAAGCTTATTATTTTATTTACATCTTGTTAATTGAGTAACTTTCATTACTCATTTACACATTTATACTATTTATACGTAAAAGAAGCGGCACTGGGCCGGGTTTTCTCCAGGTTCTCCGGATTACCCCGCCATCTCATTCTATGTATCGTTAGTGTCACCGCCTGCGGTGCCGTATGTAGTAAAAGCGGGCGTTAAGGGACACTGGGAGTGAAATTTTGGTCAAAATTGTCAAAAAGTCGAAAATTGTTTTTTTACCTTAAAATGTTCCTGGAACACCTATGCATTTGCATCAGCTAACATTTTTCATATCCGCCACTCCATGTGGTCATTACGGTCCTTTCAAATAGTGCTCTTCCCTTAACGTACACAGCATGTTCATACATAAAAGCCTGTTTTTCTCAAAACTACATTTCTGCATATTCCAAAAGAAGGTCGCACCTGAGTTTTGCTTCAAATTCAATGAAAACTTCCAAAAGTATTCATAAATAGCATCTAAACAAAACTATGCTTCAATATTGATGTTATCATTAACATGAATTCCAAAAACATTTTTTTTTGTATTAAAAAAACCAATAATTTTTAAGATTAAATTTTCTTTGTTACTTAAAAAAATATGTACAGCATAATCAGCAAACGTATTCGAAATATCTCTTCATACAATTGTTACCCATGTTTTAGAGCACCAGTTCTGCCAATATAAATTAATTTTGAAAAGTCAATAGACGCGAGCTCTATTTTGAAAATGTGCCTATTAAATTTATAAAATAATTTATATATCCTAAACGAATTAACCAATTTTAATGAAATTTGGTGTAATTCCTATCCTCATATAAATACAAACACAGTAAAAATTTCAGAACAATCTATCAAGAAATGTGGAACTTTCAAATTTCACTCCCAGTGTCCCTTAAACACTACAAACACCACGTATAAGAAGAATACAATAGTTTAAAGGGATACTCAGAATTTTAAGCACGGAATCACTTTATGATGACTTGAAAATTCTATCCTTGTATGACTGCGAGAAAAGACGAATATCGGTTTACAGCTTGGGAAAAGTATTTGAAAAGCCAAACCAATAACAATGTCTCGGAAATGGTTAACACCACAATTTTATTTGGCATATACTGAGTGGTTTAAGACGATCCACGTGTTTGTGTAGTAAGATTTTGCCTATCCCTTACGGTATACAAATTACAGAAGTCATTCATATTTAAGATTACTTCACAAGCTATTTCCAGAAAATTCAAGATACACATTTCATTTGTCATGGAAATATACAGAGTTGAACCGAGCGAGGTGGCTCAGGTGGTAACGTCTGTGGCCCGCATTCGGGAGGTCGCGGGTTTGATCTCCGTGGCCGCGCACTCTGACATGGGTTTTTCCGTGGTTTCCCCGTGTCACTTAGCGAATGCTGCGGTGCATTATTTCATACCACGGTTTCCTTTCCAGCATTTGCCTTCATTCCATTTCCTTATCATCTTTCAGGTGTACTTTCAGACGTGTAGTGTTGGCAGTGCCGGGCAGATGGCGTGGAAGATTGCGCATGGTAACTGCTGTTCTCGGCGCTAGGTGGCGTTTGGCCGGCTTTGTTATCCGTCGGGGGGACGCTCAGTGCGACACCGGAACCGTTGTGTGATGGCTGCTTGGCGGGGCCTAGCGCCGGAATGAAGAGATCCCAGCACTTGTTAGGGACTTCCGCGCGTCTCTGTGTGGCACCTTCGGTTCCCTCATTTCATCCCTGCCTCCTGGGGGGTGGTAGCCACAATAGATCTGTGTAGGTAGAAGTGAGCGAGGTGTCCCCTCTGTGTCTGACCTTTACCTTTATACAGAGTGGGCGAGAAGTAACTAGGTATTGAAATTGACGTATAACTTTTATGTTTGCAGAGTTATTTATTTGAAATTAATACAGTACGTACACAGTTATATCGGAGTAAGATTGGATACATTAAAATTCGATGTGGGCACCTGTGGCGTCGACCAATCCCCTCAAACCACCTAGAGTGAAATTCACAGCTTTCTGGAACAAGTTGTGTGGGTGTTGCTAAGACTTTCCCGAATCCGTCCAATGTGCGAGGTTTCGTCCGGTACACCTCTTTCGCCCAGCACCATAACGAGTCAGAGTGAACGATCGAATTCCACACCTAATAGCGTGAGGCCATCTGTGCTCATTCTCTTACTGTAAGGCAATCGGCCATCTTTGTTATTGTGGAGTGTATCGCCTCTGGCGACCACTGTTGCTAATACGCGGCACGAAAGATCACTATCCTATGTGATGTTCTGTATATCTGCGTTATTTCAATATTACCCCATCAATATTGAAAACTTAACAGCCATGTAATAATACCTACTTAGTTTCCACCCATCCTATATTTAACATATGGTGTTTTAATAAAAATCAATGTTCATTTTTAGTAAAACAAAAAAGCCACGATCTAGAGTGAAATGAGTAGGTTACGATGTGTGAATTTATTTTAGTAAGCTAGCAGGATCTACAGGTAGCTATTTTAATTGCAAGAGTATTAATTTGATTTCACTGTTTTAGTTTGGAAAAAGACTTCACATACGGCTTCAATATTGATAGCAAACGATCTGAGGTGTGCATACTCTGAAATTAGTTATTATTATTATTATTATTATTATTATTATTATTATTATTATTATTATTATTATTATTATTATTATTATTATTATTATTATTATTATTATTATTATTATTATTATTATTATTATTATTATTATTATTATTATTATTATTATTATTATTATTATTATTATTATTATTATTATTATTATTATTATTATTATTATTATTATTATTATTATTATTATTATTATTATTATTATTATTATTATTATTATTATTATTATTATTATTATTATTATTATTATTATTATTATTATTATTATTATTATTATTATTATTATTATTATTATTATTATTATTATTATTATTATTATTATTATTATTATTATTATTATTATTATTATTATTATTATTATTATTATTATTATTATTATTATTATTATTATTATTATTATTATTTGCATACATTTGCTAACCTATGAATTTCGAGCTATCTCCGTGACACGTTGTACGAGTATAATGACGCAAAGAAGGCATCTGACGTTTTCTCCAGGAGGGTAAAGAAAAATTGTTCTTCCCATTCTTCCTTGTAGACACATGCAAGTTTTCTTAGGTTCTTTCCTAATTATACTCTTTGTTGTAGTAGTGCACAGTATGCATCGGATTGCTCTGTTCAGTCGCTTTTCTGACACGTGTTACGTCGACCTTGTTTCCCTGAAGATGCAGGGCTGCAATCGCGAGTGCCAATTTGCCAATCACTGCAATAGATAGTGACAGTTCTTTTAAAATCTGTCGGTAGCTTTACCTAATGCATCCTACAACGAAATATCGAAATGTGGGTTGAATGCGTATCTGGTTAACAGGAACCAGATAGGTAGTAAGCTATTGTTAGAATAGTTCGTTGAACAGAATACAGAAATTCATATGAATGCAACAGATCAGATTTTTTCCACCTCAAGTTTGAATGATACTTCTTAATTAATAATATTTAACTTCAACATTAATTAAATAACACTAAAACCGAAATATTGTACATTAAAATATTGTACATTCGGGGATGGGGTTGTAAAAAAAGGACATTTTTTTTAGAAAAGAATTATATCCATTACGTGGCAACCCTGGGCAAATGTGATTGTAATTTGTTGCAAGTCTCTGCTCTCATTCCCATTCGTGTTCCTTTTCATGCAGCTATTTTGACTTGTGTAGAATCAATAGAGCTTGAGCTGCCCGGGTTTCCTTTGTTATAAGTTCTTGAGGAACATCCATAATTTCATCTGCTCACGTCGTTCATATAGCTCATAATCTAACAAGTATTACAATTTGATAGAGACGCACAGGCAATTCAGCTTTACTTTCTCTACTAGTTATCTCTAATAAGTAGGTATATGAAGTATTGAATTCCACCCAAAAATTCGATATCGAGATTTCGCCGGAAATACTTGTTTTGAGACTCAACATCTAACTTTGGGTAGAATGCAATACCTTCTCTACCTACTAAGACACTGACCGTGGTATAGCATACCTGGTAGAGCAAGTAAAAAAATAGCTATTAATGCGTTAATAGTCCAAAATAAGTACCGTGGAACGGGCTAACTTCGGTCGTTTTTTAAACGTTTTTGACAATTTTAGTATCAAGATGTTGAATAAAATTCGTAATTAAATTTGATACGATTCCCTGAAGTCTGTTGTACCTTCATCACAAAGAAATTAATTGCTATGTGTATTATTGTTTATTATATAAAATATGGAAATGTGGCCGAAGCATCCTAGAAAACAGGCTAACTTAGGCCACGAAAACAATATAGTGGAAAAACAAAGTTACACCACCCTGCGTTTACTTTACCCGCTAGAAATCTATTGTTTAATGTTGTAGTTGTTTTGGAACGAAAGTTGAATTAAAAATTAAAGGAATTAAGTGAATTGAGTGTTCGAAAGCGTGAACATATTTTTCGCTTCTACTCCAATTTGCATCCTTTGTTTTGGTTATTGGTTAAGGTTATTTAGCAAAAGGAGTGGTACATCCTTCCACCATGGTCTAAAGCAACCAATGAATGGTCAAGGCTTCGTATAGCGATAAATGTGACAGAAGCGAGGTGCAGTGAGATTATATTAGGCGTTCTTTGTACAAGTACTTGGTCCTTCCTTCCCCAATCAAATGAATGATGTACATTTTATCAGTGGCCTACTGGTTCGATAGTGATTTTGATCTGTTGCAAACAACTATCAACTCAAAGACCGTAAATGTCATACAGCAAACCGCTGGCCTAACCCTCCTTTCTTAGGACATCCTGTATAAATTGTATCGCCACTATGTCACTTAGAATGTATCGGTAGTTTCACAATCGCTCATTGCGTTCCTTCCAATACTGTATTAATACCGATAAGTTCAAGTGCCTAGAGCACTGAATTATCGGCAGCATCAAAGTTGACCTCCCAATTATAGCAGTGTTTACTGTGACGTAATAGCAAGTTTAACACTGTGTTGTGCGTCATCACTTGAAGGAAAGAACTCTCTAGAAGGTTGAAGATCATTCCAGGAAAGTTAATTAAGTCCTCGGGGTAACATCTCAGAAACATTGCTATTGTTTCTTGGAACAGCGTGCTGCCAACAAAGAGCGAGCGAGGAGCGCTTGGCGACGGGCAGTATCCAAACTTTTGCCTTTAAAATAACTTCATCCTTAGAAATATATCTGTATGTGTGTTGAAGCCCTGGAACGTGAACTTTTGAAACAGCTAAGGAGTCAGAATAAGTTTATCGACTCACTTTTGTGCAGCACCAGCAGAAGCTGATGTCAATGCGTTAAAACAAAAACGAAGACGTACTAAATGTACGAACATCCTCCAGCAAGTTACAAGCATTTGGCTTTATCGCACTTAGCAAGAAAATATGTTACTAAAAACACGTCACTTACAAAACTGAAGCTTACTTTTTTTCTTCGCATAATGTATCGTTATTTAAGCATTTGTCATATCTGTCACGAACTTTAAAATCCCCGTGTTATACTCCAGGGATCGGCAGGTCACCTGCTCTGTGACGTCATTTCGCCGAGTCTTTTCTCGGTAGAGCTGCTTCCAAGAGTACTGGGAGTGATCGTCGCACACAAACCATTCACTGAGCGGTGGCGACCTGTGCATTGCACCTGACTGCGTTTAGTTGATAAACAGTAGCGCAGCCAGGGTTTGTTACCTTTGATGGGAAACTTAAAATTGCTCAGTTTATTTATTTATGCCAATGGAGTCTTCTATCTGAAACGGGACAGGCACGCCAATATTACAATATATGTATAATGATATAACACAAGCTTATTAAAGGCGCTCAAAAATATACTATAGTAGCTTCTAAGAGCCGTGGGAGACTTAACACCAACACCCTTGCAGCGCCACTGGACCCACCCTCAGTAAATGTGTTTGCCTGTATTATTAACAAAAGTAATATACATTCTAATTCATCAAAAACTGATAGTGTATGCTGGAATCTGAATAATCTGAATTAGACTACTTTTAGCAATGAAGTCATTCAATTGCATCCTTAACTTCAATTCACAGTAATATGAAGCAAATATAGCAACCACAACAGGTAGCAGTTCTACCCTGAACGGTAAATGGCAACTGAAATACTGTGAATCCGATATAACAGATAGATTTTACATGATTACAGTTCATCACATACAGTATATATCATACATAAACCTCTCAGTCAAACCTTTATTCAGTTTGTCAGAAAAATGACTCGCTATTAGAATGGCTGAACTGTGGCACAACTTATTCTCCATAATAATTTGTCAGATTCAAAGCAGAATAATACCTACTGGGAATAAGTAGATAAGTTAATTTGAATGTGGAACATTGACTATAGTCTATAGTCTATAGACTATGGGATCTTTTCGCTCTTTTCTCCTTCACTAGTTTGTCCATGTTCGGGGTCATTGAATAAAACACAAACGAAAAACATTTGTTAGGCTCATAACTAAAATGCGGTTCCTGCCGTGAGGCTTGCATATAGCTTCGTGCACAACAAGAGCTTTTCACATATACCTATACATAGAACCGAACATGCTCAACAGCCTAGAAGCAAATCTCAGCAAGCGAGGAAATTTTATGCATGGAAAGCTTTTGTAGAAGATACATGCATCTGTTTATTTTGGAATGCGCCTTTCATTTCCATGTCGTATTGCAGATCAATAATTTCTAATTGTAATGTCATCGGAGCACTGTCTACATCAATTGAAAATGGTGGCGTACGACACGATGAATAATAACGCTGCAAAATGAACTTTTTAACATACAGTAATGGCTTACGACAAGTTGAACATTTTGCCACACGTCAAACTCTGTAAACAGGCATAATGTTTCCCACATGGATACAAATGTACTAGGTGTTGACTTTTACTTCTGCATTCTGCCACGTCAGCCATAAGTTCTAAATGTATTTCAATAAGCAAACACATTGACACAATTAACTACAAGACGAAACGCCACGGCACTACACGTACTTACTGCTGATTGATGTGCACTACTCCTGACTACTGCTCCTCACACAGTGCTCCGTTGGCGCCCATCTGCTCCGACGTCAGTCTAACACTTGCCAACACGTGTTATACTGACTTCCACGAGTCCGTTAATTCAAAATATTCGGCCACTTCACGAGCAAAGAACGAGAAATGTTTGAGAAAGAAATTTGTAACTCAGTGATGTAAAGGTTACACGTAGTTCAGGCAAAGAAGTGGCCCGCAGGCCGACTGACGTAACACATACCTAGGGCCAGAACCTTTATACAGCTATTGCCAAATGAGCTGATCGCAAGTTGCCTCCACAAGGGCAGAGTGTAATGTCATTATGCGGGTACATGCCAGCACAAAACATACTGCCTACAGCGCATAGTGTATCTCGAATGTGTTCATTAGTCTCACACAGTAAAATGCCTGCAGCAAGAAAGTCGAAATATTCACGTATTGCTGAACTTGTACAAGAATTTGGGATTTAATATTTTACTGCAACTGGTGAGAACGTTGAATGTAAGTTCTGCAAAAACTATATCTACAACGTTCCTACGCCGACTATATCTGACCCCTTCTGTCTTGCTATAGTCCAGACCCCGCAACTTTTTGTTTCCTGTATGAAGGTTCGGACGCTACATATAACGGAAGGATCGTTATCAGTTGCAGCTTGGCTATGTCTACAGACAAAACCTTACCTCCTGTAAGCTAGAATTGCCATAGTACAGATACAGGTTTGATGTATGAAGGAAACAGTGCTTCTTAGTGTGTCAGCCATAAATAGAAAAATACTTATCGATTTATGTAGTTATTCAAGTTAATTAAAATAAGGAAAAAAAATTTTAAAAAATTATTTTGTTGTTTAACGACGCTGTCAATTGCCAGGATCACATCAGCGTCGTCGGTGTGCCGGAATTTTGTCCCGCAGGAGTTCTTTTACATGCCAGTAAATCTACTGACATGGAGCTGTCGTTTTTAAGCACACTTAAAAACCATCGACCTGGGCCGGGTTTGAACCCGCGACCTTGGGATCAGTAAGTCAGCGTCTAACCAACTGAGCCACCCAGACCGACAATTAAAATAAGGAAATACTGTTACAACTTTCTAATAGTTTAGCTCACCTTATAGAGATTATTAAACTTACCCAGCCCTTAGGTTAACTATTCTCAAACTGTGAAGAACAGTCATTTACGCATTTACATACGTTTTGAAGCGAGATGATTTTTATGAATTTAATCCAAGACGTAAAGAGCTCAAAACTGAATACTGAAATCAATCAATAAAACCATGACACAGTATTAATAACGGCGGTTTTGATATGTACTTATAGCACATATAGGTATATCGATAGAAAGTGTAACACGGCACCTTTCAAATCCTGTTATACTTGAAGTGAGATTCTTAGCATTTTTAATCAAAAATAAGAAAACGTTTATTTGGATTATTTTCAAATAAGAGAAACAATATAAAACATAACTAGTAATAGGATTTGGCAATTTCCTCCAAAATCAAGCTCACCATTCGGTGTCTGGTGTCTCAGCTCATGCCTTTGTGCGCTGTTTTTTTAACACAATATATTGATTACATACTACTGTGCTTTTCAAATGGGTAGAGTTCTGATCTGCAGTCAATGAGATACGTTTACATGCACAGCGTTGCAAGCTCGCTACCCCCACTCTTCGTGTTTCTTGGGGCGCGTCAATCCCCACTTAAGGGGAAAGCAATATGACAACACAGCAGGACTCAGATTGGTTGCCGGCCTGGAGGCTCAAAGACAAACGATATTTTTGCAGTTGTGTGCTTGTATAACGTTCAACAACTGAGCAAGTTGTGCTACTACTATTAATTACTCTGCATAATAGTATATCATGTAACGAGACTATAATGGTAGTAATTAAGATGCGAGTGTACATATATTAGGAAACGAGCGAAGCGACAATTTATGCTCGACCATACACCTAATTTTATAGTTGGAATATTATAAAATATTTTACACTCACCAGGGACAATGACCTACATATTTCATCACCTTATATTTGGAGTTCTGTGCAGGCGCTAAACGATCGATTCGTTTCCAGCACGTCACAGCTGTATTATGAAAATGATAACCGTGGAATGCTACGTAACATTGAAAAGTAGAAGGCAAATTGAGTACACTGGTTTTCAGACGAAACTATTTTATGTATAAGTTATTTATTGTACAATTAGTGAAATTAATTTGCGGGACTGTGCTTAGTGCAATATTTTTGGAAGTTGATGCTGTATTGAGGTTAATTTGTGTGTTTTGTGTTTGTCCGACATTTTAGCGTTTTCTAAACTCGTGCTAGTTGCGTTTCGAGAATTAATCGATATTGCGCTTTGCCATCGCTGCATGGGAATTCTCTGATTGGTGGAACACCTGATCTTTAATGAAAATTGAATTCTTCGACTGGATGAAGATGGGTCCCTTAATGAAAGTTTGAACTTAAGGAGGTCCATTAAAGCATCGCTGTCAGACTTATAGTTAATAAATTTGGGTATGGTCGAGTATAAAGGTTCTGTTTGTAGTTCAATTCACCGCATTAATGGCCATTTCGAAATGCAGGCAGCTATGGCAACCGCAGAATCTGCGATAAAACCATATTCCGTCGGACGTAAACAAAGCAGCAAGTACAACAGAAGAGTACGATCCTCTTTGATGGTTAAAATCTAAAATGATTCTGTGCGGCATATATTTAATCCTCCTTTTGCGCTCCGTATGAAACACAAAAGAGAGGACACTAAGCCTCTGTCCACTTTATACTGTCTGCAGCCTCCAGCACTTACTGTCGCGTTATACCTGCAGTTTCTCTTTGTGTTATTCTGACGCGACTAGCGTCAACTCCCTTGGCGTTTCATTAGTTGCTTCCATTCTAACAAGCCGGTCTGAATACGGCGAGGCCAGTCAACCAACACAGTACCGTACCTTCCCTTCCATCACCGCCTTTCACAAATATATACCTCATATTCAATGTGTAGTATACAAATCGTGACAGAAAAACCTGTCGCATGGACTTCCTCTACTCACTCCTGCACAGCCATGGGAAAAACGAGCGCGTTAGGAGAGCAGAACATGTCTAAGTCCCACGTCATGTTGCAGCGCGGTTTACAAAAAGTTGATATTTCCAACCTGCAGCATGTGTTCGTTACCTGTCGGACACACAAATAGCCTGTGTCCAACAGACGATAACACTGGAACAGAGAATATCAATAAACGCAACTGCATGTGGAAATACTGACTTGTGTAAGCCGCACTGCAATACGACGTGGGACTTAGATATATTCTACTCTCCTAAGGCACTCAAACATTTTTCCACGGCTGTACAAAGGGAATTGTAGAGTTATATTATAATAATTCCTTGCACAGGTATTACTAGCAACTAAAGAAATATCTGTACCAAATTCCATTCCAGTATCTAATCACATTCTTGATCTATTAATTTATATCAATTTTATTGGGTACAATCAAAATCTATCTCAACTAGGCTGCGCTGAATGCATAAGCAGCAAAATATTTAGCGCCTTGCTTAAAAACAAGTTTTTCCCAGCCTTCATGAAATGGAAGGTATGGGCACGCCCATTTAAAAGGCAGAGGAGCACCGCTTAAAAATGGCGTCCAAAATGTGTTTCCCCCTCCCTAGGGGTTTGAAACTTCGTATATATATTCTTTAAGACACGGTGAATTTTTTTAAATAAAAATCCAAAACTGGGTTTTTTTTGACCAAACAGGCTAAAATATTACTTTAGTGCTCCCTTAAACTTAAAAGTATTGATACATCAGAAATTAGCAGATATAATACCTCGATAGTTTCTAGTACTAAGGTTCAGATACCGTTTAATTCCACAACCTCAAACAGTCGGTAACTCACTTCAAATAGCTCATTTATCAGTCAACTTAACTGGTGGTGTCTGCTGTCAACCCATCTACTTATATGCTGAGAAAAAAGATCACATAGTTCACCACAGGAGCAGCTTGAAGCAACCGTCCCGCGTCGCGGTTGATTTGCAGCAACGTACCTTTCCGCCGACGATGCATACTTTAGAAGCAATTCTCTGCTTCCCGACGATGTAATTTTCTGGGCGCCAGTGGATATTAATTCTACAATCTCTCATCTCGTGGTTGTACCTGGCCTAGCTCGAGCAGTGAGATTCTTTACTCAGGGTATGCGTGAGTGTTTCAGGATTAAGGACAACACAAGCTCGTAGTATGTTTAATGAATCCGTCAACTCACAATTGTGGAGAAATTGCCGGCCGATGTAATATAATAATATTGAGTATAACTTGTAGACTGTTAGCGAGCCCTTCCTGCCTTTTCCTAATTCCTAGAATCCAGACTAGACGCTCTATCGTCTCTTTCCCTTCACCAGCTCGCTACCAGGAAGCTCCCAGCTTTTCTAATTCCGCGAATTTGTACCTGGCTTCTAATGGCCCAGTCGCCCATGTGACTACTTAGCGATCTTTTTCCACTTTCCACATGAAACGGATTTCCTATACAAGATAATTTTACAAGCGTAAACTTTAGACAATGTATTCCTCTACTTTTATATGTTCTCTTTAAATCAATTAATTATTACTCCTTATTTCGTTACATCCCATATTCCTTTAAATTATTTACTTGCTGAAATCCTAATTTCAGCTTCAAGCTGGCAGCAGATACATCGAAGACCAAGATATTGGAGACGGCATCAAATGCGCCGCACAAAGGAAGATGTTATAAGAGTGTGACAAAAACCTTACAACACAAATGTAAATAGTGTTTAGGATATGTATGACAAACTTTCAAATCCTGAACTTTTTTAAATTTGTACCATAGATGTAACGTAATGCAAACATGTTACAAGCTAAATCTCATCCATGTTGCTCTAATAATAATTTAGAAATTATTATCAAATTTGTTTATTTTCTGTTACGCCTTTAAAAAGACCCTCGCGACCAAATAATTTAAATTTCCGTCTAATATTTTAATTGTAGGTCCAAAATAGTCTACTTATTAAAACAGTCCTAGATTTCTTTGTGTCTTTCAATTTGGGCTACAAAATGTTTTAAACTTGGTTTTCTTCTTGCCTAAAAACTTGTAAGTTTTGTGTTTCAAAACTAAACATAGCTGCTTAGACCTATCTGACAATGAAACCTAGGGCAATGTTTATCCATATTTCTGTGAACATGTGCAGCAAATTTTATTAGTGCAATACAAAAAGTGCTCCGCATGGAACATTTTACTGGAAGAAAAACGCTGAAAATATCAATAGCGAGGAAACAGTGATAAAACATTTGAATGCGTTGCTCACATTAAAATCCACGTGACATTTAAATATGCGGTACGGCATTTAAAAATGGCGTTTGTAGGTAAATTATGTTTTCTCGCATTCATAAATGCCTGATTTATTTATAGAATTACAAAATTGTCTTTCTCGATTTTCATGAAATTTCATAGTATCCTTAAAACACATTCACCATTTCCGAGATATGCATCATTATTGGTTAATTTTGTAAGTTTTAAGTCGCCATTCATTTGTTTCTTACGATTCAAGGAGTGTTCTACAGTGTTTCGTGAACGGTTGTCGCTTTTGTAAGGATATGTTGTAGAAGAGAACAATAAACGATACTAGTGGGTGGAGAAAGTCATGTGGATGTAACATAAGCTATCTCTTAGTTACGTTAATTATTTTTGTATATATTTTACGTTTTTTCAGGTAATTTACATGCCATGTTGAGAAAGACGCATCTCTGTTACTAATAAATGGCCCCCCTCCCCCGGTATTAATAGTTCAGCATCCCCACAACTTTTTTTCAATGAGCGCGCGCGCAGCTTCCTTGGGTCGCGGTGATTGCGGACAATTCCGTAGACCCAGATAGCCTTGACAAAACCAATGTGGGTATATAACGTTAACGTGCAGCAAGCGTGACCTAAGGAGGAAGGTTCGCTCTGCTATCGATCCAGCGGCCAGCCGCTTTCCACTGTTTGCGCAGCCCGGTAGCTCTTGTGTCAGCCGCATCAAGCGCTGCTGTCTCCCAACATGGCACTCTCTGATCTCATTGCACCGTTTACAAACAACCGACTCCATAAAGATTACTACTATAACATCGCTATTCGTTTAAGAGCTTTTCTATTCTCCTACATATCATTAGAAATTCAAAAACTAGTAAAGGATGTATCTATATTTTGGAATTGGGTTCTAATTTAACGTGGTTGCCCATTCAGAGTGGCCATTATTAGCGCAATTTTCCAAGCTGTGCTTAAAACATGAAAACTTCTGATGTGTTGCATTCACATGACTTTTCATACTCTTCAACAAACTACTGTTACAACAGCTCGTTCTTCTATCTACTTCTTGCTAATCCAGGTTAACTTCCATTATATGTTAACATATTTCGCTGTAGGTACACAAGAATACAGCACATTAAAGCAACGTTCAGATTAAATTCTTTGTATTTGTATGATCATAAAAAAACAATTTGATGTGTTGCAATCGCATGAACTTCTCTGCTCGCCTTGTACAAATGTTTATTCTTCCATCTACTTCATGGTAATCGAGATAAAACCATTTTTAAAGTGTATATTATATATTTATTTGCAGTTGCAATGAGAATAGGGGGCTATAATAGGCTGATAGTCAAATCTTCAAGAGCTGATCATGATATGATGGCGTTGATATTCCGTTCTATTTGCACGACCAGGAGCAAAAGAAAATGAATAACCATTTCTCATTTGAGGAAAGTAATGGAAAACTCAAAAAAAAAAAAAAAATAAAAAAAAATAACGCGGAGTATCTCGGAAATGGTTAAACCACTAAAAGCGTATTGGACAAATTGTGTGCTTTCACGAGATCTGCGGTTTTTTTAAAGTAAGATATTTTTTTCTATCTCTCACGGTTTACCAGAATGAAGAGGACTTCAACCGCTACAATCAGAAAATTCAAGTTACACCATTTCAATTGTCATGAAAATGCATTAAACTTATGGTATTGTAACCAAAGTTGTTTGCCATTTCTAAGATCAACGTTTTCCAACATTTTTCCATGTAAAGAGTACTTCGGAATATTTTTTTTAACTTCGTTATTAATCCAGGGAGTCTCAAAACTCGTATTTCCGTTGAAATTTCGGATCGAATTTCTAGGTGGAATGTAAGCCACAGTCAACAAATTGTTTCTAAAGTTAGGGCCTCTGATATGACAATAGGAGTTATAAGGGCCTACACAAATGAAACATTTTACTAACTTATAAGCTGCATGGAAAAAAAGAAAAAAAACCAGAGTGGTACAGTCGCACAGCATACGCTCCAGTAGGGCGCTGATCTGTTTGTCATTGTGAATGAGGACATACTGCGTTAAGTCTATGCTCAACTTTTACATGTTACATTAATACATAATTTTAATTGTGAATAATCCCTAGTTCTCCACGATTCTTTGAGCACATTCAGCAGCTCTAAACACCACCTTCCTTCGCATAAGATTGGGACCTGGTGCCAAGGGGTGCGGCAAATTTTATTTGAATTAACAGGAATATTGAGTACCTGGACGTAAAGATTAAGCATACCTATCGAAATAAACAAAATTGACATTAAAACATCAGTTAACAGTAGATTTTAGTATTAATCTTGATACGTTTTGATACATACACTAATGTCCACTAAAAGTGGTGCATTCCCTCTAGTGAATGTTTTCCCCTCCGTAAGGTTTTCACCTTTTGGTAACCAACCTTTGACTGAACCAAGTCAGTATCACTTTTCTAGCCGACTGTCCTAAAGAATAAATCATGGAAACAACAATGAACCAATGTAGGATATTGCAATCGATGTGAAGTGCAGCTGTTTGGAAACCGCCTCTATGAGAGTTTTGCTACGATACGTGCACAAGGAAACGCTAGACCAATACGAAGTAATTCTCCCTTCAAGAGGAAGCAGAGAATAATTATTTGCACGTGTCCTTAAACTGCGTAATGGCTATCACATTTATGAGAGCTTTCATCAACGACATGGAGACAAAGAGAAAAAAATGTTTTTTCTATCTTTTTATTATATTATATTGTATTTTTGGTCTAAATTCAACGAATCATTGTCTTAACGGTACTGAGCTAGTGAGAACATGTAGCGTGTAATGTTACCCTTAGGCAGCTCGGCCGCATTTTGTGGAAGTGGAAGAACAGTGCCAATCCTGTGGCCAGAAGTGCTCTCCAGGAACAATTGAGTTTTATTTATGGACGCTCTTTAACTACTGTGGTTCTCAGCGTCCCATTCTATATTGGACGTAAAAGACCCTTAATTTTGCTCAAAGGCCTCATCAGGCTTGAGGTTATTTTACGTGCCGTAAATCTACGACACTGTACCACCGGCTTTACTTCCCTTCCAAAGGAAGCCATGCTAAGGATTTTTACATCCGAAAAAAATCATTGCTCTCCGCTGGGTCTCGAGGAACAAAGCAACCCGCCCTGGTAGAATATGGGGCCACACTTGTCAATACCAACATAATCAGCTGCTTTATATATGGGCCACTCCTTTATGCACCTCAATATAAACAGGTTCTAAGCAGATCTGGTCCAGGTTAGCAGGGGAAGACAAAATGCCGCCTGTATATTTCCATTTGCAGCAAGGTACTTGCAAAGAACGCACAGGAATGACTACTACAATCCTCCCCAAAAACCAGACGAGAGAAAAAAGACCTGGACATTGTGGCTGAGAGTAATCGCTGGCTTTACGTTAACGCCATCTCCCAGACCCTGTTTTTTATTCATCCTTGCTACTTTATGGTCCATTATCCGTGCTTCCTTTTATCGCCCTCCTTTCTGGAGCCCGCTGAAATTAAATTCTGTCTATCCTTATTGAAGCTGGGAGAAATTAAAAGAAGGAAAGGACAAAGCTAGTCTCTTACTTTATTTCCACATCTGAAACACAGCACCGAGTTTGTGGGCTGTTATTTGACTTGCAGTTAACTGCACTACAGCGCCATCGTGATCGCCAAGCACAGGATGGTCGATGCGCTCGGAGAGAACACCCAACAACTAAACAGTATACAATAAAACGCCATTTATACTTTCTTTCTTTCACGAGAAAGTGGCTTAAAGGAATGTGTTTGACATCGCGATCCACGCAACGTTAGTATCCCAGCATTGTTAGCACAAGAACCCTAGTCGTAATTTTTCTCAGAGAACGCTGGAGTTGTTAAACACGTTCCCTACAGTCACGTTCTCAGGAGTATGCACAGCCACAGTTCCTACTTAGCTATAATTGAGAATGCCTTATCTTAATGTTAAAATATGACATATATGAGGAACATTTTCTAAGTAATTATACAACCTAGAAAGCTGACACCTTTACAGTTTTCAGGTGTAATATCATTATAATAGCTGAAACAAATTTTATTTAAAAAGTTGAATAGTTTTGAACAATAATTTGACATTTTTCTGCACATTTTAGAGCACATATTTGATAAAACCTCTACCAAATGTTAGCTGTTTTCGAAAGCCTTATTTCAGTGTATGTAAAACACCAACACAAACAACTCCTAAAAATTTCAGATCAAAATATTAACGACTGAGAAAATCTGCCCTATGTGAGGAAATTTTGAACTTGTGGGAAGTGAGCCCCAAAGCTGAAACATCTAGTCCCTAAGTATTAGTTTTATTTCTTCCATTATGGCAAGTGCAAACTTTGAGGATGATTCTATTTACCTCCTGTGACCAGCCCTTTATTCATTTACACCAACTGTCTGCACCAGCTGGACACAAACCATGATTGAGATTGTCATTTGTCGACAATGTACGGAAGTAAACTGCCTATACAGATTTTCGAATTTGTTTTCTACATTTTCTAGATTTTGTGTTATTTAAAGACCATAATACCTCTGCAGCCTCTCAATGACATTATCTATGCTCTCCACCAACTGTCTTTTCATCACTAGGAACTTTTCACCTCAAAGAAAGCTCCAGTTTTCTTAATCGACAGCCCTCGAGATGAACGTTTGCTGAAATAATTTCATTACACATTTCGTCTTAGGCACAGTTTATCCAAAACTGTCCTAGCACTCCATATGCGCAAGAGAGGAGAAATTTGTATACCCTGTCCGGCCTTAAAGCGGGTACGCATGTCAACATTACACCGCAGCACAACTTGCAGCGCGAGTGAAATGGTGAAGTGCGATTGGAAATAGTTCCTTATTACATTGTGTATATTATCGCTTATTTAATACTTAGAAGTAATGAACGGGGTGAATAAATGCCGTAATTGAACTTATAAAACATTTAAACATGAACATAAATATTTTACTTCTATGTTAAATGTTTATCCCTATTTGTAAGCTTCTTACAAGCGTAAAATATCATGTACTAGAGTGAGTAGAGAAAGTTATGCGAGTGCAACACATGAGCGTTTTGCGTCGAGACGTTACATCAAGCAAAATGTCAAGTTTATGTTTCCCTATATAAGCTGTGTTGGAATTGGCCAACGGCTGATTTTGCTGACAATGACAGTGCACGAATATCACTTCCATCAAACTGAATGTGGAGAAGAATGGAAGAGAGGAATTTCTGTGCATATGTCACTCATATTTTATGAAAGGTAACTAATTCTCGTGTAACAGAAAGTGCATTTCAATGTTTCACAAAATCAGTACCCACAAAAATAGACAGTGGATTTGTTGCTCTACAGAATTGCCCAGCCTGCTAGCTAGGTCATTTTGGTGGATCGTCCAATCCGCGCGAACTGCACAGCTGATGGACTGGGAACGATCCTCGTGGTCTTTCATTGCTGGTCACAGTCCTAAACCAACATAGTTCTCAATATTGGTATTGAGAATGGCAATTCAAACCTCCATTTATATATATTTTGTAATTTATATGGCTTTTAATAAGATTAAAATGCATTTCTTTCACACCCCAACTATCATTTCCATGCCCCCTTCCTCAAAAATAAATAAATAAACAAATACGTTTCCTTTCACGAGCAAATTATGTTATCTCTGTCCCAATCCTTTAAAATAAATAATAAATCTATGGATACTAAATGTGAAAACTGTCCAAGAATGAATCGTGAATTTCTACCGGTTGTAACACTTTCTCTGTACACCTTGTCTTCTAATGGATCATCTCTGAGCATGTGAATGACCCTTTTCCCAGCCCACCATGCGTGGAAACACTGGGAGGGGGGGGGGTACCAACTTTGTTGGACAGGCTGAAAATTCGGGACCCAAATAGTTCATTCTTTCCGAATATTTCTTGCAAAATTAGTAAGCGATGGATTCGTATGTCTATAACTCAAACAGCCATTAATAAGGTTTGTGTCATAATTTGATCGACAAACACTAGAATGTCGAGGTGTTTTTATATATTCCTACCAACGAAAAAGAAGGGTGAAAAAAAAACATTACCTTTCTGTATCGAAAATGTTTGTAGCAAACATAGGTTATGGATCAAACACTTGGAAAAAAATCACCTTAAACAAACTTTAATCACATACTAAATGAAAATATAAGTAAAATATGTAATACAGCACACATAACGTAAGAGTTGAACTCGCAGGACGTATAAATTATTAAAACCAAGTGAGTAATTAACGTTTCACGTTTTTAATATTGTTAGAAAACTAGCGCCAATGCAGGATATTAATAATCACTTGAAAACAGTGTTAAAATAGGTTAACACGAGATTGAAAACTAATATCACTGTAATATAACCACATCCAGAGAGATGTTTCCACTAATATGTGCCACTAATTATAACCTACAATGTTCACACAGTAAAGTAAGACAACATACGTTATAGCAAGCGTGTTAAATTACAACGCTATAAACAGACTGGTGCAGACCAGTATTGCCAAAACTTCCTCGCAAATAATTAGATTCCATCTTTAAAACGGCAGTAGTTAACGGAAAGTGATGGATAGAATTATTCCTGTCTAAAATTACTCATGTTTTGTTTCCAGAAGTTAAAGGCCATCAGTACATTCTAAATATAGCTGATAAGATAAATCCGTAATATTTGAATAAATAATAACATTTTTACTAAAGATAAAATCGAAATGGATTAATTTAAGTTGTATTTTTGTTAAACACAAATGAAGTAGGTTAAATGCATCTGATATTGAAATTTGAAATGTATTGAAATTTTGAGTATGTTGTAAATACCATCTCGGATACGAATTTGAAGATGAAATTGTCTTCAGAGCAGCGAATATTTCCAAAATGAAAGTTTCTAAAATTAAGAAAAGTTGATGTGTTGCATTCACTTAAATTTCTGTTCCATTGAACGAAGTTCTAATACACACTATATATATATGTAAAGTAAATGCGAGCAGTGTAGCAAGGTTAAATGCTAAAACCTGTTCCACATATGTAGTAGATAAAGAAGGCGTTGCATTCCACCTAAACATTTCATATTGAGATTTTACTAGAAATATATCTTTCGAGATACCGCGAATTAAAAAGATAATTTTTAGAAAACGGCATCTGTGTGTGTATGTTTGTGCGTATGCGCGTGTGCCCGCGCGTGTGTAATTCGGAAACGAAAAGACGGTTAATTACTGAACTTGGTATTTAGTATCTTCTCAGGATGCAATACAAAGATTTTTCAATAAAAGCCTTCCGCCTCAAACTACCCTACACAGAAAATTTTTATTTTCTCAAAAGTGACTCAATTTTTATTATACTGCCATATATTTAATATATTTTAATGACCAATGAAGTGTGGCGGCGCCATGGCCGAGCGGTTAGCGCGCTCGCCTACCACCTAGGCGGCCCGGGTTCGATCCCAGGGACCCGCATGTGGTATTCGTGGTGGACGAAGCGGCGTCAGGGCGGGTTTTCTCCGGGTACTCCGGTTTCCCCCGCCATCTCATTCCACCGGTGCTCCATCTTCATGTATCATCAGTGTCACCGCCTGCGGTGCCGTAGTAGTAAAAGCGGGCGTTAAACACTACAACAACAACAACCAATGAAGTGCATCTCCTCTTCATTCTGTATAACTTTTGCATAATTGGCAAACCGTAAGAGAAATATCATTACACAAAAAATGTAAATCTCGTTAAAACACAATTTACGTCAAGTTTTTTCTTTTTTTTCCCCTTTTCTTTATGAGCCTTTTTCGAGGTGTTACTTATTACTGATTCGACTGTTCATCTCGGTTAACATGAAGTAGATAGAAGAGTAAGCTTTTTTTCAAGTATAATTTGGAAAATGAGTAGAGAAGGTCATGTGAACGTAATATCAGGTTTTATTTATGTCGTTCACATAATCCTTTATGTCTTTCTTAATTTAGGGAGCTTCAAAACATGGATTTAGATGAAATCTAGATATTGAATGTTTTGAGTAGAATACAATACCTCCTCTACCTATAATAGGCTGGTGGAAGAGAAAGTAAACATATTTTTCCTCAGATTTAGATTAGGGCTGGTGTTGCAGTTACAAGTGACACAGATGAAATGCTGAAAATTCTAGGTCTGCTCCCTTCTTATCGTTCTGCATTTCTTCAATTATTCCCGTCACATCGTGCGAATACCGGATTTTATAAATGCTATAATCCACATTTTCTATGCGCCGCACGTTTAAAAGCAGGAATAAAATTGAAGAAAGCGAAATGAATCTGGAATATTTCAAATTCCACTTGCAATTTCTCGCCACCGTTTGGTACGCAGACAAGCTTTATATTAAAGTTGGCAGGTGCGGTTAGTGAACAAGTAGGGCATCCCTTGCCTGACCTATTTTTGTAGACCAGCTGATGCACGTCTCAACTTGGGACACTATCAACACAGACAAGCTTCCTAGACTTCAAGGAATCCTTTCATACAAGTTACGTGGGGGTTTGGGCGTGATACTTTATGTACTTTGAGGTGCATGTGTTGCTCCCACAGAGCGTCTGCACGCCGGTAAAAGATCACTACACTACACGCCGTTTTCGAAGTCCAGGGCTACATGGGCTTGGGCCTAGGCCTATTTGTCGGCCTCGGGCTTGAACATAAAGGCAAAGAAATATTAATACAGCACATTCAACATTTGAAGTTTTTCATGTAAATATATTAAAGGTATAGTCATGGGCGTCGAGAAGGGAGGGGCGGCAAGCGGAACAAGGGGGCGGCCGAGGCCTCCCTTAGAAATTAGAGAATTTAATGTGCAGTCAATTACTATTGTTTTAATTTTGATGTAAAGAACAATTTTTATTTAGCAGAAATTACTAACTGATAACTTTTACAGTTTTTGGCAACAGAAAACTAAATTAATATTCTTTGATTCGAAACTTCCAACATGCGGCCCCTCCCCTGACAAAAAATGTCTGCCGACGCTCATGTGTATAGTATTTTAATCAAAATCAGTAGCGTACGGAAAAAACAATTTTTCCAAGAGCGAGGATGACCGCCTGTCGCCGAGGGAACTGCCTCAGTAATACAAACAACGCTCTGCCGGCAACAGGATTGATATTCGCGGTTAAGGAAAGTTCTCTTATATTACTTCTATATAATGGTATTGGATTTCACATGGGCATAATAATGTTTTGGTGGCAAAATGACATTAGCACAAGTTTGAAGCAAGACTGGAATCTGTGGTCTGTGGTCTCTGACGAAAAACAAAATGCCCGATTTTGTTATTAACTGATAGTTTAAACGACGCTAGAATTGTCGCAAGGTGGAGAAAACACTGTTTGACACAAGACCAGCAGCCAAAACCTCCAGATCTGGTAAACTGACAATCCTGTTGGTAACTGAGTAACACATCCGGTACTGCACTCGTGTCTAACTTGGGTCCAAATAGTGGTTCCTATAACGGAGTTATATTCTTTGTATCATTTCTTACAAACTTAAACTGGCGTTAACTTGCAAAATGCATTTCTCCCTCCGTTGACAGAAAAAAAGTTATATCTCTTGGTAGATATATACAATTTGTTTGAAATTTTGTGTGGTATCTGACTACTGTATAAACTTCAATGTTTTATACCTATTGCAAACCGTTTTACATATTGTTTCATCCATTAATGGAAAAAAAAAAAAGATAAAGGTAATTTACTGTGGAATGGAATTTCATAACACCAAGATTTATATGAACTACCTTGTGCACATGACACTCTGATCCTGTAATATTTGCAACTTGTGTTTTAATTATTTCTGAATTAATATTTTTAATTTTGTTTAGTTCAACTGTTTAATTTTTTACGTGTAGTATTTAGCAGAATGAGTAATGATTTAGGTTCGGTTTCAAAATCATATATCTAATAATAACCACAAAAATGCATGCAATTATATCTAATAGTTCCTGAGAAAAGGCACATTTTATGAAGAAAAATCTGATATGTTGCACACACATGACTTTCTCTACTGTTGTACTAACCATTCTTACAAACTCTTATTCCTTTCTTCTTCGTGTTAGTTGAGATAAACATTTGCAGAAATTGTCTTATTGTTTATCTTCTTGTAGGTACAAGGAGAATATGGGAATGCAGTAGGTTTTGAGGGATAGTCAAATCTTTTAAAGCTTTCAAGTTTCGTTCTCTTTGCACGGTTAACATAAAAGATCAATAACGATGTTGTATTTGATAGAAGTAAAAGTTCTCCACAACTCACACAAATAACGAGGAATAGGTATCTCCGAAATGGTGAGACCTTAAACTTAAATACCAACTTTAGTTTTTAACCGACTTTTCGTTTTTGGGTTATGCTGTCCATAGACTGACAGACAGACAGCCAGAAAGACACGCGCGCACTTGGACCTATTTCTAAAACATCTATTTTTGTATTCAGGGGGCCTCAAAACATATTTCTGGTGAAATCTCGACATGGAACTTTTGGGTGGAATACAGTATTTCCCCTAATAATGTAGTAGAGAAAGTAAAAAGTGATTTCCGACACGGACGTCATTACGTGAGCACTACTTACACCTGCTTACTAACCTTCCGATCCCAAATGCTGTCAAGATCTTCTCGTTTGGACACTCGGCAAAGACCTGTCGTGGCAGCACAACTTGTATGGGTACACATTTAACAAAGGAGTGTGATCAGGAGACGTTCAAATGCAGTAACCGCACTTGGTCACACCGCGACAATGATCGCCATTGCCCGGCACTTCAAAGCGAACAATCCATCACCAACAAAATTTCCTCTTTCGCCTGACGAGACAAGAGGCAATTCAATTGCTCGGGGGAATAAATCCTATGCTAGTAAAGTTCAACAACTGCAGGGGACTAATCTCACTCAATCTGCTCCAGGTACCAACCTCCAGGTCCTTACAAACATAAGCCCTCTGAGGAAAAGCACGTGTCTGCTCAGTATAAACACATCAAATCTACCAGCTACAAACCTAACCTCCAGATACCTCAAAATCATTTTACGGGGAGAGATGTATCCAGTGGATCCTTCTTCCTGTGTATCCTTAGTGCAGTCTCAGGTCGGAAGACTCGTCCTCGGGCAGAACCCCCATCACGGTGATGCTCCTCTAACTACTCAGAAGGTCGATAGTTTTTGTTTCTTGTTTAACTCTCTACATCAAGGATGTCCAACCTTGTCTCTCTGGGGAACCTTAGGTAATGAGCGGCTCTACTCCTTCAGTCGGAGGGACAGACAGCCAGTGTCCAGTGACGGACACAAACAGGCGATTCCATGACAGTTTCTAAGTCATACCTTGAATTTTCTGCGAACGTCCTTAGAAGACCTCTTCATTCTGGATGATTTTTACATAAATAGTAAACAGTAAGAGACAGACAAAAGCTTACTAAATAAAAATGTAGATCTGGTTAAAACGCACAATTTATGTCAGATACTTCATCTTTCTTTTGAGCGAACCATTTCCGAGATATTCTTTCTTATTTGTTTGAATTTGCCAATAATTATACTTTTTCAAATAGGAACATGTTATTGGTTTTTTTATCTCTTGCCCTTGCACAGAGAACGGAATTTCAATGGCGTCGCATAGCAACCAGCTCTTAAAACATTTTACTAACGTTTAAAGCCTACCGAATTCCCATATTCCCCTTGTAACCACAAGAAAATTAGCAATAAGAATTTCTGAAAATGCTTATGTCGATTAAAACGAAGTAGAGAAGTAAGCATTTACAACAATGGTGTGTACAAGAGTATAACTACATATATTTATAAATAGAATTTCTCCAAATTGAACTATATTAAAAGTCTGTATCGCAATATGTTACGCGACGATCACTTGGTGTATCTTCTAAGGCTATGCACTTCGACTTTGTCGCTAAATATTGATAGACTTCTTAAACCTAAGCAGTATCAAAGAAGTCACTAATAAACAGATGTTTATCGCATAAGATTTGAAAGTGCTTTCGTAAATGAAACGCGACGTACACATAACCAACCCGCCACTGCAATACAATGCACGGCTGGGGTTGAACAGAGGCGAAGTACGGGGGCCTCAAAACATATTTTCCATGTATTCTCGACATCAAATTTTAGGTTCGATTACTTCTTATGTTTACTATACGTAGTAGAGAAAGTAAAAATGTGTAAAGTAACGTTGATATGCTTTACCATTAACGATGGTGGTTTATATTCCGTTAGCTAATTTAAATAACATTCTCTAATTACATATGTATGTAATTTTAAATGCGTATTCAAACTAGATCAATATTTAAAATATGTTTATTTATATTTAAAAGATTTGCGTTCTGGTATGTCTCATGTAAAATTCAAATGTAAATTTACCGTAAGGATGATACATATTTGAAAACTAGGTGCAATTTTCAAAAAATAAAAACTAATAAAATTAAAAGTTCTTTTAAAACAAACGTCAGAGCACACAAACTGGATCAAAAATTTAAAATAGGTTAGTTATTATTTTCAAGTTAACAGTTTTTGTTTTTGTTTAATATCGGTTGTTCTTTCTGCGTATTACCTAAAGTGGGAATTTTCTCTCGGTTGATTTTGCTACTGGAATTTCAGAAAGTGGAGACTAATTTTCTTTTTTGCTATTATAATTTATAACATATTTTGAATGAAACAAATCGCTATCTAACTACTTTATGAAGAGATGTTGTGCTTTAGCAGAAAGGTTCGTGTGAATGTAATGCAAACATAACCAGACTGAGCACGCGCGCACGCAAGCAAGCATTTCCCTGGGCAAGGACTGAGATGACTACACCGTGTTTACTAAATATATTGAGAGCGGGTCAAGTGCGGTCACGGGGTCAAGGGTTTGGACAAAAGCCCGTTATTGCCTTTAATACAACCGCAATCAAACTTTATGTGAACGTGTTCCATGTTTTTACTTTCTTTACTATTTACTTACAGTAACCAGAGATAGCACTACATTCTACCTAAACATTCCTTACCGAGAGTTCATCGGAAATGCACGTTTTAAACTCCCTGAATAAAAACAGAGTATTTTTAGAAAAACGTTTGCCTATCTGTCTCTGAACAGTTTAACTCATAAACAAAAAGTTGATGAAGTACCAAACTTGGCATTTACGTTACAACTTCTTCCAAGGATGCGGAACTAAGAGTTTTAAAACGAAAATCCCCTATCCCAACCTATCTTTACTAGAACGTTTTACAAAAATTTATTTTCTCAAGAAAATGGTGCGATTTTTATTGAATTATCAATGTTTAAATACTTGAGAAATATATTGAATTTACTGGGAAAAGCCTCTGAAGTTCTCTTTATTCTAAATGACCTTTGCATAACTAGTAAACCTTAGGAAATAGATAAAATCTTACTATAAAAATGTAGATTTCACTAAAGCACACAATTTGAAAAACGCTTCACTTTGATGGAATAAAGCATTTCCGAGATATTGATTGTTATTACTTTGAATTCTAATTATCTCAAATAGTAAGTCGTTCGTTCTCTCTCTCCTCTCTCTCTCTCTCTCTCTCTCTCTCTCTCTCTCTCTCACTCACTCACTCACCTGGTCAGTTATGCAAAGATCATCAAGAGTAAACAGGACTACGTGAACTATAGTCAGAAAATTCAAAATATACATTTCACTTGTCATAAAAATATCTTTAATATATGGCATTTTAATCAAAATAGAACCATTTTAATGAAATATAAATTTTCAAACAATTTTCAATATAAAGGGTAATTTGGGGTGGAGGAATTTTCTTCAAAATCTGTGTTTTATCCCTGAAATATATTAAACCTAAATACCAACTTTGGTTGGTAACTGACTTTTCGTTTTTGAGTTGTGCTGTTCAGACAGACACAGACAAACACACCAACCCTTTTTCGAATTTTTTTTTTCATGGGGGTCTCAAAACATTTCCGGTAAAATCTCGATATCGAAATTTTGGTTCGAATAGAATATTTGTCTTACTTTGTACGTAGTAGAGAAAGTGAAAACATAAAACGTATCTTTTTCAGTAGGGAATAGTCGATAGTAGTCTTTACAACCCCCATTTGTATTGCTTGGGAACCTGATTTTATGTTAGGATAAACGATGTTAGCTTTAGGGTATAGTCTAGTTCAGAACGGTACAATCTCGAACATCCAGTCTCTCTACTCTGTGATATATTTCTCATCCGGCCCCAAATTTAATTACAGAGGCATTTGAACTCCTGCCAAACCTCCACTCTCTCCTATAATGTGTGGGGACTTGAAAGGTTACTAGTTACAAGGTTCGTGATTTTGTAATAACGCTCAGCGTGCCTCCCTTATGTCTATATAACGCTGGTTAACGGAAATCATTCGGTGTCTGATATTCCCGTGCGGACGTTCTTCACAACGATGTTCCAGACAAAAGGTTACAAACATTCAGGACAAATTACTTCTAAACTAACGAAACAACATCTTGTCAGGGTATTCCCCGCAGCAAGTTGAAACCAATTTAATCGTTCAGTCTTTGATGCGTAAATGTGAGGAGGCTTGTTGCCCCGGCAGCAGATCAGAGGCTATTCGCCACTCCACTATTTCAATCGAAGGGTGAGTTAGCTCTTGCTTGTGACGTGTAGAAACAGTCAGTCAGTATCCAGTGACGGACACAAACAGGCGATTCCATGGCAGTTTCTAAGTCATAACCTGAATTTAGTGGGAATGTACTCAGAAGACCTCTTCATTCTAGACAACGTTTGCATAAATGGTTAACAACAAGAGGAAGTCTTACTAAATAAAAAATGTGGATCTGGTTAAAACACAATTTATGTCAAATAAACCACGGTATATATCTATATTTGCACCAGGTGCAACTTAAGTGTATTCCCACATTCCCCATGCACCTACACGAAAATCACCAATACGATAATTTCTACAAATGTTTATCTCGACTATCATGAAGCAAGTAGAGGAATAAGAGTTTGTAAGAATAGTTAGTACAAGAGTAGAGAAAGTCATCTGAGTGCAACACTTTTTTTTTTTTTTTTTTTTTTTTTTTTTGCTGCTCCATTTCGACAGCTGGAAATCAAACCCCGGGCCTCCGGATTTGGAAGCTAGCATGCTAACCACCAGACCATAGAGGCAGTCGTATTAAGCATTGAAACAACGCTGAAACTTCCGAATAATCTTTATTCAAATTTTATGGATGTATACACTGTGCCAAACCCTCTCATGAAGAAAGTTTTGCTTTATTTCCTTCGTATTTATGTCGTATTGAAGTTGTTGGCAGGCTAACGCTAGAGATCAGAGAACAGATATATTAACTAAGAAGATTATTTTTCTTGGACGAAACTCCGGCACACCGGCAGCGCTGGTATGAAGAGACAAGTAGAATGTGAAGAAAACAAAAAATGAGGATTTGGAGAGAAAGAAACGAGATAAATTGCCTCTGTATCTGAACGAACTTCATTTGGTTCCACACAGTAAATTGTCCGGTCAGCCAATAGATCCCAACATGCTAATCTCCTTTTAGCTAGGCTTGAAGTAAGCAATTGGTGAAATTTTCTCCAAAAGTGGTCAAAACGTCTTTCTCCACAGCTTTTCTCGGTATATTACCATCAACGTTCCTGAAATTTTCAACGTCTGGACAATTTTTGATAAACTATTTGAGCTTCTTTTTTGTATAATTCACATTGTAACGAATGAGAATACCAGTTGCTGACAAACACACTTTCACTGAGACGCTTAGCGTTGCGCAAACATACTTGAGACACCGAGGCATGCACTCAGAACAAAAAAGCTGATCCCTCTAATCGAATCAACTGAACTGCCGAGTTACAACTCGTAGCTGACTGACTCGTGCCGGGCAATAGTCAGCTCCTAATGTAGGGCCAGAACACAAACCCAATTTTCTGGAAGAAGAAAATGAAAGAAACGGTCAGAGCGCATCTTCGGGAGCAAAAACACGGAATACAATGGCTATTGTTCTGCTCGGAATATTGTTCAGCCGTGAGGATCGTTCACTAGCAGCAGGTAAACAGCCGGGTCAGTAAGCGTTAATCCCTCTGCGGTGGGTAAGTGGCTTCGCGGTCGCAGACATTACTGATTATTAAAGCCACAGTTTTTACTACCGCATCGTGTGTAGGAGTGTCAGTTATGGCGTGAGTGTGTTCGCCCTGACCGAGAGGCAAGCCATCAGCACTGAACGAAACAGCCCCATGCACACGGTAAGGTCACTAAGAATTGTGGCTTTACTGATTATGCAATTAAATGTTATAGTGCAAAAAATGAGGAAAAGCATGGCATCGAGATTTGAGAATAGTTTATAACCAAACTGATGTATATCCCAAAAAATCGAAACTTAGAATTATTATAGGTTAGTGGTATATAAATTAAATTTTAAACCAGAAATCTATAACCGTTCATCGTGAGGCACATGTTGAAGTACAAACGTATAATCTAAAAGCTTAGTTTATAATTATTTTATCAGTAATGGTTTAACTTAGAGATTCCAAACTAAGCGATAGTCAAATCTTTTGAGACTTAGTGGCAATGTGATGGTTTTGAAATTCCACTCTATTTGCATGACCAGGAGAAAGAAAAAATTAATAACGAATTCACATTTGAGAAAAGGTTAAAGTATTGAAAAATTCAAACCAATAACAAGGAATGCCTCGAAAATGGTTAACCTCACAAAAATGCATTTGACATGAATAGTGTGCTTTAGCGACATCTACATGTTTTATGCAGTAAGATTGTGTCTATCTCGTGCAGTTTATCAGTTATGCAAAAGTCATCTGTAATGCAGAGGACCTCAGAGGCTATTCCAAGAAAATTCAAAATATACATTTCAGTTATCATAAAATGTCTTAAATATATGGTAATTTAATCGAAATCGTTACAGCCATTTTTGGGAAAATTTAAACTTTCGAAAAATGTTCCATGTGAAGGGCAGTTTAGGATGGGGAGGTTGTTTGAAAATCTTGATGTCGCATCCTTGAAAGACGAACTTAAATACAAAGTATGGTGTCTAACCGACTTTGCGTTTGTGAGTTCACAAAGAAAACTTGTCTGTGACTCAGGAAGGCACAAAATATCCCTTTCCGGTGAAATCTCGGTCTCAACTTTTTTGGTAAGTATGCAGTACAGAAAGTAATGAGTGAGTGATTGATTGAGCGAGTGATTGAGCGAGTGAGTGAGCGAGTGAGTGAGTGAATGAGCGAGCGAGGTTTAAGGTCCCATCGACAGCGAGATCATTTGGACCCCAAATCAAAACAAAAAATCGCAAAACATTGATTAAAAATAAACAACTGAAAGTTAAAATACTTAGAATATGAAAAAGTGAGTGTTAAAACAATTAAAATATTAAAAAATTAATTTTAAAACAGTTAAAACCTTAAGAGGTAAATTTTAAAACAGTAAAGTTAAAACGCTAAAGCGAAAGAGCAACAGTACAAATAAGAGTTCACAAACTAAACTTGCTTTGCCAAATCAATTTCGACAACAAACCGTAACACCTGAGCTACTGAAGGGGAGTCATCGCCGAGAACTGCAACCCCCAGTTGTAACACCCAGCACAAGGGACTGGCGCTCACGAGCGTATAACAAATGATAGACAAGTCATGTGAATGTGCAACAGACTTTTTTAATGAGATATGAAGTAAATTTTTCTTTTCTCTCTTGCGAGTTTTTAATTGTACAAAATTATGCAAAATCCATACAACGAACGGAGCTTCATAAGCTATTGGCAAAAAACTCAAAGAATACGGTGTATTGCGCAAATGAGCAGGTCAAAATCGTAACTGCTGTTTCGAGAAAATAAGGGAAAAAATGTTATTTCCAATAAAGAAAAGTAGTGTAGTGATATCAAACGGTACGCTTGAGCGCAAGCGCGCGCTTTGGAGTTTAGCATGCCCACGGTGCCCGTAACAGCAGCACCTGCTTGCTCTGCTTGGGACAGTGTTACATATACCAGGCTGTAGTCATGGAAAAAGTGAAGCCATTTCCACATGTGCAATCTCTTAACATAAGCACAGAAATTAATAAGTATTGTGACATATTGGCCGCCTCCGTAGCGCAATTGGTAGCGCGCTTGCCTCTGGCGTGGAGGAACCGGGTTCGATCCCCGGTATCAGCATGGGGATTTTTCCCTCGCTGGGAGATCTGACACGGGGTGCACTCAGCCTTGTTAGGCCCCGTGGGACCAATTGAGGAGTTACTTGAATAAAGAAGTAGCGACCCCAGGTCGCGAAGGCTGCATAACTGGGCAGGAGGGATCGGGGTACTGACCACCTCCCACTCTCCAGTACTGCACCCCACTCATGAGCCTGTAGTGGGCCTTCTATAACTAATGTTTCCCCAAATATTAAGATGGTGGAAAAGCATAAACCGGACATAATAAATGCGTAATTAAGTTCAAAGTGTGACTACAAGGAGAGGTTTTTAATGTGAATCTATTTTTCTTTTGTTACAGAAGCACCTTGTTTTCTTTTGAATTGTACGGTTACTTTTGTGATTTTAATGTTCTTCTTTTTGAAATATTAATTTGTTTTTGTTATTATTTTAATTCATATTAAAATCTTATGATCACAAAATCGATGTAAATAGTTTAAAACAAAGGAAAAAAAAGAAAAAAACTACAAAAAGAGCTGACTTCATTTTCTCTTTGAAGTTTGTACACCCATGTTTTACTATGTTTTGCCTAACGCACCGCTGTGTTTACACCAGTCTATCTCGGAGCGCTTCATGCCCACGAGTACTCCCAAGGTCACGAAATTGCGCATGGGTTGAAATGGCTGCTTTAGTGAGTACTTCTGATACTACGTTTCGCATTTGAATTTTCTAATGTCTAAAAATGGCACTGAGGAAGGTGAGATAGAAATATTAGAGGGAGAATATAAACTTTTAGTCATTTGCCCACCCCACTGTTGGTAGTTTTCTGCTAATTTACCCAAAGCCATTACTGTTATAATTCTAATCTAACGGAGGCAAAAAGAAAACGAAAGCACATTTCAAGCGTATCATAATTAACTTCCATTTTTGTTCTCAATAGGGCTTATTCCGGCCATTTCAAAGCGCAGTGTGGTAGACCTGAAGGACCAATAATTGCACCAGGTGAAGTATGTACTCGAGAAACAAAGGTTACACACGCAATAAAATGCAACTTCCAATGGCAGAAATGGGATAAACAAGGCAAGTCTCATTTATCGCTGCTATTTTGCTCATTATATTTAAATACTGCCGCCATTTTCTCCGTCTTTCCTTTCTTGGTGTTAAACAATTTGGGCGGTTTCCACAGATAACTTTTGAATGTATGTACCTAGCTCTAATTAAATATACCCTAAAAGCAGCTAAACAGCAATCTCAGACCTTCTTATCCATATACTCATTTCCGTATTTACTGTAGTTCTAAAGTATTCACTAATAAAATTCTTGCTTTCCTTGCAACGGTAAGCAGAAAGGATGTAGAAAGAAAAAAAAAACGTACTCTTATATTACACTCACATGACCTTCTCCACTCTTGTACTAACCATTCTTACAAACTTATTCCTCTATATTCTTTATGTTAGTTGAGGTAAATATTTGCTCAAATTATCTTACTGCTTATTTCCTTGTAGGTACAAAGGGAATATGGAAATACAGAAGCCTTTGAGCAGTAGTCGGATCTTTAAAAGCTGGTCGCTAAAGAAGGCTTTGAAATTGCGTTTTCTTTGCACGGCCAGGAGATAAAATGAATAACGACGTTCAATTTGAGAAAAAATAAGTATTGCAAAATTCACATAAATAACAAGGAATATCTCCGAAATGATTGACTCCACAAAAATGCATTCAGACATAACTTGTGCAATTTAACGAGATCTACGTTTCTTGTATACTAAGATTTGGTCTATATCTTATGGTTTACCAGTTATGTAAAAGTCATCAAGAATAAACAGCACTATAACCAGAAAATTCAAAATATACATTTCGTTTTGCATAAAAATATCTTAAACATATGGCATTTTAATCAAAATTACTAGAGGTATTTTCGAGAAAATCAAAATGTTGGAAAAATCTTCCATGTAAAGGGTAGTTTAGTGAGAAGGAATTTTTTCAAAATCTTCGCGTCACATACTTGAAAGATATTAAACTTAAATACGTTTAGTTTTAAACTAACTTTTCGTTTTTGAGTTATGCTGTTCACAGACACATGGACCTTTTTCTAAAAATGCCTGCTTTGGGTTGAGGGGCCTCAAAACATTTATGGTGAAATTTTTTGGGTGGAATACAATACTTCCTCTACTTAAAATACCTAGCAGAGAAAGTAAAAATGTGTTTCATATAGAAAATTACTTCACAAGGAATGTTGAAGATATTCAACGAGCTGCCAGAAGACGACATAGCAGATAGCGGCGAATCTCCAAAACTGACAGTTCATCTCTAATATTCCTTGTACAGATTTTCGGACCAGGGAAAATTTTTAAAACTTTCTTTCCGGTTTTACCATTCTTTGAAGAATGATTTTCTTTCATTTAGCATAATTATCTTTCCCCAACAATGGTTTTCAACAGTAGTGTTCACTGAATCCTCTACGTCACTTTGCTCAATGTTGTGATCGCCTTCAATTACTTTTTCACATTAAGTACTTATAAAACGCTGTATATACAGGCATTTTATGCATAGTAGCTTTATACAGATTCTTTATTTCAGCATGCATTCTTTTATTTCAGGCAGTTGTCAGTAATGGCTTCACTGCATGCTATACATTGTGACAATTATATTTGCAAACCCAGTATAACCGAAAACGGTTGGCGATACTGTTTTAATAAGTAACTATATGTTAAGTAAAGACGTAGGTATGTAGTTTAACCACACTGAGTATAAATAATTACTTCATAATTTTAAGTATGGAATAGATATGGAACTGTTTCTTCAGTGGTTAGGTACAAAAGAGTTTAAATGGAAAAATAAAACTGTATATTTGGATGCTGAAAATGGTGTTCTCTGAAGTGGTTATGGAAAGAATGAATCCAGTTGCATTGACACAATGAATCAAGCCTGACAGAAAAAGTTAAATATCTATGCTTTTACATTTACTTTTTTTTTATGATTACGAACTAAACATTGGAATTATTCGTAAAACAGTCAAAAATACAACTCGCACTCGATGAGCTTCGGAGCTCTCGTTATCTCATTATTTTACATAAAACGACTATAATATATTTTCACTTTTAGTAAAATTCGCCACAATATTTTAAGGCAAAGCTGTTGTGTTCCCTTATCCGTAGTCGCTAGGGAAATAAACACGAATAATTTTGCTGCAAACATACATATGTGTTGCTGCAGTGAGGGTCACTGGGGACTTGCTGGGATATTACCGAGCCACATTTCACTCTGATTACGTCCAGAAATTTTATATCCCTCCTCACGCATTCTTTAGCACTGGCTCACATTTCTACTTTCTCTACCACGTACATAGCAAGTAGAGAAAGTATTTTATTCCACCCCAAAAATTTCATACCGAGATTTCACCAAAAACAGATTGAGAAGCCCGAAAAAATAATTTAAAAAATAGTTTGTTTGTGTGTGTGCATGCGTACGTGTGTGTGTACACCATAACTCAACAACGAAAGGCCGGATAAATACTAAACTTGGTATTTAAATTCAGTATCTTCCAATGATGTAGCACGAACACTTTCAAGAAAAATACCCATTCCAAAGTACCCTTTACATGGAACATTTTTCAAAATGTTTGATTTACTCAAAGATGCCAATAAGGATTTTAATTAAATTACCATATGTTCAAGATATTTTAATAACTGAAATGGTTTTCAGTCCAGCAACAAAACGCTGGTGATTTATTCTCTGTATCAGTGATGCACAGAGCATAGAATGATAATTGACGAGCATAATAAGCTTTGCCTATAGCAAGCTTAGGCAATGTTTGCACCTGTTGCAAGCCGAAGCATAAAGACATGGCAGATGAGTTCTCTTATCATTTTGTGGAATGCCTTTGCTTTCAGTTTATGCGCAGTGTGTTCAGCTTGTAAGTCGTTATTTCTAAAGGGAATTTTCAGTGACTTGTAGTTCACGTTTTGTCCTACTACAATAACTGCAAACCTCTACAGCTGGTTCACCAAAACCCAAGTACAATTGAGGCGTTGAGCGCAACAGTGGCCCAACCCACAAACATTCAGAAACTGAGTTATTAGCACAGACATGTTCCCCATATCAAAATCTAGGAGAGCAGTAGTGGCCTATACCGCATTTCTACAACCACCGACAGATGGCATGAGAAGTATATTATTGCATGGAACTGAATCTGGCTTCCTGGATAGAAACAGTGGCCCAACCTTCTTGCATGTATGGAACTATGTATCACAATGTCGGTGCTATATTGATTAAAATTTCCAAATATCATGACTCTTGCTTAGTTATTAAAGTCAATATAAAACTTTCAAATCACATATTTTTTACACTCCATTATGTACATTTAGTGGTTGGGCCACTGTTGCGCTCAACGCCTCAATTTATTGGAAAAATTCTGTGGAAAAACCACTTCTTTACTTTTAGTGATTCAGCCACACTAGCACTGTACATTTTAAATAAATTTTTCAAATTTAACTCCGAAAGAAGGTACAGTCGCTTGATTTTTTGTCTTCAACAATGACATTGTCTAGATTTTAGCTTGTATAAGAAGCTAATTACTGAATCATTCTTTTGGGCATACTGTTTAGCTTTTTTTGGTAACTCCCCTTCTTTCCACTACTGTTTGCCTGACAGAGAAGCTTTTAATGTGTTTACTCTTGTTGCGCCGATACAAAAAACACTCGAAAAACTTAGAACTAAGCGGAATAGTGTTGTTCACTCTAACTTCATAGTAAATAACCACTACGTTAATCTTATCTTATTTTCTTGGTGTGCACCTACAGACATCATTGATGCCAGAAGCCTATCCTGTGATTTGTTACTGTGGTTATACACTAATTTGTACATGGAGACTCGAACTTCAGCAGAAGCCCAACGAATGATGTGGCAAGAACTATACAAACC
Organism: Tenodera sinensis; assembly: GCA_030765045.1. Lineage (NCBI taxonomy): Eukaryota > Metazoa > Arthropoda > Insecta > Mantodea > Mantidae > Tenodera > Tenodera sinensis. The sequence continues at coordinate 285,694,231 of CM060962.1, read as the reverse complement.
GCAAAGTAGCTCTGAATACATTCCAGTACAAGTTTGTTCGTTAAAATATCGATATTTGTTCTTACAAAGTAGAAATAGTATTCACCTTTCCTTGTGTTCCCTTTTTTTTATCACTCTTTTGCCTCTTTCTGGAACCTGCAGAACGCTCACCTACACTTTCTTCCATATTCACAACTGCACGAACACCTTATGAAGCTCACAATAATAGCAAGATAGCTGTGGACAGTGCAATCTTGTCAAACAATGAGCTAAAATAAACAGACGTTTTGTCAAGCACTGATAAAAAAATGCAGGAATCCCTCCGCATGAGCCTGATAATGTGCATAAGAAGCTGCACATTTCGCTACTTAATCCGGTTTAGGCACTGGACGTACCACATTTCGAATCCAACCCACATCTTCGTTCTCGACTTTAAGGCGTTTAAAAAGTGATATGAAGCAAACAGGAACTTAAGCCTCATGCAGGGCATGCTATAGGGTTCAAATTCGCTTCAAATTAATTTTCGATCGTGAATGTCCATCGTGTTTTGAAACGAGGCTCCTCAAATATGTACATCTTGAATTTTGTGAGAATAGCCTCAGAAGCTCTCTTCATTCTGAATGCCTTTTGCATAACCGGTAAATCGTAAGAGAGAGACAAAATCTTACTGCACAAAAGCTGTAATCTCATTGAAGCAAACTATGAAAAATACTCCAATTCTAGACTTAACTATTACTGATTTATTCCTCGTTATTGGCTTCAGTTTTCCAATACTTACACTTTTCTCAAATGGAAAAATGTGTTCTATTTTTCGCTCTTGATCATGCAGAGAGGGGCATTTCAAAGCCATGAAATAGTGACCAGCTCTTAAATGTTTTGATTATCGTTTAAGCCTGCTGCAGTCCTGTATTCCCACTGTATCTATTGGGAAATATGCAATAAAACATTTCTACAATATTTATCTGATTAATATGAAGCAGAAGTCGGTTAATATGAAGAATAAGCGTTTGGCAAAATAGTTTTATAAGAGTGAGCAACAAAAGTCATGCGACTGCCAACAATTGTTTTTTACCATATTACGGGACAAGATTTCATATTTAATGCAGTGTTCTTTAGGGACTACAATAAATTTCTCTCTTAAATTAAGTTCTAAAATGCTATTACTAGAAGGTTATTAACACCGTCACGAAATGCACGTACAGACCGTGTTAAAGGGGTATGAACATAATGCACACTCTACATCAGAATGTTAGACACACCCAGAATTTAATATATCGCGTGGAATTTTGAATGTTCACACTTCAGAAATTTGGAGGTTCTAGGTAAACGTCCTCAGGACCCCACCCTAGTGACACACTAATTATGAAATGACGTGTACCCAAAAACAGAAAATTGTGTATTTTATTCCCAAAGGTGGAAGTATCTACATGGTTAGGCTAATTTTCAGAAACCATGCATATATTATATTAAGCCCTTAAATGTAAAAATGCCATGAACAAACATTCTAGAAGGCTATGAATCTCAATTTTGCCACAATTACTTTGAAGTAGATGGAAGAAATAGTGTTTAAAGAGTAATTAATTGAAGAAAGGGTAGGGAAATATAGCATCTGAAAAAAGTGTGTTAATTACACGTGGCCTTGAGAAAATGACAGAAATTTTTAACCGGCTTCTTATGAAAAATAGTTCACTTTATCCCGAATCCAAAAATTTTAAATACAAAAGCAAGTAAACAAGATAAAAATTCAATTCATACGGGCTACATAGTGTAATTATAGCTTAAAATAAAATCCCACACATAGGCGTTGCTAACAGACTGGAAAACAATTTTATTTAGTAAAATTATTTTGCTTCTAAATTTATTAAATAAAGTTTTATATCCATTTAAAGTGATAAACTCATAACGAGAATACACAAGGAGTGCTGGATTAAATACCAAATATGGTATGTAACTGACCCTTCGCTGTTTAGTTAAGCTGTCCACACACAGACATGTATAACTTGTTCTAGAAATGCTTTTAAGGGGGTGTCAAGTTTTTGGACAGAACGCAATACTTCTTCCTCGTATGTAGAAGAGGTGAGTATGCTGTGCTTCTGAATGAGGCTTTCCTCAGCAAATTCATCCAGATGTGTGCCTACTTGATGTATGAGCGAAGACAGCCTGCACTTCCTTGTATCTTTGAGAGTTACGAGGGCAAAGGTATGCTCAGACACCACATGCAGAACACCCTTCAAGTGGCAAGATAAACCTCAAGTCCGCCACCGGAATTTTATTCCAAGGACCAACCACTACTTCAGATCCTATAATACCAGAGACTATTTGTATTTTTTAAGATCGAATGAGAAACACATTTTAAAGAAATCTGATGTTACATGTACACGACATTCTACACCCACTATTCTTTTATTTTATATAGCTTCTACGGACTACTCTTACAAAAGCTTATTTTTCTATATATTTAATGTTAATCAAGATAATCATTTGCAGAAACAGTTTCGTCACATTCCGTTGTAGTTACAAGGCAAATAGAAGAAATAGCATCAGTAGTCATATATTTTATAGCTAGTCGCTATATGCTGGACTTCAAGATGGCACTGGTGTTTCAGCTGGTTAGGCGCTGACCTACTGATCCCAAGATCACCGGTTCAAATCCGGCCCAGACCTAGGGCTTTTAAGTGTGTTTAAAAGTGACAGCCCAATGTCAGTAGAATTACTGACATGAAAAAACTCCTGCGGGATGAAATTTCGGTACACCGGTGTCGTTGATATGACCCTGGCAATTGACAGTGTCGTCAACATGTATATTCGATATCGAGATTTCACCGGAAATACATGTTGTGAAACTTCCTGACTCCAAAATAGTATCTATAGAAAAAGGGTGCGTGTGCGTGCACGTGTGTGTGTGTGCGTGCACGTGTGTGTGTGCGCGTGCGCGTGTGCGTGTGCGTGTGTCTATGAGCACCACAACCCAAAAACGAAAAGTAGGTGAAATAATAAACTTGGTATTAAGTTCAACAACTTTCAAGAATGCAACACCACCTAGGCGGCCCGGGTTCGATCCCAGGGACCCGCATGTGGTATTCGTGGTGGACGAAGCGGCGTCAGGGCGGGTTTTCACCGGGTACTCCGGTTTCCCCCGCCATCTCATTCCACCGGTGCTCCATCTTCATGTATCATCAGTGTCACCGCCTGTGGTGCCGTAGTAGTAAAAGCGGGCGTTAAACACTACAACAACAACAACAACAAGAATGCAACACAAATATTTTTCAAGAAATACCCCCCGCCCCCAGACTATCCTTTACATGAAACATTTTTCGAAAACTTTCATTTATTAAAAAATGGTTCTAACTGTTTTGATTAAACCAGACTTCATGGTCATCCGAGCTTAGTTATCAGAATTTGGTATAATTTCCCATGTTATATCCCCACATGTTTAAGATATTTTACGCCAAATGAAACCTATATCCTGAATTTTCTAGGAATGTTCTCTTCACTCTGAATGGCTTTTACATAACTGCTAAACCCAAAGAGATAGACAAGATCCGTCTACACAAAAAAGTAGATCTCGTTAAAAGACAACATTTATGTTAAATATATTTTTTGTGGAGTGAACCACTTGCGAGATATTCCTTGTTGTATGTTTGAATTTTCCAAAACGTACGCGGTTTTATAGAGAGCAAGATTTAAAAGGAAGTCAACGCAGAACATACCTCTAAGCCGATCCAACTGCAATGTCTTTTCTCAGTATCAATAAATTCAGTTACAGCAAACATTAAATATGCTTTTATGTATAAAAGTTTTCCTATTTATTTTTTAACGTGCATTTTATTGTTAGTATTGTATTTGCATTTTATACTTAAAGGTTCACTATCAACCATTGCTTATACATTTATTAACAGTAAGAACCTATGTTACAGGCTGAAATCCATCATTTCGCGAAGATCCTAGATCTTAGTCAATTCATGAAAAACCAGTGTAGGGATACTGTAACTATTTTATATTCCAACTGACGGGGCCTCTGAAAGCTGGTAGACAGCGAAAGGTTAGGTTAGGTTTGGTTTGGTTCGGTTAGATTAGGTTCGATTAGATTGCGTTCGGTTAGTTTAGATTACGTTCGGTTAGTTTAGATTACATTTACGTTCGGTTAGTTTAGATTACGTTCGGTTAGTTTAGATTACATTTACGTTCGGTTAGTTTAGATTAGATGTGGTTCGGTTAGTTTAGGTTCGGTTGGATTGGGTTGAGTTAGGTTCTGTTGGGTTGGGTTGAGTTAGATTAGGTTCGGCTGGGTTGGGTTAGATTAGGTTCGGCTGGGTTGGGTTAGATTAGGTTCGGTTGGGTTCGATTAGAATAGGTTAGGTTGGGTTCAATTAGATTAGGTTAGGTTAGGTTGTATTCGGTTGGATTCGTTTAGATTAAGCTAGATTAGATTGGACTGGTTTGGAGGTTAGAATTACTACGGAGGTTAGGTTCAGTTAGGTTAGCAATGCAAACTGTGTATCAGAGATGCCAAAAAGTGACATTGCGGATCATTCTCCTCTTTCTGCCATTCACTCGCTTTGGCTTAGCGGCGTAGTCGTACAGGGTAAAGGTGACTGGCATTGGGTAATGCGGTACGTGTGCATCCCTTTGAGTTTCACAACAGTCTGTGTCCGGCGTGAGCAAGTACTGTTACAAAATTCCACTCGCAATCCTCCCAGCATTCTTCCTTGCCCTCATATTTATGACGTCACCAGCGAAGGGTAACTAGAAGGGGGAAAAGTAACCACCCTGTTTCCCCTCAATCACACCACTTATGAGATAGCCACGATTTATGATAGGAGCCTTATAGGCCAACCTCAACATGCAATTGTAACATGACAATAACCTGTAATGCAACGCTACTGTTGGGTGAAACATAGTTAAGTAACCAAACCGCTCTCTCAACACTACTACGTTTGTACTCTCTTGCTTGTGGAAGATAAAGACGCTTGCCCTCTACTATTGGAGCAACTGTGAATCCCGGCCATCGCTATTTGGGACAAACAGATCAGTGGTACAAAAGCAAATAGGTTGCCAACAAACTTATGAGATGCACAGTCCATTAACTGTGCTAACAGGAGAGTTTCATTTCCTGTCCGGTCTGTACACTTGATGTATAGCCTTCCCCATCTGGTAAAGTGGTTTCGAGAGGAAATAAGGAATTTTATGGGGTAAACTGTTGACATCGGCAGCGTAACCACCACAGTTAAGTCAACGATCCGACCCAAACAGCTACTGACAGAACTGTGGTGACGATAGCGGCTGATTCAACTTCCTACGTGCCACAGGGAAACCAACAAAAATCTGTAATTGTGAGTACAGCTCGGCACAATAGGCGCTAAATACGTAGGCAATTGGGCAATACAGTTCAACATAAGGACTATCTGCAATGATAAGTACGTATAATAATTTATTATTCAATGTGCACTTAAAAACACATTCCGTCACGACAGAACAGCATAGAACCATCAAATACACTACCATATATTAAATTTAGTAAACTCCACTCTTATCTTAGTAAAGTGTGAACTATAAACGTTATTTCTATAAGCATGTGCTCTTCAGTTAGCTACTACGCATTTTTACTATTTTCAGTTTTTAAGTATTTTCTTTCCTAAATCGTTTCACATTGGTTTGTAATTATTATCCAGTCTGTTACGTATTATTGGTAAACAGACTATTTTTTTTAGCTGATCCCTTATTTAAGTTTTAATTTCGTAACTTAAGGTATGCCCTGTTTTTACATGTGATATTATCTAGAAGGTCCATTTTTTCTTCAGTTTCGCAGTAACATTGTTTTTATCAGTCACATTTACGTGTAAGATCTACCTTCGCTTTCCATTGATATTCCTCGCAACGCTTCTAGCTCCTGAATAAACCAAACCACTACACCTTATTTTTGCTGCTGTAAAAATTCAGAACATGAAGAAGAATGCTCTGCTGCCTGTGGAAAGGAAATGGGAATATTCCCACTTTTCTCCGCTCTTCTATAGCTTACATTCCTTGAGATAAACAGGAAACAGCTGCAAGAAATGTGGCACGGAAGTGTTACTGCAAACATTTCGCTTTTCTAGTGTTTGCCAGCACTTATCTTTGTTTCGTGATCTGTTGGAGATATCCGACGTGCGCAAATTTACTATAGCTCATTTAAAACCACAGTGTTTATAATTAAAATCTCATGCGCAACGATCATATGGTTTTCTCTACTCATTGCCAATTCACAAATGCGCCTTTGACAGTCACAACAGAAAGAATTTGAACAACACTTAAGACATACCTATATTACATTCACAGGATTTTCTCGTTTCTTACTTTTTCTACCACGTACGTAGTAGGTAATGCATTGTATTCCACTCAAAAATGCGACACAGAGATTTCACTATAAGTACACGTTTTGAAACCCTTTAACTAAAAACAGCATCTTAAAAAAAAGTGCGCATGCGCGTGTGCGAGTCGCGCGTGTCCACCCGCTCGTGCATGTATGCGAACACCATGGCCTGTTAAATACCAAACTTTATGTATAAATTCAGCATCTTCCAAAGTTGCGTCACCAAGATTTTCAACAAAAACCCCGAATCCAAAACTACCATTTTCTCGCGAAAACTTAAGCAAACTTTTATTTTCTAAAAAATGGCAAGCGATTTTGATTAAATTAAATTACAATGCTTTTGAGACATTTTCTACAGAAATGAAATATGTATTTTGAATTTTCTGGAATATCCTTTGAAGTTCTCTTCATTCTGCATGACTAGTCTAACTGGTAAGCCGTAAGAGACAGAAAAAAATTCACTACATAAAAAATTTAGAACTCATTGAAGTACACAATGTCTTTTTTTCTGAGAGATTCTTTCTTATCGATTAGAATTGTCCTATATTTATATTTTTCACACAGATATAAATCCTTTATTCGTCTCTTTCTTTTGTCCCTCCAGGTCGTGCAAAGAGAATGACATTTCAAAGCCGTTATAGGTACATAGCAAACAACTCTAAAAGATTTGACTTTCGCGTAAGCCTATTCTATTTCCTTGCCCTCATTGATCTTACATGGTAATGCATAATAAAACCATTTCTACAAATTTCTATCTTAATTAACATGAAGTAGATAAACGAATAAACGTTAGTATGAATAGTTATGCGACTGTAACATATCAGACTTTTAACATAACTTCTACAAATTGATCTTATAAAATCTAATTTTTCTTTCCGAGATAAACGTTTAAAGAATGAGCTTCATTATGCACTTCGTTGTAGATGTTGTTGTTGTAGTGTTTAACACCCGCTTTTACTACTACGGCACCGCAGGCGGTGACACTGATGATACATGGAATGAAGATGGAGCACCGGTGGAATGAGATGGCGGGGGAAACCGGAGCACCCGGAGAAAACCCGCCCTGACGCCGCTACGTCCACCACGAATACCACATGCGGGTCCCTGGGATCGAACCCGGGCCGCCTAGGTGGTAGGCGAGCGCGCTAACCGCTCGGACACGGCGCCGCCACTTCGTTGTAGATAACAGGAGGCTGAAGGGATAGAGAAATTCAATCTAATAACAGCTGGGAGTGGCTGAGACTACAAAACCCTTATTTGAAATGAAGTACACTACCTGGCTTATCCGAAGTTGCATGGAGAATTAAACACATTTACGTGCCCCATACGTTAAGAAATTATTTTGCAATGATCTAGGCTATTTGTATGGCAAATACTCCCCTTTAACCTTTGTAATTGCGATGTCCTGGCAAACGGATGTGGAACATCCAACTTTATTAACATCGCCCCATCCCCAACAGTTTTCCAACTTCTGGAATTTCTGCATAACCTGCAAGTAGTTTTTGGCGGTAGAACTATTATCAGTCGGAACGATCGAGTATTTTTTTATAATTACAATAGCGTACAACCTTAAACCTTTGTGCCTTCTCTTTGGTCCCGTAATTATTTAACAAAAAAGGGACAACATAGTTTTCAATTAATACAGAAATCCTGAACATATACAAACGAAATGAAGGTGAAGCGGACCCCCCCCCCCTCCCAGGCTACCAAGTTAACTTCATTAGAAAAGATACATTTTACCATCGAGTAAAATAATATTCAGTTGTTAATTATAAAATATATTAGTTTGCTGATTTTTAAGTTAACAATTTTCTATTTTCACAATATTATTTAGCATGCCCTACTAACAAACTTAATACAGCGTAACTACAAATAAAATAAACAAAAAGTTTCTTACATTAAGGGATCCTGGGACTGAAATTTGAATTTTCTGTATTGTTATTGCTATGAAGTCAGTACTTTGCATACTTGAGCGTGTTTGTTATAAGCTACCACACAACGTTCCAGCACCATCTGTTTTATAATTTTGGGGGAATTAATTATTCGATTTATTCACAATGCGATAATATCTCAATATTCAAAATATTCCATATGAATCGAAAACTAAAAATCCCAACTGTTTTATTATTTTATAAACTCTAATTTCCCAACGAACACCACCAACCTCTGACAGGAAGAAAAATAATTACTTCTAAAGTAATTAGTTTCTTTGCTTTGATACATTGAAAATACCTTTTCCAACTTCTTTGTGTATTTAATTTTTTAAGGCTAAACGAATTTTCAGATTTTGAAACCAAAGACTGAAGTTGAAGTCACATAAATGAAGCACATGCTGGAGAAATTCTAGGAGCATAGCATAAAGTTTAATGCGCATGGAGAAGATAGTGTATTAAAAATGTAAAGTCGAAAGAAACTCATTTTTCTATAATATAATAGCAGCAGAAGCTTAAAATACATTTTAGACATATTTTCAATTTTTTTCCAACTGATTAGGGATTTTATGTTCAATACGTAACAATAGCTCACCGACAGATCCCCAGATAACAGCACAAAATAGCGCTACATAAATTTTCGGCAGTATTTGAACAAAATATGGCCCAAAGGGGCCCAAAAACAACCCAATTCAGAGAGAAGGGATGGTTAAGCAGAAAAGAGGCGTTTAAATATAGCGCAAATGGCATTTAAAGCCTACGCTAGACCTTTAGAAATGACTGTATCTAAAAAGTTTCACCGCCAACCGATGACTGAAGGTTTGAGAAACATATGCATAAATCTAAAATTGTCAGTTTAATAATTGTTCAGCCATTTTCAGTCCCAGGGCCCCTTCAAGTTATTGTAGTATTTTGGAATTGGTATCTCATTCGTATTGTACCGTATTAAGTAGATTTAATTCACTTCTGCGACTCGCTACGAACCTGGACATTGATCACTTCCTTGGTGCAACTTGAAGTAGCAACAATGTGCTTGTCCGCTGTCTTAATTGTGGGCGTTCTAATTGTTGCATTACGTGTGTAATCATTGATTGCTGACTGTTTATTGGTAATTAGAGTGTATTGGAAAACAGACTCAATACACTTCAGTGCACGGTATACTCCAGAAGAGAATGTTTATTATTTGAGTGTATTGGAGAACAGATTTACAGCAGTTCAGTTCACAGTTGAAATGAATCGGTATACTCGAGAAGACAGCGTGTATATTATTCGAGAGCATTGGAAGATACACAATACAGGATGTCAACCGACATGATCCAAGTTAGTCTACCATTTGGGCCTTATCGAAGAAACATCAGCATGGTGAAAACTGAATAATTTTCGGCGACAGGTCGAAAAGCTTTTGGTGTTTGCTTGATCTGTATCACCCATTTTTTTATTTATTTACTTTTTTTCAGGGAGGGGGAACTCTGAAAGGCAAAGTTTATAAGAAGAAACAACGAACCATCAACCCTTTGAAAGAAAACATCTTCGCAGAAATCCAGGCAACAAACGCGGACATCCTAGCGAAGACATCTGATACTATAATCCGGGAAATTCAATCTTGCCTGGAGACAAATGACGGCCACTTCCAGTATCGGTTGTGTCACCACATTCCTTGCAGAATGAGGTAAGTCATCTTCAAATTTCACTGGAATATCTTCATTAGTATTGGAATTATTAAAATGCATTCCGGGTTCGGTTACCACGCGAGAGACCTGGGTTCGATTCCCAGCACCTGCGTGGGGATTTTCTCCCACTGGGAGACCTACTCAGCCTCTTTAGGTCCCTGGGGGGCTAATTGGGGAGCTACTCGATTGAAAAATAGCGATCCCTGGTTGCAAAGAACGCGTAATCGGCCGGGAGCGACTGGGGCACTGACCACGTCCCATCTCCAGTATTGCACCCCATTCGTGACGCTTGTGATGGGCCAAGGTGGGAGACGCAGTGGTCGGGTGGTAGGCCTTGGTCCGGAAAGGGCTGTTGCTTCCCAGGAATATAATTATTATAAAAATTATAATTTATCAGTATCATCATTATTATTTCCGGATTCGGTAGTGAGAAACCACGTATATTTTTTGGAATTAAATATCCGCGACAAATATCTTGTGTTATATCAAAGCCTTTTTCGCAACTATATATTTTTATAATTCCAATTTGTTCGTATTCTAGTACATAGGCTTCATATAGGTTTTTAGATCTTTTAGTCATTTATGAATTGGAATTAAGGGGTGTTTTATAGTCCATGTCCGTCGGAAAGATAGGACTATGTGGCTTTTCAATGGTGAAAGAATTACCCAACTCGGTTGAGTGTTTTTTGAGGTTACCCCACATACCTACATGCACATTTTCCATCCTTATAATATTAGTATGGATAATTTATTACATGACGTGTTTCTGTGCCTTCCCACATCCAGTTTGGGAGTAAACGAGATATTGTTTCTTTGCTCTGCGCGATTTCAAAGCTACGCAGCGGACGTTATTTGGATACTCCGGGTGAAATACAAGCTGCTACGTTACAAAATAAACATGGTGGTGTCTGCGTGTTGTTCCCTGCGCAATATAAGGATAACATTTCAGTGTGACAATTAAGTTTTGACTACGGGATCACATACACGGCTGTTGCTGTAAAAATTACGTTCACTAGTTCCACCCCGCCTCGCTCAGATGGTGCTGCTGAAAGCTATAAACATTAATTAGAGAAGATTAAGGTCACAGCGCCGCAGGCTTAAACTCGTTTGTTTTCGCACAGCACATCCCCCCTCTTTTGTTTCACATACATACACAGTCACTTATACGTAGGTATAAAGCCCAAATTCCAAAGCTGGACAGAATAAATCCCTTTGTAGTTGTTACGAAAAACAAAAGTGTTATGGAAAAAAATGAGCGTACTGAGGGGAAAAGTCGCAAAATCTTCTATTCATTTTGTGAAACGCTTATTTTATAGAAAATAATAAAAACAACTAGGTATTGCTGAAGTTTAGTGAAAATCTCCCTGAGCTAAAGAGACAGTCCCAGGATTAACAAAACCTGAATGATTTTTTCACGACTTTCTTTTTAACATGTAGAACACCTCTTATTTCACATGACACCACAGGTGGTGACATTATACACGAAATGAACTGATTATTGGAAAAGGGAATTTAGGATGGAAACATTCCAGGCTTAACTTTTAGGTATAGGTCATGCAGCGCAGGGGGGACACTTCGTGGGACATAAGCCTGCTCCTCTGTTCCCATTGTACCTACGAGAAAATATGTACTAAAATAATTTCTATAAATGTTTATCTCGATTAAAATGTAATACACAGAAGAATAAGCTTTTCTAAGTACAGTTTGTACAAGAGTGAGTAGAAAAAGTCATGCGAGTGCAACACAGATTTTGTTCTGTGAAGTGGTGCAGAATTCAGGTTACAAAATGACACTCGCAGCACAATTTTGTAAATTATACTCAAAATACAAGTGTTGTTTTTACGACGATAAAACATATCAAATTGAAGAAGAAACTCCAATTTTTAAGATTACATTAAAAACTAAAAGACGTTCTTTAGTAAATTTTACACTTTATGCTCCGCTTAACAAGTTCTGAAAGTATTCTCTTTAAATGTTCCAAACAAACCGTTTAAGAGTACTTTTATTCAACCATTAAGGTTAATGCAAACATAAAATGGGAAGAGGGGTGCAGACTTAGCTGGAGCCAGGTTCAGGCTTTGAGAATAAGCCACACATAACTTGCAGCACGCATCGAACCCGAAAGCGTTCTGTACAACATTTGGAGAATTTCTGGAGAATTCCCAGGAGTCTGGCCCTAGCAGATAATAATGACTGCGGAAGGTACACACATGAATACTGTGAGGTTTCATATTTGACAAATGTTTGTAAGCACCTGTCTTGATATGCTGGTTTCCCCCTTTTTTAATCTATTCTGTAAAAGTTCAGTAAGTTCTTACGGCTCCTGTATACAAACAGGATCCGCTGTTGTCGGCGCTTGCAGGTGGATAGACTGCTATTCCTCCATTAGTAATGAACTGTTTCAGATGTTAAAGAAGTTACCAGTTATTTCATCCACATTTGTATTTCACCAATTCTAGAGTTCTTTAAAATGCACTCTCTTGTAGTTTAGTCGTTTTAGAGCATTCTGTGTTGCATGTCTACACTAATCTAAGCCGCATTCCGATTCTTCTTTTTTCTTTCAGTCGCAAAAATTCGTTACCAAGACTAGATGGTGAATGCTGCTTCCAAATGTTTAATGCAACTGATCACTTATTGCGTTGTTTTAAATCATTTCTAAGTAAAAAACCTGTAGCACTCAAATTATTTTCTCTACTTACTATTCTCACAAATTCTTATCCTTGCATCTAATTCACGTGAACACATTTGTATAAATATCTTTATTACATATTTTCTTGTAGGTATAATGGGAATAGAACAATACAGGCTTAAACGATAGTTAAATCTTTCAAGAGCTGTTTGCTATGTGATGCCTTTGAAATTCTATATGTATGACCAGAAGGAAAAAAAAATCTTATTTGCGAAAAGTTTAAATATCGGAAAACTCAAACCACTAAATAATAAATACCTCTAGATGTTGACATACTTGGGCGCATGTGATTCAAATAAATATGATACTCCAATACTTATGGTCTTCAATTAAATTGCAAATGATGAATAAGCACTTAAGGATTAACAAGGAAGGGAAGAATAACCACTATATGCATATGCTGTGGTAGAAACCCCGGACATTCACGCGACAGCCGTTGAGCATAGCCAGTATACTACGGAATATGATACAACAAACCTCACAACAGATACAGGAGTGGTACCCTGGCGGATGACAGTGTGAATGTTTATTTTTATTAGGTTTCAATATTACGTGGAGTCATAACATTTTAAGTTGATAAATTTATCGCGCAGCTTGCGTCCTAACGCTTCTAATGAATACCTACTCATTTATGTACTTTCCTTGATATTTGTCTAAGTCCTGCAATCCATATACAGGCTGGAAGGGAAGTCATTACATTCCTTCTAATATGTGTTTCATAGAAGCATTACAAACAATATCTGGCATTTTGCTCCTTGATCAGCCGATTTCGAAAAAATAAATAGTTTTTTATCCAACTTGGATGCGTAATTCCACAGGAATGTACGCAGATAACAGTTTGTTACTTGTAAGATGCGTAGAGTAACTTATTTCTGACAAGCTTCGGTAGTAGTTATGGAACATCACACAGAGTTTCGAAATAATTAATCACTTAAAAGATGTGAAGGAATACTCTAATCAGCTTTTTCACACGTGCAGTAAGTCGACAACGTTGCGTTGAGGTTGGTCAGGCAATTGAGCTGGTTCGTGGATGTAAACAGGTCTGGCACTTTCGCTTTAATGTTTAGGGAGCTAATGCTTGTGATTGGCCTACTCTCGCACAGTAAACACAGAAGGACAATGCACGGTATTTGTTTGTGTTATCAAGAAGCACTGTTACTGTTACTGAGCTAGGGAAAGTGATGCCCACACAATCTGCAGTGTTGCCAGCATGTTTTCGAGAAAACTAAAATATCTCCGTAGGAAATGGTCAGAGACAAAAATGTAAGATGCAAAATGTGTTCCAAATAGCGATATCTATTACTGGTTTAAATTAATGTAATGACTTCCCTTCCACCCGGTATTATGTGTAAGGGAAATGTGAATGTTTATTAGGTAGAGAAAATAAACTTGCCACTTGAGAAAAATATTAGTATTCGAAAATTCAAACCAATAAGAGGGGCTATCTAGGAAACAGCTAATACCACAAAATATATTGCGCATAAATTGAGATTTTCTAGTTTTTTGTGCAGTAATATTGTGTCACTTACGTTTACCAATTATACAAGTTATTCAGCATGACGAAGATTCAGTCTATTACCAAAAAATGTAAGATAATATACATGTCATTGTGCAAATCTTAAGCATGTGGTATTTTAATCAAGAACGCTAGAGCCATCAAAAATGAAAAACTCTTCCTGTCGCATCCATGGAAGATACTAAACTTTACTGTCAAGGTTGGTATTTAACCAGCTGTTCTTTTTCAAGTTATGCTGCTTTATTCATTCATCCACCCACCCACCCACAAAAAGCAGTTACGTAGCAACATTTTGCTAAAATGCCCTTTTTATTTATAGGGCCATATCCTCTCGGTGTACCTCGGTATCGAATTTCTGCATGAAATTTAGTACTTTACTTCTAGGTACGTGACAGAGAACTTCAGAATATATTGCCTTTCTTATAAATTGGATTTCGCTCTTATAAAACCTGAACCAGAAGAGCATTTCAGAATGCTTCTTATAGAATTTAACGAAACCTAACACGGCAAGTCCAAAGCCACTGCGTTCTCCGTGCAACTGCGGCAACTTGTCCAACTTGACTGTAAGGCAGGTAACGTACCCATATTCTTGCAGGCGAAAACAGCGTTGGTGTACACTAGGCAAGCTAAAGCATAATTAACATTTCGGTTACCAAATCTCTTGCAGAAAAGTAACAAAGTCACTGATATTAATACAGGCACATTAGCTGTGTTAGCCGTGCGTTTCACGGTGGTTTCACTTCCGGTGTATTATTAGGAATTTCATTTGTAACCACGCTGAATGCTGAACATGGGAAAAGGAATCCCAGGTGTATTTTGCATCAAGGATTCACAAAGACGTTAACACAAATAGGGCAATGTAGGATTCTTCACGCGAATATATTCCATCCTCATTTCAGTTTATAAGCATCTTTAAGCACAGAGTACATTGTAAATTAATTAACCAATATCGAAATAACCAAATCAATTGAACCATATTTTACATAGGTAATATCAGATACTATCAAATCCCGACTCCGCTTAAAAACGAAATTTCGCAACTGTATGAATTTCTATTTACCTCAACCAGTGTCTGGTGTGGCGGTGAATAAGAAGGAAATTAAATGTAGGGATAATAGGAAAATTCGTGGATCAAATTATCCATACCAGTATTTGCCCAGCGACACAGAAAAGCTGCGATACAAACAAAAACAAAGTCCCCCTACCCCAAACTACCCTTTACATGGAAAATAATTGATTCAAATACCATGTATTAAATATATTTTAACCACAAATGAAATTTATATCTTAAATATTCTGGGAATGGCCCCTTAAGTCTTCATTCTGGATTACTTTTACGTAACTGGCAAACCGTATGAGATAGACAAAGTCTTACTACACAAAAATCGTATATCTCGTTAAAGCAGACAATTTGTACCTAATGCATTTTCGAGACATTCCTTGTTATTAGTTCGCATTTTAAAATAATTACTATTTTTTTCAAATTGGAAGCCGTTATTCTTCTCCTCCTTTAGCTATCACATAGGGACCAGGTCTTAAAAATACGATTATATTAAGTTGTTAGTTGTTTACTTCTGTTCCCATTGTACCTACAAGGAAATGTCCAATAAGACTATTTCTAGAGATGTTTATCTTGATTGAAGTAGATACAAAAATAAGTGGTTTTAAGAATAATTTGTACAAAAATGAGTAGAGAAACGCATAGAGTGCAATACATCAGGTTTTTATTATGTTTGCCCTGTTCATACCGGTCGACATTCAGACGTTTACCTTGCCGTGAAGTGAACGAGTATATCTACCTTCAACTTAATTCCAATTGTTAAATAGGCCACTGTAATACTCAAATTTTAACGTAGCCCCTTCTCTGACATTTTGCATACAGTACAATATTTTTTACCTGAGTACAGAATTAACATGGGGTTGTGTGAGCTGCGAGCCGACTTGATATCGATTGTAAAGGCTCTTACGTCACAAGTCCCTGGATAGATAATCTGATTTTAACACAGAAGCGCGCTTCTTGTTCAATCAATCCGTGATGTCACCACCTGTATGTGTTGAAATGGAACGATCCACCTCGCGCCGCGCTAACACACTCCATTAAATATAGAGTGATTCGTTAGTCCTGCCACCGACTGACCAGCCCTAGAACTTCTATGGATTAAAAATTAATTATTAGCATTGGCACTGACGTCACACTGTCACACGAGTGTCCTGGCTTCATGAATAAATCACCAAGTCTGGCGACCAGAACATGTTTTCTTAATGCACGCCCTTGGGATTTTAAAAAATAACCACGTACACATGAAAAAACTGGCATGACTTTCTTTACTCATCCTTTAACAAACTATTCTTACAAACTCTCCAAAACAAATGACCCAAATTAAGTATGTACTTTAACGAGATATAAATTCTTTGTCGCTTACAGTTTACCAGTTATGCAAATTTCATTCAGAATGAAGAGGACTACCCCAAAAAATTCAACATATACAGCTTATTTGTCATTAAAATATCTTAAACATGTGGTATTCTAATCAAAAACGTTAGTCATTTTCTTTAAAATCAAAATATTCCAAAAATGGTCCACGTAAAGGATAGTTTGCAATTGGGGATATTTATGAAAATATTCGTGTCGCATCTTCGAAAGATGATGAAATTAAATACCAAACTTGGCATTTAACTATCTTTACGAGGAGATTCCACCACACCAAATTACCTTAACAAACAAAACTTTTTTGCGTCTTGCTTACTTTCCCAAAAATGGCTCTAACGATTTTTAATGAAACACAAGTTGAAAATGTTTGTATAGCACATAAAATGTATATCTTGAATTTTTTCAAATAGCCTGTGAAGTCCTGTTCATCAAATCAGACATGAAATTGATCTTTGAGGACCGAAATTGATAATATATGATCAAGGAGAAAAGAATAAACATGAATCTCGGAACAGCTGCTCTTGCTTCTATTGATAGTCCATTAACATCCCAATGACCTATTTATAAAATGTATATGGAATTGTGTGTGCGTTTTCTTTTTTTTTCCTTCTGGCTAACTCTAGAGTATGAGACATGTGGTACTGAATTTTAACATCAGAGTTATTTGCGTTATTGCTACTTTAATAACAATTCAGAAAACGGTTCTTCCAAATTGTAATTAAATTAAATCTTTATTTCAGAAAAATATATACTTGTTTAAACAATAACGAAATTATTTTTGCTTCCAAATTATCAAATTAACAATTGAAATATAATAGCATTTCTTATTTCTCAAAGAATAATTTGTCAATTTTTACTAAGTCCGTTTTAGCTGAACAATTGGCTTTACTTATTATTTCCTTAGGAACAAAATCTCAAGAAATCGCAAATTTTTACATATCCGTTTCTTGTGTAAATGAAATGTGATTATTTGAAAATTACGTGTAAAGTTACACGCTCGACGCAAAAGGATATGACGATAATTTTGCATTATTTATCATTCAACTTTCAAGATATTCTACTTAACTATGCGTGGCAGCAATTATTATTTGGGTTAGCAATTAACCATAAACGGAACTTATTTAACAAAAATGTTGTATTTTTAACTCAGGGTACCTTTCTTCACCTCTATCACTTGGAAAATTAAACTAAGACTTTTCTTGAATCGTCTGCGCTGGTATACATGTCTACTTCATATAAAGCTATTTGAGCATCTGCTCAAAGCTTGCTGCTTTGCCCTATCCCCAATACTAATATTGCTTATTTAGTAATGCTCCCATAATTTAAAATTGGTTGATCCTTGAGATTTTGTTTCACAATTGTTTACATTATCCAATATTTATTTAATACAGCAAGATAACTATTCATTTTTAAATAATTTTCGCGTTGCTTTCTCCTAATTTGTTTTTCACATTCATATATATAATATACACAGTTATCATAGATATTAATTAGTGTCAAATTAAATACCGTTCCAAATTCTTCTTTACACAACATTTATTATAATCTTCATGGCATAAGGTTACTAATTTCCAACATGGTTTCTCCTAAAGAAGTATTTAAACTCCTATCTACAATAAATTGATAAACTTCCCTTTGAAAATTGATATGTATTACACTCTCCTACATTTTTAACATGAAAATATATGCATATTTGTTGTTACATTTATAATTAATTATAAAGAAGAAAATTGCAAAGATTTGTTAGTGTCTTTAGTGTTTGAATCTGAGATTGTCTTGTAGTATGCCAAGATTTAGTTTTCTTCATGGTATTTTCGGTTCTGCGTTTATCTTCACCTAGAAAGCCAACAATAGTAGTTGTATTCATGCTGTAGTTTTAGATTCGTGATATTCCTTATGGAATCTAAGTAACTATATGTTGTATCTTCCTATAGGTTTTTTGGTTATTTCATCTACAAATTCAACAGAAGTTCTCCAAAGTTGTTATTAGTTTTATATGGCATATCGCACAGCAATTGACTTCGTGTATATTTCTTCTTGTTTGGTTTGGATACCCGCGGAATCTTTCCTGATACTTTGTTATCTATAGCTGGACTCCATTTCATTTTTCTACTTCTTACCTTATTCTTAAATGTTTCAGTTTCTTGAGAGACTTCTCATATGCAGTCTTGCATTTGTCTTGGAATGATAATTCCTATCCTCCAATTAGTGTCCGGTTAGTTTGGTATTAATGAACTGGGTCTTTTATTTAGCATTAATTCAGTTGCAGTAAATCCCATTGCTGGACTGGGAACGTGGTTTACAATTTCAATTTGTTGTATGTACTGGGACCGTGAACGGTTTTTCCTAAAACATGTTATTCTTGGATATATAGCTATCTCTTTCATACTACGTTCACATGGATTCCCTTGTGGATAGTAAGCAGCTCAGTGATAAAGTTTTATGTTCCTGGTGCAATGTTTTCAGCAAATACATCACTTGTGTGTACGGTTGCATGGTCTGCTTCTACCCTGATCGAATTTGGGATCGCTCGATCTTTGTGATCTCAATATTATGTTCGTAAACTTTACAACTTCCAGGTTTCTTACTCAATACCGGGATATTTGTTACAAGCATCGTTACCAGCTGCCGCATCTGTTGGAAGCCTGTGTATATATTTTATTATTTAGCTTCTAGCTATCTTTGCTTCTTGGCACTCATTGTTGTCGGCTTTGCTATATGATTGTGTTGGGAGCATTTTTATAATCTTCTCTAGCGTCCCATAGGCAATGTATTTCGCCACAGAACTTTCGTGACAGGTTATTGACATTTGATGGCGGAATTTCATTAAGTATTTTAATATCACATTTATAAACATTCATATACTCGACGAAGAATCGCTCGTTCTCATCTATTTTTCACCCACAATAATTTGTGCAGCATAATTTGCCTACTGCAAATTCCTCCTGTGGTAAGGGAAACATTGCATTTCTATCTACAAGTTTCACTCGTCGAAGTCTAGTTTGGTTCTCCAATGATACAAGTTTACATCCTAATATCACATCTGCTTGTAGTCTACCAATGAAATAAATTCATATTGCCATTCATCTATTTTCACATTTAACATCAGTTGGTGCTTGACGAGTTCGTTAGTTTCCCAACAGCTACACTACAGCATACATTACAAACAAAGTGCCTGTTCGACTCGCATAGATCTATAAACCACTTCTCGCTGCATATAGATGTTAATGCACCGGTATCTACCATTGCTTTACAAAGTGTGTAATTTAGCTCTTGCTTTATTTATGACTAATTTAATAATCCTAGCTGCGTATCTGTGTTATATTTGTTCTCTTTCCTATCGACGTTTATATTGTTAGAATCCGTGTGTCGGAATTAGTGGATCGAGGTTACAGTCAGGTGCCTTGGCATAATGTCGGTTTAGTTTTCCTGTATTATCATTCCCGTTATCGTTGGAATTGTTGCGTTATTGTCAATTGGTTCTACTGTATCATTATCTACTGTATTTGCAGCAGATCGAGTATTGCCCCCGTTGAATTTTCTTGCGTTCCCTGTCTCGGGATTTCATAGTTTCTCCTGGATCCTCCGAAGCTTACACAGTTCCGATGCGTTATTCGCTTAGTGCTGTTACCAGTTTGAAACATTATGTCATTACATTTTATATTTACCCATTATTGGTTTGAGGTGGTGAGAATCGATTATTTCTCATCCCAATAGTACATGGCATTGTATTTCGATAGCGTATTCTCGTATCGTTAGACGTTTGACTACTTCTGTGAGGCATTTGTGTTTTCTTTTCCCTTTGGTAGTTTGATTCTGAAAATGTACGAGGTTTTGACCTTGGCTGTTTTGTATCGTATCATCGTTGCCCTCATGATTGTTTATATTTTCATGATTCGGTCTGTTATTATCAGACTTAGTGGGTACACGTGATCGTTTGTACGTTGCCTTTCTTTCATTTGAAACACAGTTAGCAATTCAATCACACCTGAAAAATTAATAGGTTTTGGTATAATCAGATTGTTTCAATACTTTGTGGAAAATGTCGATTTACTGTGCAAATAATTTCCTGTGGATCATACACATGAAATAATCGGCCATTGTTAAACTGCCTTCGAGATCGTATTTGCCTGCAGCTACCTCAATGCTGAACCGATTGCCCCAAGTAGTGTGTTAGGAACAAATTCCTAAACATGCCTACAAGTTTCGTCACCAGATGGTAACCATTGAGCCTCCCCTTTTCTAACGCTCTTTCGGATTATGTATACCCTCAATTCGTGTGGATGATTTTTGTTTTAAAATATTCCTCGATCTCTCTAAGGAATCACTTCGGATTGTCCCCTGCTCATCATCAAAAGTTGGAGTTACAATTTGGACATTAGATGCTTGGAGTGGACTGCGTGGCTAGGCGAAAATTGTGTGGTCCATGTTTGTAGTTTTAGGATACATTTCATAAGTGTGTCGACTCCTAATTGCTATGCATTTCCTGTTGGCTACATCCTCATTGTCATTGTTCACATTTTAAGTACCTTTTAGGTACATGACGAACATGAAGTGTGTCCACAACATCTAGTAATTTGATTTCTCATTAGATTGATTTACTTTTTCTGCTATTTATTTTAATTATTTATCAATTTCTTCTTAAAGTTTGCTTTGGTTACCTGCCGCTTAAGTAACCAGTCCTGTTTTGTGCCCACATTTCAGTTCTGACAGTATCTAAGCTTTCAGCTGCTAGTGTCATTTCCCTGACTACATTATCAGCTATATTTTCACAATTGGATTTTAACTTCAACTTCATTATTTATAATTATATTCAGTGCAGTAAAATTTGTCTAATTTCATTGATTTCATTCTTAAAGATCAATTCAATCACGGTTTCTGTATGAAATTTAATGTTCCCAGACTGGATTTCTTCAATTTTGACATTTACCTACATCAGCTGCTAACTGGCCATGTTTGTTACTTATATCAGTAGCAAGCTGATCCCATTTTATTGAGATTTCCCTAGCTGACTTTTCTTTGTTCTGTTATCCCCCCCAGTTTCATCTGTCTCAACAAAGTAATTATGTTCAGATGTTTCTGGCTAACATTACCCTATTCAGCTCTTACCTGATATCTACGAGATACATTTCTTTATCTATTTCTCTACTCATTTTCATTTATTTAATTTGTACTACTCTACTGCTTCTCAGATACATGCAACATTGTTAAATTTATCAATAGTTTTCTATAAAATATACACATTAAAATTAGTGACTGTTTTATTTTTTACCTTGGTACTTATATTATTAAATTAAAGATGTCGCGGACATCATCTTTCTTGTCTTCTTTTTGTTGTGGACCCTGGGCACTATTGTAGGTCCCTCGATGCCATGATCCTTGGACTTCAGACGGTATTTGACGTTCTGGACATTCTCGATGTTCTAGACGTTCTAGAAGGTTTCTTGTTAAATTATGTTATTATTTTCTTGGTTTTTTCTTTAAATCACATTCGTGCCCTATTGATGGAATAGTTGTAGTTGCGTATTTGTTTTTAATTTGTCTATCTAGATAGCCTTAGAGTAAGAGAAACATGGCACTGAATTTGGGTATCAGGGTTATCTGTGTTATTGCTATTTGAACAATAGCTTAAGGTATCAATACATTAATAACCAATTAAAATTGTATTTATTATTTCTCAAAGAATAGTATAATTCCTAGCTGAACAATTAGATTTACTTACTGTTTCCCTATGAAAAAAATCTCCAGAAATTGCGGATTTTTTCATACCCATGTTTGTCTAAACTAAATGTGATTATTTGAAAATTAAGTGACGCTACATGCTCAACACAACAAACTTTAAAAACAATTATGTATTACTTATTATTGAGCTTTCAAGATATTCTACTTAATTATTCATGAGAGTAGTTATGTAAGTCATGGTTAGTAAAACTAAGGTACTTGTCAACGGAATGCAAATGTTTCTACTCTACACAACTATATTGGTGGAGGACTATGGTAGACACAAAATTTAATGGTGGCTAATAGCTGATCGCTACTAATCTCTTTCCTGTTGTACAAATAAATTTTGTGGGAGCAAATGACATTTATATCACCGTCTTTACAGCGTGATTTCACAGCATGTTTTCTGCAAGGCGTGACAAACCTCTGACTGGATTTTGTGTTGACAAACTCCTACTGCCACCCGCCATTAAATGTTGTGTCAGCCATAATTAATTACATACGGAGTTTGATTCCCACGAACGTTTTAGTCGTAACTGTGACGGTACTCTTTCTTCAACTCTACCACTTGCAAAATTAAATTTAATGTAACACTTCTCTCGAATCTCTTCTGCGCCTTGAATCTTCTACGTTGGTATACACATCTACTGCCTATTAAGTTACTTGATCTCTGGTCAAAGCCTGTTGCTTTCCCCTGCCTCCCTACAATGATAATCCATTATTGACTTCGCTCCGTTTCTCAGTCAATCAACTCTATATTTCCTATGAATTTATGTTTCTATATTAAAGAATTATCATGGTAATTAACTTGTGTAGAATTAACATTCCACCCGTTAGAGAAGCCGGAAATGCATGGTTTGTGTATTCCCTTTTCAAAATCAACTTCAGCTACTTGACGTAAGGAAGTTTCCAATCCCATGGTTGGATCAATTATAAGTGGAGATTTTCTATTAGGTGCTATTGTTGTCACCTCAAAACGTCTTGCTGAACCTTCTGTACAAAGACAGGTAATGTCTCCATATACTTCCCAGTTTATTTTGCGGAAAGCGTCGGTACATTTCGACAATCTAAATATTTCGCTTCGGCCAGAGTAAGTTTCATAACTAACATGTTTTAGATGTATCCATTCCTTTCCCGTATTCCTTCAAAGGTATACTACCTACCAACATTTTGTGGTTTGGTAAATGTTTCTGCGAGCGGAAAGGTAACGTACAAATGCGCAAAGCAACTGGCGTCTTTGTTTAGGAAGCCATAAACAAGAAACATTACGTTCAAGGAAGCCTCTTAGGGAAGACTCCGTCATCATTCCCGCACCCACTGAGCCAGAAAATTAGCTTTTATGCTATCTTTCCTTACGAGGCCGCAGGGGGGAAAAGTTAGTAGGCATCACTGAAGTTTCTAATGTAATTTATATTATATAAACACATTAACATTATTATTAGTTGTATCTACCAAGGATTCCAATATTTATCAGAAACAAGCACCCCTATCAAAGAAATTAAAATATGCATATAACATACTTATTTAGTTCTCGTTTGATCCGCTCTGTCCACCTTTGGAATATCCTAAGGCGCAGCTCTGAACAGAAAATCAGTTTGAACTGTTGCACAATTCAACGATGCGTCTAAAGTTCTAAACGACAGAAAAAATTCTGATGTGTTGTCTCCACATAACTTTTCCTACTCATTCTTAGCCTACTCTTACAAAATCTTACTGTTCTATATACTTTTTGTTGATCAAGATAAACTATCATTATACGGTTATGAATTTCATTGCAGGTATAAGAATAGTGGTTGAAAGTGACAGTCAGAAAGTGTGTCGCTATCTTTGAAATTCCATCTTCCAGGTACTGGAAAATTCAAACCAGTAACAACATGTAAGTAGGTACATAATTGAAATGGTTAACTCGAAAAAGAAGAAATTATCTTTGACATAAATTAAGTCCTTTAACGAGATCTACATTCATGTAAGATTTGTTTCTCTTATGGATCATCGGTTCGTAAAAGTCATCCAGAATGAAGGACTTCAGAGGCCATTCCCAGAAAATGCAATATACACTTCTTAATTGTCATGCCAACACCTTAAACCTATAGTACATATCTTAAGCAAAATCGTTAGACATTTTTGCAAAAAATCAGAAGTAGAAGCTAATTTACACATAAAGGATAGTTTGGGACGGAAGGATTTTCTTGAAAATCTTCTTGAAGCATCCTTTAGCCTTATCAAGTTTTGTATTTAATCGCCTTTTCATTTCTAAATTATGCTGCTTACAGGCACACGGACATAAATACAAGTTTTTGGGGGGAAGGGTACATGGGCCCTTAAACATGTATTTCCGGTGAAATCTCGGTATCAAATTTTTTAGTGGGCAGCAGTACTTACTTACTATAGGTAAGTAGTAGAGGGAGCAGAAACAAGAAGTATCTCCAAAACTCTAACTTCTACAAGGAGGGAGAAAATAGGAACTGATATCTCATTAAAATGCTACTGAATTCAACTTGAGTTTAAAGCATGAAAGATCGCACAGAACGATATACAAAATGTCTCCAAATTTAAGTAGGCAATATTAGACGGGCTGTCTCACCATCGAGCGGTCAGCGACTTAGCTTCTCACCCGGAGGTGTCGGGTTCGATACCCGGCCGGGGATTAACTTGGATTATTCCCTACCCTCTAGAGTCTGGAAGTGTGAACAAGTGTCCCTGTTGTGACCATAGCAGTTAAAGGGGCTAAGAAATGCAGCAAAAAAAGTCCGAGAATTTGCATTCCCATGAATGTCTGTTCACTCTTGTAAAAGCTATTCTTTTAAGCTGTTATTCTTCCATTTACTTCATATTATTCGAAAAACATTTGAAAAAATGGTTTTATTAGACATCTCCTTTTAGGTCTAATGGGAATGCGGTAATCGAGAAGGCTTAAAAGATGCTCAAATCTTTTAAAACCAGATCGCTATGTGTTGACTTTGAAATTCCGTTCTCTTTGATGACCAGGAGGAAAAAGACGAACACAACAAATGACTTTTCATTTGAGAAAAGTATAAGTATTAGAGAATTTAAATGAATTACAAGGAATCTCTCGAAAATGGTTAACCTCACAACAAAATTTATTTTTACGAGATATACATTTTTTATGTAAGATTCTGTCTGTCTCTTACAGTTTACCAGTTATGCACAAGTCATTCAGAACGAAGAGCAGTTCAGAGGGTAACCCCAGGAAATTCAAAATATACATTTTATTTATCATGAAAATATCTTAAACGTGTTATTTTAATAAAAATCGTTAAAGGAATTTTGTGAAAATCCATATTTTCGAAAAATTTTCCATATGAAGGGTAGTTTGGATGAAGGAATTTTCTTCGAGTTATGCTGTTCACACACAGGTGCATCTTTTTCTAAAATGGTTTATTCAAGGGACCTCAAAATGGGAATTTCCACTAAAAGCTCGGTATGGAACTTTTGGGTGGAATACAATACGTTCTGTACCTATTAGACACGTGGTAGATAGATTTAAAAAATGATACAGTTCACGACAGTCTTGGTGGAAACTTTGCTCCAGTGACAAAGTTCTAATTATCAAAGCCAGGCTATCGTAGACGACCTTCCTGTTCTTTATCAAGCCACTTCCTTTCCTTGTGTGGAAAGGGAGAGAGTTGATAAAACAAAGATTCGAGGTTCTCAGGAACGTGTGAATGGTGTCGCAAAACAATTGAAACCGAGCGATATGGCTATGCGATAACGTGGGAGGTTCCTACTTCGATTCCCATCGACCGTTCATTCTGACATTGGACTTTTGTGGTTCTCCCTAATCGTTAGACGTATACTGGGATAGTTTCTCATTTACCACGATTCCCTTTCCAACATTTTCCTTTCGTTTCATTTCGTTTCCTTCTTATCTTTCAGGTGTGCTTATCGGTTTCGTGGCGTATGGCGGTGTCGGAGAAATGGCGCGAGTGCTTGCTCAAAGGATAGGGTACTCCCCGGACACACTATAGGGCTGCTTGGTCGAATGGTCGTTCATCGCCCCTCTAGGTAGCTCCAGAAGTCTTCCGCGCGTCTAAGTGGCATGTAGCCTGCTGCGGTTCCCTCTCTCCTAGGGGTTAAGCCACAATTTACTTACGTTGTAGTGTCTGAGGTCTTCCCCTCCGTTCTATAATCTATACCTATGGCAACTAATAAATTATGCATTACATTTTTCTGAGCTGCTTGCTGTTTGAATTCCAAGCAAGCCAAAAGGGTCTTTCATCCCCTTTCACCAGAATAGAAAGTATCCTTCGATAGCAAGTAAATACATTAATATCTACAGATGAACGATTTCCCAGTTTCTTAGTGGTTTTTTTTTTAACTTTGATAAGCGTAGTCAGTAGTTCACAAAGAACTGAAACATCATAGTATTTTGTTTTGGAATGATTATACATTTAAATTACTCGCTTAATTGTTAAACTGCTTCCAATTACAAAAATATCCACGACGACAAATACTGTTATTTTACAAATTTTGGAAGGCGGTGAAAAATAGAACAGAAGTAATTGAAAAACAAAAAATCTGGGGAACTATGAGACATTCTTTGTTATTCATTTGAACTTTGAAATACTTACACCACTTTCAAGTGGTAACTCGCTGTTTTTCTTATGGCCATGCAAGGAGCATGGAATTTCAAATCACTAAAATGAAACAATTCCTTCAATGGACGCGAGGTTGGCTATGCATAAGCCATACACTGTAGCTGACTCTGAACTTTGCACCCGGTCAGAGGTCAACAAACTGACTGTCGCTTAAGCCTGCTGAATTCTTCTTACTCTACAACAAAATGTGTAAATGTGTAACGAAAGTGTATATCGATTAACAAGAAGCAGGTAGAATATGCTTTTGCATGAATAGTTGGTAGAAGAGCAGAGAAATTCTTGTAAATATGGTATCAGACCTCTTTTTTTTAACAAGTTGTTACTTTTAGAGACAACATTTTGTAAAAATGTGTATGAAATAGTGGCGGGTATAGAAAGCCACATGTCTAATGCATACCAGATTAATTTAGTCTTTCTGTTAAATGCATTTGCTACACAGAAATTGTTTACAGTCACTTGAGATGTTTATACCTACAAGTGATGGGTGATTAATGGATTTGCATAGGATTGGCCCACTTATTCTTTGTGCCGCTCTTTTTACAAGAATCAGTAGTCATTTGTTTACAGAGGGGTGGGTGAGTGAGTAGGGTTTAGGTTCCGTCAACAGCTAGGTCATTTGGGCCCGTCATTTGTTTACATCACTGATGCAACAACGACTTCTTGACACTCTGGAGAGCCTGGTGTCACAAGCGTTCTTCCAAAACCTTCAAACGCAGATGTTCCAGTAATCTGCTTTATCAATGTACGAATATTTATAACAATAAATATAACGAAGAAACAACAGCACATCATAACTCATACCACTGAGAGAGATGACACTGCGGTAACCTGTGAGGCTCTTGGAAATCCGGGTTCGATCCCCTGACCTTGGATATTTAGGTAGGCAAATGGTTGGGGCGGTTCCTCTGGTACCATGAATTACCGTCCCCATTATTTCCCTTCATATGTTTGAGGATTACATGGCCAGGCGACGGCGATTGGTGCGTGGCAGAGGGAAGCTGGAGTTTGCACTGTGTAAAGCATTTTTACTTGGAGGTCAGGGTTGCCAACTCGTACGATAATTATGGGGGCACACGATAATTTTAATGTTTGTACAATGGTTGCCAACCCGTATGATAATTATGGGGGTGTACGATAATTTGAATGTATGATAGTTCGATATTTTCACTGGTTTGTCACACCAGCGAAGTGAAACTAATTACAAATGCCACTTTTGTCCTCATTGTCTGACTCCACCCCATAGCAACCGTTTCCAACCCTACTAAGACTGCTATCCTTTATCCTCTTATTGCCAGTGTGCCCAGATCTGATAATCTCAATGAAGAAGGCACTGTTCAGAAAATTGATGATCAATGGAGAGAACTCGGAATATCTGATATTCCGTGTGTACTAAACAACATGCCTGAACCTGGTAGTTTCTGGAGTGCTGTTAAGCACATGTCACCTTGGTGGAAATACTGATTTAAAAGAACTGGTGGAGGAAGCATTACCAGCGATTTCATTGCCCCACAGAAATACTTCTTGTGAAAGACTTTTTTAAAAACTAGGTATAATAAAAGCCAAAATTAGAAACAGATTGGCGCTAGATACGCTAAATGGACTTTTTTGGTAGTCTCAGCTTGTGAAAGAATGTGGTGGGTCCGAAAATCTGCAAGCCACCGAGAAGATGTTAAAGTTTATCTAAACAAATTTGTATAATGGTGCAACAGTTGAGGAAGATGATGAACTTTCAGATGAATAATGCGAGAAACGTAAGTGCTAAAGGTGTAATATTTGTAGAGATCATGTAAGTGAATATAATAAACATCATTACTCTTATATTTTCATAAGTATTATTCCGATATTTTTATTGTTGTAGCATTTGGTTTAAGATGTACGATAATTTTGAATCCAAATCTATCGCTGGTACGATAATTTTACTTTTAAATGTTGGCAACCCTGTTGGAGGTTGAATGGTCGGGTGGTGTATTTCCTAAGAGGCTAGTTTCTAGGACCCGTGAGTTGGTGGCGCAGACAAGATTAGTACGTTTGGAAGTGCCTTGGCTTCAGCCTCCCCTTCTTAGGGATACTGCTTCACATTGAGGACGTCTAGCTAATAGAGATCTCATTGGAAATACACGTTTTGAAGTCCTCTAAATAATAACATCCGTATGTATAAACTCAAAAACAAAAATTCGCATAAATACTGGATTTAACACTCAAATTCAGCACCTTCCAAGGATTCTAATATACCTATGTATCTTCAACAAAAAAGTCCCACATCTCAAACTACTCTTTATATGGACAAGAATTTATTCTCACAAAAATTGTTTAAAAATTTCATTATAAGGTATCACGTACTTGATATATATTGACAGGAGGAATAAAATCTGTAAATTGAATGTTCTGTGAATAGCCTGTTAAGACCCTTTCATACTGTTACATTTATGGGCTAGCAGAAGTAGCATTGCCTTTGGTTGTTAGTATTGACGTTAGTGGGGGCGAGAATAACGACTGGCTAATGTGCGTGTAATCCGCCAATAACAACATTTTATATGGTGTGGTTGAATAATTAAATAATTGAATATTATTATAATTGGTTTTATTTTATGAGTAAACAGTAATTCAATCAACCAGCATTAGCTTCCTCCATAATGGAAACATCGTTGTGTGGTGGTAATCTGAACAGGGTCAGAACATTTTAGAACTACAAAGCCAGACAACATAGGCAAACATAATTCTGATAAAAAGCAGAGGCCACAATTTCCAGCATTTCAAGCTACATATGTTTGAAATGTCATCCCCGTTCCTTTGTTTTTCATCAGGTTATAAAACTGCCGTACTACTGTTCTGTGTGCTTCTATGTAGCTACAATACAGTGTATTCAGAAAACATCATTAATAAGAAATAGAAAAAAAAGAACCCAATTACGAATAATTTCCATTATATATTTCGAAGTAGAATGTATGATATATGTGAGGGTAGTGACCGAAACGTGTACAGAAATGTAAATTAATCCCTTCCAAGTACACTGGTCTACCGTTATAAATTAAGTTTGTTTACAGGTCCGCGCCGTGGCCGAGTGGTTAAACCATTCGCCTCTCACTAAAGCGGCCTGGGTTCGCTCCCAGACGAGTGGGATTTGTAGTGGAGAAAACGGCGCTGGTGCGGGTTTCCTCCGGGTTCTCCGGTTTCCCCCGCCATCTCATTCCACCGGTGCTCCATCTTCATTCCATGTATCATCAGTGTCACCGCCTGCGGTGCCGTATGTAGTGTACCAGTTACGCAAGAGTCATTCAGAACGAAGAAATCTTCAGAGGTTATTCACAGAAAATCCAAGATATAGCTACATTTATTTCATGTCATGGGAATATCTTGGTAATTTAATCAAAATCGTTAGCCATTTTTTCACAAAATAAACATTTTTAACAGTTTTCCATGTAAAGCGAGGTTTGAGATGAGGGATATTTGTATCGCATCCTTAGAAGACGCTGGAAAATACCAAATTCAGTGCTTAACCGACCTTTTTAAATTTATGCTGTTCTCAGACAGGCAGACATTTTCCAAAAATGCCCCCCCCCCTTTTTTTTTTTTTTTTTTTTTTTGATTCAGGGATTCTCAAAATATATCTGCGGTGAATTATCGATATGGAATTTTGGGGAATGCAACATTTCCTCTACTTATTCTAAGTACGCTGGAAGAGGAGAGCAAGTAATAATGCCTTCTAAACACATCAGTTATTTTAAATACTATTTTGTGGCATTAGCCATAACCCAGATAATCTTTATTATTGGTTTGAATTTTTTCAGTTCTTGGGCATTTTTTTCCCTTGCGATATCATGGAAAGAATATGGAATTTCAAGGTCGCATATACCTACAGACATATGACTATCGATTCTACTTCCTGTATCCCTTGTATCTGAAGGGAAATTATTTCTCTAAAGGTTTTATTTCGATTACCATGAAGTAGGATAGGGATTTAGTAGGAATATTTTGTAGAGATTATATAAAATAAATGATAGTGGCGAGAGAAGCTTATGTGAATATAACATACCAGTTTTGTATGAAGAAATGGGATACACCGAGTAATTTTAATGTTTGGCTTCATGTTGGAGCACAACCTTAGCATTTTCGGTGAAATCTCGTTATGGAATATTTGGGTGGAATGGAATAATTAGGGACTTACGCGCGTCTCTGTGGCCCGTCTGCCTGCGACACTGGCATCCTGCGGTTCCCTCACTTCATCCCTTCCTCTTATAAGCTTATTTAGAAATTTTATTGTATTTTGATTGTTTGAAATGATTTGTTATTGTTTTAGAGTATTTATTTTTGAGAGTGATTATGTGTGAAATGTTATAATTTGTGTTTTTGTTTTTATTTTCTTGTTTCTTGTTATTTTATGATATGTAATTTAATTTATTTATCTTTATAAATTGTTATATGTTACATTATTTTGTAATTTTATTTTAAATTTTTTCTGTAAAGTATGTTGTATGTATGAATGTGTAGAATAAATAAATTTTAAAGATCTGGCATATTAGCCCTGGTTTAAGTAATTAGGTGCCAGGGTTATTATACAGATTTTTATTTTTTATTTTTTATCCCTTCCTCTTAGGGGTGTTAGGTGCTATAGATCTGTGTGGAGATCGCAGTGTGCGAGGTGTCCCCCTCTGTACATATTCTTTGCCCTTTTACCGTCTGCCAACAATAGGTAAGTGGTAGAGAAAGTAATTAAAGCAAAATAAAACGAAAAGAAAGGAGAATAAAGTAAATGTCCGTATTTCTTTACCTTGGTCTTAAGAAGCGAGAAACCAAAATAAAGTGAATCACGTTTTCGTACAATAAGACGGCCCTGAGTGTGGGTTAACAAATGACTGTCAGTAGCCCGTGTATTAACAGTGTGCTTCCGATAGAGTGCCTCGATATGCTCGGCTCGCTGAATCCCTACACAATCAGCCCACACAAAGTAACGTGGCCTTCCCTCCATCTCACAACAGCATTGTGGTTAGTGCATTGCTTTGGGGACAATACGCCGTCCCACATGAGGCAAGTGAAGTCTTTCCCCATTGGCTCAATATGCTTAAGTACTTCTGAATTTATTTTAGGTCACACAATTGTCTGATTATAATGCATCCACATTTAACATTCAGAGATCGTGCAATACTAACTCCTTAAAATATTTGACTACGGCTTAAGCCTTCTGTATTCCCTTATTCCCTCTGTATGTACAAATAAATCTGAAATAAAACCATTTCTACAAATGTCTATCTCGATTAATATGAAGTGCACGTAAGAATAATTTGTACAAACGTAGAGAAAGCAATGTGACATGAGATTTTATTTTTCGTGCAGCCATGTTTATTTGTTAACGTTTCCAGGCTATACAAAATTATACAAAAGTGATTCATAATGAAGATTTAACTGGCTATTCCCACATTTGAAAATGCATGATGTATCATGTAAATATCTTTTAAAAATCGTATGTGTTGCACTCATATGACCATCTCTACTCTTGTAGTAACTATTCTTACAAAGTTCTTCTAACTTCATGTTAGTCGAGGTAAACATTTGTACGAGTAGAAATTATCTTGTAGGTGCAAGGGGAATATGGGAATACAGTAGGCTCAAAGCGGGAGTCAAATCTTTTAAAGCTGGTCACTATATTAAGGTATTAAAATTCTGTTCTCTTTACATGGCCAGGAGGTAAAATAGCGAATAGTGACCTTCCATTTGAGAAAACTGTAAGTATTGCAAAACTCACACAAATAATATCTCCGAAATGGTTCATCCACAAAAAAAAACTGCATTTGGACATAATCGTGCGTTTTAACAGATCTACATTTTGTATACTAAGATTTGGTCCATCTCTCATGGTTTCCCAGTTACGCAAAACTCATCAAGCGTAAACAGGACTACATAGGCTATAGCCAAAGAATTCAAACTATGCATTTCATTTGCCATAAAAAATCCTAAACATGTGTCATTCTAATCAAAATCGTTAGCCCTTTTTGAGAAAATCAACATTTTCAAAATATGTTACATGTAAACAGGAGTTTAGAGTAGAGGAACTTTCTTCAGAATCTTCGTGTGCCATCCTTTAAAGATACTAACTTAAATACCAACTTTGGTTTTTAACCCACTTTTCGTTTTCGAGTTATGCTGTCCATAAACAGACGCACAGACACACACACAGGCTTTTTTTTTTTATTTAGGCTACCTCAAAACATATTTCCGGTGAAATCTCGACATCAAATTTTTTAGTCGAATATAATACTTCCCCTACTGACTATACGTGGTAGAGAAAGTAACAGTTTAAATAAACATCCTTAGTCATTTGATAAAATAAACATTTCCCAATCATTTTCCACGTAAAGGGCAGTTTGGGGTGTGAGATGATTTTGAAAACCTTCTTGTCACATCCTTGGAAGATACTGAAGTTAAATACCAGGTTTGGTATTTATCCATAGTTTAAGTTTTGCACTTCACACGCCCATTTGTTCTAAAAATCCTAATTCTTACATTCAGGGTTCTAAAAACATGCACTTCCGGTGATCACTCAACATCTAATACAATAAGAGAGCGTAATACAATACTTGTTCTATTACTTCAAGTACTAGTATCTGTATGTTGTGTGGTTGCAAGAGACATGAAAATGCATCAATAAATAAAAGGATGTGGCGAAGGGAGTTGATCAATAGAGTAGATAATTTATATGAAGCTATTACTACATCTGCGTGTCAAACCGTGGACGGTTTGCCCCAGGCTCTTACGCGTGTTCTGGCTATTTTCATCGCAGGCGTCTCTCGTCTGCCAATTCGGTAGCCCGCTTTCCTTTGTTTGCTTTACGTTGTAAACGTTTGGGTTCGTTTGTTAAACACTGGCCCATGACTTGAGTGCGCTGAAAGAAACATTGGAGCAATGGTTTTTAGTGCCTATAAAAAGTGGTCCATCTTATACAAGCTTCTGAAGAAGCACTTTGGACTATCACGTCCATGCTATAATCAACGATAGCGGTCTGTGGTTGGCTAATCGCGTTATTTTATTTGAGAATTGTGGATAAACTATATATTAGGGTTTCTTATTTGCTGCCAGAGGTAATCACATCAACGCTGACCTGTAGATACCACCATTTTCGCTTATGAAGGTTTTTTACCCGACCTATTTGCATTTTTACTTTCTCTACTACTTCCACACAAAAATTCGATACCGCGATCTCACCAGAAATACAGATTTTCAGACTCACTGAATTTAAAAAAAGAAATTTGCTAGAAAAATATCTGTGTGTGGCTGCACGCGTATCTGTCTGCCTGTGAACATCACTAAAAATGAATGGCCGGTTAAATACCAAACTTTGTATTCAAGTTAAAACATCGTACAAGGGTGGGACACGATGCCTACATCCAAAAATCGCCCGATGCCAAACTACCCTCAGGGAAAATTGTTCAACATTTTATTTTCAAACACGGCTCTAGTGATTTCAATTAAATTACCATATGTTGAGGTACTTTCTTGACAAATGAAATACATGTCTTGAATTTTCTGGTAAACCGTAATACATTGATAAAATCTTACTACAAAAACACATCTCGTTAAAGCACACAATTTCTGACAGACAATTTCTTTTGTGGAAAAACCATTTAAGATATTCCTTATTTTTTCGTTTTTAATTTTGAAACATAATTTTCGCAAAGGTGAATTCATTATTCGACTTTTCTTTTCCCCGTCTGATCATAGAAAGAGAATAGAATTTCAAAGTCAGTACATAGCGACCAGCTCTTAGACTATTGCTTAAAACCGAATACAAACAAAAGAAATGGCGAAATATATTCGTGTTTTATGGGGGTCTCTAATGCGTGTACTAGGTTATGCAGGTTACTAAAACAAGAAAAACAGTGTTGGTGTTCATCAAAACAAGTTATTTGCAGTGTATAAAAACCTCAATCATATGCGTGTAGCCAAAAATAAGGAAACAAAACAGATTGGTGTTAGTAATGATGACCCACAAAGAAACCCTAAGAAAGCCTATTTTATGGGAGCGGGCGACTATCGTTCGACCAACGCAGGTGCCACGCAGGACCGTGCAAACCAATCTTCAACATCCTTTTATAGCCTGCGACAGGGGTCGGCAAATCTGTATCGGCTGATGATATAACGTAATACCACATCAGGGGCAAACCGATAGTAGTGCTCCTTCAACCCTCTCCTCTACAATCAACACACGTTCAAACGTAAATAACCGGTGGTGCACCATTCACCAATACGACATGACTCTTTCGAAACAACGAAAACACAGGAACCTCTCCATTTCAAAAGGAGCGGAAAGAACAATATTGGCTGGCCTAGTAGCTCAGTCGGTAGAGCATGTGCCTGCTGTGCGAGGGGATCTGGGTTTGATTCCAGGTTGGAATTTTTTCTCTATGCAGGGTTATTCCCTTACTTCCCCAGTGTGTGTGTGTGTGTGTGTGTGTGTGTGTGTGTGTGTGTGTGTTTTCTAATGTACTAAAAACCCAAAGACTCAAAACCCACTGTACACCAGTTAACACTATTGCAATATGTCCCAAAGTAAAGGCCACCGATATGACCATTACAGTTAAAGGGCGGATATAAACGAAAACATTAAAAAAAAACAAAAAAAAAACAATATTTTGGGTACGCTATGGCGAAAATGTGAAATCTCTGTTGCGTTCAAAAATGTTGATGGCGTTTACAAGTAAAACATTAAACGAAATTACGAACGTTGTCACAAAGATCACAAGTAAGTCATAGGTAGGAAATACTACGATATTTTAATAGAATATTATGAAACAAATATTTGTCTATAATTGTATCAATAACGTTTACCTAAATATGCAATGAAGCTTCGTAGTCTAATGAAGAAGTGCTTCACAAAATACATTTATTTTATAAAATCTAAACCCTTAGAAGTCATTGTGTAAAACAACAATTACAAATTGAGATTGCGAATTTAAAGGAAAACGTAATTCTGACATTACAATTACAAAATAATATTGGTTAGATTTATTTAGATAACTTGATATGGAACACTTCATTTGCTGTGCATATTAGTGCTATGTTTGGCTCAACATACATGTCTGTGAGCAATTTTGCTCTAATCTGAGGATTGTAAACTTTAAAAGCAGATTGCGATTGACAGATGAAAACCTACGTGGTCTGTTGTATATCAGTACTTGTGAATTAACGTTAGATGTACGCGAAAAAGTAGCGTCCGGGATGAAGTAAATAATTAATGAAAAATACATGTAGAAACCCTTTCAGTCTGTATGTATGTATTAAGCGTGTGTTAGAGAAGTTCCTTTACACCGCCATTGCAACTTTCAAACCCCTTCCTTCGAACCGTGCGTCATGTGCATGGCGGGTTGTGTTTTCTGATGTCACTAATGGTGCAATCGCGATGACCATTTTGCCGACTCCTGGGTTATGACATTCTCATCCGATGGAGACATTTTAGTGGAGTAGCACCCACACTCACTACTGTCGCTTTCTAACACAGTAGAAGTCCATAAATGGATTTTTCCTCCACACGAGAAAAAACTGATATATTTCCTAAGATTGGGTAAAATGGATAATCAAGGTTATCCACTTGTTGCATACATAAGTATGCATCGCTGACACATCGCCAGTACTTTCTATTACTATCCCAAAGACCGTAATACCCATCACCGCTCCTTAAAGCGAAAGCCGCTTTGTGACGCATCAAGCCTGACCACTGCCCGGTCTACACACCCTGTCATGATTCAATGCATTCCATCACTTTTACTCACATTAGAAAGAGTTTCTGCTTTAACATCTTGTTGGAATGTTCAACAAGAATCGTTAACTCCTCCACAAACAAGTTCTGGCTCATAAAATGCCCAAACGTTCCTTCAACAGCTAACCGCACAGGCTTCAAACATTTGCTGTTTCCAAGAAGTACATCAAACCGCAGAATTGAACAAAGTCCCCAAGTCCCTCTTTGCACTTTAAAAGCAATTCGAGTACGGTTCAAGTAGTTAAGTCACTAGATGGTGACCAAGTCAAGCACATTTCGAATTAATTGGAATAAATCCGACTCTACCCATATTCACAACTTATACCTTTGGCATTCCCTGAATCCAAAACAAACATTTTTAGAAAAAGATGTGTGTGTGTGTGTTTGTGTGTGTGTGTATGTGTGTGTGTGTGTGTGTGTGTGTGTGTGTGTGTGTGTGTCTATGACGAGCATAACTCCAAAACCAATTGTCGGTTAAATAATAAAGTTGATGTTTAAATTCAGTGTCTTGCAAGAATGCTATACATACTTTTCCAATAAAATCTGTCTACCCTGAACTACTCACATTTAAAATGTTTTCCAACATTTTAATCTTCTCAAAAATTATTTTAACGACTTTGATTGAATTATTGTGTTTTAGATATTTTCATGACAAATGAAATATATATCATGAATTTTCTGGGTATATCCTGAGAAATTCTCTTCATTGTGGATGAGTTTTGCATAACTGGCAAACCATAAGATATATATAAAATCTTACTACACAAAAATGTAGATGTTATTAAGCACACAATGTATATCAAATACCTTTTTGTGGCGTTAACCATATGCGAGATATTCTTTGTTGTTGGTTTGAATTTTCAAAAACTTACACTTTTCTCAAATGGGAAACAGTTACTCGTTTCTCCCCCTGCCCCCTCTTTTTGGTCATGCAAAGAATGAAATATTGAAGCTGCCGTATACTTATATCTAAAGGTGTCGGGTTTGATTGCCGGCTGGAGAAGGATGACAATTTGTATTCAGTCAGAATTATTTTCCTCATCCTTAAAGCCTTAAAGTATGAGTGATAGTAAATGTGTGTGTGTGTGTGTGTGTGTGTGTGCGCGCGCGCGCGCGTGCGTGCGTGCGCATATAATAAAATGATGGCTAATTTTTTTCTTAATGACATAAGGCCAAAAATTTAAAAGTCACCATATAACGACCAGCTGTTTAAAGATTTAACTAACGCTTAAGCCTACTGTATCCCCAATATTCATATTATAACTATGTATAAATGTGTAAATAAACCAAATCTACAATCTTGAATAAAGTGAAGCAAATAAAAGAATGAGCTGCTTTTTAATAATAGTTGAAGAATGGGTAGAGAAGGTCAGGTGAACGAAACATCTGATTTTGTTTCTATGTGTTTTATGTTAATTGAGATGAAATTTTGTAGAAAAAGTTTCGTTACACATTTTTGTTGTAGTACAAGAAGGATAGAGGAAACCAAATCGATAATCAGATGTAAAAAAGCAGGTCGCTATATGCTAACTTTGAAGCTCCATACTGTCTCAATGGCATCGCGAGAAACAAACTAAGATGAAATAACACACCAAAGATGTATGAAGTATCGAACTGACCGATGCCATAAAAAAAAAAAAAAAAAAAAAAAAAAAAAAACTTCTGTTTTAACAAGATGTACATTTTTCATACAGTGTGTTTTGTGCCAACCTCTTATAGTATATCAGTTATACAGAATCACAGTAAATTCATTCTAAATGAAGAGGACTTCGTAGGCTAGGGGAATAAAATTAAAAAAAGAACATGCAATTTATTAGTTATGTAATATCTTAAACGTGTAGTACATATAATTCAAAGCTGTTTAGTAAAGTTAGGGAAAAATAAAACATTACAAAAGACATTCCACATGAGATAATTTGGGGTAGGAAGATTTTGTTGAACATCCTTGTGCCTCAAAGTGCTGAAATTAAATAGCAAGTTTAATAGTTATACATTTCGTTTTTGAGTTAAGATGTTCAAGACGCACGCGCATTTTTCTCATAATGATCATTCTTTTTGGATTCAAGGACCTCAAAACATGTATTTTCTTTTAAATTTCGGTATCATATTTTTAGATGGAATGCAATACTTGTACTGACAATAGGTAAGTAGAAGAGAAATTAGAAGCTGTAATGTATGGTAGACAAAATTTAATGGCGGCTGATACCTAACCACTACTATTCTCTTTCCTGCTGTGCAAATAAATTTTGTGAACGCAAATGATATTTATATCCTGACTTTACAATGTGATTTCACAACGTGTTTAACTATACAACACCGCAAGGTCTGGCAATCCTCTGATTAGATTTTGTGTTGACCAGCTCGTCCTGCCACCCGTCACTAAATGTTGTGTCAGTCATAATTTTTTTAGGGAAATCCACTACACGCACTAACCAGCTTATTTATCCCAAATCGAAAATGACAAGAAAATTTAGTGGTATTATAGATGACGATATTACAGAAAGTGGCCGATTGCTTGCAGCGAAGAGGTCCTATTGACCTGGTAGTTCGGTGTTATTGCTACACAAGTCGAAG
This sequence comes from Tenodera sinensis, assembly GCA_030765045.1. Lineage (NCBI taxonomy): Eukaryota > Metazoa > Arthropoda > Insecta > Mantodea > Mantidae > Tenodera > Tenodera sinensis. Next base: position 285,655,004 of record CM060962.1, on the reverse strand, counting down.
TCATGTTGTTTAATGAAACGCAATCAGCTTCCCCCTCTATCAATCTCTAAAGCCTTTACCACCACACGAAGTACAAGTTTTATATCTTGTATTAATCTACACCAGATCACTCGCTTTTGTCACCAAGTTTCTTGGCCCTGCGGATGACAGTGAAGTGAATGACGACTTCCAAGTCACGGAAATTGCACTTTCTTTTGTTGAACTATCTCACATTATTGAACGTTTACTTACTTCCCCATCCAAGGCCAGGGAAGCGGAAATTATAATACCTCCTAGGGGTTGCACTAAGGAAACAGCAGGCTAAGCTTACAGTTGATTGAATATGAGAGAGATTGCCTCGGCTTCATGTGTGGTAAAATATCTGATACGTTACACTCGCGCGCACACTACTCTTACAAACGCTTATTCTTTTATTATACTTCATTTTAATCGAGTTAAACATATGCAGAAAATGTCTTATTACATATTTCCTTGTAGATACATGGTGAGTAGTGGATTACAGCAGACCTTTTAACAGCTGGCCGCTATGTAATGGCTTTGAAAATTCCATTCTTTTTGCATGCCCAAAACAAAATAACGAATAACTTCTTATTTAAGAAATGTATAAGCATTTGGAAATTCAAAAGAATAACAGGAATATTTTCAAAAAATAGTTATCTCCACAAAAAGTTTCGGTATTTGACAAACTGTATTAGTTAATGAGATCTATGTTTTGTCTATCTCTTACGGTATACCAGTTCTGCAGAAGTCCTCTAGAAGTCAGGGGACTTTAGAGACCAGTCCCAGAAAATTGAAGACATTTCATTTGCCATATAAATATACTAAACATATGATATTTTAATCAAAATCATTAGACATTTTGAGAAAAATTAACATTTTCGAAATAAAAATATCCATGTTAGTTTGGCGTGGAGGGAACTTTTTGCAACCTTCGTGTCACATCCTGGGAAGAATGAATTTAAATATAAAGTTTGGTATTTAATTAATTTAGTTTTTGAGTTATGCTGTTCACAGACTTTTTTTTTTCTTAAAATGCCCTTTTTTTTGGATTCGGAGTGTCACGCGTTTCCGCTGTAATCGCAATATCAATTTTTTGGGGTGAAATACGATATTTCCTCTACTTAGCTGTACGTACTCGTAGTAAAGAAAGTGAGTGAGTGAGTGAGTGAGTAAATCATTGAGTGAATGAGCTAATAATTTAAGTGAGTCAGTGCATCAGCGAGTCAGTCAGTGCATCAGCGAGTCAGTCAGTGCATCAGCGAGTCAGTCAGTGCATCAGCGAGTCAGTCAGTGCATCAGCGAGTCAGTCAGTGCATCAGCGAGTCAGTCAGTGCATCAGCGAGTCAGTCAGTGCATCAGCGAGTCAGTCAGTGCATCAGCCAGTCAGTCAGTGCATCAGCGAGTCAGTCAGTGCATCAGCGAGTCAGTCAGTGCATCAGCGAGTCAGTCAGTGCATCAGCGAGTCAGTCAGTGCATCAGCGAGTCAGTCAGTGCATCAGCGAGTCAGTCAGTGCATCAGCGAGTCAGTCAGTGCATCAGTGAGTCAGTCAGTGCATCAGTGAGTCAGTCAGTGCATCAGTGAGTCAGTCAGTGCATCAGTGAATCAGTGAGTGAGTCAGTGAATCAGTGAGTGAATGAGTCAGTGAATCAGTGAGTGAGTCAGTGAATCAGTGAGTCAGTGAATCAGTGAGTCAGTGAATCAGTGAGTGAGTGAGTCAGTGAATCAGTGAGTGCGTCAATGAATCAGTGAGTGAGTCAGTGAATCAGTGAGTGAGTCAGTGAATCAGTGAGTGAGTCAGTGAATCAGTGAGTGAGTGAGTGAGTCAGTGAATCAGTGGTTGAACGAGTAAATCAGTGAGTGAGTGAAAGAATAAATCAGTCCGTGAATGAATGAGTGAATCAGTCAGCGAGTGAATGAGTGAATCAGTCTGAGAGTGAACGAGCGAATCAGTGAGTGAGTGAACGAGCGAATCAGTGAGCGAGTGAATGAGCGAATCAGTGAGCGAGTGAATTTGTGATTGAGTGAATCAGTGAGTGAATGAATCTGAGTGAATCAGCGAGTGGGTGAATTAGTGGGTCGGTGAGTGAATCAGTGAGTCGGTGCGTGAATCAGTAAGTCGGTGAGTGAATCAGTGAGTCGGTGAGTGAATCCGTAAGTCGATGAGTGAATCCGTAAGTCGGTGAGTGAATCCGTAAGTCAGTGAGTGAATCCGTAAGTCGATGAGTGAATCCGTAAGTCGATGAGTGAATCCGTAAGTCAGTGAGTGAATCCGTAAGTCGATGAGTGAATCAGTAAGTCAGTGAGTGAATCCGTAAGTCGATGAGTGAATCAGTAAGTCGATGAGTGAATCAGTAAGTCGATGAGTGAATCATTAAGTCGGTCAGTCAGTGGATTTAAGGGCCCGTTGACAGCTAGGTCATTAGGGTGCGAGTAAAGAAAGTAAAAATGCTATCAATTTAGCTTACTGGATCTTATACTTAAAACGAAAATACGTTTGAATATGCAATGAAAGTACAAGCTTTTGTAAGAACAACCTGTAGAAGAGTAGAAAAAGTCAAGTGAATGAAACACATAAGATCGTGCTAAAGGTTCCCTTTTCTAGTCTCCTCCTAGCAAAATTGGAACATCAAACCATGCAATAGTTGCTAAAGCCAATATGGGAAGCGAGATCTACATGCTCCTCGCTTAGACGAAAGGCAGAAATGTTAAAATTAATTTTTAAATATCTCTACTACTAAAACTAATAATTGGTTTTTAATCAGTTGGAAGTGTTTGAACAGCACTGCTGTTATATGCATGCAATTACACTGACGAGGGCGGATACACCCGCAAAACCAACGTGATTATTGCGTCCATAAAATAAAAGGCTAATTTGATAATACGCCAACAAAGAAATTCTGTTTCGATAACGCAATAGAGAGGTGGTTGTCTCCGCAGGTTTTTGTGTAAATGCTCTCTGCTGCCGCCGCAGGATCTAATGGCAATCTATGTAAGCAAACAAGCATTAGTGCTCTAACCAACGGTGCTGATGGCGGTTCGTTTGTTGTTTCATCCTCCTGTTTGCTCTCATGTACTTCCCTTCATTCTCTGGTCAAATACGCACCAGAAACGTTTATCTCACGGAAAAGGTTCAAACATGCAGAACAGATCTATCCTATTTCGCAATCATTGATTTCATTTACATAGAACTATTCTTTAATATGTGCAAGATAAACTAGCTGGCTTACCTGACTTGCTGGTCACCGCTTTGAAACTCTAGTGAATTAATTCCTTTCATTTACCTCCCAGGTTCTCTCTAGTGATCTACGGCTTTTGTTATAATTCCTCTCATGTATCCCTTATAATTGTAATTTGACGGTCCCAACTATTCCAAATAATGGATGAAAAATTCCCCGATATTCACACAAACGGATGCGAACATCGGGGAACGCCTGACTTCTTAGTCTCCCCCGACAGTCCTCCAAGTTGTGGAAGATGATCAGCACACGTGCACGGGTTTCCCTCTATGAAACATGAAAAGTCCGTTAAATGCTAAACTTAGTATTTTAGTTCAGAGTCCTTCAAAGATATATGATTTAAAACAAATGCCCGCACTTCTATTTTGATTAAATACCACTTGTTCAATAACGAACTATATTTTCTGCACACAGCCTGTCAAGTCCTTTTCATTGAGTTAATTTTGTATGATTTTTAAACCGCAGAAACCCGCTACACAAAAATGTAAATTTTATTATAAAATACTGTGGCTGTGACCGCACATCAAAGGAGGTTCAAGGTCAGCTACCTCACACCACTACGTTGCTGCGCAACACGCGACAATGTCGGCTAAGAAAAACACCGTTTCCAGAAACATCGCCGGAACTAACCCTAACCAAATGAGCAAGCCGACACGAGCAGTTTTAGTTCCGTAACAGCTTTCAGATAGTGAATTGTCTGAACGACCTGTAAACAGTTGAGCAGTGTTTGTGTCAAGGTTACGACAGAACAGAACAGCCGTAAGTTGCAAAGTCACGAGTTGTGAATTGATTCAATTTTAAGTGAAATAAAGTGACCTAAAAAGTTACTGGACTTGTCATTTTGTTACAATACATTTTCTGTGACATTAAGTTTTCAAAATAGTGTTTACTATTGCTTTGAATTGTCAAACTGCTAGGTAACTATTCTCTCTCTCTCTCTCTCTCTCTCTCTCTCTCTCTCTCTCTCTCTCTCTCTCGTGGTCATGCACATGGGCGTCAGCAGACCTATTTTCAGAGGGGGGCCGCATGTTGGAACTTTGCGATCAAACCCTATTAATTCATTATTCTGTTATCAAAAACTGAAAGATGAGCTATTGTATTTGTTGCACACAACCGTATTAATTTGTGCTAAATAAAAATTACTGATTTTATTGCATAATTATATTACAAATTTTCTGTTTCCAATCTCTATCGGCAAGCACTCTCATGGACTTCAACTGTAAAAGTTTGTACACAAATAAAAACGTTATAACTAACGTTGCGGCGCAAAACCACTGCTGATAAAATATTTATATCTGTCAGTACCAAAGTATTGTTGGGGCAGTAATTAGTAAACATATGTAGCTGCTGATTGAAAACAATGCATACATTAAAATGTGAATAACATCACTGGCAAGCTCATTTATAACACAGGTGCTATGAAACAATCGAGTATCTCTACCGCAAGAGCATCCTGAAGAAAAATGATTGCTTGCATCAAAATTAAAACAATAGTCTAATTGTCGGTAATTGACTCCACATTAATTCTGTGTAAGAATAGTTTGTAGGAAATTATATGAATGTGACACACCAAACATTTCCTCATGTGAACTCCTCAACGAACTGAGCTGAAACTTTGGATATCCCAAATGTAGGTATGCCAAAAACATCGAACTATTTTCTTAAGGAATACAGAATTTCCAAATTTGACAGATTGGTTCAGGAAAAGCTAGGAAGCAACTTCAATAACAGTTCTGGAATTAGAATGCAGCAACAGTTCTATGAATGGCTGTAGGCACTAAAGCCTTGCGACCCCACACATGTAATTACAGCAGGTTTCGTGTTGCTAATTTTGCAATACTGAGATGACGTGCTAGATATTTGTGTAACAGCTGCATGCCATCAGCAGGGGTCACTGCAGCAATCCACCCTCAAGAGAAATTATCACTTCATACACTTAAGTACTAATTGCTTTCAACTTCTGCGTTTATCGCCACAAACGTTTTGTTTGTGTAAAAGCCTTTTTTGTAAACCAGCTGATCTATTGCACTTACAAGCCTTTCTCTACTCTTAACATCTTTCACGTTGATAGTTCTTCCAACACTTAAGAATCCGTGCTATGTATTGCTTATTCTTGGGCATCCTTCCGCATCTGTTATACGGATTCGCGATGCGGATTCAAGTGCACAAGCACTTAAAAAGAATCTGAGGTGTTGCATTCACATTACTTCCCCTACTCATTTTCTACAACTTATTCTTACAAAACCTTAAATCAGGATATAACGTTCGTTACATATTTATACACTCATTGTAGAAATGAGAATAATACAATAGGTTAAAGCGATGAACTACTTTCAAAATCATTCGCTATACCATGGTTTTAAATTCGTTCTCTGTGGTCTCTGGTTAGTATACTAGCTTCCAAATCCAAGAGGCTCCGAGTTCAATTCCCGGATGGAGATACGATTTTTTCTTCAACCAGAACCATCCTCCATCCTCAGAGTCTATAGCTATGAGTGAGGGAGTAAATTTACATGTGAATTTAATATAAACATGTCATCTTGATGGCCAAATGGTCCTTGACCAAAAGCAAACAATAAATAAGAAATAATAGTAATTGACAGTATTTTAACATTCAAACTAATAACATAGAATATCTCGGAAATTGTCAAACAATTTTATTTTATGTAAATTGTGTGCTTTAATGAGCGCTATATTTTTTGTGTAGTAAGATCTTGTTTATCTCTTGTTGTTTACCAATTATATAAAAGTCATTCAAAATAAAGATGACTTTACTGGTTACTCCCAGAGAATTTAAGATAGTTTTTATTTGTAATGCAAATAACTTAAGCATTGTTACTTTAATCAAAAACATTAGAGCGAACGAAACATTTTCTATGTAAAGGGTAATTTGGGGTAGACGCATTTTGTTGCGCGCGCGCGCGCACACACACACACACACACACACACACACACACACACACACACACACACACACACACACACACACACACACACCTTTTTTTAAATGTTTTGTTTTTTATTCCCGGGTTTCTCAAAATATTTCTCTTCGATGAAATCTTGACATCGAATTTTTCGTTGGAATAGAAATCTTTCTCCATAAACTAATTGTGTGAAAGAGAAAGTAAAAAGAGCTATTGGGAAGGATGGAGAAACATGGTTAATTTAAAAGACGCACATTCTTCATTTTCCTATGTTAATGGGGAAATACAACACACCTTTGGCAAATCTTGTTCTGCAATAACACTTTTGGATAAAATCACTTCTGAACGCTAAATGTGGAAGTATACATTTAATGCACTACTATGTTGAAAACACAAAAATAACAATTAGTGTAACTGCTCTAAAACAATTCAAGACAAAATCACGCAAACACGAGCAACACAATGGCTTCCACAGAATTCTGTTTTGGCTTCTCTGCCACGGGCACAAAAATAAGGGCTTCTGTGGCAACATAACGGATGCAATAACACCAACTATGGCAGTAGCTTTACGATGGTTATATTTTACGAACAGTTGACGGTACTAATGCAACCTAACAGATGGAATATCACCAAATATAACCAGACCACGCCATAATGGGGGAGGGGATGGGTTATCACAACAAGCTGTGAACTGTATGATAACTTAAGTATCCAACTAAAGAAAGTAATCAAGGAACAATACTGAAATTCCTTTATAGCTAATTGAACATTTTTATGAAGTGACCGTTTGTCAATTTTCTCCATAATGTCTGTATGGCATTTTCACATTAAAGGGCTTAATAGTGCAGCAGCAAATTAGACCAACTATATAAACACTTCCACTCTTGGGAATAAAATACACCACTCTTTGTTTTGATGCACACGTCACTTCATAATTAGTAAGTGTGTCACTAGGGCGGGGTCCTGAGGACGTTTCCCTGGAGTCTTCAAATTGGTGAAGCGTAAACATTAAAATTTACACGCGATATATTGAATTCTGGGTGTGTACATGATTTTAATGCAGTATATGCATTATGCTCACACCCCTGTGTGTGCACTAAGTGCATTTCGTGATAGTTTCAAAAAGGTTCTAGTAATAGCATTTTAAAATTTAATCTAAAAGAGGAGTTACTATAGTCCCTAAGGATTAGGTGTATTGCAGTATAACCTCAGTTCTAAGTACTCAAAGGAAGACTAATATAATTTAAAATGAGAAAACATAAAAGTGAACTCTCTCATAGAACAGAACCTGTGCTATTATATTATTACTCTAATTGCATACTCTTTAATATTATTAGAAACCTATAAATGAAAAAATAACAATAAGCATAATACACTAATCAGGGTACTTAATGCATACAACTATTATTCATAAGAAAAAGAAATTCGGAGTACTAGCGTGTGACACTGGTTTAAAAAAAAATCGCATCGTTACATTCACGTGACTTTCCCTACCTATTGTTCAACAAATTGTTCTTATAGAAAGGTTATTCCTCTGTCTACTTCCCGTATAGATAAAAATTTGTAAAAATGCTTTCATTAAGGATTTCCTTATAGCTACAATGGGAATGCCAGAATACAGTAGGCTTACGTGATATCCAGACCTTTTAAAAGATGGTCGTTATGTGATGGCTTTGAAATTCCTTCTCTTTGCATGACTATTGAGAAAACTATACTTATTGGAAAATTCAAGTCAACAATAAGGAATATCTCTGAAATGGTTAGTTCAAAAAATGTACTTGACATAATTTGTGTGCTTTAACGGGTCTAATATTTGGTGTAACAAGGTATATTTAGCCTTTCTCTTATGGTTTACCAGTTATGCAAAAATCATTCAGAATGAAGGAGTTTATAGGCCACTCCATGAAAATCCCAAGATATTCATTTCATTTGTCATGAGAATAACTTAAAAATATGGTATTTTAATAAAAATATTTAGGGCCATCTTTGAAAAAATTCAGCATTTTCGAAAAATGTTCCATTTAATGTGGGGGTATTTTCTTTAAAAGCTTCGCGTCGCACCCTTGGAAGACGAACTTCAATACCAAGTTAGGTATCTAACGAACTTTTCGCTTTGGAGTTATAATGTTCACAGTTATGCAGAACGAAGACAACTTCAGAAGCTATTCCCAAAAAACTCCAAGATACTTTTCATTTCGCATAAAATATCTTAAACATGTGATATCTTAATCAAAATCGTTGGAGCCATTTTTGAAGTGTCCGTGTAAAAGGTAGTTTGGTTTGGAAAGATTTTTTAAATCTTCGTGTTGCTGAAGAAGAAGAAGAAGAAGAAGAAGAAGAAGAACAAGAAGAAGAACAAGAAGAACAAGAAGAAGAAGAAGAAGTGCATATTAAAGACTACCATTTCCTTCAGGCTAGAAATTCTTCAAGGCGGTCATGGCGTAAACGACCTCTAGAGCTCTAGCTAGAGGCAATTCTGCGAAAATAAAATTAGTAAGAATCTTATATAATAGCAAAGGAAACTGTTTTAATGAACGATTACCCAATGTTAGCTTTCTCAGGATAAAATAAAACTATCCAGCTAACTCACCCTATCCTAGATGCGAACTCGGAACCTCTCGAATGTGAGGTGGGCAGTCTAGTAACAGCTTCCAGGGAAAGCCAAAAGTTTGGAATGTTCCTGAAAGTTTAGTAGGTAAGCCGAGATGCTCACACGTAAATATCGCTAATGAGAAGCCTTAATTAAATAAATTAATGAACTAGGCATTACCTTGCTTAGATCAACATCCCAACCCATGTAACTGCAAAATCTCAGTTCCCCTTCATTTCTCATTTTCTTTCTTCGTATTCACGGAAAGAGCGCGCTCAATTTTTTTTTCTCCCATTATTAAAACTTTAATGAGGTATGGATCACATTTCCAGAAGGCTAAAATTCACTCTGAAGTAAACAAATCTTAGGTGATGCACTGACACGACTTTCGCCAAGCTGTTCATACAAATGCTTATTCGTCTATCCGCTGCATGTTAATCGAGATAAACATTTCAGATAAACATTGTGTGTTTAAAAACACCAACAGTAAGTTTGTTGGCATAAGTAACTCATTTCTAGAAACGCTTATTATATACCTATTTCCTTGTACGTACAGAAGGAATACGGGAATATGGTGGTCCTAAGTAATAGTCAAATAGGTTACGAACTAGCCCCTATATGATGGTTTTGACACTCAACTCTCTTTGCATACGCAGCAGATAAAAAGCAATACCACTTTCCTATCTGAGAAAAGTATTGAAAAATTCAAATAACGAGGAGTATCTCGAAAATGCTTAGGTTCACAAAAAATGCCAAATTGTGTGCTTTAACAAGATTTAAATGTCTAGTAGGATTTTGTCTCTCTCTTGCGGCTTAACAGATATGTAAAAGTCATTCAGAATAAAGAGAACTTCCGAGACTATTCCCACAAACCGAGCGGGAAGACTGAGGTGGTAACGTCTGTGGCCCGCATTTGGGGGGTCGCGGTTTCGAACCCCGTAGCCGATCTTCCTGTCCCATGAGCTTTTTGGGAGGTTTCCCCCAGTGCCAGACGAATGCTGAGAAGAATTTCCATATCCTCCGAATTTCCTGTCCCATCATTTCAATTTGCCAGTTAGGTTTCTTTCAGGGTTGGAAGCGTCGGCGAGCACGGCAGGAAGAACAAATGCGCTCTGGAAATTTCGTCCCCCAAGATTGGACGGCAAACCACTGGTTTCTGGGCCCCCCATGGGATGGTACAATTACGAGGGTGGAGGGGAGCTAAACCAGCCTCCGCCGGAGTGCTTCTAACTGGGAAACTGCAGGGACCCTGCACCTGCTCTGTCATGACAACGTTCCCTCATCCATCCTCCCGGGGAGTACCCCGTCAGGGGTATAGGCACAAAGTACCCATTACACTCCACTTGAAAATTCGATGCAGAGACCTCACCGGAAATACACGTTTTGAGGCCCACGTATGTGTGTGCATGTGCGTGTAGCATTACTTATAATACGAGAACTTGGATAAATGAACTTGGTATTCAAGTTCGCCATTTTTTTCCATTCTCTACCACGTACATAGTAGGTAGATGAGGCGTTGCATTCCGCATAAAATTGCAATACCAAGATTTCAGTGGAAATACACGTTCTGAAGTCCTCTGAATGATTAAAAAAAAAAACATTTCGAAAAATATGTGCGCGCGCGCGTGACCGTGAACAGCATAATCAAAAACGAAAAATCGGGAAAATACCAAATTTGGTACACAAATTCACCATCTTCCAAGGATGCAATACAAAGATTTTCCAGAAAACCCTCCCCGCCCCAGATTAGACTTTACATGGAACATTTTTCGAAAATTTTCAATTTCTCAGAAATGGCTAATGATTTTGATTAAAATACCATAGGTTTAAGATATTTTTATGACAAATGAAACGTATATCTTGAATTTTTATGGGAAATATCCTCTGAAGTAATTTTCATTTTGGATGACTTTTTCATAACTAATCAATCGTAAGGGAAAGACAATCTTACTGCGCATAAAATGTATATATCTTGGCCATACAATGAGAACGCATTTTCAAAGCCATCACGTAGTGACCAGCTTTAAAAGATTTGACTATCGCTTACGCGGCGCCGTGGCCGAGCGGTTGGACTGCTCGCCTATCACCGAGAAGGCCCGGGTTCAATCCCAGGTACCCGCATGTGGTATCCGTGGTGGATGAAGCAGTGTTAGTGTGGGTTTTCTCGACTCTCCGGTTTCCCCCGCCACTAATTACAAAAACTGTTCCATCATCACATTTCCTAATCTATTTCGCATACATTTCTTATCGTTCTCTTCCTCACTATCGTACCTGGAGCTGGGCTGACCACCCACTTCCAGGTCTTCCCTCTGTCCGTCCAGAGGTTCGTCTGCTCCCTAACAGGCACCTGACCCTAGGCACAGGTTTGTAGGTCCTAGGGGGTCAGTCCTCCAGACGGGGAGGGTAATCTGATGAACACTATCACTTAAAGCCTGCTGTATTCCCATATCTCATATGCAATCTCATATGCAGATGATACAACAACTGTATGTTGGGGCACTTCCATTGAAGACTTAAATAATACAATGACACAAACTATTGAAACACTGTTTAAATACTTTAAGGAAAACAATTTAAAATGTAACATGTCTAAAACAAAGCTAATTCAGTATAATCTAGGTAATTCAAATAATGAATCAAACATGATACAATTATCAGATTACAACATACATTGTGAAAGTAAACAGCCCTTCCTAGGTCTTATAATAGATCAAAAGCTCACATGGTCGGAACACATTCAATATATCAATGGTAAAATCAGTAAATCGTTGTATTTACTTAGGCACTTTTCCAGTCTTCTTGAAGAGAAAGAATTAAAAATGATCTACTATGGTGTCTTATACCCTCATTTGGTGTATGGAATTGAGATTTGGGGTTGCAGTGCAAAAATATATATGGAGAGAATATTGAAACTGCAAAAGAAGGCAATTAGAATAATATATAAATTAAACTATACTGACTCATGTAAGCAATACTTTAGGGAAAAGCAAATCTTTACAGTATTCTCATTATATGTATATAGGGTAGTTATTTATGTGTGGAAGAAGGATAATCTAAGGAACAGTGACATACATCACTATAACACTCGAAACAATAGTGATTTTTTCAGACAGGGTTTTAGAATGAATTGTAGCATTAAAGATCCAAATGTAATGGGAATAATACTGTACAATAAGTTACCAAATTATATTAAACAAGCTAAATCCAATAATGGTTTTAAGAAGGAGCTCAGAAATTACTTAATAAACAAGGCCTTGTATACTATGGATGAATTGTAAATATAGTGATAAGATATTAATTGTAAATGCAAATTGTAGATATGTAATCTGAATAATTGTAATGAAAGTGTACATATGTAATTGAACTGACAATGTCAGAAACTACTTGTAGTCTATTGACAATAAATGCATTATTATTATTATTATTATTATTATTATTATTATTATTATTATTATTATTATTATTATTATTATTATTATTATTATTATTATTATTATTATTATTATTATTATTATTATTATTATTATTATTATTATTATTATTATTATTATTATTATTATTATTATTATTATTATTATTATTATTATTATTATTATTATTATTATTATTATTATTTCCCTCGCATCTAAAAGAAAATTAGCAGTAAAGATAACTTCTGAAAATATTAATCTTGATTAACATAAAACAGAGGAACTAAGATTTGTAAGAAGTTTGTGCAAGAGTAAAGAAAGTCGGGTGAACGCAACAAATCACTTTTTCGTTTCTATTCTTCTTGTTCCCCTGGTCGTGCAAAGAGGACGCAATTTCAAAGCCATCACACAGCAACCTACAAGGAAACATGTAGTAAATATCTCCAACGTGAGGTAGTTAGAAGAATAAGCTTTTTAACGAATAGTTTGTTGAATGGGCAGAGAAAGTCATTTGAACGTAACATGTCAGCTTTTGTTAATTTTAGGAATTTTCATTAAGATATTCACATGCTTTGCATTCGATAATGCGCATCTGTGGTTCGATATTAGAGTTCATCTGCTAAACATGTAGGAGGTCATGGCAACTGTCGTCACAAACAGCAACGCCATCTTAGCAACCATCTTACAATAAGCAATGTATTCAAAATTTAGTTAATTTCAAGTTGTAAATTGTCATGCAGCAACAAGGTGAAGAATTCTATCAGTAAAGTTTAAAACGTTTAATGCGCGAGGCATTAGAACTGCAAACAGCAACTGATATACATATATATTGCTGAGCTTCTGGAAGATCTTTACGGGAGGCATTCTACCATTAAAGGTCACTCGTATTACGAACTTGAGGATACCGTTCACCAAGGTGGCATAGTTCAAACTGCAGACTAACCAATACGCTCTCCGTCCGTAATAATATTAACACCAAAAGGAGGATTTGAAGATTACGATGCAGAGAGTTGTGTACCGTCCTAGACGACACAGACACTGCTATAACAGCATCTTCCATTGGAACATTTGGAACCCTGGATTAATCACTCGGCAACAACCAGGGACTCTGGGAATGCACAACCTGTGGACATTTCAGAGACCACCTAGGACGTCCCATTATTCCATCAGAGGCAATGAACAGCAAATATTCCACCTTCCAGATTTTGATAACTCGGGAAGAAGAACCAACAGAGTCCATGGAAGCTAATTCTGGTTCCCCACTCATCATCCAGTGGTAACTCAGGTTAAAAACTATCACCTTACTTTCGAAAAACATTTGTGGTATACTTCCAACAAACACAATGTGTAAAATTGTGGAGATTTTTCATTTTCACACAAAAATATTTGAAATATATAGTTTATTTACTAATCTTAAGAAAGAATCGTTCCAATTATACATATTTTTTCAATTTTCAAAATAAAATATTATTTAAAACACATCTTAAAAAAATAACTACTTGGATTAATTTCTGTTGCATAGTTAAAGATTACAGTAACAATCTTACTCTAAATGTTTATTTGCAAAGATGAAATAGAAGGATTTAGTAGAATAATCAACACATTGCTCTTGCACATATATTGCATATTATGATGTCATGGGATAGGTAAATGTGGTAGAACTGAAGGCATTTTGAAGCTTTGAATTAGTCACTCTGCATGCCAGTTCAGTTTTGCTTGTGAATGTTGAGTAGCCGGACGCTATCTTATAGTCCACATACTTGTTAAACTTATTTCCTTGTAGAGAAATGCCACCAGCGGATTTATGGTTATCTACTCAACTCAGTATATACATGTGTACATGAAAATGCAGACGAGCTGGTAATAGGGGAATTAAATGGTCCCTGCACTTCACTTGCATCTCCCCTTCTTGTAAATTCTAATCTGTTTATAAATCGTTCTAGGTTTGCTGTGGGAGTTCTATGTACAACTATTTAATTCCTCTATTAACCTAATGTGCACTGAAATATATTAAAAGTAACATTGAATCACTGAAAACCAAAATGTATAGTTGGATTAAGACCAAACATTTCCTTAAACATGTTTTAAGCTTTCAAATACTCAGTAACTACATATTGTGTACTGATTTTTGTAGAAGTAAATTGAATTGTGGATTAGTGAGTGTATTTTCCAAAATAACGAAGTTCACCAGCGTAAATGTTGTATTGTTTTATGAGGAAAACGAATTTGAAAGTAGTTCAGTAAGAATAGAATACATATGTCATAGTAGTATATAGAGCTCCCACAGGAAACTTAGGATTTACAAACAGATTCGAACTTGTAAGGGGGGGAAATGGAAGTGAAGCGCAGGTACCATGTAATACCTCCATTACCGGCAAGCTTACTATTCATGGACTCGTGTAATTTTGTATTTAGTGTAAATGACGTATAAGTGCCGACACTCATCTTCATTGTAAACAGCAAAACATTTCAGAAACGTTTCGCTGAAGAAGAGTTCTAGATAGTTACGTTTCCATGAAGAATTCAAATCTACTTGAGTTCTCATTCCGAATTCAATACTGCATGGAAACGCGGAATCGGATCGAACTGAATCCCTGGATCTGATCCTCTTAGAAGTGGGATCGAATCGAAATTTTGTTGCATGAAAACACCTTCCGGATTCTCATCGATTTTCAGATTCTTATACTGTACTTTTAACCCTCGTCATTTATTTCTTAGTGAAAGTGGTGTAATAAAACAACAAAGACACTGTCATCGTTTCTTTAATCTCTCAATATATTCTTCAAAACGCATTCACTAACCCTTAAAATGGCCGCCTCCGTAGCGCAGCTGGCAGCGCGCTTGCCTGTGGCGCGGAGGACCCGGGTTCGATCCCCGGTACCAGCATGGGGATTTTATCCCCTCTGGGAGGTCTGGCACGGGGTACACTCAGCCTCGTTAGGTCCCGGGGGGACCAATTGAGGAGCTACTTGATGGAGAAGTAGCGGCCCCAGGTCGAGAAGACCGCATAACTGGCCGGGAGGGCTCGAGGCGCTGACCACGTCCCACCCTCCAGTACTGCACCTCACCAATGACGCCTGTAGTGGGCAGAGGTGGGGGACGCAGCGGCTGGGCGGTAGGCCTTGGCCCTTCGTGGGCTGTCGCGCGGGGTTTACATTACAACCCTTAAAATAAGCAGAGAACATATTTTACAGATTCGCCAACATAAACCAAGTGACCAACATAAAAGTTTCAATTATTTATGCTTGAGCATAGCGTATCCAAATCGATCTCATTCCGGACTGAATTCAACATGGAAACGCGGATCGTATTGAGAATGGGATTGGACTCAACTCGATTTCAGTTTCTCATGGAAACGTAGTAAGTGTATGCTAAAAGTAAATACGCCAAACGAAGCAACTTGTTCAACTTTCGGTCAGCAGTTGTTAGCCCCTAACAAGGGCCTATGTGACTCTTTCATAGTTGCTGACCTTCCGCTATATGAATTAGAACATCCTAAATTACATGCGTTCTTAGAAACATACACAAAACAAGCTGTACCACGTGAGTCCATTCTTCGCAAGCATTACTTCCTTCAGTTTATGAAAGAACAGCACAAGAAATTAATGATTCCACTAAACATAATCTAATTTGGGTTAGTTTGGATAAAACTCCAAAATGCATGTAAACGATCTGTATGCAATGTAATTGTTGATACACTGTTAAAATGAAATTTCAAAAGCTTATCTTCTAACAGTGGAAGAAATAACAAAAACAAATCATTCCAATATTGCGAGTGTGTTCAATAATGCAATGTTATTGAGAACAGAGGGAATTGTATATGAAAACAGTTTTGTTTTTATCAGTTGCTGTACCTATATCGTACAATAGAATGATTCATGTTGGCGCATGCAGTGCACCGTCAGAATGAAAGGTATGGTATACTTAAATTTTCCTATTGTTGTTTTAAGGCTTTCCCTAAATATCCTAGTAGAATCAATTGTTTTAACAGTTGGTACCGGAAATCCCACTTCCTCCTGGCCAACTATTACGAAATGGGGGGGGGGGGGGGGACCTGATCACAGACTGCTCTCCAAATTATTGCAAAAATGCTACAAGAACTTAATGAAAAAGAAGCAGAAAGCATTTTTGAACCGAAAAGCGACATGAAAGAAACAGCGAACTTCAAATATCACTTATAACAGTTTTAGCCGAATGTAGTTTTTCTTAATCAAATTAATTCTTAGAAGCAACAGAGAATCGTTTCTGCTTTTAAACCTTAAAATTAATTCTGTTATACACTACAATGGAAAGAGTTATTCAGTTCACCAGCAGTTCCAGTCCGCAGAATCGGCAAGTTTTACAATATCATATTTGTTTGGTAAATTACAGTGTAACTTAGATTTTCAGTATCAAAAATGATGGACAAACGAACTTCAATTTTTTTAATTATTTCACTACTTCTGTGAGGTTTTAGATGATAAGTATATACATATATTTTCTGAATTGTGCGAGTATCAGTATTTTAAATTGCATAATTACATACATAGTTTAATGCATAACCATGTTTACTCTGTTACCTCTTGTTTATTCACACACATAGGACACATATTCTGATCAAAATCCAGATCCCTAATCCAAACCAAGCAAGTGAATGTGAATGTAGCTTTCCGTCTCAAACAGTTCACTTATTTCTCTGTAAAAATATTCTGATGCAATAAATTCATGTGACTTTCTCTACCAACTATTGTTTACTTTTATATATCTCCCACAAACTCCTTCTACAAAACAAATACTTTCATTGTATGTTTCATGGGAGATACAAGGAGGATAAAGGGAACCGAATCGATCGTCAAATGTTTAAAAGCGGGTTTCCTTGAAATTCAGTAATCTTTACATAACATCACAAGGGGGGACTGAATAGTAACAGCAGTGTGCAAAAAATGGGTATTAGTTTCACATGACTCTACTATCCACTATCGTTTATTAAAAAATTAGTTTTTATTTGTGGATCTTTAACTCCTATGATTCTCTTCCCATTCTATGCTGGGCGTAAACGACCGCTTGAGTTTGCTCAGAGGGCCCTTATCAGGCCTCAAGTTCCTTTATGTGCTTTAAATCTACAACAGTTACTTCCCTTTCGAAGGAAGTCATGCGCAGGATTTTTGGGCCCGAGAAAAGTCCATCGCCCCCCCCCCACCAGTTTCAAACCCGGGACCTCAGGAACCAGAGGCTAACTCCGGGAAGTCATCAACTATAACTACAGGAAGTCATCCTTTTTTTAGTTCTGGACACGCAGAGTATGGAACATGAAAACAATCACAGAGGCGAGCTCATAATAATATAGGATCAAACTATCGCTTAAGCCTACTGTATTCCCCTATTTCCATTGTACCTATCAGGAAATATGTAAAAAAATGTGTAAAAACGTATACCTCGATTAACATGCATCAGACAGACGAATAAGAGTTTTTAAGAACATTTTATACAAGAGTGAGTAGAGAAAGTCATGCGGGTGCACACGAGACGTTTTATATTGTGCCGATTTTTAAAAATTTTCGAGACCGGTGTTTACAAAATTATTTTATGTGCATTTAGTAGAGCAAAAGTTGCCTGAATTATTTGTAAGTGCGCTAAACACGGGTTTTAAGCTGACAAAGGGGAAACATGTCAAAATCAATTAATTATCAAACGTTTTTACTGAACTTTTTCATTAACGCCTAAGGTTTTAGGAACTGAAGAATTTATTTCGCCTTATTCTAAACCAGCTGTCGGTGACATTGTGCATTATACCCCCCCCCCCCAAAACACGTCCACAATTCTGCTACCTTCTTCTTCCTCTTGTTAGCATCTTTCTATGGAGTACTTACACAAGTGAACACCTGGGGCCAGGTCCCTGTCGTGGAACAGACGGACTATGGGTCAGAGAGAGTAGCCAGGATGGTTAATCAGCCCGAGGTCTGGTACGAGAGTGAGGAAGCAGAGAAAAATAGGTGAAAGGAAAGGTAATTGGGAGCAGTTGAACTGAGTGGCGAGAGAAACCGGAGAGAACCTACATAAACGCAGCTTGTCCATCATAAACCACACATACGGTCCCCTGGGATCGAATCCAGGCTACATTGGTGAGAGGCCAGTGGTCTAACCACTCGACCACGTTGACGCCCTTCTCCCCTCCATAAATTTAAAGGAATCCGAAATTCCCCACTTTGAAACCCCCTTAACCCTAATTTTGTCGGCATCAACATTTCCTAAAACAATCAGAAGCTAAAACTCATTAAATTCAAGATACAGTATTATATTCTAAAATGTTAGTAAATATCACTAGTATATAAATTCTAGTCCCAATTTAAAAGCACAAAAATTGTCAGAATCAGTTCAGTAGAGTCAATATCTGAAGCAAATTACAGAAAATGCGACTCCAAAATGTCGGTCGCAGAAAAAGAAGTTAATGGTTAAAGCCAATCTGCTTTTATCGTTAATTTATTGCCAAAAGAAACGTAAATTGGGAGTCGCAATGGTTGCTTTTAATGGCCAAAATTCGTGTTAACTACCGCGCAGAATCCATTTCCCTCAGACAAGAACTTCACATAAATCCTGTGATAAGCTACATACATACATACAGTAATTTCCCTCAATGTTCTACCCCTTGCTTTTTATGGCGGCATTAAAAGTTAGCTTAGCCGTTAGTGGTGTTCCTTATTACACAATGCTTCAAACTCTGTTGATGTCAGGACCTTAGCCAAGAACACGAATAAATGATTTATGACAGTATTACCTAGATATAAGGAAAATATGACATTTTATGTTATAAACAGAACCCTGACTTGGACGACCTAAAAATGACCTAAAATGCATGCTCCAAATGATAAATAAAATTACCTAAAAAGATCAATAAAAGATATAAAAATGGCAAAATTTTATCTTCATTTCAGAGTATGAGAGTACAGCAAAATTCTTACCTCTGTAACAATAGAACTGAAATTAAAAATGAATAATAATTTAAACTCGTGAATTTATATGTTCTAGGAAGATAGATGCATAAACAAATCTTGCCTTATTCAGAATTATTGCAGTAGGTAACCAGTCCAGCAGCACGCGCAGGTTCTCGAAAGTTAGGAAACATGTTGCCGAACAGCCTTGTTCGCACATCTTACAAAATGACACTTCCCCGCCCGTAGAGAAAACATCTCCAAATTTAGACATAATCCGTCTTAAATGACCAGATTTAGATCAAACTACGAGAACTGAACTGAGCACCAAACTTCCCTCTCGGAAAATCTGTAAATAACGAAATCTGTAACAAAAATAATGGATAAACGCTCGCCTTTGAACTTCCTTTGGAAATAGAATTGCTCGCTGCGACAATATGTACAGTTATTTATTTATGCCAACAAACTTACTGTTGATGTTTTTAAACACACAAGCCGTGTGTGGGCAATGTTTGAGAGGTAGAACCATCTGAAGGTTATTTAATCCTGGGACATAAAGTACTTACAATAGTAAGTCACCATTGGGGTAATTGTCTCTGATGTGAGACTGCCTTTGTGGCTTACCAGGAGAAATACGAACTGGTTTGAGAATTCAATGCCATTCTGGCAGATTGTCATAGTAGCTCAATGGTTAGAGCAGCCGCCTGGTAAGCGGAATGTCTGTGGTTCAAGTCCCAGCTGTGGCATTGAATTTTTAAGTTCCGGTTCTACCTCCCAAATATGTACAGTATTTGCAAGACACGACTTTCACACGCACATTGTCAATCCACTGATCAGATCGAATATCCATTTATTTTCTTAGATTAAAAATAAATGTTAAAATAATTTAATAACTTTAGTTACACTAATTTATTGTAAAGAAGAAAGAAAAACGACCAGTAAAGGAAATAAAAAGGCCATAAAATGACGTAAAATTGAAAAAAAAATGGCCTAAAATTTCAAAAACAAAAAATATGACGAAATTTCCAATAAAATTAATATTTTTATAACCAGAGTATCATTTCAGGATTTTAATACTTAAGAGCAGTGTATACTGTATAAGGAAGAAAAGATGAATCCGGACTCTGGTTATAAATGAACACCAGAATTTCATACACTATAAAATCCCAAAAATATGCATTCATTCATGCACTATCAAACTACAACACATACACGATTAAGTGAAAAATACATTAAAATATGCGCTAACAAGTTCCATTTTTTCCTGTGAAGTTACTGGGCTCATCAGTCAAAATGTTCTTGTAAGCAGAAAATCACAAATTTGAAGGAACATATTTGTGACTGTCAGGTCAAGTTCTTTCATGCTTTCACCGCAATAAACCCTCTTCACTGAACAAAAGAAACCGTGGTCAGGGTTCCTGTTTATTTAATTCTTATTTAAGTAATTATTTAAAATAAATTTTGTAATGTTTCACAAAGAACAAGTGCCATAGAAAATTTTCAGAAAAAGAACAGCTTGCCTCTTTATTACAATAATTACATCTGTTCTAATAAAACGCTTTCCCTTTATCCACTGAGCAAGAAGCACACTTGTGGAACCTTCAATTAAAGGCATATTAGAAGCACATTAACACGCGCAAACAGGATAACAGACATTTACCACTCATGAGGCTCACACACGCACTGCGAAGACAGTTCAACCAACGATTTCAGGTTTAGAAACCTCGAAGTGGCTAGCAAAGTTTGTTCCTCAAGCAGAAATAAGGATCATAAAAGTGGAGAAACTGAGATGTCTACTCGAAGTCATTAAAATATGCATTTAAACTGAAAATAATGTACATATATGATATGCATAATTAAGCTAAAATGGCTTATATAGGCATTATGCATGTTTTTATCCCCTAAAAGACCAAAATATGAAAATACCCACAGAAAGAAAACTATATTTGGAATCAGAAAGTAATGAAGTGGATAAATACTAAGTTTGAGCCATGGGTGTATATATATATATAAAACTATAAAAACTATAAAAACTATAAAAACTTCCATTTACATGGAATTCTCGTGCCAGTACACGATTTGTTATGTATCAGATTCAGCTGTGTTAAATATCTTTAACCACTCTGATTCTATTACTTTCCTACACGTATAATAAGCATTTTATTCCACCCAAAATTTCAATAGCAAGATTTCACGGAAATAGAGTAAAATCTACCGAAACTGGACCTCCTGTACATCGGAAACCTGGGCAAACGGAAAATAAATATCAGAACTAAGCTATTTCCTATGTTAAATAATAACCTAAACCGGAAAACTGCCTAAGGCGGAAACGAAAGTTTTCTGGAACAGCTTGCTTAAATAACCCAAGACGATTATTATATGCGTAATAGCTACGTGCCAAGTTTAACTCACATTACTGCACTTCCACCAAAGGTTTATGCGAGCTTAACTTGGCACCAGTTAACGTGAGGACAAAGAAGCTATCAGAAAAATTTCAATTATATGTAACTTGAGAATACAGTAAAATGTGCATTGAACCTATTTTTTACAGACTTTTATTTTGAATTATTCCTTTATTGTAATGCTATGCGATCACATTTTTACTTTCCCCACTACGTACTTAGAGTAGAGGAAGCATTGTATTCCACACAAAAATTCGATACCGAGATTTCACAGGAAATACACGTTTTGAGACTCCTTTAATTCAAAAAATGTTATTTCGACAAAGGTGCGTGTGCCCGTGAACAGTATAATTTAAAAATGAAAAGTCGGCTAAATATCAAATTTGGTATGTAAATTCAGCATCTTCCAAGGATACCGCAAGGCGTAGTAAACCTCTGACTTTTGTGTTGAGCAACCTGACATTAAACTTTGTGTTAGCCATAATAAACGATGAAGGTAGAGATAATCATGTGAATGTAACACAAGATTTTTTTTTCTGTGAAATGGTGCAGAGTTCACAGTAAAACTGGTAGATTTATTGTGCATATATACCTTGTGAGTCTTCTCATCCTGCGGATTGAGAAGTTATGCAGTCCCGCCGTTTTACTGGCTATGCCGTAAACACTGTCTATTGCATCGCGTCGTATAAATTTCGGCCGCAATAACTGCTTTGCAGGTGGGCGTGAAGGAAGTTGCGCCCGTAATGAAAATGTGCGCGTTGGCCTTCAATGCTGAAGGTCCCGGGTTCAAATGCTACCACTTAAAGGTATTTTTTTATGTTTCGTAAAGTTAATGAGAATTTATAGTTTGACATGTACGTATCGTTTCACTTTATTAGTTTAATTATGTGAATTTCATGAGCACAAAAATTGTTACTTGTTAGAATATGCTTTAATGAATATCATAAATAAATGAATGACATTGTTATTATAACTTACAAACATAAGGCATCATCACATAACATTTCACTATTTAAAGCTAATGTTTCGCACAAAAGAAAGCCAATACTTTCTAGTGCACTAGGAAGGAAAACAATTTGCTAGAACGTTCTCAAAACAAACAGAAGGGAATAAAATACTCATTTATTCGCAGGTAATTTGAACTTCCAACCTTGACCATTATGTGAACCATTGCGCTAACAAGGAGCATCAATGTACGGTAGCCCTAATCAATGGGCTGGTGAAGGTGGCGTCTGCACCTGCATTTTGCATCGTCTGCCTAGCTACCAATCCGCAGGATGAGATGTCATTTTTACTTTCTCTACTAGTAAGTAGAGGAAGTACTGTATTCCACCCAAAACTTCGATGTCGAGATTTCACCAGAAATATGTTTTGAGGTCCCCTGAATCCAAAAAAAAGCATCTTTAGGAAAAGGTCCGTGCGCACATGCGTGTGTGAGTGCGTGTGCGTGGGCCTGTGCGTGTGCGTGCGTGCGTGTGTGTGTGTGTGTGTGTGTGTGCGTGCGTGTGTGTGTGTGTGTGTGTGCGTCAGTCTGTGGACAGCATAACTCAAAAACAAAAAGTCGGTTAAAAACCAAAGTTGGTATTTAAGTTTAATGTCTTTCAGGGATGCGACACGAAGATTTTGAAGAAAATTACTCCACCCTAAACTACCCTTTACATGGAAAATTTTTCGGAAATGTTGATTTTCTTGAAAATGGCTAACGATTTTGATTAAAATGACATGTTTAAGATATGTTTGTGACAAATTCAATGTATATTTTGAATTTTCTGGCTATAGTCTATGTAGTCCTGTTTACTCTGAATTACTTTTGAATAACTCGTAAACCGTAAGAGATAGACAAAATCATACTATACAAAAATGTAGATCTCGCTAAAACACACAATTTATGTCCAATGAATGTTTTGTAGAGTAAACCATTTTGGAGATATTCCTTGTTATTTGTGTCAGTTTCGGAAACCTTTTGTCAAATGCAACATCGTTGTTCATTTTTTATATGTTAACCGTGCAAAGAGAACGGAATTTAAAAGCTTTTAAAAGATTTCACTATCACTCAAAGCCTACTGTTTTCTCATATTTCCCTGGCACCTACTAGGAAATAAACAATAAGATAATTTCTGCAAATGTTTAACTCAACTAACACGAAGAAGATATAGGAATAAGGGTTTGTAAGAGTGGTTAGTACAAGAGTAGAGAAAGTCATGCGAGTGCAAACATCAGACTTTTTTGGCAATTTTCACCATTAGTCTCCTCGATTCCAGTAGCGATGCAATTCTAACGATGTTTTTTTAAGCAACGCTACACTGTTTCTTTCCTCACATTGCCTGGATATAAACCGTATTCTCGTTTGAAGCTTTTTTTTTTTTTTTTTTTTTTTTTTTTTTTTTTTTTTTTTTTTTTGGGTCCATAGAGTCGGAGTGACCTCAGAGAAACATTACTCCGGGAGGTAGGTATACCTACTGGGAGATTTGGCATCGCTAACCAGCTGCGATAAACTGATGAGAGATTTATCGATTCTGGGCTCCGAAATACCGATTCAGCATTTCCTGGAGGAAGAAGTGAAAAACTGCGTGCTTTATGGCTTGTAATTAAGCGAGCCTCTTACCACTCTATAAGAGTTTGTTCCAGTCCTGCGAGGATTGCTTCTTAACCCTATAGTTAATGTTGCTTGTGTTTCAGGCAGTAAAATTCACCTTTACAGCCTTGCTTAAAAACGTAGCATGGACGTTGCTAATTTGAAAGCGCGCATTTCTCCCACAGGAGGCGATAGTTCATTAAATTACTGGTTTATTTCATACACTCGCACTAGTTCTTGTGGAAACAGTTTATTGTCCACTAACTGACTTTCCCGACGTTGCACGAGTAGTTTCTTAAACACCAGTTAATTTCATTAACCTTCCGCCCCCAAGTTCTTTATGAAATTATTGTACAACGATCCAGAACGTTTTTATACTGAACCCTAACTTTAACCCTTTTAGGTAATTGTAATTTCTCATAATCCTCACTATTCCAAATAAATAAAAAATCTCCCACTCCAAATATTACGCTGGATATGGAACATTTTCCAAAATGTTTGATTTTCTCAAAAAGGTTTTTAACGATGTTGATCTAAGTACCAATGTTTAAAATATTTGCACGAAAAACAAAATGTATATCTTGAATTTCCCGAGAGTAGCTTCATTTAGGAGAAATGTTGTGTAACTGGTAAACCATAAATGATAGGAAATGCTACACAAAGAATTCGGGGCTCTTTAAACCTCGCAATTTATTTCAAATAATGTTTTGTGACAGTAGCAATTTCCGAGATATGTCTTGTTATTTGTTTGAACTTCAATACATTACCATTTCTCTGCCATCTACTTATAGGAAGAGAAAGTATTCAATTCAACCCAAAAATTCGATACCGAGGTTTCACTGGAAATATCTTTGAGACTTCCTGAATGAAAAAAAAAATTTAGAAAAATGTCTGTACTTCTCTCTCTCTCTCTCTCTCTCTCTCTCTCTCTCTCTCTCTCTCTCTCTCTCTCTCTCTCTCACACACACACACATTTACTTTGTTTCCATGTCGAATTGAACTCGATTTGAATCCATTCCTATTTCCGCGTTTCCATGTTGAATCCAATCTGGAAATGAGATCCAACAATATTTCGATCTGATCCCACAAAATAAGCGGATCGGATCCAATGGCTGAGCTTCGTTTGAATCCGCGTTTCCATGTGGTATTCAATCCGGAAAAAACTCCAAATCGACTTGAGTTCGCCATGAAAATGTATATATCTCTATTCCTATCTCGTGTGTATGTGTATGTGTGCGCATGCGCTCGCGAGCCTGTGTAACTAAAAAACGAAAAGTCGGTTAAATAGCAACAACCACGGACAACGTGGGGTATTTTAGCCAGTATGTAATAAACCTATTTCTACAAATGTTCATTCGGTTAACATGAACTAAAAAGGTCAGCATATAGCGATAGGGTTTTAAACATTTGACTATCGACTCGGTTTCCTCTATCCCCTTATACCTAAAACGTAATGTGTAGGGGAGGTGATAATATGGAACAGGGTTGTAAAATGGAATACCGTGCTTTCTGCCAAGCAGCATCTGGCATCTTCCAAAAACTATCGTAATTTCTATTGCTGGCTTCCTTTTTAGTCGGCAGAAGCAGACAATTTCATGATCATGTTGTTTATGTTTGTGAGTGGGGGTCTTGTATTTCACTAAGGTTGGAACTTTCAGCAAGTTAAGATTCAACATTATTTCTACTGCTTGTATTAATGCGTGGTGTGTTTTTTTATTCTAAACTATTGTTTACTTACTGAACTTCAAAGTGGATACTCATTAATTTAGCTTTAATGTTTTCATGTAATGAACAAATCGCTTGTTTGGAAAATGGCGATTGGTGCTAATATGAAATAAGGTATTCAATAATACAACCCCTTCCTTTACTATAATCGGCCGGGAGGGCTCGGGGCGCTGACTACATCCCACCCTCCAGTGTTGCACCCCACTCATGACGCCTGTAATGGGCAAAGGTGGGGAAAGCAGCGGCTGAGCGGTAGGCCTTGGCCCGCTTATGCTGTTGCACAGGGGTTAAAGTGAGCGAGTTTTAAGGGCCCGTCGACAACTAGGTCATTTGGGACAGGGGTTAAAAGATGCCAAGAAGTCAGGGGAGCTATGAGCCCAGTGTACATACGATGTGTAGAGAATGAGCACACATTTTCTGTAGTGGATGTCAAATTAATGATTTTGTTTTGGAGTTTTGCTCATGAAAGACTCAAACAATTTTAATTGGGTCTTTTCGTTCTTTTTTCAGATATAAATTTATCTTTAATTTTGACCTTTTTCAACGCAGTTCCAGTGTCTGGACATTTGTAGCAAACAACTTTGCAATTAAGGTATTAAAAATAAGCTGTATGTCATTATAGCAGTAAAAAATAAAGTCATGTAAACACGCGTTTCGTATTGCAAGCCCCAGTTCCAAAAATCCATATTTCGTCACATATTTTCAAAAGTGCGAAAGTTTGAAAGCCTTAAACGCACGTTTTAAATTTTATTAGTAATTCTATAACATAGTCCATAGTAAATGCTACGACTATTTTTAAGATAATAGATGCATTTGAAACTCAGTATGTTATAAAAAATAACGTAGTTCAAATTACACTGCTCGCAAAAGTTAAAGGCATGTGAACGCTGGCGAATGCTCAACTGGAGCGTTGTTGCCAAGCGTAGTGCGTGTACCGGCAGTAGCTCTGTACATAAGAGCGAGTGAGATGCGTGTGCCACATTTGGCAACGCTGGTAGGAGGGGCAAGCTTAGGATTCGCTGGAGTCTGCAATACGGCCCGCCTCCATATGCTTTTAACTTTTGCGAAGATTATACCACCTTTTACCCTAATGAACGATTTCTACCAAGATTTTATTTCCATTAACTTGAATTAGATAGAAAATAAAGCTTTCGTAAAAATAGTTTGCGGAAGATTATAATCCTGAAAGTTATGTGAATGCAACACATCAGGCGATTGGAGAAGGAATCGTCGCTACAACTGAAGACAAGCGAAGAGGAATCCACGAGTTCCTTGTGCATTATTTACCAATACTCTGCAGGGTTTTCTTCCTTGAGTCAGCAAACACATTATACACCAGCTGCAACCAACACAAAAGTTTCATCGGAAGTATTTCTTCACTCTATCCGAAACTTCGCAACAAAAAGGGCACCCTTTTATTTATTCCTTTTTCCTTGTTTGTTCTTGTTACACTCTACACAGAAAAAAAATGGAACACACTTTAAGAATCTTGGGAAGTATCCCATGCTCATCTATGAGTAGCTGAGATAAGGAAGAAAAACAGCTGTAGAAGCTGGTATTTTTGCACGCCATTAGTTGCACAGAAGTAAACTCGCATTATGGCAACAGAAATATTTGTACGAAATTTCTCGATACTGAATTTTCGAGATGTAAAAAAAAGTATTGCATTTTCTTAACTATTCATGGAAAGAAATCTTCCAACATTAGGATCCATTTGCGGTTTTGCCTTTCTGACATTTAAATGGACTTGTCCAAATATGTGAAAATAGCACATTAAGTTTTAAAATTAGATTTCCTCATAACTTAGTACTTGCTCATTTTTACCACTTTAAAATGCTCCTCATAATGCAATTTTTGTTCAGTTTGTTTCAAATTTCCTTGATAACCATTTCAGATTTAGGTAACGTGTGAAAATATGACTCTAAACAGTAACATCCGTCTGGGAGACTAAGATGACAAAATCTTGCATTTTATGTCCACTTTAGCGAATCTGACACTTTAAAAGCTTGATGAATTATTAATACTAATATTCTGATTCCGTTTACATTATAAGCTGCAAGAAATTATGTAAAAAATTTACAAAATCAAATATTAGTATGTTAGGTAGCTTTACACCTGTGAGACGGCGTGGCTTGCGTGTGTATACTTATAAAACAATACAATTGCGAAACTAAAACAGTGACGTTCACACAATTCAAAGTTTAACTCCAAACTGAAGCATAGCTGAAATGTTAGATCAAACTAACATTGCACATGTACACACTGTGCATTGAGAACTTTGATATCCGTCTAAGAGACGGCTGTTACCATTTAAGTGTTAACATAATCTATAATTTTTTCGTAGTATAGCTATTTATGGTTCGAGTACATAAAATAAAGCTTTAGCGCACGAATTAAGTATTGCGGATGCTGCCCTCGCGTCCGAAATATCTGACGAGTCAGCTAAAGCTTTTGCGTGCATAGTGCATAAAATAGTTAAAGTACTCTAAATTGTGTTAAAATAAATACGTAAATGTAATATAAGTAGTGTATAAATAGGAAAGGCAGTCAGTCATTTGTTGACATATTCTCACATCCGCCTGAATCCTATGATATGAACCATATCAACACCTCTTAGGAAGCGTTGACCGTAACAATACGAGATGCGGATGTATATGGTAATGCTTATTTCGTATGCTCTTTTCTAAACAGAAAATTTGTGACTGAAAATAAGGATGAAAATCCTAAGGGAAAACCTCAATCCGAACCCGAATCGGAGCTGCCCGGCAGATCATGAGGTCTTTTAGCCTTATATAGCTAATTTTAGCTTTTCTTTAAGCTTTCTTTAGATTTAGGATATTCAAGGTCTTTTAGCTCCTCTTTTAGCTGTTTATATCATTTTTTAATTTCCTTGGCTCTTTTTTTTTTTTTTTTTTTTTTTAAGGTTTTTAGCTCTTTATACTGCATTGATAGCGTTTATGATTAACATAAAAAAACAATTGGAAACGGTAGAATCAGACTTAAGAAATCCAATACCATAGCCGGGATTTGAACCACGCATCTTCCGGTCTCCGTCCGGTCGCTCTAACCACTGAGCTACCATGACAACATACAGCACGACACGTTGGAGAATTTAACGTCGTGCCGGTATATTGCCATGGTAACTCAGTGGTTAGAGCAACCGGACGGAGACCGGATGATCCGTGGTTCAAATCCCGGCTATAACATCGACTTTTTTCAGTCTTATTTCTACCCTTTCCAATCTTTGTCCTACACACGGCTATTGTGAAAAAACCATTAATTGTCATAAAAAATTACGTATATTTCTTGATTTATGATAACATATTTTATTTTAAAACATGTATATTTTCATGACAAATGAAACGTGTATCTTGATTTTTCTCGGAATCTCCTCAGAAGTCCTCTTCATTCTGGGTGACTTCTGGACTGGTAAGCTATAAGAAATAGACAACATCTTGGCAAAAAAAAAAAATCTCATTAAAACTCAACTTATATCACATACATTTTTTATGGCGTAGACCATTTGCAAGATATTCTTTGGGATTCCTCTGAATTTTCCAATACTTACACCTTTCTCAAATGTGAAGTCGTTATTCATTTTTTTACGCCTTGGCCACGCAAAGAGAATAGAATTTCGAAGCCACCACATAGCGGCCAGTTTTAAAAGATTTGACTGTAGATTAAAGCCTACTGTGTTCCCATATTCCCCCTTGCACTTACAAGAAAATTAAGAATAAGATACTTTCTGCAAATGTTTATCTCAATGTAAAGTAGATAGAGGAATAAGCGTTTGTAAGAATAGTTTGTGACTGCCTCCGTAGCGCAGTGGTAGCACGCCTGCCTCTGGCGCGGAAGTCCCGGGTTCGATCCCCGTACCGGATTTTTCCAGGGAGGTCTGGCTTGGGGTGCCAATTGATAAGCTACTTGATAAAACAGTAGCTAAGACCAGCTTGGGGCGCTGACCACTCATGACGCCCGTAGTGTGCAGAGGTGGGGGACGCAGCGGCCGGGCGGTAAGCCTTGGCCCGCGAAGGGCTGTTGAGCTAGGGACAAGAGTACAGAAAGTCATGTGAGTGCAACAACACATCACTTGTTATTTTAAACCATATACAGGATGTACTGTCATTCAACATCGTTACATGGTACTTCTTTCTTTCCAGATTGGGCTCATTAGTAATAAAAAAAAATATCTGATGTGTTGCATTCACATTACTTTCTCTACCCACTCTTCTACAAACTATTCTGACAAAAGCTTATTCTTTTATCTTTGCACAACTCGTTAATTACACATTAGCTGACTTACCTGACGTTGCACGGTTAGCTTTTCAAACACCAGTGACGAATTAATTTCGGTTACCTGCTCCGTTCTTTGTGAAAAGACTGTAAAATGATCTAGACCAGACCTGGGCGACTCGCGGGATACACTGAGCGACCTTCATTGTTTTACCTGCTAAACATACAGTTATCAGTGCAAGTATATTAACAGGCTGCGCTCAGTGAGCACCAGTTGCCCAGGCCTGCTCTAGAGAGCTTTTATTGTGAATACTACGCCCTTTGTGCAATCCCGACTATTCCAAATAATGGATGTAAAATCTTCCGATATTCACGTAAAAGGATGCGTTACCGATTGGCTGAGGTAGAATCCTCAGAATTTTCAAGTAATTTCTTTAGATTAATCTAGGTTAAATGTGCCTTCTTTTTGGTCCCAATTTAATAACAAAGCTACCTAGTTTTCACATAAACCCGATAGACAATGTCTGCGACCATCGAGAAAAATAATAATCTAAATTAATATAAAACAACTTCACTGATTTATGTTAGCAATCTTCTCTCTCCAACACACTTCACTAATGAACTTTATTACAACAAAAATACAAAGGAAATAAAGCAAAAATTCCTTGCATTAGGGTTATTGGAAGGTTTTGGCATCCAGAAACTTTAGCGCATACATCTATAGAATTAGAATAAAGATTACTCAAAGTTGCGACACTTTCATTACATATACTTCTGCAGGATTTTATAAAATATGGCAATAGAAGAAACATATAACATAGAACTAAATGTCGGTTTTTAAACTCTGTCTTCTGTTTGTTAAAGTGATACTAACATATTTCTTGCAATAAAATGTAACTGTCTTTCGTTTTCCTACCCCACGACATTCTCAACATAAAGGCAAGGACTACTATTTTGGCACCATTTCATCCATTTCATTCATCGTTCAATGTGACCTAACCTGTTAAACATTAGAAGTAACATTCTCTCTTTGTAACATCAGCATACCAAGCGGGATGGCTCAGGTGGTAACGATAACACATTCTGGAAGTCGTGGGTTCGATCCCCGTGGCCAACCTTCTTGACCCATGGTTTTTTTTCTTCAGAGGTTTCCCCGGGTCGCCAGGCGAATGCTGGGAAGGATTTCCGTATCCTCCGAATTTCCTGTCCCTCTATTTCGTTACATTAGTCATTTCATTTCATCCTTCATCCCGTTAGGTTTCTTTCAGGGTTGGAAGTGTCGGCGAGCGTCGCGGCAGCAGCACGACAGGGGGGAACAAATGCGCTCTGGAAATCTCGTCTCCCGGATTGGAAGGCGAGTCACTGGTTTCCGGTGCCCCCATAGGATGGTACAAACCGAGGGGGAGAGGAGAGCCCATTTCCGAATTCCGCGTCCCCCTTGGGAGACCGAACCCGAAGGGTGGGAGAGGAGTCTGGCCGAGCTAGCCTCTGCCGGGGTGCTTCTAGCTGGAAAAACGTAGGGACTCTGCCCTCTGCTCTGTCTCAACGTTCCGGTCACCCTTCGGATCCATTCGCCTCGCCTATCCTCCCAGGATAGGTGCCGCGTCAGGGTCATAGGCACAAAAGATCGCCTTTTGGCCGAGGTGCTAAGTCCCCCTTCGCAATTTGTCATCTAGTCATTGGTTATTTAAACGGATAAAAGAACAAAACCGCAATTGGATTTTGATTCTAGTGTTTTTCTGATAAAACTTAAAAGCAAATTCATTTTTAGATTTTTTAAATTCAGAATCGAGTGTCTACGAGATAAAAATGTCTCACATATTGTAGCTTTTATTTCGGTTTTCAACAAACACTCAAAAATAACTCCGAAGGATTTTTTTTCCCCGAAACCTTGTTATCTCAATACAAAAGGAGCATAACCCAGAACAAATGAAAATTCAAGTTTACCCGAACTGAGTTTCTCTTTCTCTGTTGCAGTACGTGCTAATTCCTGACTATGGATTGTTGCATTCTTCTGTCTTTGTTGTAATAAGACTAACCCATCAAATACGAGTAGTATTTCAACACATTTTGCTTTGAAATAAAATACGGACTAATATACGCACTATTAACGTATTTTAAATTCTCTCCTACAAACTTAGAAATCCTTGAATTGCCGCCCTTTCGCATTAGGTAATGGAAATAGAATTCAGTTCGTAGATTTACAGAAAATATATGCACATATACTTGCAATAATACCTATTTAACATTAGAGAATTCGGAAGCTTGTTCCCTAAGCAAACAGAAAGGTGCCCCCTAAGAAATCGTTTAGTTTTCTTTCTTAGCCTTAAAGTAATGTTTATAAGTATTAATTACTGTATTTCCATGTGGAATTGGACTTGATTTGAGTACGTTCCCATTTCCGCGTTTCCATGTTGAATCCATGAGAAATGAGATCGAACATACGCGCTACAAGATTTCGATTCGATCCCACTAATAAGTGGATTGGATCCAGTGATTCAGTTTGATTTGAATCCGCATTTCCATGCGGATTCAATCCGAAATGAGAACTCAAATCGACTTGAATTCGCCATGGAAACGTAGTACCTATTTTGTCGAAGACTTAATTTCTGCTTGGTGTCGAGCATTTTAGCTGTTATGTTTTTCTTGAGGTACCAAAGTCGCAATTTAACAACATGGGCAGTTTAGGAAAAGAACTAACATAATTGATTACTGTGGTTTGTAATTAAGCCTCTGAACTTCCTTTATACAAGCTGATTAAAAATTGCTTACCTTAATCTTAGAATGACAGCTTTAACTTATTCATAGAAGTTTTTATTTGATCAAATTAATATTGCTTTA
Source organism: Tenodera sinensis (assembly GCA_030765045.1). Classification (NCBI taxonomy): domain Eukaryota; kingdom Metazoa; phylum Arthropoda; class Insecta; order Mantodea; family Mantidae; genus Tenodera; species Tenodera sinensis. The sequence goes on along the minus strand of CM060962.1, from coordinate 285,622,159 downwards.
ACACATTTTATTCAAATAACTTCGTAATGGACAAGACTTCACATTAAATAATGCAGCACGCCGATGAGACAGTTTAGAGTTAAAAAGTACTGCGTCTAGCTTATATGCCCAGGAGCTGAAACAGAAAAATGTTAAATAATGGTTGGAATTGCCTAAATGCTGTAGAAATAACGCCCCCTTCTGCCCCATTTTACCGTGTTTCGAGTGGGAGGAATTCTGCGCGGCTGTAGTTCGTGCACGTAAACAAAATCAGAGAGCAAGAGACGCCCCATTCCACCACTCAAATGGAAAGGGCTGACATTAACACAATACAATGTAATCTTAACTTTAATACAAAATATTGCAACTCCTTAAAATTGCGCTATGTTCATGTAGTCCGCTGTAAAATTTGTTGCAATGATACAGCGATCTTTCAGTGTTTAATATTAAATTGCACTGTCATTTATTATTACTGTGGCGTATTTTAAGGCCAGCGGAATAAAAATATAATCAATATCTTTGCACTTTTCTCTAAAACTAATTTTCCAAATGCTATAAAGGAAGTAAACAGAAATGTTGAAACAAAAATGCAAGTGCTCTGTAGACAAAGGTCTTTGTTCAGAGACAAAATTTTTTTCTCTAGATCTGTGATTGAAAGCGTTACCTTTTAAATACTAGACAGACTCTGAATTGTGGCAGCTATGTAAACCACGTCCCCAAATGTGCATTAATAAAATAAGATAAATGTTTTTTGTCTCGAAATCAGGATTGTAGAGAGAAGACTTCTGCGTACAGCTCGTCTGTTGCTTATAAAAATACTCATTTTTGTAACGGGGAAAAAGAAATGCAAAATGAAGCATATTATTAATTAGGCAAGCCTGTTTAAATGCTAGTCCCATTTGGCGCTAATTCGTTGTCACAGTGTTTTGCTCCCATCGCCGTATCTTTTCTATCTTACGTATAATTTTACACCAATGTTCCCGCTTAATTTAAAATATACAAATATTTTCTACAGAATGTAAACGAAATGGAGAGGAAATAGCCTCGAATAAAAGCCATGTGTCAGTTTCTGCATATCTGACATTAACTCTTTAGCTAAGGAAATATAGGCAGGGCATTCAAAACCTGTGCTTTAGTTATGCTTTTCAAAATCTAGTAGAGAGGGGGACTTTAGTCCCCACAAAAAACATTTCTAATGACGTCAACATGTTCAAACTTGATCATATGACAAACGTAGTGGTAAAAAAACTGCAGTAATATTAGCTATCAATTTTAAAAGGTTTAATCATTACGAGAATAAAAAGATAAATGTGTGGCATGCTTGTAAACAAAGGACGCGACTTACCAGAATTCTGCCCGTGGTCGTCTGTCCCGATATCAGTTCGCCAGCCCAGTCCTTCGCCTCCGTCATAAAGGTACCCTCGAACTCCTGCTTCCCTTGACGGGCAGCTTTCTGCTCCTTCTGTTTTGGGTCGTTGGGCGAGAACTCGGGCTCCTTGCGACAGCAGAGGAAGGCAAATGCCCTCCATAGCAGCACGATGAGGAGTCCTGCCAGAAACGTGAAGATGCTGGACAAGAGGAAACACCACCATTTGCGGACCTTGAGGCACTCGTCCTCGGGGGTTAACTCCGTAGTGGCCTCTTCGCAGTCCGACATCTTCCTTCGAGACAACTACAGGCTCATCCAAGCATCTTGTGGTTCAATGTCTTCGTCGGTAGGTAAGTGATTTGAAAGTCCGGGTTATTTGGGGTGGGCGGCGACGTTCTAGCGGCCACTTTCACCTCAAAACCACGGAGTGCACATCTAAGGAAATAACGGCGTCGGTTCTGCAAGTCTTCTTGCAGTAGAACTCCATCCGCAAAGAGAAAAAAAATTTTGTTTCCCCCCCAAAGATCAACAAATCAGCTCTAAAGTCGTCCCAACTAAATTTGTTCTTGACGCTTTGGCCGCCGCAGACCAAGTGACGAAATGTGTGTTGGAAGGTTGGTACTGGGACAGCTAAGAGGGGTGGGGGATCAATACTCGGCGTCCCGGCGACCAATAGCGTGCGAGTTCGTGCGGCGTCGAGCTCGACACAGCACAGCGCCTGTGTGTGTGCATGTACGTAACGAGGTGTGGTGAGATCCACGCTCCACGCACCCGGGAAATGCATAGAAAATGCACTGAAGCACGCAGCTTTGGAAACATACAGAATACACGAGGACAAACAAAACAAGACACACTCAAAGAGGGAAAGAAAAAAATGTTTGATCCTTTATTTTGTTTACTGTGTGTTAATATTTTTTTAAACAGAGCTGTATTTACATTAATACAATAATATTACTCATGACCTTGTTACTTCGTTCCAATTCATTATGAGCATGTATTGCCGAAAAAAGGGGGAAAACACCTCATACGAGATCTCAAACGAGTCACCTAATTCCGAAGTTCAAATGTTTCTCTCGATGGGCGCTTGTCAAAACCATAGCTGTTGTATGTCAAGTCTTAACAACAGGTGGCGTGCAATTAATTTTGGAACAGTTATAAATAGTATTTATTTTGGTCAATAAAATATATACAAATTAAAATTTGGATTGTTGCTCATCAACTGCTTCGTTACCGCAATGCGAAACGCTCCGGGTGCAAGAACTCTACATAATGAAAGTAAATAATTAACCCGAAGATATCCGAATATTACCGAAGCCATAAGGTTTCTATGATCGTCCGATTCATCATACGCTCTCTAGCAGTGAAATTACGGCACGAGGACGCGCTTACTGTAAACCGCGCGTTTACGTGATTGTAAATTAGTTGTAACCCACTTTGTTTTGGGCAATTCAATCATAATCTTAAGAGAAAATATAGGTTCACTGATAACCCACAGGTCTTTACAACTACTTTCAATCTTTACAAGTGCATTGTTGTCGCAATATTATTAAAAAATGAGTTGTTGCATTCACATGACTTTCTCTATTCACTCTTCTGCAAATGAAGGTTTATTCTCCTATATACTTCGTGTTAATCCGGTAAACTTACATTACACATTTTGTCGTAGGTATAACAAAAATACAGCTGGTAAATCGATAGTAAAATTTTAAAAAACGTATTGCTATGTGATGGCTTTGAAAGTGCATGCTGTGTTTCAACATGAGGGAAAACCATATAACGACTTATTTGAGAATTCAACCCAGTAACAAAGAATATCTCGAAAATGACCAACGCCACACATTTGGCATAAACTGTATGCTGTAGCGCAGGCCTGGGCGACTTGCGTGATACCTTGAGCGACCTTCATTTTTTATCTACTGAACATACGGTTATCGGTCAAGGTCATGAGCAATCTGCGCTCTCTGAGCGCCAGTTGGCCAGCCCTGCTTTAGCGAGATCTACGCTTTCTGTGCAATAAGATTTTGTCTAACTCTTACGATTTACCAATTAAACAAATGTTATTCAGAGTGAAGAGGACTTCAAAGGCTATTTCCAGAAAATTCAAGATATAAATTTTGCTTGTTGTACAAATATCTTAAGAGATGGTATTTTCATAAAAATCGTCAGAGGCATTCTTGATGAAATTATTATTATTAATAATAATAATAATAATAATAATAATAATAATAATAATAATAATAATAATAATAATAATAATAATAATAATAATAATAATAATCATCATCATCATCATCATACAAGTTTTTCTACATAAGGGGTAGTTTGAAGTGGGTGGGATTTTGTTGAAAACCTTCGTTTTGCATCATTGGAAACCGCTGAACTTAAAAACGAAGTTAGGTATTTAAAAACATTTGCATTTTGTTTTTGCATTATACTGTTGACACACATGCACACGCACACACAGACCTTTTTCTAAAAATCTTTTCTTTTTTCTTTTTATTTATTTAGTTTTTTATTCTAGGACTCTCAAAAACTGAACTATCAGTGAAATCTTGATATTGAATTTTTGGGTGCAATACCTTTTCTTCTTACTAGATATAAGGAAGTAGTAGAGAAAGCAAAAACTTATTAAAATTCGACAACATTTTCTGATCTACTGTTTCTTACAAATTCTTAAGAGAATTTTCAACTTTCTACAAATGAATTAACAGCAAAAGAGTATTTAAAGTTAGCAAAATTGACTTTCATTTTAGACAAAACATATAGAGAATAAAACAATGCCCTAGTTTAATATACATCATGACTTCTTTTTACACATAAGTAATATTATGTTATTTAAAGATTCCCAAAAAAGCTTTAAAACAAATGAGTATTAGAAGTATTTGTAAGTACTTTGCAGAGATCTGATGAAACTTTAAATCAGATAATTCAATAATTGAAGGGCTTGAAAGAAAATAATGATAAGCAAATATGTAAAATATTTGAAGAAACAAAGAATACAGTTCTGTAAAATTTACACATACAAACAAGGAAGATACTCTCATACAATGTGTTCTTTTATAAGTCCACTGACTAATGTTTTAACTGTATATCCTAACTCAGATAACAGATATAGTATGTTGGTGCTTTCTTCATAAATCAATGTATCTCATATTTTTCTTTTGTTTAAACCAGGTATGGGCGAGCTGCATATCACATCCAGAAGGGAGGGCATGGAGGAATACTGTGATATAATGTAGCTACCCTTCTTTTGCAGCACTGGCAGAATGTGATTCTTAGTTTTGAAAACCTAGAAATGCCAATTTATTAAAATGTAATGCACATATTAAATGAAAAAACAAAATCAGGTGCTTTATTCAATATTATTTATACAAAGATATGAATCCAAAAATATCTTCTACTACCTATCAAATTGAAGAAATTAATATAATTTTGCTTATAAACTTGTAGGATAAATTAACAAATAATACTCAATACTTGCAGCTTTTATAGTACCTATGAGGGCCATACTGAAAGTTGTAGGCAACAATTTTTAAAAATATTAATCTTTATTTTTAGACAAACCAAGCACATCAATTTTAATCTACAGACTTTTCTGTCACTTTTCAACATAGTCTCTATTTCTTTGCACACATTTCCCACTGTTCTGCAATGTAAATGTGAAAATTGAAAATATCCTAAAGCTAGAACTCCATTTTAGCTGCCCAACACACTGACCTACTGCTTTCCAAATATCCTTCACTGTCTCATGTACTAACCTTATATCTGTTCCTTAATAGAATGAAAATATGGTATTCGGAGTGTGCCAAGTTGGCACCCATATGCCCTGATCTTCTCCAATGTGATGGGCAGTGTTAGGATGCACATTATCCTTTAGCAGGATGATCTTCTTTCCAGGACATTTATCACTCAATGTACGTGGAGCTTCAAAAGTGTCTGGCTATAGTGGGCAGCATTTATGGTTTTTCCAGGTTGCAGAAAATTAACTAGAATGCAAGATTGTGCATTCCAGAAGGCATTGCCTATAGCTTTCCCTGCAGTTTACACTGTCTTTGCTTTCTTCAATGGTGAATCCAAGTGGTGCTATTCCATCCTCTGGAATTTCAAGCTCATAATGATGGAAGTAGCTTTCACCACTTGTCACAATACTTGCTAAAAAATCTGATGTGTTGCACTCACATGACTTTCTCTACTCTTGTACTAACCATTCTTACAAACTCTTATTCCTACATCTTCTTTATGTTAGTTGAAATAAACATTTGCAGAAATTATCTTATTGCTTGTTTCCTTGTAGGTGCAAGGGGAATATTAGAATACAGTACGCTTTGAGCGATAGTCAAATGTTTTAAAGCTTTGAGATCCCGTTCTCTTTGCATGCTAAACATATAAAAAAATGAAAAACGATATTCCATTTCACAAAAGTTTTAAGTTTTCCGAAACTGACACAAATAACAAGGAATATCTCCAAAATGATTCACTCTACAAAAAGATTTATTGAGACATAAATTGCGTGTTTTAGCAAGATCTTCATTCTTTGTACTGTAAGATTCTGTGTATCTCTCACGGTTTACAAGTTAACCAGAGTAAACAGGACTACATAGGCTATAGCCAGAAAATTCAAAATATACGTTTCATTTTTCATACAAGTATCTTAAACATATAGCATTTTAATCAAAATCGTTTGAGCCATTTTCAAGAAAATCAAAATTTTTGAAAAATTTTCCATGTAAAGGATAGTTTAGGGTGGAGCTATTTTCCTCAAAATCTTTGTGTTGCATCCTTGAAAGACATTAAACTTAAATACCAACTTTGGTTTTTAACCGACTTTTCGTTTTTGAGTTATGCTGTCCACAGACTGACACACACACACATATACAGACCTTTTTCTAAAAATGGTTTTTTTTTTATTCAGGGGGTCTCAAAACATATATTTCTGGTGAAATTTTGACATCAAATTTTTGGGTGGAATACAATGCTTCCTCTACTTACCAGTAGAGAAAGTAAAAATCACCACTTTCATTTTGAAATATTTGATAAAAGTTTTCGTTGATGATTCTTCTTTGAAATTTGCAGTCTTCAGTTAATAAACATGGTACCCAACGGGCACAAACTTTTAATGTTTAAGTGCTATATAGCAATTTTAAGCTCCTAAGATTTGAATCACTTGGTCAAATTTTTTTACTATTAGAAAATTGAAAATATTTTTCCAAGAAGTAGAATTACACTCACACACCAACACTGCAATATCACAGTTTAAAGATGCACGAGTTTCATTACATTACAGCTACTACTTGATGTGGAACTAGCCAACAATGCAATTAGTAGGAGTATACACTAATGAGTTGAGGACCCTTAAACCTAAACCGTCCACTAGGAGTGTATCACAAGGACGTTGAGTGTATTTCAAGAATACATGCTTGAATTTTTATACAAGAAAATGCTGATAATATATTTCTTTATTAAAAGCCTATACTGGAACTGAATACCATTAAATTTAAATGTATGGCATAACTGCTTGTAAGTGAACTTGACTTTGTAGCAATTTTGTGGGTCACAGAAAGTATATCTTCAAGACTACAGCTCAACTGTGCAATCTAGTAAGTAGCTCAGGAATAGATCTGGCATACAGAGTACACAGCTGGGTGAACAGCATTCTACACAAGATATCTTGTGAATGAAAAGCTAAGCTATTTCATTCCATGGCATTATTACACCATTTTATTACTCTTTGCATTATATGTGTCATTATACTTCCCACTTAGCAACTTTGGGGAAGCATGTGTGTCTGATACAAATGTAAAAGGTAGAGGTAGACATTTGCCCATCTGTATGGAGGGTTGTTTCTGATCTCTGATAACAAATTGTGAATGTAATTGCTGCATTTCTGTGTGTGCGTCAAGAATAAGCATTTATGAGACAAAAAAAAACAGTTACTGTGCTGCCTTCATGGCAGTAGGATGTGTATGGCTCTCATTATGCCTAAGCAAATTAAATCATATTGGGAAGGCTACATTACTGCTCTTTCTGATGCATAATATAGTTATTCTGCTATTATTGAAGCATGCAAGAACAAAATTTTGTTGTGTCAAAGTATAGAATTAGCTCAGTGTTGAATAAAAAGGGAAAAGGTCGCATGAGATTAATTACAAAAGGAGGAAAACAAGTAAATCCACTACCTGCTACTACACACAGCATAGTGATGCGACAGTGTTGTTTGATAGTGCAGTTGGTAAAGTGTCCAAACAAAACTGGCGCCGAGCTTGTGAACATGTTGAAAAGATAGAACAATTTTATTAGGACAGAGATGGATTAATAGATGAAATTAGTGATAGGTTCATAATTAATTCAGAAGATGATTCAGATAGTGAACATGAGGAAGATCTTGAAATTTCTGACAATGAAGAGGAAGGGGAACAAGAACCAAATTGGGATGAAGAATAAACAGACAAAGGAGGATCACCTCCCCCCCCCCCCCCCACTGGTGTGTGTACCCTGCTTGGCTTGCCATAAGAGAGGGGCAGCTTAGAAAGAGATGGTGAGTACCTATTAATTTCTCTTTCTAAAGAGTAGGTGCCAAGTTAAACCTCGTCCAGTATACCTGATGTTTTTTGCATGGTTGTAACTGTGCCTCAAAATGAACAATGTCTGTCAGATATATTATCTGTTTTGCTTCACATCTCAATGCGTGACCCACTGAAGTAGGTAATGTGAGGTCATCAGCCTTGCAGAAAACTTGGAACTCAGTTTCTACACCACATTCATTACCACATTACAGCATTTGTTCTGCCCACTCTGCATCACGCCTTCTATGGTACAACTACTAAGAGGTATTAACCAACCTGAAAACATACTGCTCTTAATAAGTAGAATTGAAGGTATGTGCGTAAAAACGGTCTAACCCACACTTTTTTAAAACTGAGAAAAATAGAGTTTTGCATATGTTGGAAAAAAAATATTAGTTGATACATGTGGCAAACTTTATTTGAGTTAGGGTTAAAGGACACACCTCAAACTTTTTTTAATGCAGTTCTAAGAATATTAAATTATTTTTATTAAACCTATAAAAGAAAACAGTAATAAAAAAGAAACATTCTAAATAAAGCATAACTTAGACTACATATATTTTAATTGTTCTTAACAAAAGAGCATCCTTGCACATTAAAATAATCTACATTTATTACATTACTACCTATTATAAAAAATATCTGTTGAAAACATATAGGCCTATATGGGCCTATTTCAGATAATTAAACAAAATCAGGTATGTCAAGCAACTGCTCATCTTCATGAACATCATTACTTTCACTAGACACAGATGTAAGACTTCTGTAATAATCATGATGTATTGGAGGCACATAATTGAGCAAGTCAAGTACATGTTTAAGTTTTGGCGGAGCTATGGGCCTTGGATTTACGTACTTAGGTGGTAAGGACACATTCTTTAGGGAAGGTCTACCTGACACTTTTTCTTAAGTCTACACAATCATACTCTTCAATATCTGAATAGGTATACTTAAAAAACATCTGAAAGGGCTTGTCCTTTGTCACTTTATAGGACACTACTTTGCTTAACAATACATTTTGTTTAGATTCTGATATTTTGTTTTTCTTTATTTTATCTAATAATAGTTTTGTTGATATGAAACAACATCATCTGATGCTCTGCCAGCAATATCCTCCAACCACACAAACATAGATGTGTTACCATTGGCAACATTATGCACACCAAAATTGTAGGTCCAAATCTGGCGTTTGTAAAATGGTACTCCTACAGTTAAATGTGGGGTCGGAAGACATTGCTGCATGTCAAAGGCAATCACATGCAAAGAGCTATCAGTTTTAGCTCCATCATGTTTTAAAGTTTGATAAGCTGTTTGCGCTTTTCGTTCATGTAGTTCCAACTGTTCTTTCAGTTTGTTTCATTTTCCTTGTCAGACTGATCAACGTGGTGCCTTCATTTCTCCCCAACATGCAAGTCATAAAGGCTGTATAAAATACATCTTTGCAATTTAATATAATAGTGTTTGTAATAATTATCAACAAAATATAACAGAATAATAAATTGAAACTCATAAGAAAGCAGTATATTAAATGAGAATCTGCATAATAAGTAACTGACAACATTAAAAGGTTGGCAATCCTACCCTAGTTTCTTTTCTTCTGTTTTTAGACCATTTATGCGCTTCAAAAGATGAGGTAAAACAGATCGCAAGAAATAGAAGTCATTATATATATACTTCAAATCAAGCTTTTGGATGTTAGAGCTCCCATAAACTGTTAGTGCTTGTTTCAAGCAAGAGATTGCAGCACCAATCACATTTTTTGTTTGTTTTGAGGGTTAGACCGTTTTTACGCACATACCTTCAATTATAAGTCTGCAAATGAAGCAAATATTGATGTAATATTATTCATTATCCTGTCCTCAATTACCAATGCAAATTTCTGTATACCTACTCAGCAATAGAGGAAATTGAGTTTTTATTTATAGGCACTTTAACTGCTATGGTTCTCAGTATCCCATTCTACAGTATGTCCATAAAAAACACTGCCATACTTTACACTGATATCGTGTCACTTCGGATAATTATATTTAAATAAAATTGGTGAGATTTCAAAGAAAAAAAAATATTTTATTATGTTTTCATGCATGCATGTCAACGGTGGACAACAATGGATGAGATTGCTGGAATTGTGGGAATCAAACATAGAAACTAACTAAATACATTCACATTTGCGACTGTCAATATAGGTTCATTGTTGGAAATTTAGCAGGCAGGTCACATGTGAACATTGGCTTTTAAAGTTGTGTTGTTTTTAAAGAAGTCTTAAGAAGTTATGGCAAACCCACAAGAACATAGTTGGTGTAGTTTGGAACATCATAGCATGCAGAGTCTGATGCAGGTTCAGTGTGCTTTTAGGCAAAGGTTTCAACATCAAGCTCCTACTCGTACGTCAATTTTGTCCCATGATTTTGTGGATGGTCATCCAAGGAGAGGCCATTCACGGAGAACCCATCTAAGATCCTGCATCAATAGAAACTGCAATTACTGTGTAAGTTCAAACCTGATGACCAAAAATTGGGAACTTCCAACCTCTCCCAGGCAGCGAAATTGGTTTCAAATGTACTTAGAAACCTATTAAATTCCTTACACAAACTATTTTGCATTGGAATAAACTGAATTACTCGATTCACGTATGTCAAGACCAACCTTCGTTTATTATAATACCTCTCTTTCAATGCGTTTAATGTTGGTTGATAATTCTTGTGAGTAAGTTGGAAGTCAGCTATAAGAGCCAGAGCATTACCACTCAGTGAACTTTTTAAATATTGAAATTTATTAATTTTTGTTAAGTTCTGATTCTGATCCACTAACAACACAAACAAATTAAGGATCTCCACAAATTCTTCAATCTTCCCCCTAAAATGTGCTAGTTCAACCTTAGATAACAACCACCTTATTGTATTTCCTCGAGAATCATCGCCATTGTTATAATTGCTCCACCCTTAGATCCGCACTTGGTGTAAACACAAGCCATCAACAACTAACCCGAGATATGCCAAAACCAAAGCACACCATCAAATGTAGTACCCTAAACATCGGCGATGGTCTGTGAGTTTTCAAGATGTATGATAACTCTCGAAAAGACTACTTAAATGTAACGCGATAGCAGCAATATTCCTAAAACTCCTAAGTAAATATCGTTCTGTTGCAACATAAACACGAGGCATGAATCCACGTAGTGTTTGTTTTGTATTAGTCGCAGGTTATCACGGAGGGGTACAAGGGACGGATCTAAGGCTGGATGGAGTATAGTTACACTTAATGTTGATTTTGGCTTATTGAAGAGCAAATATCTACTTCTGTGTCAACAAGTTCCTCGAAACCTTCATCTACCAATGTCAATTTAAACTCTGTAATTTCCATGGTTGCATTAAATATATCTATTTTCTCCTAAATTTTGGTGAAGTCTTTCTCAATTTTACTAAGACGATTGTATACAGGAGTAAATTCCCTTACGTTGTCCTCATTTAATAGCAACGCCTATTGATATATATTACTTACTTTTGAGAACAAAACTTCTCTCCTAGTCTTTAAATAGTTAAACTTTTGCTCTTTATTAAGTATCTCGTAAGTAACCATTTTAATATTTTCGTATATAACACAACATACAATTAATGAAATGGAATTATGTTACTGGTCATTCCTACCAAAATGTACTCACTTCATAACTGAAATATTTTCAACAATCTAAACCAATAATTTGTAAAAGGTACAGTTATCTTCATTAAAGTTAATAATGGTTGGGTCCCTGTTCGGGTGCCATTTTTGTGACCAGTTCACCTCCCTTCCTTAAAATTACAGCTCTCCATGGGATAAGTGACCAAGCACAAATATTTCCCAGATATGCTAGTTGCGATCCAGGATTCAAGAAGAAGCACATTCTAATAAGTATTGAATAGCCAGGAACAAACTACCAAAATATAACCATCATTTAACTCTTTCTATATTCTGAACTTTTCTTCTTACATTGACATCACTCCAACATAACACACTAATAACAATTACTATCACAAAGAAAGAAACTGACATCAACATTTATATCTTAAAAGAAAAATCCGTAATATACTCCCTTTACATCTTGTAACCTATTCCGATAAAACACATCGGTTTGACTCAATTCATGTGCCTCTGCTACTCTTCACTGTTCTCAGCAATACTCTAGTTACTCAATTCATGAGAAGTAAATGATATTTTACTACAACTGTGGTCTGGGTTAGTGATTTATCATCGGAACAGTCCAATGACGATAAGTAAATTAAGCTAAATTTCTCTATGACAACCAGTCAGGCTAAGTACAACTTTAACTGACCTATTCTTATCATGAAACACAATTTTAGGAACATACTAAATGATTTAACATGATTACAATTTAAATGCAATTAAATAGAATGTTTTTGTCTTTATCAATTAGATAAAAAGAATACTTTACAATATACAAGTATTGTATACATATCTAGATGTCTTGAGCTTCTAGCTATAAATATTTCAAACAAATGTTCTACATAAATGTTCTTATGCTTCTAACAGTTTCTAGGATAAGAATGATTTACTTAGCTAATTTGTGATGCATGTTAATTCTTACACACAATGCTTGCACAAGTAAAATATATTACATGAAATGTTCTCTGCACTTCTGTGACTAACGAATACTTCATCCATAAAATAGTATGCATAGGTATCGTTAACAGTACATTAAACGTAGACAAGCCTGGAATATCAATATATTGGAAAGATAAATTTCCTACATTCTTGCAGATCTTGAAGCGCTCATAACTCACTTGAATATCCTGCTTGTTCACCAACTGTGGCCCTGTTTAGATGAGGAGTTCCCCAACATTCTTCCCTTAGCCAGAACTTGAACCCACCTCACCTCACATATCAGGAAATGTAAGACACAACCTCGTCTTAATGTACCATTCCTATGGCAGTGGACCTCAGAACATCATTGGATGATCCACGTCTTCCTGCATCAACAGTTCAGTGAATTTGTGATGGAATTCACAATTACAGGATTCAGACATGACTAGACTATGTTCCCTTTTAAGCAAATAACTGCTTAGTGACAAGATTCTGTCACATCGTAGTCCCATTAGACTAAAATATAGCCATGTCTATATCATTTTCATGGTGTTACCTTCTTGTTGATTTTTTCTCTTCTTTAGCAACCAAAACTCTTTATGTTTCTACTTTTTCGTTGCTACAATGTTCAACTGTTTACATCACTTTTCCTTTGCATTCTCCCTCCATATCAGCAATAACATAATCCAACGAGCACATAGTTTTTCTTATACCAATATTGTTTTTACTGCCCATAATTATCCTTGAGTCATTCAGAGAAGAAATCTTCCTTCAGCTCTTTTTTCTTTTTCATTACAAAGGCCATCGGACGTTTGGAATACAGAAATACTGACATAAAACTGAACAACACAGGCACAGGTGAAAAAATCTAAAACCAAAGGCAAGAGTAATGAAGAAATTTTCAGTGGCTTTCAAATGTTATGAATGGACAAAGAAATATGGCAAACAAGCTAACAAAAATGGAATTAGAAGTACATGAACACAAGATTGTAATAGATACACTGAAAGAGATAGATGGTGAATTGCCCATACTCATCAATTGTCGAAGTTCATTGAGACACTAAATGAACAGTTAATGATAAAAGGACAGGAACTCAACAAGTATGAGGACATATTCAACATAAGAGTTAAAGGTGAAGACAATCCTTCAGTTGCTGAAGCAGATGGGGACAAGAAAGCACGTACTGGAAATGTGCTGGTTGTGAACCCAATGCAACAGGTCTGTTCTTTATATGTTTAAGACAAAGTGGTTCATTGGTGCATGTACTGACAGCATTGAAAAAATATTGCTGAGTGGCATTTAATAATTTTTAATTAATAAGTTTCACTACCCATACCATTAACATAGGCAATGTTTGTTGTGATAAAAAGTAATTGTGAAGCACTTTTTTACAGTGTTTGTCCTGTATATCAAGGGCAGAGAAGTTTTGCAGCTTTGGACACATTTGTTGTACTTTGCACATCTTCTGTGAAGTTCACAGCTTTGTACTGTGTAGGCAGAAACAAATAATTAAACTAATAATATCAAATGTCCACAAAGTTTGGTAGAATGGCTGATATCCAAATGTTTATGTAACTCTTAAACTCACTAGGACTGTGATAATTCAAGCACTGAAATTAAACAAGAACCAAAATTGATTAGCTTTCCTTAAAACCCAATAAACAAAAACAATTGCTCTCCTAGTTACTCAGAGAGAAATTAACACATATAAATACAAAGAATAATTAACATATTATTGTTCCTACACAATTCTTCAAAAAGAAAATTATTCTCCTGTCCTAATGCTATGAATGAAGAGGCAGTAGAGGAATATAATAATTGATATTGATCTACTTTTAGAAAGCATAAACAATCCCTAGGGCATCTCCTCTTTGCAGAGGTTATCCTCATCACCTGGCCACTGCGTCCCCCAGCTGCAGCCAAGGCCACAGAGGAATGCAGGTTGGGGGTGGCAGGGTCAGCACACCAACTCCCCTGACTGTAAGGCAACTACTTGACCTTTTATGGATGCTACCTTTCTATCAGGATAGTTCCTCAATTGGCCCCCTCAGGGACCTAATGAGGCTGAGGAAAGCATAAATGCATTCATTAAATGTAAATAATGTAATGCAAGTGATAGTATAATATGCTTTGAAGATATTACAGCCAGATGTGAATTAAGTTTCAAAACTAGCACTGAAATATAATGCTTGTGGTGCCCAATTTCAATTTTGCACCAGTAAAGCTACAGAAAATGGCTGCGAAAGCAATATTAGTAGTAGTAGTAGTAGTAGTAGTAGTAGTAGTAGTAGTAGTAGTTTTATTGGTTCTTTGGATTATAATACATGATATAGAACACGTCCAAGATCTTTACAATTATTTACAGAAAAATATTTAGAAAAAGAATATCAACATACTAAGATAAGTGAAGTTTTTAGTTTCTAATTTGTTCTTATTTTAGAATTATTTACAGGTTTATCAATATTTTACAATATGTACAAGTGATATAATTTTACAAAATTGAGGTATTACCTCAAAATACTAAATAAAAACATGTATACATTTATAAAATACCTTAAAAAATTAATTGTCAAAGTACTTATAGTATTCATTTGTACTGTAAAAACAATGGAGTGAGAGAAGTTTTTTGAGACAAATCCTAAATCTATGCAGTGCAGGTATTTGCTTCAGATAATTGGGTAATTTGTTATAAAGCTGGAGGCCAGTATATACAAAACTTTTTTCAAAAGAACTTGTGCTATGTGTGATTACATGGAGGTGATCTTTTCTTCTGGTGTCATGGGAATGTATCTGTGAGTTTGTTGTGTATGTACTGAGATTAGATTTCATGTAGCATAATGTTTCATATATATAAATACAGGGTAGGGGCAATATATTTAATTCCTTAAATAGTGGTCTACAACTGGTTCTTTTATTAACATGTAGCATTATCCTAATTGCCCTTTTTTGCATTTTAAAAATAGATTTTACTCCTGTTGAATTACCCCAAAATAATATTCCAAAGGAAAGAACAGATTGAAAATATGCATGATATAGAGATAAAACTGATTTCAAGTCCATGATTTTTGAAATGACTGTGATAGCATAAGTTATTTTACTCAGCTTTTGTGTTAGCTTTTGAATGTGAGCCGACCACTTTAAATTTTCATCCACCCATACTCCTAGAAATTTTGTACTATCTGTATATGAGATATATTTGTCCTGGAACTTTATAAAGGGATGATTAGTAAGTGTATTTTGTTTATGGTGAAAAGCTATTGCTATTGTTTTTTCTGTATTTATTGATAATCTATTAATGCTGAACCAGTTTAGCAATTCAGATATTGTCTGTTCTATCTTACATTCTAAGGACTTCAAGTTGTAACCAGAAATATATAAATTTGTATCATCAGCAAATAATGTTGGATAGCTATTTTTTAAGGAATACTCTAAATCATTTATATATATCAAAAACAAAACAGGTCCAAGAATTGAACCTTGGGGGACTCCATATTGTATCGCTGCCATAGATGATAAATATGTTGTAATTTCATTTGAATTTACATGCGCATAAGTAATTTCTACCATCTGTTGTCGAGCAGTTAAATATTCTTTAAACCACTTGTTCACTATTCCACGTATACCGATAACAGCTAGTTTTTCCAGTAAAATGTTGTGTTCTACTAAGTCAAATGCCTTCGACAAATCTAAAAATATACCAATATTTTCTTCTTTTTTATCCATAGATTCATATACATGTTTAACAAAATCTGCTATTGCTGTATTTATTGACTTGCCTTTACGAAATCCATGTTGTTTGTTTGTAATTGTGTTGTGTTTATTGAGGAATGATGTAAGTCTTACATACATTACTTTTTCTATTAATTTTGAAAAAAACTGAAAGTAGTGATACAGATCTATAGTTACCTACATCAAATTTTTCCCCCTTCTTAAAGAGAGGTTTAACCTTAGCTACCTTCAGTTTTTCTGGAAATTTACCCATTGAAAATGAGAGGTTTATTATGTGACAAAGGGGTTTTATTATATTTTGGTAGCAGTTCTTTATAACACTGTCAGGAATTTCATCAATACCACAAGATGATTTACATTTCAAACCCTTGACTATACTTACCAATTCAATCTCTGTGACTGGGGTTAAAATACATACTATTGCATTGGTTTGTGTATCTATGTGGCTGTAGGAAACTTTTCTGCAGGTTATCATGCAAACTATTTTGAGCTATATTTGTGTAATAGTTATTAAATAAATTGGCTACTTGTTTTGGATCACTTATGTTAGTTCCCTTGTGTCTAAGGTGTATATTCTCAGGCATAGTCTTATCTTGTTTAATTAAGGTCCACATGGCTTTTGATTTGTTTTGCGATTCACGTATTAAGTTTGCATTATGTAATTTTTTTGCTTCAATCAACACTTTGCTATACACATGTTTATATTTTTTATAGTAGGTTTTGAATTGTTCTGAAACATTTCCAGCTTTTATGATTCTACTAAGAAATTTCATTCTGCGACTTGAATTTATAATACCAGGTGTTATCCATTTGTTTTTTGGTTGCGAAATTGGCACTCTTGTTTTTGGCAAGGCTGTTTGTAAGCAATAATTGAAAATGCTAAAAAACTCATTATATGCACCATCTACCGAATGGTGTTGATATACCAGATCCCACGATTGATTTTGTAGTAAATAGTTTAAATAATCTAAGTTATTTTCATTGATCACCCTTATGCTTTTATAACCGAGCTTTTTGTTTGGTAACTTACATCTGATTTTGCTTTGAATACACACAATCTGAGCTAAGTGATCTGAAAATCCTGTTTCAATTACCTGCAAGCTATACTCCCATATTGTTTTGTTTATAATAATTTGGTCCAGTGTTGATTGACATTGTGGTGTTACTCTAGTGGGCACAAATACTACTGGCTCCATTCCAAAAGAATTTAGCATACACATTAACTCTGGTTTGGGTACCTTATCTAGAAAATTAACATTTAAATCACCCACGATTATATGTTCCTTTTCTTTGTTTAATGCTGTCTGATTTATTATTTCTAAGCAATCAATAAGCAAGTCAGTGCTACTGTTCGGGGGCTTATATATACAAGTTATTAATAAATTGAAATGTGTTAGTTCTACTGTGCAAGACTCAAATTTTCCTTCAATATTAGATATGTATATGCTTTGCGTGGCATTGATAAGGGGTTTACATCTGACAAGACATTGTGTGCAATGATGAACTTGCCTAAACCTCCCACAACATTTCAGAAATACACTTCAGCATTGCATGCTGCTTGCAAAGAAATGATAAAGAAATCTATATCAGAAAGTTGTGAATTTAAATGAGGGCTGCACAGATTTGAGCATTGCCTTTGATGGAAGCAATGATGCCACATTAGCCTTAATGGAATTGTTTCTGTAACTGCAGCTGATACTGGCAAGGTGATAGACATAGAAATAAAATCTAAGTATTGTCATCCTTGTGCAGCTTTGAAAAATGATGAGAAACTGAAACAGCACAAAGAAAGTCAAACATGTAAAGTTTTTGAAAGTACCAGTGGTGCAGTAGAAGCAGGAGCAGTTGCGATATTTTCTCACTCATTAGAAAATTATGGTGGAGATATCTGAACTACTTAGGTACATGTTGAAAATTTGTAAAGAAATGGACCAATATCTTGTTACCAAGGCTGACATGATTCAGATTTATTCACCAAGAAAATTCATACAGGATACAGGCTTCATCAAAAAATGTTAAGACATTATCATATTTACAATATACAAAGTTTAAGAAAATATATAAAGTCGCACCGGGGTGAAACACAGATACCCAGCATTTGCCTTAAGGACTGAGGGAAACCCCGCAGAAAACCTCAATCAGTGTACAGCAGCATTTTAACACTTTAAACTGATTCTATATACATTATATTTACAATTGAGGTGACAGAGTACTAAATACAGGTGATGTCGAATACAATCTTGATCTGGAGGCTGTCATCAAGCTTCCTCTTGAGCCGAGGTGCGTCTCCCAGGTGAACAGGACCCATGAAACAAACAGTTCAGAGGGGCAATATTTTACAAAATTAGCTTGGATGGGTGACTTGTTTATCTAAATTCTAATTCTAAATACACGAGTGATTTAGTACAAAGGCTAATCAAAATTGGGTATTCATGAATTCATCAAATGAATAAAACATATATTTTAAGAGCAATTTTCTAACTTTATTTTTAAATGCTTTGATCCGTGGAACTTTGATGGCCTCAGGGATATTATTATATAAGTTAACACTTTTATGGGAAACTGAATTCAATCTTTCTGTTAATCTTTCTTGCTGGAGATGGATTGCTGTTGCTATTTGTGTATTGTATGAATGGTATTCATTATTAAGCTTGAAGATGCTTTTATTTTTATGTATAAATGAAGCTGTTTCTAAGATATAAATATATCATAAAGGTAGAATTTTTAAATCCGAAAAAAGTGGTTTACTTGGAGTGCATTGGTTCACTTGTTTGATTAATCTTATTCTTTTTTGTAGTTTAAACACTTTAATGCAGTTGGCGGAAGATCCCCAAAAGGGGATTCCGTATTTCAATACTGAATATACATAGCCCAAATACACTGTTTTTAAGACATCTAGGTTGAAGGTTATACCTAGCACTCTTATAGCATAGCATATATGTCTTAATTTGTTGGCTAGAAAGTTGACATGCTCTGTCAGGTTGAGCTGGGAATCAATAACAATGCCCAAAAACTTGGTGTAAGGGCTCTCACCAACCCATGTATTAAATATTGAGACTGCAACAGGATTAGGAGCTCCCAGTTGTTGATTGAATTTAAGAGTTACCGTCTTATTTGTATTTATATGAAGCCAATTACTTGTCATCCATTTCTGCAATTCTGTGATGGTATAATTGATTTCTTCCTGCATAAGTCTTTCATCATTATTTCTGAAAATAGAGTTTGTATCATGTGCAAAGAAGATACTATTGATTCGTGATAGGTAAGATGGAAGATCATTGATATAAATTAGGAATAGGATTGGTCCCAAAATGGATCCCTGCAGAATGCCAGATTCTATAGCAGCAGGATTTGAACAAGCACCTTCTAATTCAACCATTTGGTATCTATTTTCCAGATAAGAAGCGAACCATTTCTTAGCTAGTTCTCTAATACCATAAGCATCTAACTTCTTTAAAAGAATAATATGATCAACTGTATCAAATGCTTTAGTTAAACCTAAGAATAGGCCTGCTACTTGTTCTTTTTTGTCTTTTGCTTCTAAAATATATTTTATAAAAGAAAAAATTGCACTATCAATTGATTTTCCTTTTCTGAAGCCAAATTGAGCTTCTGATATAATATTATGCTTTTCTAAGAAGGGAACAATTCTATTGTACATCATTTTCTCCAGGATTTTTGAAAACACAGATAAGGAAATAGGTCTATAATTTTCCACATTGGTTTTCTTACCCTTCTTGAATAATGGTTTGACTTTAGCTATCTTAAATACATTTGGAAAGCACCCGTTTCCAGTGAGGCATTGCAAATATCGGTAAGTGGTTTTTTGAGATATTGTACACACTGCTTGATCAGAGAATCGAAGATTTCATCAATGCCACACGAGTTCTTATTTTTTAGACTTTGTTATTATTATTTCTTCCTCTTTGACTGGATATAGAAACATGGTAAAGTTATTTGCAGCAATACTGCTGAGCAGATTGAAAGAAGCTCTACCTATTGAGCTTGATAAGATTTTAGATTGGACTTGGTAAGGGAGCGATCCCGAACCATGCACACCAAACTGAATTCCCACACCAATCAGCTGGTACGGGCACTAGGTCAATACGACCACAGAGCACCTCGTAGAAGGAAAATTTACCGCCTTCCTAAGGACACCCTTGGATAATGGTAATGCCACTCCCATCATCTAACACATACTTACCCCAACACCAATTCCTGCCCCCTTCCTGCATCCAAACTTAGGTATGCAGGAAGAAACCATTGCCCAGACACAAAAGCTTGTAAACATTTGGAACACCTTCTATACTGCACAGATAAAGTTGCAATAAGCGGCTAGGTGCTGTGCAGATAAACATACCGTACAGGAGAACCTGTACGACCTGTTCTCAAATGCTGGAATGCTGGAAGATTTTAGCTATGTTTGCAAAATGCTCATTGGAGATTGATACCGAAATTTAGATTTCCGATCGAATGGGCTTTTGAAAAAGACACGTTTTAATTTAATTGCCGGATATGAGATTTGCGATAAGTGTTAAGTAATAACATAAATAGATAATAGAGCAGGAAGTGTTGTAAGGTGAGCAAGATATGAGTAAATAATAGTCGTTAAATTTGTAGGATAAACACATTATTGGTTTGAAATTAACGAGTCATGACGTCATACTACATAGTTTAAATACACGTTCGAAAGTCAGGTCTGAAAACCTTAAAAGTCGCGCGATATATTTAATAAAATATAAAGTAAATATCGTTTAATCCTAAAAAGGTAATTATATATTCGAAATTCATAAAAGAACATGTTATAATAGAAAGGGACATTTCTAAATTGCGGGAAAAGGAAATAGCATTTTGGATACGAGGCTTTCTTGGATGACGTCATGACATTCAAATTGGAAGAGAACGGTCTTCTTAGCGTGGGTAAGAGAGAAAGCGTCTGGTCACTACTCAACCAGAGACCAGTACGGGAGGTTGTGCTGTACGGACGTGAGCGCGATTCCTCTACATATACAGTCGGCATAGCTCCTGAAAATATTTAAAATGAAATAAATGATATGCAAAGTTGTTCTTGGGTTGTCCATTACACTTACGCAAACCCGAGATAAAAGTAAGAGATCTCAAGCTGACTAGCCGGAGCGAAACACATCAAAGGGCAACACCACGTCACCAACGACATTTAAGTATCAACGGTGAAACATTAAGAAGCGAAGAACGACTACATTTTAGCTTCAAATGGCATCCCAACGTGTGGCATCGAAAGAATGGACCAACCCCAAGACGACCAAGCCAGCATAGAACCAGCAAACAAGAAGGTGATCCAACGTGTGGCGTCGAAAGAATGGACCAACCCCAAGACGACCAGATCAGCATCGAGCCAGCAGACAAGAAAGTGCCCAGCGTGTAAACATCTGTGAAACGTGTAGTGAACAAGTTTAAGTGCAGTTAAAAAAAAGAAAAGTGAAAATTTTGGTGAGTAGAAAAACACATGTAAATAGCTTAGAAATGGAAGACAGTAATAGCGATTTTCTAGGTTTTAAGAGTCCGGAAATTGAGAAAAGTGTAAGTAGGATGGAAGAATTTAATCAGAATGTAATTGGTAGCAGAATATGCCAAGAAGTAGAAGATCAGAACGTTAGAGAAACACCTAGAGGTAGCTCAGAAATGTTTAGTAGTAACTCAGAAAGGCCAGCAATTATGTCAGAAATAGAGAATATGTTTCAAAAGATAATGGAAAAGATAGGTGAAACTAGTGTAGAGTTAGGACAGAAACTAGAGAAGGGACAACAGGAATTGGGAATGCAATTGGAAAATCAGAAGAGAGCTTTAGAAACCTTTAGGGAAGAAGTTAGGGAGGAAATTAATAAAGTTAGTAGTGAAGTAAAAGAAAATAGAGAACAGGTTAAGGGAGAATTAGAGACAATAAGGCAAGAAGTAAAGAATTCTGAAAAGAAATTAGGTCAACAAGTTAGTGAAAAATTAGAGAAAGAAAGGGAAAGAGTAACATATAAATTAGACAAACAAAGGGAAGAGGTAGTACAAAGGTTAGATAAAGACAGGGAAGAAATTAGAGAAGAGCTACAGGGGTGTAAAGTTAGAATGGAAAGATCTGATGTAGAAAGTGAAAGGCAGGCTAGAAATTTGGAGGATGTTACAGACCAAATAAAAGGGGTAGTAACAGAAATTACCCAGGTAAAAGAGGCCTTAGAAAATTTGAAATTAAATGAAAATGCATGTAATCACAACAATCTTAGTAATGAAGTTGCAAGAAACGAGGCAATACCAGGTGTATCAGCTGACATTTCGATGCAAAATAGGGGTAACAGTAATTCCCATTCTGATCTCGGAAATAGCTCAGGGATAGGTGACAATTCAAATTTACATTGGCCTAACCATGTCTTAAATGAAATGACACCTCCAGTTTTTGAAAATGAAGACTCAGATGATCCTAAAGCCTTTTTAGAAGGGTTACAAGAGTACTTCACGGTGAAACGTATACCAGAGGAGTACAAGATGGTGATAGTAAGAAAATGCCTAAAGGGTAATGCTGCTAATTGGCTAGGCCTTTCTATGGGTAACAATAATGATTACAGGACCTTTAGGAACATCTTTTTAACCAGATATTGGGGAGCTAGTAGGCAGGCTAATATTAGAGTTGAATTAAGCAATGGAAAATTTAATCCTAGATCGGAGGAATCAATGGTCAACTATTTTATGAGAATAGCGAGAAAATCGAAGATGTTGGATCCTCCCTTAGACGAAAAAGATCTAATAAATATAGTTACTCCACATTTTCCGGAAACACTTCAACATTACCTAATCATAGCCCGACCCGATAGCATTGCAGCTATGATCGAATTATTATCAGCCTTAGAAGTCAATAAGCCAAAACACGCATTTGGAAATAAATATGAAGGAAAAGAAACTGTCAATTCTTTCGGGCAAGGGGCACAGTATTATCAGAATAGAAATGAGATTAGGGAAAGATATAAAGGACCAGTACCAAGGATGGAATCGTTCCGGTGGGAAAATCAAGGTAGATATAACCAGGAAGGGCGTCACCAAAATAGAAATGGTAATCAAAGGGGAAGAAATATAAGGGTGAATTATATGAATACAAATAGATTTGATCGAGGTAGACGGGGACGTTATTTTGGACATAGTAGAAATTCAAATGATGGGTATTGGACAAACGGAGATAATGAGTTTAGACCGAGGTCACCAAGACAGGAAGAAAGGTATTCTAATGGACGAAATTCCCCCGAAAATGCGGAAATGGTTGAGGCCATTAACACGGTCAAAAACATGGTAGGAAGTAACCCCGATTTAATGCAGGAAAACAGAAGTAACAATTTGGGAAATAGTACAGGAGCAATACATAAAAATCAGGGAAACGCCAGACCCGGTCAAACGCGCCTTCAGTGAGAACTGGGTATCCTAGTAATGATTGTGATAAGTACTCGGAAATAAATAGTCCTGGAAGGCAAATGATGATACAAAAGAAAAGAGAATGGAAAAATAGAATTGACGAAAACGAAAAAAGTAGGAGATCCACCTAAAATCAAAATTGGAGTAAATGGAAAACAATACAATGCAATTGTAGATACGGGATCAAATAGCACAGTATGCTCACAAAATTTTTATGATAATTTACAAAGTAGTGGTTTTAAAGTAATGTCTTTACCAGTTAATGGGATATATTGCTCGCTAGCTGTGGGAAAACGAAAAGAGAGAGTAAAATTTCAAGCAATAATAAATATTGAAATAAATGGGAGAATACTAGGAATTTTATTTCTGATTGTAGGAAGACTTGTTACAGATATTATAATAGGTTGTGATTGTCTTTATGCCTGGGAAGCTGTGGTGAATTTTAAAAACATGATTGTAGAAATGAAAGTTGAAGATGAGACCATTATAGTGCCTTTTGTGGAAGATAGTAGTTCAGAAACTATTGTAAGAGAAAAAGAGGAAGAAGAAATCCAAGGGGATACATTCTTTGTAGAATATGTTAAAGTAGGAGCTATGGAATTAACTGAAGTAAATGTCAAAGAGTACAGAGTCGATAATAAAGAAAATGTAGAATGGGATAAAAATGATTTCATAGACAATTTGAGGGTTTCTGATGCAACTAGGTACTATGATAGGGAGAGTAGTGAAGACTTAGAAGAATTGTTGAGGAAAAAAGTAACTCAGGCTAATCAACTAAATGAACAACAGAGGGATAAACTGTTAGAAATATTAATCCGAAATAAAGAAGTATTCTCTGAGAAACCTGGTAAATGTAATATTTATACTCATTCGTTTGAGATGATACCCATCAAACCTTTTACACATAAAGCGAGAGCTATCCCTAGTACAATAAGAGAAGAGGTAGATGCAGTTATAAAGTCAATGTTAGAAGATGGGGTTATTGAGATTTCGAATTCAGAATTTGTGAATCCCCTATGTATTGTAAATAAGGCCAATGGAAAGATTAGGGTGACATTAGACTCGAGAAAGTTATATCATTGTTCCTCATACTTTCCATCAGGGAATCCAACAGAACGTGTCCTCCGAGATGTAGGAATTTATTTACGTGTACTTACACATCATAATCACAAGGATTGGGTGAAATATTGTCCATTGATAGAAAAGATTATCAATCACACCATTAATGTAACTACTGGGTTTGCACCAATAAAATTAATGTTAGGAATTGAACCAGAACCAATATTGATTGGGGAACCAAAAACACTGAAAATTAATGACATTCAGTTAAGTGAGGAAGAAAGAGCGAAAATTGCTTTTGAACGAATCAAGAAAAAGGCAGAGAAGCGAAAATTAAAGAAAAAAGAGTAGAAAACATAAATGGGAACCTAAGATAGGCGATTGGGTACTAGTTAAAGACCATAAGTTATCAAGTGCCTTGCGAGGTAGGAACAAAAGGATGGAATTGTTATATAAAGGTCCTGCAGAAATTATATCAAAATTTGGTTATCATACCTATGAATTAAAAGATGTTAAAAATGAAAAATGTCTGGGAAGATGGCATAAACAACTCCTTCGACCATACAAGAAACCGTGTGGTGCCTTGGAACCTTGATTTAATGTAAAAGAAAAATTGGAAGTGTCATTTGTCTATTGGCGCCCAATCAGCTTTGAGATAAAATGTAAATGTTAGCTTACTTGAAAATCATATATTGGTCAGGTACTTACATATTCATGAAAAATGCAGAATGTGAATTGCTATCTACTACAAAGAGCTTAAATATATATTGTATAGAGCTCACAATAACAGCTTCAGAAAGATTGTTAAATTGTTCATCTCCGCATAGAGAGAAAACAGAATATTTACTTTGTAAACATTTGTTAAAATATTTAGATGTATAGATAGTTATCACAGCAAGACAAAGAAAGAACTTGTCTGAAGAGTGTAATGGATTTATATAAATATATGTACCTTTTAGTGCTTAAAGGATATAGTACAGATATGTGTTACAATAACAAAAGTGAAAAATCACAGTGCAAGTGATAGTGATAGCGAAGTGAGCAAACATGAACTGAAAGAAGGAAGTATAAAGAAAGACTCTTGAAATTTAACCTTTATATAAAAGCTTCACAGAAGAAACCATAACATATTGTAATTAGTATTTAAGGATTAATGTTTAGTCAAGTGTACAATTGTTTGTCATGTTAAAAAGATTAATGAGAAAATGTGTTAATAACCAATTTCAAAAAACAGTGTAATTGAAAATTGTATATAATGGGAGTGTTGCCGATTATTCAAAATACAGGAGTAATTTTTAATTTTTCTTTCGGGCAAGACATTTACATTATTTTATTATGAAATAATAAAATAACATAAATGGGGGCATTTGATACCGAAATTTAGATTTCCGATCGAATGGGCTTTTGAAAAAGACACGTTTTAATTTAATTGCCGGATATGAGATTTGCGATAAGTGTTAAGTAATAACATAAATAGATAATAGAGCAGGAAGTGTTGTAAGGTGAGCAAGATATGAGTAAATAATAGTTGTTAAATTTGTAGGATAAACACATTATTGGTTTGAAATTAACGAGTCATGACGTCATACTACATAGTTTAAATACACGTTCGAAAGTCAGGTCTGAAAACCTTAAAAGTCGCGCGATATATTTAATAAAATATAAAGTAAATATCGTTTAATCCTAAAAAGGTAATTATATATTCGAAATTCATAAAAGAACATGTTATAATAGAAAGGGACATTTCTAAATTGCGGGAAAAGGAAATAGCATTTTGGATACGAGGCTTTCTTGGATGACGTCATGACATTCAAATTGGGAGAGAACGGTCTTCTTAGCGTGGGTAAGAGAGAAAGCGTCTGGTCACTACTCAACCAGAGACCAGTACGGGAGGTTGTGCTGTACGGACGTGAGCGCGATTCCTCTACATATACAGTCGGCATAGCTCCTGAAAATATTTAAAATGAAATAAATGATATGCAAAGTTGTTCTTGGGTTGTCCATTACACTTACGCAAACCCGAGATAAAAGTAAGAGATCTCAAGCTGACTAGCCGGAGCGAAACACATCAAAGGGCAACACCACGTCACCAACGACATTTAAGTATCAACGGTGAAACATCAAGAAGCGAAGAACGACTATTTTAGCTTCAAGATATTGGAGATGAAGGCAGAGACATTGATAAGAGTACTAGACAGAAGAGAGGGAACAAGAAGAGAGAAGTGGAGAAAATGACAACGCTGGGCAGGAATGTTTTAACAGACTGTGAGTACTGTAAAACTGTAAACTCATTTTCCCGTAACTTTTGTTTTTTGAATTGTGAAGAGACTGTTATTGCAAACACATTTTCCAGCTTTGAATATTGTAGAAGATGAAGGAATATCTGATTTGGCTTATTGTAATAGACCAATAATTGGATAGGAAGCCTTTCTGGGAAAATCTTCACAATGAAAAAAAAATTAAATGGGTATAAACTCATTTGAACCTTCTAGATCTGCAGATGAATGATGGTATTTTTCCAAGGCAGTTACAACAGGGACTGGGCACTTTATTGCCTCACATCCAAAAGATTATTAAAGCCAGTTTTAGACTAGGATATATATTGCTAATGTGGAGAGAAGTTAATATGAAGTTTATACCAAAGGCTGGTAGATGAACTACAGCAAAGCCTTGGTAATTAGCTTATC
Organism: Tenodera sinensis; assembly: GCA_030765045.1. Taxonomy (NCBI): domain Eukaryota; kingdom Metazoa; phylum Arthropoda; class Insecta; order Mantodea; family Mantidae; genus Tenodera; species Tenodera sinensis. The sequence goes on along the minus strand of CM060962.1, from coordinate 285,594,769 downwards.
CACCTTCCTACCAAAAAGTATGGAAAAAATTACTGATAAACATATTAGAAGTGTAATACTCAACGAGAAACCACTTCAACCTTCACAACTTGCATATCAAGCAAATAAATCACCATAACTGCCTTGCAGAGACTGAAAAGACATTAAGATATAAAGAGTTAGCACTCTGTGCCTTTCTAGGTATTCAAGGTGCTTTTAATGACACCAAATATGAATCAATAGAAAGAGCAGCCATATCAAAGGGCATTAAGCCCTATACCATCAGATGGATTAAATCCATGATGGAGTAGGAGAATTACTGCTGATCTTGGGGGTAAGAAACCCACGATTAAATCCACAAAGGGGTGCTTCCAAGGAGGGGTTCTTTCTCCCCTATTGTGCTCTCTCATGGTTGATGACCTAGTAAGATTAGCAGAGACTGGTTATGAAGTCATAGGCTATGCTGATGACCTAGTAATAATTATAAGGGGAAAGCATGATTCTGTTGTGACAGATCAAATGCAGAAACCCCTAGATTTAACTGTAGATTGGTGTAAGAAGGAGAGCCTAAATTTAAACCCTACCAAAACAGTTATAATACTATTTACAAGGAGAATGAAGCTTAATCTTAAAGCTCTAACTCTAAAAGCTATAAACTTAAACTTTTCAAGTGAGGTTAAATATCTAGGTGTCATTTTTGACCAGAAGCTCACTTGAAATGCCCACATTAAAAGAACTGCTGAGGAAGTTATGGTTGCATTGTGGACATGCCATAAATGTATGGGTAAGACATGGGGCCTACAGCCAAAGATGACCTACTGGGCTTATATGGCTATTATTAGACCTATGGTTTCTTATGCCTCTTTGGTATGGTGTCCAAAAACAGAAGAGAAGAAAGCACAGTCTGCTTGCAGAAATTACAAAGGCTAGCCTGTCAGTATAATTGGTGCAATTAGCACCTGGCCAATTGCAGCATTGGAGGCTATGCTGGATGTTCCTCCTCTGCATTTGCAGGTGAGAAGCAAAGCATTGGCACTCAGACTGCAGAAGACAATATCCTTTAAATCAGATCTTATAAATCACATGAACATCCTTACAGAAATTGAAAAGGACAATACTATTAATATTTTAGATACTATGCCCAAAATGATCAATTTTGATCACACTTTCAAAGTGATTCTAACAGATAGCAACATATGGGAAGATAGTGAAGGAGCACTTACACTGTACACAAATGGATCAAAGATGGAGGGGAACGCTGGTGTGGGAGTCTATGGACCAAACTTTAGCTCTTCTAAGGCCCTGAGAACAGTTGTCTCCATCTTTCAGGCGGAAGTGCACGCTATTGAAATTTGCACTCATGAAAATGCTAATAAAGGCCTGTGTGAGGCAAAAATATATATTTTATCAGACAGCCAGCCTGCCTTGAAAGCTCTAGATTCTAACATCTTTGAGCCAAGGTTGGTCTGGAACTGTTATTCGGTGCTCAATCAACTGGCCAAACGCAATAAAGGTAACTTTGATGTGGGTGCCAGAACATAAGAACATCAAAGGCAGTGAAATAGTAGATTGCCTTGCCAAGGAAGGAGCTAAGTTACCCTTCATTGGCCCTGAACCTTTCTCTGGTGTCCTGAATAGTTACCTTAAGAATGAGTTTAAAACATGAATAAGGTTAAAACAGGTCTGGGGTTCAAATCCTGGCTGTGGCATTGAATTTTTCAGTTTTGATTCTAGCTCTCAAACATTGCCCACACAGATCTTATGTGTTTAAAAACACCAACGGTAAGTTTATTGGCCTAAATAAATAATAATTACCATCTAAAGGTTATTTAATCCAGGGACAAATGATAGTAAGTCGTCATTGGGGTAAATGCCTCTGATGTGAGACTCCTTTGTGGTTTATCGGGAGAAATGCAAGTTGGTTGGAGAATTGAATGTCATTCTGGTAGGTTTTCACAGTAGCTTAATGGTTAGAGTACCTGCCTGGTAATTGGAGGGTCGTGGTTCAATTCCTGACTGTGGTATTAAATTTTTAAGTTCCAATTCTGTCTCATAAACTGGGATGCTATACAAAATTCACAGATGAAGACAGGAAGGTTATTTTTGAAAATTATTGATAGGTGATCTTCAGAGATAAAGGGATTTTATTGTTGGAAGTATAACAACCAACCATCCTCAAAAGAAACAATGCATTTTATTTCAAGAAAGAGGGTCAACATATTAAAGCTTGCAAACTTTACTTTTTCAAAATACTATAGATGTCACTAACAGATCAATTCAAAATGTAATAGAGAAGGAATTTGATTTGTCTGGCACTATTTTAAAACCAGAAGGACATGGGAAGCATACCAGACATCTTGTGTTGATGAAGAAATAAAAAGTGATGTTCAGGCAATCCAAAATTATGGTTTTTAAAAAAGGTGTAAAACTAAGGGAAGACGAACATTGGAACTTAGGTGGGAAAAAGCTAAAAGAAGTCAAAGATTTTGAATATTTAGGGGTGAGACTAAGTAGCAGAAAGGTAGTGGCAAAGAGCAAAGTGGCTATGATAAATGTAAGAATATGTATATAGAAATTGGAAATGTCTACAAAATGGTTAGAGAAAATATACAAGGCTATGGTGAAATAAGAATGTTGTACAGAGTGGAAATATGGGGAAGATCAGAGTTAACAATTATGGCGGATCAGAATTACAGGTTATTTTGCAAAGAACTATTAGGATTGCTGCAATTGGCCCTGGGAGAAGTTGTGTTATTACAATATTACAATTAGGAAACATGCGAAGGAAAGGTATAGTGTTAGAGAGAATGGTGAAATTTTTGTACAAATCCATGCTTGACAAAAAAAAAAAAAAGGAGCATATTAAAAATGTGTATGGTATAACAAGAGAGTACAAGAATGAGAACAGTTGGCGAGCAAGGCTGAGAAAAGTATTGGAACAAATAGGGGTGAAAGAAATGGTTAAAAGGGGAAAGGAGTAGTGCAACACATCTGGTTTTTTAAGACAATGTGTCTATGCAGAATCAGTAGAATTCTCGCCAAACACAACATCAGAACCATCCACAAACCGCCTTTGAAGATCAAACACCTAGTGAGACTGGTAAAGGACAAACTGAACCTTAATGTACCAGGCGTATACCACATCCCCTGTGTTGTTGTAGTGTTTAACGCCCACTTTTACTACTACGGCACTGCAGGCGGTGACACTGATGATACATGAAGATGGAGCACCGGTGGAATGAGATGGCGGGGGAAACTGGAGTACCCGGAGAAAACCCGCCCTGACGCCGCTTCGTCCACCACGAATACCACATGCGGGTCCCTGGGATCGAACCCGGGCCGCCTAGGTGGTAGGCGAGCACGCTAACCGCTCGGCCACGGCGCCGCCACATCCCCTGTGAATGCAGGATACTGTACATAGGGCAAACTGGCAGGACCATTTCCACCAGAGCACAAATGGTCCATACGCTTAATTCAGCCTGACAAGTCAGGGCTGACGGAACACTGCTTTGAAAAAGACCACAGAGCTAACTTCAAAGAAACGACCATTGTGGCAAAATGTAGCAGTTTCTGGGAACATAGGGTTAAGGAGGCTCTGCCCATCTCCTCTGAGAAGAGCACACTGATCCAGAATGCTGGATTGCAGTTTAGTCCCTCCGGGAAACCAGCCTTAAGGTTGGAGATTGACCGGCTCAGAAAACAGATTCCAATGGAGCGTTGAACCACCTCCAGATTAGACTTGGTGTTTTCTGCTCAGTCCATACTAGCGGACAGTACCTATATTGGTCCTTTCACTCTTGTTAGTCATTGATCATCCTAATGATGGGAGAGATGTACACTCCTGAAACATCGATGGCTCTTCATCACTACACCTGGCTCGAGCTTGGGAACATCTTGAATATAAATGTGTCTGTGAAATTTGGCCTACTAAAACTGTAAAGAATTTTTAAAATTGCACTCTTACTGTAATAAAATAATATGACAATGTGTCAGTGAAATTTGACCTAAAACTGTTAAGAATTTTTAAAATGACTTTTTCCATGATAAAATAATATGAATTATAAACTTTAAGAAAATATCTTGTTGTTTCACTTGGCTTATTTAAACTATCACCTAACTGTAGCTATAAATGGACAGGGATCGAGTCCTTATGTGGTGGTAGCGCTGCTGCATACGATGCAGGAGACCTGGCTTCAATACCCAATACTGATGGACGTGGGAATTTTCTGGGAGCTCTGGTCCAAGGTGCACTCAGTCTCATCAGGTCTTTAAGGAGCCAATTAAGTAGGTAGCTACTTTATTTACATGGAAAGCATGTCACTATTTATTGTATTATTGAAACAGCTCTAAGGATTTTGATTACAACATCACATGAATATTTAAGATATTCACACGAGTAATAAAATGTATACCTTGAATTTTCTCTATTCAGATGTATCTCGCAATGTCGTGGAAAGAGTATAGGATCTCAAAGCCTGCTTATGGCGACCTGCATTTCATTATTTTCTGTCTTTTTCTTTGTCTTTTCTTTCTTTTCATGCCAAGAACTTATTACAATGAATAAACATTGGAATACTGTTTCTGCAAGTATTAACTTCATATTTTGTTTGAAATGATTCCTTAGCACTTATACAGATATCTTGAGTAATGCAACGTGTCAGAAGAATCACTCTTTATATGAATACAGACAAGTGCGAGCTTATCATTAGTAGATTGTCACATCCAAGTTTTAAAGTGTGTGTGTGTGTGTGTTTTTACTTTGTACTCCAAGAATGGCCAAATGTATCATTGCAAAACTTTGGTTTGACATACCTTAGGGCTCACTTAGAAAATACCCTCTTAATCTCTTAATTAAATGTCTCAAACAAGAATTTCTAATGAGTTGCAAAATAAAAAAAATTCAAGTTTCTCTTCATATTTAATTTCCTTTAAATGAAATATCAATAGAATGAGTATTTACGAAGTTATACAAATTTTTATTTCCTACTATTATTCGTGTATGGAAGGGGTTTAGTTCCATGCTCATTTTAAACATAAGGAAGAGGCACAAGTTTGTATGTTGTTAAACAAATCCTTACAAGAAAAGCACATCAAAGTTTGAGGTGCAACATATTCACTAATTCACATGCATTGATAATGGCAGTAGAACATAACATGCAGTTCTACACCTATGTACGGGCATTCTTGCGCTGTTTTATTACTGGCTGTCCATGCCTTCTTATGCTTCAAAATAAAGTGTTTTACGGATAAGGTACATTGAGAAGTTTAACTATAACTTATGATAAGACAGCTTATATAGATAAAAAAATTACGAAAATAAATCTGGTGTTGTCATCTGCATGACATTTGAAATTAGGTAGTTCGGTGCTCTGCCTGCAGATGGCAAAATACATACAATCCTGTTCAGCAGGCTGTTCCAAATCCACAAGTTTGAGTATGAGTACGCACAAGTACGCAGCAGTGTTGCATGGAGCATGGCTGTAGAGGGAGTGACAGCAAAGAATAATAGCCAATACGTCACTGGGCAAAGGTCATAGCAATCCCAATCTGGCGAACAGCTCAGCTGGAACACATTGTTGTACAGTGTGGCCGAGGGAATGGACGTACCCACCTCCCACTATGAGGATTCCAGTCACATTATTCTTATAAAGACTAAATGAAATTGCACCTAGTATTCATTTACTTGTTATTACTGACCTTTAGTTCTGGTCTCATTGTAAACATAAGCAAATGCACAATTTTGTGTGCTGTTAAATATATTACTTAGGTTTTTATTACTTTCTCTACCACGTATAGTAAGTAGGGAAAGTATGGTATTTGACCGAAAAATTCGATATTGAGATTTCATCAGAAATATATGTTTTGAGGCCCCCTGAATAAAATAAAAGTAATTTTCTAAAAAAAGGTTCATTTGTATGTCTGTGAACAGCATAACTCAAAAATGCAAAGTCAATTAAAAAACCAAAGTTGGTATTTAAGTTTAATCATTTTTAAGGATGTGACACAACTTTTGAAAAAAGTTCCTCCACCCTAAACTACTTTTCAGATAAAAAATTATTCAAAAAAGTTGGATTTTCTCAAAAATGACTGATGATTTTTATTAAAATGCCATATGCTTAAGGTATTTTTATGTCAAACAAAATATATACTTTCAATTTTCTGGCTATAGCACATGTAGTCCTGTTTACTCTTAATTTTTGCATATGCCGAGCAGGATGGCAAAGGTGGTAATGCCCACATTCAGGCGGTTGTGGGTTCAATCCCTGTGACCAAACTTCCTGACCCATGGGTTTCTTTGGAGGTTTACCCAGGTCATCAGGTGAATGCTGGGAAGGATTTCCATGTCCTCCGAATCATGAGCATCGTAAAGGGGTGGGGGGGGGGGGGGGAGGTTGTGGCTCCCCCTTGGAAGTTAATGAATGTCATGTGCAATTAAGACTATTATTTTAATTTTGATGTAAAGAATTTTTATTTAGCACAAATTAATAGGGTTATCCACAACAAATACTATAACTCGTATCTAACTAGTATCTTTTACAGTTTTTGACAACAGAATAATGAATTAATATTGTTTGTTTGCAAACTTCCAACATGCACGCCTCCCTAAAAAAGTCTGCTGATGCCCATGACTGTGTCCCAACAGGTGACATAGTTATGCAGAGGTTCATCCAACCACTACCAGGGACAAGGCTAACCACCACAATAAAAGATGCAGTCAGTCAACTAAGAACTGAGGATGGGAGCTATCCTTAAATGTTTATTAGCTCCAATTGGAAATATATTTTACAAGAATTGTCTATTTGTTTGGTGATAAATGTTACACAACAAAGAATAAAATACCCATTAAAATAGACAAACATATTTACAACAGGGGGCACAATGATACATTACAATTTCAAGGTTTGAATGTATTTAACAATTTATACTCTTCTATAGAATAAAACACATTTTGTAACAGATACTTTTTAGCTGTTTTGAGCTTTTTCTTTTTCTCTGTTATCCGTTTTATTTGATTATGTAAATGATTTGTAAATGATTTCTATACTTTTGTGAACCAACGTTGTTAGTCTGTAAATAAAATAATTCTGCTTGTTCTTATGTTATGTCTATGTATGTTCATGGTTTTAGTTTGACTACTATATTTTGTGTATTTAATGCACTCATAATGTACAGTCTAAGAAATGTTAATGTATTTAATGTTTTATAGGCATTTCTACAAGTATCTGCCTTTTCAGGGCCTTAATGACCTAGTTGTCAATGGGTCCTTAAACACTACACACTCACTCCATCTTTTCAAATTGGACAATTTCATAAAAATATTCAGCTAAACATAGATGGGAAATTAACACAGGACCCTGTAATTGTAATTAATAAATTCAGCGACTTTTTTATCAACATGGCCATGCAAACATCAGACTTAACTAAGTATTCAGATAATGCTGCTATTATTACACCTGTCCAGTCCTCTTTCTTTATCAGACCAGTAACAGAAAACGAAATTAGTAAATTAATTAATAATTTATCAAGTAAATCAAGTAGTGGGTGGGATGAGATCAGTCCAGCAATAATGAAACATTGTAGGAATGCTCTGGTTAGACCATTAACATATCTCATTAACTGCTCTATAGAAGAAGGAGAATTTCCAAAATTATTAAAACTAGGAATAATAAAGCCATTATTCAAAAAGGGAAACGAAGAAGATGTTAATAATTATAGGCCAATAACCTTAACTTCTGAGGTAGCCAAACTCTTTGAAAGAGTCTTACTAGAAAGATTTATTTCTTACTTCAACAAGCACCAACTAATACAAAACTTCCAGCATGGTTTTAGAAAAGGAACATCTACATCCACTGCTCTTAGCCAGTTTATTCAAGAAGTTACCAAGAAAATGGAAAATAACTATAAGGTTAGCTCTTTATTTTTTGATCTGTCTAAGGCTTTTGATTGCGTCGATCATAAAGTTTTATTGAATAAATTGGAAAACTATGGAATTAGAGGTCTAACCAAGAAACTAATCAGTAGTTACCTTAATGGAAGAAGTCAGTTAACAGAAGTCTCCCACAAAAAAGGTAAATTCATCTATAAAATACACTCAAAAATAGGGATCAGTAAGTATGGAGTACCCAAAGGAAGAGTATTGGGACCCTTATTATTCATTATATATGTTAATGACATTTTGCACCCAATAAATACATCTATTGTCACCTATGCAGACGATACAACAGCCATTTGCTGAAGTAAAACCACAGAGGAATTGGACATAAATATGAGCAACTCTGCTTCCAAGATCTTGCACTACTTTGAGGCTATCAACCTTAAATGTAATATGGGAAAAACAAAAATGATCCAATTTAACACATCAAATAAAAATATCTTGAATATGAGCTTACAAATACAGGGTAACACTATCGAGGAAGTGCAAGCACATAAATTTTTAGGCATAGTAGTAGACAATCAATTAAAATGGGTAGAGCATATTAACCACATTGGTAGTACCATCAGCAAATCAGTTTTCCTAGTAAGGCATTTTCAGACGTATGGATATATATATATATATATATATATATCTTGAAACTTATTTATTTTGGCTGCATATATTCCCACATGATGTATGGAATAGAAATTTGGGGCTGTTCTGCAAAAACACACTTGGAAAGAATATTTATTCTTCAAAAAAGATGCATTAGACTTATGTACAAATTAAAACCAAGAGAATCATGCAGGGATACTTTTATCAATAAAAAAATATTCACCATTTTCTCTCTGTATGTTTATAGGACTATATTATATGTAATAGAAAAGCAAAACTTAACAAGAAATAATCAAATACATGACCATAACACACGAAACAACTCTGATTTCCACAGACAAAATGTTAATAAGGGCATCACAGAGAAAGATGTTAGCATAAGAGGAATAAAGATGTTCAACAAGTTACCAACACAATTAAAATCTGTTGTCAGCTCAAAAAGACTATTTAAATGTAAGCTAAAAAAATATTTAATAGACAAAGCCTTGTATGATTTAAATGAACTGTAAATGTGTTATCTGTATGAATATGTAAATTTGTGATATTTGTAAATAATTTGTATTTGTAAAATTGTATAACTGTATGTATAACTGACATGTCCAAAGTCAATGTAAAATTGATAAACTGGTGCAATAAATTACATTACATTACAAATGTATATATTGTTCTCAGGACACGCTTCTGCACCCTTAAAATGTTAAGTATTGTCATTTACTGTAAGTTACCCAATTGTATGGCCCCATAGCTTAGGTGTGAATGTACGGATGCATAATAAATTTGTAATAAACTCTTTCCATATACTAGGTGCACTCAGTCTCATTAGGTCCTTGAGGGGCCAATTGAGGTGCTACTTGATTGAGAAGTAAGAGCTCCTGGTTGTGAAGCCTGCATAACTATCCAGGAGGGACCAGAGTGCTGACCACATTCCACCTTCCAGTACTTTACCCCACCAATGATGCTTGCGTTGGGCGGAGATAGGGGATGCAGAGGCTGGGGGGAGGCCCCAGCCTGGAAAGGGCTGTTGTGCAACAGAGTTATTAGTTAAACTCTTTTTATCCATTATTTGGGCTGACTGCCTTAAAATATATAGCCCCGGCACTACAGCCCATGAAGAGCCAGGCCTTACCGCCCAACTGCTGTGTCCCCCGCCTCGGCCCATGGCAGGCATCACTGGTGGGGCGCAGTACTGGAGGGTGGTACGTGGTCAACGTCCCAAGCCCTCCCAGCCAGTTATGCGGTCTTCACGATCTGGGGCCACTACTTTTCCATCAAGTAGCTCCTCAATAGGTACCCCCGGGACTAATAAGGCTGAGTGCACCTGGTGCCAGACCTCCCAGAGGGGATGAAATCCCCATGCTGGTACCGGGAATCAAACCCGGGTCCTCTGTGCCAGAGGCAGGAGTGCTACCAACAGCACTATGGAGGCGGTCTTAAAATATATAACTCTGCATTTATTTTTTCAACTGTTTTATCAATGTGCTTTTTTCAGTTTAATTTACAATCTATTACTAGAAATTTTGTTTCTGTTACTTGCTGAATTGATCTATTTTCTAGCTTTAGTTGAATACTGGACTGTGTATCATTACTTGGTGTGATCTGCAGCCACTCTGTTTTGTTAATATTCAGTGCAATACCCAGGTTTGTTAGCTCTCTCAATTTATATATAAAAGGAATAAGTATGGACCAAGTTTCGAGCCTTGTGAAACACTGTGTGTAACATTCTTAAATTATGATCTGAGCTAATGCATTATTTTGACATATTGCTCTCTATTTTGTAGGTACAATTTTAGCTAGTTCAAAGGTAAACCCATAATCCCACAATTTTAAGTTTTGTGATTAATTTATTTGTATCTACACAGTCAAATGGTTTAGAAAGATCAAGAAAAATTGCAACTACATATTCTTTTTTGTCTATTGCAATGTTGATCTATAATATTCCATTGCTAGCTTTGAGTCAAAAATTGACTCAATAATTTATCTAAATTGTTTATGTGCATCTTGCATCATTGTCACAAAGTTTGATGTACACAATTTTAATTGTAAGTTAAAGCTTCATACCTATTCTTCCTAGAAGCTTACTAATATTCAATTCTGAGAAACTCAAATTTCTACACTGTGGCTTTCACAGAAAAGTCTAAAAGTATCAAGGGTGTACAAAGGGTATAACATAAAATTATCTTTAAAGCTTTTTATTTGCACTAGTACATAAAATCTTACAGAATCTGTTCATTTACATTAACCATCAGCACATTCTAAACTTGCAATACACTTTCACAATAGTATAAATTATATTTAATTTCTCATATATTTAAAATTCTGATTGTGAAATTCAAGACAATATTCCAGTGGCGGCTATTCAAGTGAAGCAGGTGAAGAGGTTTTCACCTGAATATAGCAGTATTCTATTTTTGTTAATGTTGGCATTATTACTGCCATTCTAACAGTTTAGTCACAAATTTCAACTGCTAGGAGCTGTACCAGGGTCAGTGATCAACACTTCTTTTGTTTGGAACTTACAGACTGGCAGCCGGCAGGGAAATTGGTGGGAACGCGCCCTCTGATCGGTTGCAAGGACAAGTGCAGCAGTTAGAATTACGGAAGAAACTGCTGCACTAAACAGCTTGATTGCCATGGCAACATGACGTCACGAAACGATGAATTACGGGGAAATAACATGGGCATGCACATGTTTCAGGCAAACAAGAAATATTTTCACTTGGGTAGAGGCACAGAACATGGTAAAGGGGATGGTTCCTGTTTTCGCGCGCTTAGAAGATAGTATTCATTTACCTTGAGGAAGAGCTGGTGTTAAACTTAAAACGTGGTGTTTTAGATAACTGTGAACGGTAGGTATAATTTATGAGTTTGCTAGACTCCAGTGCTTTTAATATTTAAATTATGGAATATAAGTGTTTTGTTATGAATCCAGTGGACTGTATAGTTTGCAATTTGTTAGAAACCCCATTTTCCAGATGGAAAGATGAAGACAAGAAGGATGTTTTAAACTTTGGGCGGCCCACTGATATCATTGCTATAGCCCTTAAAAGAGAGAATAAGAAAATAGGGAAGACTCATAACATTAAATTCAATAGCTCTTGGCTCGATAACTATTTTTAGTTATGCAGTAGCCGTAGTTTGATATCGCTATTCTGTTGGCCTTGTTTACTTTTTAGCAACAAAAGTAACGTGTGGGACAAAGAGAGATTCACAGATTTCATTAATATAACCTGTTTCCTTCACAAGCACAATGATTCAGCGGGACATTTAAAATATAAATTACAACTAAACGCTTTTGAAAAAATCTGATGTGTTGCACTCACATGACTTTCTCTACTCTTGTACTAACCATTCTTACAAACTCTTATTCCTATATCTTCTTTCTTGATAGTTGAGATAAACATTTGTACAAATTATCTTATTGCTTATTTCCTTGTAGGTGCAAGGGGAATGTTAGAATACAACAGGCTTTGTGCGATAGTCAAATGTTTGAGATTCTGTTGTCTTTGCACACTTAACATATAAAAAAAATGAACAACGATGACCCATTTCATGAAAGTTTTAAGTTTTCCGAAACTCACACACACAACAAGGAATATCTCCAAAATGGTTCACCCTACAAGAAAATTTGAGACATTAATTGTGTATTTTAGCAAGATCTACATTTTTTGTATAGTATAATTTGGTCTATCTCTAACGGTTTACCTGTTATGCAAAAGTCGTCCAGAGTAAATACAACTACAGGGGCTATAGCCAGAAAATTCAAGATATACATTTCATTTGTCATCAAAATATCTCAAACATATGACATTTTAATCAAAATTGTTAGAGCCATTTTCAAGAAAATCAAAATTTTCGAAAAATTTTCCATGTAAAGGGTAGTTTAGGGTGGGGGTATTTTCTTCAAAATCTTTGTGTCGCATCCTTGAAAGACATTAAACTTAAATACCAACTTTGGTTTTTGACCGACTTTTCATTTTTGAGTTACGATGTCCACAGACTGACACACACACAGACATACACATAGACCTTTTTCTAAAAATGCTTTCTTTGGATTCAGGGGGCCTCAAAACATGTATTTCCAGTGAAATCTCGACATCGAATTTTTGGGTGGAATACAGTACTTCCCCTACTTTCCAGTAGAGAAAGTATAAAAAAAAAAAAAAAAAAAAAAAAAAAAAAAAAAAAAAAAACCAGAAACACAATAGCTGACGCTCTTCAAGAAAACGGTTGACTCTTTCATGTGCGTTTCAATGGAAACGTGACATTAAATAGGCTTTTCCTGCAGTTGATCATTAAATCATCATTGTATTTAGGTAAACAAGAGGTTGCATTCGGAGGTCATGATGAGAGTGCGCTTTCGCTAAGTCGGGGAAATTTCAAGGAGCTTGTGTACTTATTAATATCTGAAAGTCCATTAGAAATCCAAAACCACTATAATAAAATTAAAAGTATATTCAGCGGCGATTCTAAATCTATACAAAATGAGGTGGTTGTAAGTATTCCGAAATACATCCAGACCTGAAATTGTCTCAGATTTTTTTTTCTGTTGAACTTGACGACACTTACAGATATTTGTCAACAGTCTCAGTGCTTTACCATTGTAAGATATGTGAATACAGAGAGCACATTGGCTGAACGATTTTTCGGATTTCATGATGTGAGTGCTGACAGGTCCGCAGAAACATTGTTCCTTTTGCTGCTTGGTGTTCTTAAAAAATTTAATTATGAACATAAATTAGTTGCACGATGTTACGATGGAGTAAGTGTTGTGTCAGGACATTTGAATGGACTTCAAAAAAGAATCAAGAACAATGCTACTCAGGCAGTTTTTGTACATTGTTTGGCTCACCGTTTAAATTTGATTTTAAAACAAAGCTGTATATATTTGCATCCGCCATGTTCATTTGTCTCGCTTACTACGCGAACTGTCATTTGTATTGGACCAAAATGAATCATAGTGTGACAGACAGTTTCTTTTGTGTACAGCTCCATTGGATACAAAAAGTTTGGTAAAAAATGTTGGACCGTGGCACACCAGCTTTGCATTGTATTTTCAGCATGCTTAAGTGAACTTCTTCACCTATTTTATAAAGCACGAGCCACCACTGCAATATTCTGCTCCAAGTTGAGTATGTAAGGCATGTATCTGTCGCAGACTTTCACCAGAACCCGTCATTTTATGAAGATCCTTGGTAGATCATGAAAAACCAGTGAGTGGTGAACAAATATGAAAGTACACATTCTGCCACAGATCTTAATGAAATGATAGCGCTCATTAGGCATACAATGCAACTTAGTTCTATATACCATGGCTTTTCAATTATTTTGTTGTTTAACGACGCTGTCAATTGCCAGATCACATCAGCATCGCTGGTGTGCCGGAATTTTGTCCCACAGGAGTTGTTTTACATACCAGTAAATCTACTGACATGGGACTGTAGCTTTTAACCACACTTAAAAACCATCGGTCTGGGCCAGATTTGAGCTCACGACCTTGGGATCAGTAGGCCAGCATCTAATCAACTAAGCCACCCAGTCCAACTTAAAAGTGTGTAGTTAACATGCTGTAGTGCATGAATATTCAGTTCTCTGTACATACATGTGTAATATTTTATCCAAAAAAGGCATCAACTATCTTAACCTCATCATGTATCGCTATTGATTTTTGTGCCAATAATATGCAATGCAAAATAAATGTTTTGAATATATTATTTTCCTCTCCTAAATTTCTGCTTGTGCACCACATAAATCAGTCTCTTTCAATGATATAAGGATATTATACAATAACAAAAATGTTCAATTAAAGATTACACTGGCTTGCGAAGATTTTGCGGCAGAGAATATTTTACATCACAATGGTCAATTCGGATGCTCTGATTTCAAAAATAATAATAGTTTTTGCATATCATGTACAGATTTTGAACAGTTCTGATTCAACACAAAATCGAAAGTTCAGTACGCTAGTATTAACATCACTGCATATTAAACTTGCAGCATGGTTCATTAAAACATGCAAACATGCTAAATCATATTACGTCATACTGTACCGTCTATCTCTGTTTACAGGTAATGTTGAACCTATGTCATAAACATTTATTGTGTAATACATAAATAGGAACCTATCTTGGAAACCGCAGTCCAGTTTTAAACTTCTTCTCAGCTGGTCTCTTTTGAAGTCGTGCTGTGTTGTGAATGTTATGTGAAAAAAATGGCAAGCTCGAGTGGTATATCTAGGAGGGCATGTGTGAACAATCCTAACAATTTCCGCTATGTCAGTGGTGATTATGTGATAAAGCAACAGAAAAGCAGCATCACCACATTTATCAACAGTTTATATCTGGCATATTTTAAAATGGAATTAGGAGATCAAGACAAGAATTTTGCTCCTCATATTATGAGTAAAAGTTGCATAGAAAATCTAAGGTACAATGGAGTTCGTTCATCTATGCTCTTTGGTGTTACTATGGTATTATGGCACGAACAACAAAATCATATTGACTGTTATTTTTGTCTGTGTAATATATCTGGGTTTGGTGTTACTATGGTATTATGGCACGAACAACAAAATCATATTGACTGTTATTTTTGTCTGTGTAATATATCTGGGTGGAGAGGCTTCTTGCAACGGCATAGATGTCCAAGTTTGATTAAATGTACTATTTTTATTCCAAGATAGGCTGGCTTAGCCCCTCTCCCCCCTTGGGTTTGTAGCAGCCCATGGGGGACTCAATATCCTTAATTACTGATTGTCATCATTTGTTGTAATTTTCTTCAAGTCCTTCAGTAATTTAAAGTTGACTGATGGACCATGTATGCTAATCTTTATCACCTTTCTTGAGGTTATGCCAAAACCAGAAAGGCCATCCAGCAATGCCTTTAAGAGTTAACTTGTTGTGTTAGAAAGAAAAGCAAAAGTTAGGCAATGGATAATCACCTGGTTTGTCTTATCCCAGAATCACATATGGATATCCATCTGTTTCTTTTGTGAAACTTAGTTCAGAGATTCATCAAATCCAACGACTATGTGATCAACTTCTTTAAGTTTCAAGACAACCTCCTTTACATATAAGGTGTAAGATCATGTGTTAAGAGGTAACACATCTTATCCTTCTGCACTGTAATCTGCTTTGTGATATTACTGTCTAAGCATTTTTCAGGAAGAGAGTGGACGATCTTTCTGACAACTCTTGCAGAATCCCAGTCATCACATAAAGCATTGCAAGCATTACTTCTCTCTTTGTCATACCATTAGTAAGCTTGAAGTAACCAAACTAAGAGTTTGTGGTAAAGTCTTGGTTTCTAGCATTGATGATGTGGCAGAGGATTTACTACAGTCAGCAAGAACTAACCTGACACTTGACAGCTAGTGATACACTCACCTGTGAACGAGGCTAACACTATCTCGTTCACAGGTGAGTGAATCAGCAAACTGTCAAATACCAGGTTGGCTCTTGCCAACTTTAACCAATATGCTTTTATATGCAACAGGTGCATGGTCTGTGCCAGTCATCAGAACGGTTGATACATTATCACTAGTGGATATTTCAAATGATTAGACATATCCTTAAACAGAGAGAAATAAACATTAAACACAAAAGCATATCAAAGGTTAAAACTCAACATTAAATTTTTGAGTTGAATGCACTGCTTTACCTATGTTACATAACTACCTAAAATAGAAAAACAATTTACAGAAATCAGTCAATCAACATTGAAACATTTAAGAGGTGAAATCAGGACTGAAAAATTCAATGCCATAGCCGGGATTTGAACCACGGATCTTCTGCATTAAGCAGCTACTTTAACCACTAAGCTACCATGGCCAACTTGCCAGTACAACATTAAATTCCCCAGCTGATTCATACTTTTTCCCGGTTAGGCCACAAGGGAATCTCACATCAAAGACTTCAGTTGACACAAATAAATAATTACTGTGAAACATACTTCAAAATACATATTTTCCTCATTTTATTTCAGATGAAAACTTTGTCCTTCCTTTTTTAATAAATGATTGGTGAACAGTTGAACCTGATTTATATGTATATCAAGGGGAAGAGGGAAGATTACTTTTAACTCAGAATTACTTACAAATGAGATGTTGATAATGAATCATATGTTTTTTAGGGAAAAACAATATAGTGGGCGTACATGTATAAAACTTTACAAACAACAAAGATATGTATGAAGAAAACATTATTTTGAACTTAGTCCTGCTTTAAAGAAATCAGTTAATTTGGCTTGTTTCACTTTTCTTGCATTAAGTGTATATCTCAGTTTGCAAACTTATTAATAAATTTAAGAGGTTTTTCACATTGATGTAATGCCTACACCCATTTATTGCATTTAACACTTCACTCAGTTTAGGTATTTCAAGATTTGAGTCATCATCCCAATTACTGTCAGTGTCACTTGAAGTGGTCCGCTTTCTTGATCACCATCATGCATTGATCAAATCCATACAATAAGAATTATTTTAGAACAATTTTATGAATATCAAACCCCCAGTGGAAAATTATTAGAACCTTTCCAAATTAACAGTGCTGTTAAAGGATGTGTATTGTCACCAATCCTGTTTTTAATGGTTTAAATGATACAATGAAGAAAGCTATGAACAGAAAAAGAGAAATACAATGAGGATTGTATGATAGATTAGAAGACTTAGATTTTGCTGATAGTATATGTATAATGGCACAAAGCTTCAAAGACATTAAAATGAAACTTCAAGACTTAAAAATTGAAGCCCAAGATATTGGCATGAAAATAAATGTTGCCAAAACTAAAGAAATAATAAAGTTAAATAGATTGTATATAGACAGACATGACATAGAAATAATTGAATATTTTAATTATTTAGGATATATAGTATCCCAGAATGGAGGAGCAGATCAACATAGCTAACAAAATAAATAAAGCAACACATGCCTTTTATCAACTGAGAACCATATGGAATTCACAAAATATACATAGAAATACTAAAATTAGAATTTTTAAATCAAACGTACTATCTGTATTGCTATACAGTTGTAAAACATGGAGAACGACACGAGAAACAAATAAAAAACTATAAACTTTAGTTAATTGGTATCTAAGATACATACTGAGAATTTGGTGGCCGAAAATCATCAGCAATAGTGTATTATGGGAAATTACAAATCAAATACCAACTGCTAAAGAAATAAATGAAAATGGACATGGATTGGACATACACTGAGAAAGGAATCTGAAAACAAAACTAGACAGGTGCTGAAATGGAATCCACAGGGAGAAAGGAGAATTGGAAGACTGAGAGTAACTTGGAGGAGGACAGTCAAAGCAGAATTGAAAGCAATGAATAAGTCATGGAAGAAGATGCAAGTTTTGTCAAGGAACAGAGTTTGATGGTGAATATTTGTTACGGCCCTATGTTCAACCTAGGAATTAAAGGAATTGATTGATTCATGTTTTTGGCACACAGCAACAATCTCCTCCTCTGGTAGTTCCACATACACAGCTAGATTGTCATCAAAATGCACAAAGATATTGAAATTTGCACCCTTCAGTAGAGCTAGCTCATTTATAAGCACAACTTCATCACTACCAATACCATCACCATCATTAGAAACTACCTCATCCTGTAAGATACCAGATTTAAAGAAACTGTTTGATTGGTTACTTCCATGCAACCAAAACAAACTCCATGGCTTGTAGTAAATTAACGGCAAGATTTTCATTTCCTGCATCAATCAGTGTTATTAAATGTTGAACCAGCATTTTTACATAATGAACTTAAAAAATTTGCAATGATCCCCAAATCAAGTGGCTGTAGACGACTGGTACAGTTGGAGGGAAAGATTTTATTCGAATATTTTCCAAAATTGAGGTAGATGTGCTGCACATTGATGCATAAAAGGGACCTTCTGTTTCTTTTCCATTCAAATGTCCAGTTCCTTTAACCACTGTTCCATTAGTCACAGTCATCAAAAACTTCCTATTGGATTCATATTCCATAGGTTTTGTTTACACACCCTTAAAACACCTTGAATTCTTGGATTTTCCTATCACAGGAAACAGTTTGTCTGACCCATCTGCATTGGCAGCAACAAGAACTGTTTCACAAATTTTACTTTTCTTCCCTCCATAGCATGAGTCACCCTACACAACTCAGTTGTATTTCACTGAAATTTAATATGTATAACAGTGAATTACATATATATGCATTACATATAAATAAGGTTCTATTAACACATTCCAATATATTTTTCCAGAATTTACGAAACTTTACATATAAATACAAATTACTTAGAACTGGGTGATGTATAAAGCAGGTTCAACTGTATTTTCATTTTACAGTACCATTCTAAAGATTTTCATTACAGTGAAACATTGCGTTTGAATGTGGCACATGTTTAAAATCAGTACAATATAATGACATTTGCACATGAGCAATTGGAAATTTTAATGTCAGCTCTTAAGAAAGGTTTCAATCAGAAAAGTTGACAAACTTTTGTTAACATAACCAAAAAGTTAACAAATACAATTTTTTATCAATAAACACACAGAAAAGCTAATCAACTTTGCTTCTGAACAATTGAAACAAAATTTGTGTTAATGAGGTAAGGGGGGCAAAAAGTAAAAATTTTAAAATAAAACGATTTCCATTTGCGTGGTGTTAGATTCCTCAGCCACACCAAGCAGCACCCCACATATACGTTTACTGCTCACGCACAGTTTGCTGTAGACGTGTTTCATGACAGCAATTTGAAGCTATTTTTTATATAAATATGCATGAGGTTTATAAATCCTACTTCATGTTTATAAACTTGTCATGCATAGTAATTAATGTAGTTGAAGGCCTATTGTCATTCCAAGAAGCGTAGTTTTGCTGCCAACGGTAAACCAAAACTCCTAAAGCCCTTGGAGTAAGCACGTGTTTACATTTGTCAACACATTACCATAGCGGATAGAAGAGAAAGTGTGAGCTCTCCCGCTAGTTTACTGCATGATCCGTGGTCGCGTGGTAACTGACCAAAACTGTGGCGTGGCGATCGCAGTCGCCTCAAAATGTTCCCGAACTGCCTATGTGATTTGGAAGTACAGACATAATTTTATACGTATGCGTTGTGTGTTGTGAGTAATTAGGTATAAATATAACTTGTGAAATTGCTTCTAAGTCTGTGCATAAATGTGTGTGTTCTTCAAAACGTAAGTTTCAAGCAACATCAATAATTGATTAAAAATGCCAACTTGTTTTGTACCCGGGTGTCGTTCAGGATACAGAAACTGCTCAGAAGCTAGACTGTTTTACAAATGGGAAAAGTCAATTCCTAGGAAAGACACTAAATTATCTGTTAAATCCAGTATTTGTGACAAACATTTTCCAGAGGACTTCTTAGTGAAAGTTGATTCATTCGTTGTGCAGTTGAAATCCCTAGAATTAAATGGCGGTTAAAGCCAGGTGCAATTCCCTGTATATTTCCTAATTTACCCAGCTACTTAACTACAATGCATAAATCCCGAAAATCTCCACAAAACAGAGACAAAAAATTACTGAAAAAGCAATGTTCAACAATCAGTAAATTACCAGATGCAGGATCCAGTCAACCAGTTCTTATTTCAAACGCACCATCCTTCAACAATGAGGAAATCACAGAAAACAGTTCTAATTCCTCCAAGGTCACAAACACAAGTGTCAATAATGAAATTACTACACTGAAGAAAAGAATTACAAACCTCAATAGAAATTTAGTTAGAACTAAAATCCTGCTATCTAAAGAGAGGGATAAATTAAAAATAGTAGAAAAGAAATTCGCTACTAATTGTTGTGAACATAAATGCAATTCAAATTGTTTAAGTAAAAAACAAAAGCTGGTTCTAGATACAATGCTTAAAAAATGTCAGACGAACTCGAAGGGGATGCGTTACACCAATGAATTTCTATTAGAAAGCTTGCTATTTAAAATTAAAAGCCCTAAAGGTTATAGACATTGCTTAACACATGAATTGCTGTCCCTGACTTCTGAAGCCCATTTAAGGAAATTATCTAAAGGGATAAAGTGCACATATGGATGCTCTAAATGCGATTTCTACTACGTTCAGCCACGAAGAAGATGAAAGCAAGCGTCTTAGAGTTGTAATATTCGATGAAGTCGAATTAAGAGAAGAAGTTAGGTTCAATGCTAGCTCTCTAAAAAACAAAATAAAGAACAAAACTAAAATACTTGACTGGGAAAGTGAAGTTCCCGAACTCTATGAGGACAATATTTCTAAAAGATGCTTAGTACACAACTTAGGGGGGTTATATAGTAAAAAGGATGCTCGAAAAACTTAGTTGTAAAACCTGTGCCTCTACTCTGTCCACCGATCTACCCTCTGACACATTAGCTTCCACTTTCACTACAATAAAAGACTATGGCACCCAAAAAATCGTCGGTATTTAACCTATCCCTCTGAATGTGTGGTTGATATTCTTTTACAAGTCAAGTCTATTTTGGAGAAGCAAATGTGCTCGTCTGAAAGTTTGTGGGGTGATATATTTTACGAGTGCTTAGATAACATAGACGAAACCATATTAGGACCCAGTGGAATAGGATGCTGCGTGGAACACAAACTGGATTTAGTTGGAAACTTAACACTACACTACATGAAGTGTCGCTTCTTTTTTCGTACCAAGGAAATCAGTAGAGAAATGACGTCATCGAAGTCAGCAAAATCAACACGTAAACTCTCCAAAGTTTCCACCATCTAATTCCACAGAGTTTCGATATTTTATATACATTACATACATAATTTTCATTATGCTTTAATTTTTCAGCATAAATTCATGTAAGCATATATTTCCCATTGTTCTTCATTAATTATAATACCCATTATTGTAAAATAGCATCCTATATTATGTGTAAAGGAAAGACGATGTTTCAAAACAGTATTTCAAATATTCGTGCTTACGATTTTAAATATTTAAAATGCTAATTGATAATATGAAACCCATTTTCAACATGCATTCGTGAACTAAAGTGAAGCGACCGCGACACCAGTGCCATCTTGTGAGCGAGCCATAGTAACTCTCGAAGAGCTCATACTATCTCTTCTATCCGCTATGACGTTACTTTCCAAATACACAAAATTAAGTTAACATGATCAAAATGTTAATAAACACGATTTTTTGTCAATGAACACAGAGAAAAGTTTATCACCATTTTTGAACAATGTTAACAAGAACACCCTGGTGAAATAAGAGAAAATATGTTGGAGGACATGTGTTCACATGTTAATGCTACTTTCTAAATTCAAAAAATAAGAATAAGTATGACAATAAAATCAACATAAGATATAGAATGAGTTTGTAATATATCAAGGATATACTTTTTGAAAGGCAGAGATTAAATTTCATTTCAAGAGAGTCACACACATGCTACCTAATAACTGCAACTTCCTTCAAGTTTTGTATATATGGCTGTTGTCTGTTAATTATACAACTATGGCATTATATTAAAAGTTAGGCTCATGTTTAGAAACGTTCCCTTTTTGCCAGCCAGATTCTAAGTGTCCGAACCTACCTTCTGCGCATGCGCCGGCAGTAGTTTCACAATCGCCCACTAGATTTCAGCACACGCTATTTCACATCTGCCAACATTGCTTTTTACACTACACTAGTTTTCATTGCCAACACATTAAACACCGATATTTATTTAACACGTGATGCAAAACACCGATATTTATTTAACACGTGATGCAACCACCTGCAATCTAGCAGTAACATAACAATGACATACACCGCTATCGCGTAGCGCAACTCCATATATTATTACTGGCTCGTTCTTTGTTATTATATTATTATGAGCCGAAATGGATTTATTATTATTTTTTATCCATTATTATGGATTATTATTATACGATACGCTCGCTCGTTCTTTATTATATTATTATTATGAGCCGAAATGCATTTATTATTATTATTATTTTTAATCCATTATTATGGATTATTACTATTATACGATATGCTGGCTCCTTCTTTATTATTATATTATTTTATTATATTATTATTTTTATTATATTATTATTTTTATTATATTATTATTTTTATTATATTATTATTATGAGCCGAAATGGATATTGTTTAGGAAAGCTTACGCGATGATTTTTGTGAGAATTTCGGCAAAGTCACACTCGGCAGTGGGATATATTTTTTTATTATATTTTTATTATGTTTATTATTTATCGTTCTTTTTTGTTTATTTATTTTATCTTTTACCTTTATCTTTTATCTTTATCTTTTTTTGTTTATTTATTTTATATTATTGCTTTTAATGTTATTAGATTTATATTATATATATTATATTTATTATATTATTATATTTATATTACTATTATTTATCGTTCTTTTTTATTTATTTTATATTATTTATTGTGTTTTTATTTAATATTATTATATTATATATATATTATATTTAATAGTATTATATTATTATATTTATATTATTTTTATTAATTATCGTTCTTTTTTATTTATTGAAACTTTCTTCCCCTTTTATTTACGGGGTGTAGCACGGCATCGCATTCCCTGCATAGCATGCGAGTCCTCAACAGTCCATCATATAAAAACTGCATGCATGCCTCTTCGTCTGACAACAGAGGCGCCAAGTCTAATATGCTTATGAAACGAGCCATTGCTTCTTCCTTGTACGAAGGTCAATAGCATAATGCCGACTCTCGCAAAAGCATTCAAATTTACTATTGGCAACAAGTCCTAGGGACATTCTGCTGTTGGCAGCGTTGCATTAACACAGCAACTTCGGCAACTTTCGTGACCATTCGTACACACTGCCGAATGGGACTTTGCCGAAATTCTGACCAACTCATCGCGGGAACATTTCTAAACATTATCCAGTTAAAATGTACCTATATTGTGCATTATAATCCTAGACAGACGACATAAAAATTGAAATGCTGCAGGTTACTGTATGGGTTTTAGCATAGCTCTGGTATTTTTCCCCTAAGAATGGCTCCAGAGAGCTGATATACCAATAGATTCCAAATTAATTGGACCACATTTACACCATACACCAAAAGCAGTTAGGATTCTCTATTACAGATTGAATCCATGACGTAAGGTTGGAGTATGACACACAATCTTCCCAAGCATCCAAATAGTGGCACTTAATAGTTCTTGCTTCTACACATGACGCTGTTAGCATAAGAGAACCACATGGAAATTAAAAGTACATGTACTGTATACATACACCCATACAAAGCGACGGTGATGCAAGGTATTGCTGGCGGGTTAAATCTTTGTGTAGCTTCGACTAAAATATACTTCAACCTTTGTCAGAAAGCTTGCATGCAGAAGACTGGCATAAGTCATGTGTGAGAGTGTCAATAATCTCACCACCGTACCCATGAGCAGCACGTATCTCAAATGCATGTGAGCAACATCAGAGTTTAATATAGATATTTTAGGAAAAATTCAAGGGTAGTTTTGTTTAAAATCAAAGCAAATTCTTGGTTTTTAAGGTGCAACTTTAAATTCCAGATGATCTCACATATTCCCAGTTTTTCTGGACAATATACACCATTATACCCATGCTGAACGAAAAAATACCTAAGTCAACAGCTGAAGGTTTACTCAGCTTGCCAATTTTCCTGCTTGGATAGGGGCTGTTGATAGCAAACATATTCAGATTGTCAAGCCAGGAAGAAGTAGGTCCTTATATATGAATTATAAACATTTGTTTTTGTTAGTTCTCATGGTACAAACCATTTCTATCACTTTTTATATATAGATATATAATAGTTCAGGGGTCTCCGTCTAGGGGATATGTGAATACCGACCACAAGGTACCCAAGCTGAGCAGAACATTACTTCCACTTACTGGTGTTTTGCTCCTCACTGTAACTTTTCTATCTGACCTTACCTTGGTCAACTCTTGTTCTCTTCTGACCCCGATGCTATTAGGGTTCCCGAAGGCTAGGGAGTCCTTATTTTTCCAACCTCTCCATTTCTCTAATTTCTCTATAAAACCTTAACCCCTAACATGCTGACCTGTCATGGCATGTATACGTCCTCTGATTGGTAATCAGAGGATATGGTCAGTGAGTTTATTTTGATAACTCTCCCGGTCAGGTCGGTGAGACCTGTAAACCAACGACAGGTGTGGTCCTCCAGACATTCTGGGGGTTGTGAGAGAGAGATGTGACCGCCAAAACATAAAAATATGGTGCTCTCTAAAAAGCGGTTACATTTATTGCTAAGTCTCTTCAATATTTATGCAATATAACTCGAGGGGTAAAATGTTCCGGAGTTAAAATAGTCCCTCATTCGGATCTCCGGGCGGGGACTACTTCTCGAGAACCAAAACATTATATTAATAGAAGATCTAACATCAGACTTCTACAATGGAATGCGGGTGGTCTCACCCAAACAAAAAGAGTAGAACTGAATAAAATTGTAGTTGACTATAATATCGATATATTTTTCATACAGGAAGCAAATCTAACAAATGACCAACTTAAATACTTCAATTTTACTGGTTTTCTACTACACCTACTACCCAAAAATAGACAGATAAGTAGTGGAATATTAGTTGGAGTCAAAAAGGATATTAAATCCTCCTTTGAAATTGTTAAAGAAATGGATAACACAGATAAAAGTGAATTAATAAAGCTAAATTTTTGGGATAACAAAACACATCTACATTTATACAGTATTTACAATCCTCCCAGGAATGAACCAGATCTCTCTCTTATTGACCAATTAAATAAAACAATCGTAATTGTGGATTTCAATGCTCATTCCAAAAGATGGGGTTATGAAAAAGTGGATTCTACAGGGAAGATAGTGGAAGAATTTTTGAATACCACAACTTTTGAACTGATTTATAGTAAAGAAGATCCCACAACCTTCATACATTACTCTGGAGCAGGCAGTAACCCAGACCTCTTGTTAGCTACAACAGATATTGTTTCAAAAATTAAAAAACAAGTTATAGAAGATCCAAGTTCTGGTCACAGAGCAGTAATTGCTGATATAAAACTAGATAATACAAATAACAGTCAATGTCACACGAATCTGTATTGGAACTTCAAAAAAGCATATTGGATCAAATATAAAATTGAACTGGAACATAAATTTAAAGAACAAACAAACTCACAGCTACATGTCCAACCAGATCATTTGAACAAAAATTTCTGTAACGTCATCCTAGAAACCGCAAAAAAACATATTCCTCGGGGAAGAATAAAAAATTTCAAACCCTTTTGGAACCCCCAGTTAGAAGAACTGAAAAAGCAAAGGGATATAGCTAGAAATACAGCTGAACAAACAAAAAACATATCAGATACACAAATACGGCGGAAGAAATGTGCCTCACTAAAAAAAGAAATTAATACTGCTAAAAGGAATCACTTTAATAATTTCCTAGAAAAAATGGATTATAGGACAGATGGTAACAAAGCTAAATAAGTTCATAAAAAATGTCAAGGGTAGGAAAGAAAACAACAGCACACCTATCATACACAACAATAAAATATTAACTAATGATGGAGCCATAGCCGAAACATTCAATAAATATTATGCTAATTCACATAAAGTAACAAGAAATAATAAAAAGGAACGTAAAGAATTTAAGAAAGATTTGAAACAAGAAAGAGAATGTAATCCTAACACTCAGTGCAATATCTTTTTTCAAAATTTTAATATGCAAGAACTGAACATTGCAATAAATAATCTAAAAAACAAAAAGTCTCCTGGACCTGATCACATACATCCAGAGTTCATAAAAAAACCTTGGAAAAACACCAAAACAACTACTAAAACTCTACAATCTATCCTGGAAAACCACTGTACCTGCTGAATGGCGAAAGGCAATAATTGTCCCACTCTTGAAGAAAGACAAAACACCGTCAGAAATAAAAAATTATAGACCAATAGCTCTTACTAGCATAATAGCAAAAGTGATGGAAAGAATGGTGTCAAACAGGTTAAATTGGTTTCTAGAATCAACAAATTTAATTTCCCCATGTCAAGCTGGATTCAGAGAGTTCCACTCTACAAATGAACAAGTCTTACTTCTCAGTCAAGAAATCAAAGACTCCTTCAATAGAAAAGAAGATAATGTATCAGTTTTTATTGACTTCCAAAGTGCATATGATTCTATATGCAGAACAAAACTACTAAAGAAAGTAAAAAAAATAGGGATACAAGGTCCAATGTTTTCATGGCTATGTCATTTCCTAACACAACGCTTTACTGCAACCAGATATGGAAGAAACATATCTAAATACAAACAAGTACACCGTGGCTTACCACAAGGCACAGTGCTAAGCACAACACTTTTTAATATATTTATTAACGATCTGCCACAACAAATACAAGAATCAGGTGTGAAGTGTGCACTATTTGCTGATGACTTAGTAATGTGGACTTCAAAACCAAAAAGTAAAAGTACAGAACTAGAAAAAACCATGCAACAATCCTTAACCAAATTACAAAGGTGGACCAAAGAAAATTTAATGACTGTTAATATAACAAAATCAAATTACCAAATCTTTTCACTAAGAAAAAGCCACTAAAAATAAAACTAAATTTTGAGGGTCAACAATTACCAGAAACAAAGGAAGCAAAGTATTTAGGAGTTACATTTGATACTAAACTTACATGGACCAAACAAATAGAAAATGTAATACAAAGAGCAGAGAGGCACCTTTCACTGTTAAAACGTCTAACAGGAATGAAGTGGGGATGTTCCAGAGCAACTCTTAACACAACATACAATGTATATATAAAGCCATTATTTACTTACTGCAGCGAAGTTCTTGTAACAGCAAACACAAAAAAGATTCAAATCTTTCAAAACCAAAGTCTGAGATTAATTACAGGTGCTATCAAAACCACACCAATAGCAGCTATGGAAATACTAACCAACCAATGCCCCATTGAATATGAAATAGAAAAAGCGGCTCTTATTCAACACGAAAAGTTGATCAGACTCCCATTCAATACATGGCACAAGAGAAATTTTACACATACACTAAAGACTCAGGAGAGCTTTCTTTCCAAAATTCAAGACATCAAGAAGAATGTATACCTTCCTAATTCAAAGGAAAACTTCATATCTAAAGTCAATCCGACACAAACATTAGACATCACATATTATTTACACCTGACAGAAGAAGTTAAGAGAAGTGATACTCCAACTAGTGTTCTAAAATTATTGGCATTAGAGACAATCCATACTAGATTTCCAGAACATGAGTGGCTCCATATTTATACTGATGGATCATTTATATCAAACCAAGATGGAGCAGGTGCTGGAGTCACATGTCACCTCTTTTCCTATTACAAATCTTTAAGTTATGGAACTACAAACTTTGATGGAGAAATTGAAGCAATTCGAATGGCCCTACAAAATCTTTTGTACAGAATTTCACATTTTCATCAAGCAGTTATTCTCTCAGATTCCAGGGCAGCAATTATAGCAATTACTTCCAAGTTGTCACCAAAAAAACCAAACAATTATAGAATGTTGGAAAATCCTTACCCATCTAACAGCACTTCAAAAACACCTAGTCTTCCAATGGATACCAGCTCACTGTGGACTGAGTGGTAATGAGAAAGCTGATTTTCTTGCAAAAAAGGGTACCGGCAATGTGCAGAAATCAATAGTTAATTTACCATTTTATGCAGCTAAAAGATTAGTCAACTCTGAATTCAAAAAAATTATTGAAAAATATTACTATGAAAAATCAAAGAATAAAAGATGGGAACTACCAAACATTCAAACAGTAATTCCTGAGTATCCTCGAAAAACAGCAGTTGCAACCTTCAGGTTGATTACAGGACATGATTGTCTGGCAAAACATTTAAACAGAATTGGGATATATTCTTCACCACTCTGTCCTCTATGTGATCTGCAAGAGGAAATGGATCGAGACCACCTTCAAATATGCCCGGCCACTTCTAATGCCCCATCCATCAGTGAAAAATATTGGAGAGCAAGAGGATTAATGACTTCATTGTCAGAAATTCAGCATTAGCTAACAACAACAACATATATAGATATAAGATCATTTGGCAAAGATTCTGATTCCATGATTTTAGAAACTGTTCACTATGAAAGAAAATGGAAAGCAATAGTTTAATGCTCCCAAAATCAGAAATGGGGCCTGGTGTTGACATACCTCTACCGTTTGCTTTTATTGGCAATGAAGCTTTCGACCTTTCAAAAATGTTCTTAGATCCTCATCAGAAAAACAGCTGCCACTGAAAAAAAGAGGATCTTTAACTTTAGATTGTCAAGAGCTAAACAGTATGTGGAATGTGCTTTAGGAATTTCAACCAACAAACAGCACATATTTCACAGATCACTAGATGTGAAAATAGATTTGTGTGTTATTGTGAAATCCCGTTGTGTATTATGCAACTTTGTATGCAAACTCCATGGATACAATTTTGAAGAGACACTGTTGCTCATAGGATTTCAAGACTTCATCTTGAAGATAGTGTTAACATTAAGGAATATGATAACGGTATAGGAATGCACTCTCTAATTATTTTGTAAGTGCTGGTGAACTTCCATGGCATAACAACAAAGTATGACCAATAAGAAACTAAGAAATATGCACTTACCTATTAGATTTCAGTTTGGTCCATTTTCTGAAAGTGTTCCACTTCTCTTGTTACGCTGGTGAGTTGAATGAGCACGCACTTTCGACATCATGCAGCTTCTAGCATTTCAATTCTGCTCCCTGCTAAAACCCACATTTTATGTTTGCTTTGCTTTCCTGACCTTGACTACACACTGAATATACATGCAATTCCATTAGATGTTTAGAAGTTAAGCTGCACACATATTATGTGCCTAAAATGCATGTAAAATAAACACTCTTGTGTCCACGGCATAAGTTAACATGAAACAAGCTCTTACGTATATGTGCAAGTTTCACTGTGAATGGCCCCTTAGCATAGAAATAGAACATTAAAATATAATTTTAGAGCCTTTATAGGTATATTCAACCTATTAATCCTTTAGTGGTCGTGCAGGGTATTCAGAACACCCCAATCATTCTTATCGATGTATTGCATAATGGATAGGACTGTACCTTCATGATCTTTGGTACCTTTCTAGGAAGTAACGTGCGAGCCTTGAGCAAAAATAGAATCAATAACAGAAGCACGAGTTCCAAGAAAATACGCAACAATATGCCTTGGGGTGTTGTCAATACCCTGCGCAACTCTTTCCATTATTGTGCACTGAGAAAGCTTACAGTTGTATTCCTTGTTTGTTGTCACTGTGTGTGGTTAATTCAGCTTATGACGTAGAACCTTACGAAGTGGAACAAGAAAGAATGCGGAAACTTATGCAAGAGGTATTAGATGAGTAAAGATATAAAACTTATATTGCACTGTGCACGATGTTTGAGAGACATGTGTCTCAAACACAAGAAAAATATATGTGAAAAGTGTTGTAACGCCAGTGACACTGACTGAAGTCATAAAACTTTTGTATGAGTTGACAGAAGAAATGTTTAGTGACATGTATAATGGCTTAAATCAGTAGTACAGAACAAAGAATACCAGAAACAAATAATTTTACCAAAAGTTGTAAGCAAATAGGAAATATTGCATGTGCTTTAAAAAAAGTAATTTGATATTTTATTAATATAAAATACACCTCATATAAGATGAGATAACATTTTAAAGAGTCATTTATTCAGTAAACAACTTATATTAATGACTAGCAGAACCAACAGATGTTTTCCTGTTCAAATGTTGTACATCCAAAAATTATAAAATTTTAAAAATGAACTATAAATTGTTTGGACTCCTTTGATGAAAAAATATGTAACAAAATTATTTTTAGAATACCTGACACCACCATGCCTACAGTTATCGCAACTCAGTCTATCAACAGCGTGTGACTACATACTATAAGCATAAATTTGTCAAGTACAAACTTAAAACTGTTTTAAATAACAGCAAGAAAGAAAGAACTCATCATTTTCATGACAGCTATATTTTTTAAAGCACAAAAATTAAATATTTAAATATATTTTTAATCTTAATACGATAAAACCTGCCTTCAACAGATCCCTGTTAAGCAGAAATCTGTCTAAAACGGAAATATTTTATGGTCCCATGAATTTAGGGTTGAAAAAGATGCTCAATTCCCTTTATTAAACAGAAACCACTTAACGTGGACAACAGAAATCACAGTACATTTTTAAAGGAAAATTTCCAGTTCCGGAATGTAGAGTTTAGAAAATTTTCAGGCACAGAACTACATCAATGAAGGTGCTTTCAATTGCAGTGCCATGCAATATGTCAACATAGTGATCCGCAAACTGAAACTGACACAGCTGATATAGATGTCTTATTTGAGAATATGTAAAGTTGGATAGAAGAAACAGTAGAAGAAGATGAAGAGGAATATATCCCTTAGTTGGAAGAAGAGTGTAGGCTAAAGACTTATCGGGATGCTGTAAAAAGTTTAAAGGAACTGCAACAATTTGCCCCATGGCCAAATGACTCAGATATGTTTGGTGTGATTTCTTAGGCCAGTGTTTGTGGAAGTCGAGGAGCTAAGCAGCAATGTGTCCAGAAAGCTCTCCTTGACTACTTGAAAAAATAAATGAATCGTGTATACAGCTATTTTTTGTTCATCATTTTTTTGTGTATATTACATGAACATATTGCAGCAGAAATATCTAAATACACCAATAGAATAATGTAAGTACATTTTTTATCTCATACTGTCCATTTATGTATGTTAATGGCTTAATTTTCTTAATAGCCTAGGCCTACCTTCGTTAAGCGGAAATCTGTCTTTAACGGAAATGTTCGAGAGTCCTGTTCGATTCTGCTGAAGACAGATTTTACTTTATTAACAGGGATTAAATTTGTTTTTTTATCTTAATAGTATTTTATGAACAATATTTTTAGTTAATCTTTGAGGGTATGAACGAACAAACTTGATGGTTTGCCAACTCTAACACGCAACATATAATGACCATGTGAAAAGCATGGATTTTCTAGATCCAACCTACAAATTGACATTGTTTGGCCTTGTGACTTATTAATAGTCATTAAGAATACCAAGCAAATTGGTAATTGCAAACATTTGAATAGAATGGGAAAGTCTGAAGGTATCATTGGGCTCCATGGTAACTTTGAAATTTTCCATTTAAAATGGTAGTTTCATGAACGTTGCCTATGAGTTTTTATGACCAATTGCGTGCCACTGCATAGCTTTGTTGCATTCAAATTTTGAAGCAAAATGATTGGTGAACCAATCTTCAATCGCAAGTTATGTGGTGGCATTCCAGGTAAATCCAGTGAATTCAAGAATTCAACAGGACAGTTGACAACTTCCTCAGAATCGACAAGTGTGAATGGATTAGAATGATGTTTCATTGCCCAGCAATGGGTGTTGTATTTTTAAATTAATTGCATCAGCATCTATATTTTTTGCAGCCAAAATAACTCGCTCACATAGCCACCCATGATTAGCGTAATTAGCTTGTAAATTTGGAAGTATAATTTCAGTCAAAGCATTGGTATCCATCATGTTGCAAAAGTTGTCTGAGAGATGAATTGCATTTTAATGCAATTTAAATTTTCCTTTGCCAATGTTGAGTAATTGTTCGTTGAATGCTAATGCATCATTCTGAATGTGAAGACATGTATTTATGGTAAGACATAATTTACTGATACTTTGTCATGGGTATGAGTCTTTCAAACATGCACTAATTTCGTCTGCTTATGTACCACACGGAGTGGCTGGCAATGTCTGTCTAAAATCACCGGACAGCAGCAGTAGAGTATCACCGAAAAGCCTGGTATTATTAAGATCTCTCAGGGTTCTATCGAGAGCTTCAAGTGAACGCTTGTGGACCATAGTGCATTCATCCCAGGTAAAAATTTTGCATTTTCTCAAAATTTCAGTCATGCCTGAATCCTTCTTTATGTTACACATCACGTCTGGATTTGTGTGAATATTCAATGGCAATTTGAATGCTGAATGCATAATCTACCCATCATCAAGCAAGATTGCTGCAATGCCTGATGAAGCAATTGCCAATGTAATATGATAATGTGATCTAATGCACACAGATATCAGTGAGATGAGGAATGTTTTGTCTGTGCAACTTGGTGTGTCAAAAAAAAAAAAAATAAATAAATAAATAAATAAAAAGTTGCCTTGTTGTTCTGCAATTGACAAATTAATTTGATCATATATATTCTTTTGTTCAGGAGTGAGCATATGCTCATTATTAGCAACAAAAGTAGCCAAAGATGTAGTATCAAACTGTTTTTGGTACTGAACATTGCTCTTAATAATTTCTGCTGCTAGGCGGTAGGCAATGGCATGCCAAAATGGGGCGGCGCCGTGGCCGAGCGGTTAGCGCGCTCGCCTACCACCTAGGCGGCCCGGGTTCGATCCCAGGGACCCGCATGTGGTATTCGTGGTGGACGAAGCGGCGTCAGGGCGGGTTTTCTCCGGGTACTCCGGTTTTCCCCGCCATCTCATTCCACCAGTGCTCCATCTTCATTCCATGTATCATCAGTGTCACCGCCTGCGGTGCCGTAGTAGTAAAAGTGGGTGTTAAACACAACAAACAAAAACAATGCCAAAATGAATGAGTGCCATATTCAAAACGAGAATACAAATATCCTCTATCCTTATCAACACCTTTATATATTTCCGGTGATGCACGATCCGTTGTAAGCTATTTTCTGTGGTTAATACAGTATCACATTTCAGTGTAAAAGAAAAAATCAAAACATCACTAATACCGCGAATTGTGCTTCTCTTTTGGGTTAGAAGTCACCATTGCCCATTCTCTGTAGCAGGAAGATGGCCATGTCTGTTTTAATTATAATACTGTATAAGAAAACTACTAAACAGGGTAGGTGGGTTCCAGCCTGTACCTATAATACAATTCACAATACTCCTGAGTAATATACTTCATTCTCTTTACTCTGAACATACTTTAGCCTATATTACAAACAGTGAATCATATGCATCTTAAGAACGCACGATCCATTCACTCAAGTGCTTTGTTATGATCAGTATGTGCTATTAAACTCAAGGGGGCCATGTCCAGAGGTGGTTGTGCTTTCTTGGATGCATTATGCAGGAAAACCGCTTATTTATCTACCTTTGTCATCTATCTTCTTTGCTTTTATAATGGTTACTACCATTCGATGTATAATGTTCCAATGGTTGTTGGCTCTCTAGCACAATTTGCACAATGTATATTGTTTAATTACACTTTAAAAGTGTACTTCAATAAATAATAATATATTAAATTTGTAGGTTAAGCAGATTCTTATAGAATGATGCGTATACATCATTGGAATTCATTACAAATCATGTAAAAACTCACTCCAATACTGCACCTTACACATTTGCACAATGTATATTTGTTAATTACACCTTTAAATACTTTTTCTCAATAAGCGTACACTTTTAATGTACTATTAACGCTAAGCTGTGACAAAAACGCCCTAGAATCCGATCGCAGCCTTAACTACCGGAAATTACAAAACATGATCACAGAAAAATATATGTTAAATTTTTAGGTTAAAATGATGGTTATAGAAGGCACAATTGTACATCATTGGAATTCATAACAAATAATGTAAAATACTCACTTCAATGCTGCACCTTACACATTTGTACCTATAATGTTGAAGTACACTTTTAATTACTTTTGCCAATAGGCGAGCGCTTTTAATTTAATATTAATGTTGAGCTGCGACAAATACATCCCAGAATCCTATCGTGGAACAAAATACTGGAAAGTCTAAAAAGCAATTGCAGCGCTGCTTGACGGATCCAATTGTGAACCTAACCCATCCAAAGATCAACACATAAATTAAAAAGAACATGTTCTATCAGGTTAAATTGCGAGTCTAAACCATTCTCGAATCATGTTTATCACATACACAAAAGTTCATAAAATCGGTCCAGCCGTTTAGGAACAGTACAGATATATATATACAGTAGAACCTCTGTTGTCCGAAACACTTTTAACTGAAATGCTATTTAACCAAAACGACTAACTGAAAAAAGAATTGCATTGTTTTTATTGCATTATATTTTACACATATAGTAAACTATATTTCGTTGTGTTAAAATAAACAGAATTTTTGCTGTATGAAATTTAGCACAGTGCTGTATATAGGGAGTGAAGAAAGGAATTTCCGAACCGACAAATCCTTATTGACAAAGGGGATGGTTAACAGAATGTGGCTTTGACTGCTTTCGCCAGCACTGGCCAATTCCGTTTCCTTGTGGCCTTGATCACTTGCCAGCACTAGCCAATTCCGTTTTCTTGGTCTTCAAGTGTTAACATCAGTCTTGCTATACAATACTGTAGTACAGTGGTGATCGAACATTTTTTGTTAAATATGTTTACTGTATCGTGTCTGTGCATCATGTCATCAAAACGGAAACAGGTCGTGATAACAATACAGGAAAGGATTAAAAATGGTGAGATTTTGTGTACTGTGGCAGCCAATTTTGGTGTGGGTGTCCTCACTGTTTCTGGTAGGGTGAAAATGAAGCGTAAATTTGAAGAACATGCTTCAAAAATACCTAACAAGAAAATAATGAAAACCTGTCACAATGAAATAGTAAAGGAGGCGTTGCTTTTATGGTTCACACAAAAGAGAGAGAAGGCAGGTACTTTTCACAACACAGTATACAATATGGGTTACAAAATTAGCATACAATTTGTGCATACGTATCAGTTTTCTCAAAGTTTTTTCTTATATTTTCAGATAGCATTACGGTTCGTCAAAAGATGTGACGAATCAAAGCCTTCTGATGTTTTGTTAATTAAACAATGGCGTGACATTGTGGCTATAAAAGTCTCAAAAAGAAGCAACAGAAGAAAATAAGAGGATTTTTTCCAAAAAAAAGTAGTATTGTACTGTGATTATAAATAAAAATACATTAATTATTATCCGAACTTTTTGTTATCCGAAACCTCCTTCCCCCTTTGTTTCGGTTAAGAGAGGTTCTACTGTGTATATATATAAAGATATGCTGCACAAATATGAAATTAGAGTCGCTCTTGGGTATCAGGGACACCCTGTGCAACTAGCAATGTTATGAAAATACATGCGACTACATAAGGGTTAACATCATTAATTTACACATTTGCTTACATTATCTGAATACAAGGTGGAGTGGTGAAGTGTTTGCTTTCCAACAATATGTATGTGACCATTGTCGTATTATTGTTGATGGTAGATGATCTTGTCAAATGTTGCAAGAAGCATGAATGCCCATTCTGAATAATCCTATTTTACACTGTCACAAAATGTGTTTTTTCCATGTTAATGTTTTGTGATGGTTTTTACAGATAATCTATGGCATGTGCTGCTACAACTTTTATTAATTTCACTTAAATCCTAACTTGTTACATTTACTTGAATGTTACTGTTGCCATATAGCTACTCCAGGTCTCTTCAATACTGAACAGTTTCATATTTTAAGAGCACTGTTCTTTGCCCTCTTGCCATAGTATTAGATTTATTGCATTCAGTTCATTTGTGCTGACAAGTTTCAATTACAATTTATGGAACCTCAACACAAAGTTTGGATATGAACCAAGGTTGAACACTATCAGGGAAAGATCCTGAAGGTAATTGAGAGAGTTACAGGCTTTTGGAAGTCCTCTAGTCTCTTATCGATACTGTCTTATAAAATTCCAATGTAAATGAAAGATTTAAATTGTGTATTTCTTGTGAACAATCTATTTTCTGGTGCTGCGTGTTCATGTAGTATACCTGTTGGATTTTGGTGTTTTATTACACAAAATCTTTCTCAACCACAATTCAGTGGGAATTAGCAAACTATTACTTACGGGGTGGGGTAGGGATTAAAAGCTCTATCCTGCCAGTGCTCAAACTGTTTGTGACCCATTATCTCAAAAACCATATCAGATACAGATATCACATTAAAACTTTTACAAGATGTAGATGCATAATATTTATTGGAAAAAACCTGTCTTTAAATAACAAATCATCTTATGAACACTGAAGTAGGTCCACAACAGCACTTATACTCTGTTCATCTAGAGATTAGAGGAGACGTAAACAAAGCCACGTGCGTTTTGACCACAGCGCGCCCTCTTGACGCTTTCGCCGTGTAAATAGTCCCTTGAAGAAATACTGTTACTGAGGTCTGAAATGTCATTTAATGTTTGCTAAAGCATGAACTAAGTGTGCTAAGCATAGTTAAACTGTAAGAATACACAGTTAAGTGAATTTGTAACCAGCCTAATTCATTCTGCGCGCGCATTATTCAGTATGAAAGTAACATGGTGGAACAAGTGAGTATTGTAAAACTTCAGTGCGGCAAACCGTTGCGAAGTGGTGAAAAGACAACAATATTGAACGTGTTTAACAAGTTCTACGAGAAATATCCCGAACTTGCTATCGAAGACGTGATGAAATTAACATCCGAGTTTACCGGTGTGTCAGTTGCAAGTATTTACAGCACACGCAAAGAAAAATCGTCAGTTGGTGAAGATCCCGGCACTACGTGCCAGATAAATGGTGGATGTAGTTTGCGACGAATTTGTGAGTGTGAGATCTGCAATCCGTCGAAAAGTTCATCAGTTCTGTGTTAACAATGAACCACTACCTTAAACAAAGTGCTGTTGGCAGTTAACTCTGATCCCGATCTTCCAGATTTAAAACGAACTTCCCTCCACAAGCTGCTTCTGGAGATTGGTTTCGAGATTGTGAGCAGGAAATGAAATAGTGTTATTGTGGACAGAGATGACATAAGTAGTAGTTAATTTCCATCTGCTACATGTTATTTGGGTCAAGTAGTGTAAAATGCATAGTATACCTACGCGTAGCGGTAGGTAACTGTGTTGCGTCATTGTGAATGCACGTGGCCGCGGAGTGATACAAACCGGTGCTTTGTTTACATCTCCTCTAATCTCTTGATGAACAGAGTATAGAGAAGTTTTCATTCTATAGATAGACCACAAGCAAAAAACAGTCTGTGTGCGCATGCATCAGGAGAGCCATGTCCCTTCCACAACAACCGGGTATCATGTGATACGCTTCCCTCCCTTCTCACGTTCCCTTGTATGAATGCGAGAGCGAGTGAATAGCTGACCAGAGCAGACGGCACAGTGGAGGAGAGGCAACCCAAAGGACAGTGGAGGGGAAAACAGAAGAGCTTCAGTTTCAGTAAGCCACGCCTCCAACTTTATTTTGTTCACGGTCTATCTATAAAGTTTAATTAAGCTATCTTCAATGGTTTCTGAGAAAACAGATCATTTACACCAGAAAATGTGATTCACAAGAAAAGCTCTTAATTGCACAAAATACAGAGAACAAACTTGTATGTTTCCAAAGGAATAAACCACATGGATTGAGTACACAGAAACTGTCACACTTAACCTCTTGAGTGATGGCCATTTAAAATGTCCTCGAACTGAGAACTGCTAGCATTTAAATTGTTAACTGCGCTAAAAGTGCTTTGTATTTACACAGCTGTATTTTGTGTAAATATTAAGTTATTTTAATGAAACAAAAACTGGTATAAAACTCGTTATATGCAGTATACATGTACGTCATCAGCAAAGTTGAGTTGCAGCAAAGTTGAAATGGAACTATTTTGTTTCACTGTGGTGAAAAGTTAACTTTGCTCTGTCAAACGCATCTAATATAAGTTCTCTGAAAGAAACAGTAGTCGACCCATTATATGTGTGGCTTATGCGTCAGCAAAAACAAGGCATAATGTGACATAAAGCACTTGTGTATGCGTGGTCTCTGAGTTGTCAGAATACATCATGTTTGCAACTTTTGCTTACGTGTGTTTCGTAACTTAGTAGACTCCATTTCTTTCTTTCTTGAAATACATATACTTTCCTGCTTGTAGCTGAAGTGAGAAGTGGTATAAAAAGGTATTTTTGCACCAACTGGATATAACCATATACAATTGTTTGGTAATCTGGAGAGCTCTAAACCCACACAGGACAATGACCTACCTGGACTTCCGACTATCAATAGCTCGCAGCCTAATTGAACAATACCACGTTGGGGGTAGAAAATCCAGAACCCCTGCACCCCTCAGACTTCAAGGAAAACATTATCCTAAAAGGATACCACCAACAGCAAAGAAGTCCCGCCCATCTCAGAAGTGTTTCGTGTGCCGCAAGAAGGGAATTTGCGAATGTGGAGATGTACCCTTGTGTGTTTATCCCTGTTTTGAGGCATATCACTGCACAAGGAACATATAAAGGTAAGCCAGTAAAGTATATAGACTTTACTTAAATGTGCCATAAAGAGAAAATTAAAATAGGTTGAGTTAGCTAAGGGATAAATAAGGGTTAAATGCACAAATGCACAGGACGTGTACACACGCCCATATCACTCATCCGTCATTTTAAATGGACGTGATTTCACGTCCATATCACTGAAGAGGTTAATAGTATTACCAATTTGTAGAAAACTTCCGATAAAAATGGGCTACAGTTTACCTCTCTACTCCACTGCCCACAGTGATAAAACACATATCAAATTAAATGGAAATTCCAATTCAGAAGACTGCACAAAAAGCTAAACATGCCATTTTTTGGGGAGGGGACAGTTTTCTCCATTCAGCCTCCTCTTAAAAGTGGAATATTACCCATAGGATCAGAAGGGCGTCATCACAGATAAATACAGATTCCATAGCATTAATTTGAACAGATCCTTTAGATCATAATATAGAAGAAAAGAAAAATACATGGTATGCAACATGAACTGTTGGACTATGCACTCTGTGCTTCAACACTTTCCATTTCTGATAGATATTAGGCACTTGTTTATTCATCCCGTAATTTATTTTCTTCCTCCTTAATAGCATTTAATATCCAATCTAACAGCGTACCAGTGACAACCATTAGTGATGGACACTGATGACACATGAAATGTAGTAATTAATTAGGAAAGGAAATTCAGAAAGGAAAGATCTAAGCCTGCGTTTAGGCTCCCTCCTCAGGATTTGCCTGAGGAAAAACATAAGTTGGGGTGAAATTCAAACCACAGACACCACCTATAAAAGTCTATGGTTAAAAATCTCTGCCACCCACGTGACTATGGTTATATATGTTTAGTTATGTGTGTTGCAATGTTTGCATTACCGTGACTGTTATATTCTGAAACACTCTTTGTGTTCATCTCCACTAAATAGTATGTTTGGCTTAAACCTACAATACAACAAAAATCTTTTACTCAAAAACTATTGGAGATATTTCCGTGCAATTTTTTTATACTGTGTGTTCTTAGAGTGGCCGAATAGCCCTACGGCAACTAGGGACCTGGTGAGGACCAGTGCAAGTAAACCAGAATTGTTTTTGGACATATAAGGAATGTGTTGCATTGAAAGTCATCTATTTCAACATCTGATGTGATGCCGGTAAGCCTTATGCAAGATAGTACAGTAGTTAGTGTTCCATGTCCATGGCTTGCCAGTCTGGGCAGAGAGCACACTGGTCCTCATCTGGCCCCCCTTGCCACCATGGGGCGATCTGGCCAGTCTAAGAATCCACAGTAGTTCAACAATGACTCAAAATGTTACATTTTTTGTGGTTGAATCCACATGAGTAATGCATTGTATACAGAGAGCAAAGTACAACATCCACTAAGAAGTGGACTCAACAGCAGAAAGTAGTCTACATGCCTGCCCTTGCCAAAGAGAAGTTCATGATATTGATGCAATGTCATTTTCAGCAGAACTCCAGTTTCAACTTACCGATAGTATTCCTACACATCAATTAAGGACAACCACTGCATGCCACAGGAGGTCTTCTTTCCAATTCAGGTAAATATGCAAAAAGCTGTTGATGTCATTGAAAACATTTGTGTGGCTAAATAAAGAAAAAATTGAAGCTATTAACACTGAAGTAACAAGATTCTAAAGTAAGAACAAATTAGAAACTAAAAACTTCACTTATCTTAGTAATGCTGTTATTTTTTGCTGACCCAAATTGAGTTGGACACAGCTTGAAACCCAGGGTCAGCAAAAAATAACAGCATTACTAAGATAAGTGAAGTTTTTAGGTTCTAATTTGTTCTTACTTTAGAATTTGTGTGGCTTTTGCACAGAGTCCATAAAAATCAGTCAGATGGGGAAGTAGTTATTTTTTTCCTTATGCTGATGTTCCACATTAAAACTTTTTGGTCCAAAGCATTGTGTACAACAGAAGTGCATCATGAGTTGGATACAATTTCTATCCTATTTTTTGTATCCATCCTGTTTGTACACAATGCGATTGAGTTGGATCTAATTTTTTAATCTAACAACTTGAAAACAGTCAATAAGCATCTGTAACATGGTGGACTGTGCAGTAAACATGTAGTCAGCTGTTGTATATGTACAGCTCGTGGCACTTCTAATGTGATGGATATTCTAATAAAATGCTTAATTTTTTCTAGAAGATTCATTAACTATTTTTCTTGACCATTAACACATATTACTGGGGCGGTTATTACATAACTATATTTCACAAATAATAATAAATCCACTTAACAGTATGTTTAAATTTTATGTTATGAAATAAGTTCAAATCTCCTGTCCATCCATACTAAGATTAAAACCATTACAATTGTTCCATTTTCTCTTTCACGCTTGTCTCATATTTGTGTCCTGGTGTGTAATTTTGCCTTCGACACAATGTAAAAGGTTAAGAAATAAATCTCTGCCAATTTGTAGAAAATTGCACTAGTTTTCCGATTCCTCTAACCTCAATTTGTTTTGTAGTAGACCCAATATACCATGACCGTGTCCACCAACATCTTTTGCTTTTAATACATCTTTTCTTCCTACTGAGACTCGTGGAAATATATCCCAAACCTATACTTAACACAGCAACTGCTAAATTAATATTTGCATCCGCCATGTTTATTTCTTATGCTTGCTACGTGAACTGTCATTTGTATTGGACCAAAATGAATCATAGTGTGACAGACACTGTTTTTTTTGTGTGTAATTTCATTGGATGCAAAATTTTGGTCAAAATAGTTGGACCATGGGACACTGGATTTAGTCCACACTTCAAAATCTGCAAAAAAGACTGCCTACGAGTCTGCAAAATTCAGTTTTACCAAGAAATCAAGCCTCGGGTTAAACCACCATGAAAAACAATTATTTATTTATGGCAACAAACTTACTACTCGTGTTTTTAAACACACGAGCTGTATGTGGGTAATGAAATGCCTTTGCAAAAGCAATGTTAGCCAGAATTGAAGAAAATGAGTCATTCCTTCGTGGAATCTTTTCTCGGATGATGGAACATTTTACATTTTGGGAAAATTACACAGGCATGATTACCAGATATGGAGAACATGGGGCATGCATACAGTTTGTGAGTACCAACAGGATTCACCTGAAGTTAATGTGTGGTTCGTACTAATGAAGAACAAGGCCCTTACAACTTCACAGAGAAAACTGTAACTGGAATCATCTATACCAACATGTTTATGGAGTATGCTCTGCCTCAACTTCCCAATAGTATAATTTTTCAACAAGACGGCACACCATGGCATTATGCACAAGTTGCATGGAACCTTTCAGAGAAGTGTTACCGGACATTGGATTGGGAGACATTGGGAGGCAAGCTGAACTCATTGCTTGGCCATCCACATCGTCTAACATTACTTCAGTTGATTTCTTCTGCGGGGTTTCACGAAAACTCAGGTGTATCAAACAACAGTAGATGGCCTTTCGGAATTATGCTGCTGTATCTGTGCAGTTATTGAGAATGTAACACCAGAAGTCGTTGAACACATGGTGGGAATTTGAATACAGGTTCAACATGTGTCGTGCCACTAATGGTGCACATATCGAGTTGTAATATAAAATAACACGTGTAAAAACACTTCGAGCTCATGTACATGTACAAAAAGCTGCAAATAAATGGTTCCATTTTTCGTGTAATGAGTTTCTGTTCCATTCTAAGTTTAAGCCGGACAAACCGTACACCTTTATTACTTATTTCCATCCACAAATAACACAAAGTAATTAGAGACTCACACTTCACTATAATAAATTGAGTTATACTCAATGTTTTATCATTGTGGAAAATATTGAGTGTTACCCAATTTATTATAGTGAAGTGTGAGTCTCCAATTACTTTGTGTTATTTGTGGATCAATTTACTTCACTGTTAATAGCTTCAGGTGTGTATATTTAAACTTATTTCCATGTTTTAAGAGCTTCAATATTTCTATTTCATAAACTTAGTTAAATTGGTTTGGTTTACTTTTTTTACTATCCAAAATTAATTCTGTAAGTGCCAAGAGTTGCCATATGACAACAGCAAAAATCTTCAAAAATTTAAGTCAGTAAATAATTATTTTCACACATTGCTTACAGATATAATAATATAAACACAATAAATTCAAGTTTCAATGGGTTAAAAAAGTTTCATGCTTTATAAAGAGGAAAATAGTAACATAGATGACAAAAAACACATGTTCCATTACAAGAGTAAACAACATTACAACACAAAAACAGTAAAGTTGAAAACACAGTTGAATAACATTTTTTCATGACTTCTATTATATTACAATTAAAATGAGACATTGCTTCAGGTTTTAAAATTTAAAAATATTAATGAATACTGACATTTATATGAAGACATCCAGTGTGAATTAGGTATTTTTACAGTAAATATAAAAATACTATTATTTTCAGATAAGCACCTTGTTTTGCCTCTATTGTGAGGTATAGTTTTGCTTATTGCCATTTCATTTTGAAGAATATTTGATTTATAGTAAAAGCCCCCAAAATTACTCTCAGTATATAGAGAGCTGCTTTTGAGAAGCACATTACGATGTATGAGATATTTGGTGAATTGCTTTAGTCCTGTTATTGCATTCTGTTCCTTGTATATACACATTTACCTCAGTATTAATGTTTCTTTACAAATGCTACATGCAGTAAGTGTCCAGACGTAATCTTCCTTCATTTTCAGTCAAGTACAGAAGATCTGCCATAGTCTGCTCACAGATTGCCTCCTCTGCCTTCTCAAACATCTATCAAACAAAACATTAAGTATCTCTTAATACTGACACTGTTAAACTAAACTCAATATCTTGCTTCAGTTATCATCAAGGAATATGCATGAAGAAAGAGGATGCTCCCTCAGGAATAGGTGTCAGTATACAGGAGCTCCCTCAGGAATAGGTGTCGGTGTTCAGGATGCTCCTGCAGGAATAGGTGTCAGTATTCAGGATGCTCCTGCAGGAATAGGTGTCAGTATTCAGGATAATCCCTCAGGAATAGGTGTCAGTATACAGGAGCTCCCTCAGGAATAGGTGTCAGTATACAGGAGCTCCCTCAGGAATAGGTGTCAGTATACAGGAGCTCCCTCAGGAATAGGTGTCGGTGTTCAGGATGCTCCTGCAGGAATAGGTGTCAGTATTCAGGATAATCCCTCAGGAATAGGTGTCAGTGTTCAGGATGTTCCCTCAGGAATAAGTGTTGGTATTCAAGATTATCCCTCAGGAATAAGTGTCGGTGTTCAGGATTATACCTCAGGAATAGGTGTCAGTGTTCAGGATGTTCCCTCAGACATGTTTATGTTCTATCAGGTTCAGAAGATCTGCCATAGACTGCTCACAAACTGCCTCGTTAGCCCTCTCAAACATCTATCAAACAAAACACACAAGTATCTGTTAATATTGACAATGTTTAACTGAAACCTTAATATCTTCCTTTAGTTATCATTAGACATGGGAGAAAATCTCACACGGATGTTACGTTGACTACACATCGACCGTACAGTGCAGCAACTGGCAGGGGATGTTGTATTGGCATGTAAACAAAAGAGGTAGGAAGGTCACTGTTAATAACACACAGTACGCTTCATGCCACAGTTCCACTTTGTCATAGGAAGAGACTGCACACCCTCGCATGCAACCTTACCCCACGGCCGTAAGAGTCGACCATGACCTTCCCCCCTGTGACGTTAAAGTTACATCGTTCAGTTATGCTTACGCAGAAATCATTAGGACTGAGAGTTTCCCCCATGTCTGGTTATCATCTATCACACAAAACATTCAGGATTCTCTTAATACTGACATGTTTAACTGAACCCAATGAATATTTTGCTTCAGTTATCATCAAGGAATATGTGGGAAGGTAGAGGATGCTCTCTCAGGAATAGGTATCAGTGTTACCACCTATAGGTACATTTGCAGAGTAATAAATCAAAATGCAGTTTGTACACAAATTTCACCTTTAGAGTGCAACACATACTTTATATATAAGGGTGAGTCGAACGAAAACCGGAGAACTGCTATAGAAAACCTAAAACTCCTCTTGTTACAATCAGACCCGGTATGCATGCGTGTGGACTCTCCCACCAGCAAC
Source organism: Tenodera sinensis (assembly GCA_030765045.1). Lineage (NCBI taxonomy): Eukaryota > Metazoa > Arthropoda > Insecta > Mantodea > Mantidae > Tenodera > Tenodera sinensis. Next base: position 285,549,892 of record CM060962.1, on the reverse strand, counting down.
TGGCATTGATGCCACGACCCCATGTGACCCAGCAGCACAATACGGGAGTTTCCAATATGGTGGCCCCTCTGTTGGGGTGCACCAAAGAAGAGTAGTGCGAAGTGATCCATTTCCTACACAGTGAAGGCACAAAAGCAAACAGAAATCCATACATACATGTTGGCACAGTATGGGACTGCATGTTTATCACAGACTCAGGTGTACAAAATTCAGCAGCATAACTAGTGTGGCGGACGTGCCGAGGCAGGCCAGGCACATCGTGTTGTGACACCTGAGGCAATTGCAGGGGCAGAGGAAATGATTGTGCAGGATAGACAGGTTACCATCGATGACACTGCAGTTCAATTACAAGTCAGTCATGGTTCGGCTCACGTGTGGCAATGTTGTGCTTCTCTGTTAGTGGTCAGCCGCCTTTAAATTTTGCGGCCACCGTACATCAAAACATTACACTAAAAGCATGCTTCAGTGGTTACACTAGGTGTATAAGTATAACAAATGATATTATCCACAAGTTAACTGTAAAACATGTTCTTTAATTTAACATAACTTCAACCCATGTGTGGAACCATTTTGTCAGTAACAGATGAAGGCCATTCGTGTGATGGAACCATTCCTTCCATAACAGCAAAGGTAATAATATTTTTGTTTGTTAACGGTGCTGTCTATTGCTAGGATCATATAAGCACCGCCAGTGTGCTGAAATTTTGTCCCACAGGAGTTCTTTTACATGCCAATAAATTTACTAATATGGGTCTGTTGCTTTTAAGCAACACTTAAAAACCATCAGTATGGGCTGGATTTGAACCTGCAATCTCAGATCAGTAAGCCAGCATCTAACCAACCAACAGTAAAGGAGTTAATACCATAAGAATATATATAGTATTTATATGTTGTAAATTTAAGCAACATATGTATTGCAAAACAGCAGCTGAGGTGATGCTATGATCATTTTTGCAGCTGAGGCCACTTAATTTAATTTTGCTGATAAGAGTGAGTAATACAGTGAAACTTCAATTATAAATTCCTTGAATTAACATTTACTCAGAGGCACATGAGGGGAAGGTCGGTGGATCTAAATACCACCTATTTAGTCCTCCCGGCTAGGTCCGATGGACCCGTTGACCAACGATAGGTGTGGTCCCCCTTGCAAAATGGGGGTTTAAGTCGGGTGATGTAACTGCCACATTGTAAAACTGGTGCCCGTTAACAAAACAGTTACATGAAAGCCACGTGCATGAGTATGAGTCCTAAAGATAAACATTCCGGAGTTAAAACTGTCCCCCAATCAGATCTCCGGGTGGGGACATCTTTAGGCAAATTTCATCACAACAATTCCAATACTTTAAGAATTCTACAATGGAATGCAGGAGGCCTGTCCCAGCCTAAAAAACAAGAGCTAATGAAAATATTAAAAGACCAAGATATAGATGTCTTCACAGTACAAGAAGCCAATATATCAGAAGAACAGGAAATATACTTTGAAATGGATCAGTACACTACACATATACTTCCAAAAGCTCGTCAAATAGCAAGTGGTATTCTTACAGGAATTAAAAGAAATATGAAAGCTACTATTCAAATCCAAAAAACAATGGAAGAACAAGATAAATCAGAAATAGTTAAAATTGAAGTATGGAAAAGTAACTACCACTATAGAATTTACAGTATCTACAATCCTCCAGACAATACACTAGATCTAAATTCTATTCCCATAGAACCCAAAAGTATTTTAATAGGTGATTTTAACCTCTTGAGCGACAGTCATTTAAAAGCTCCGCAGGCCGAGAACGGATACCCAATATCCAGCGCAGGGCATTTAAATTGTTAAATGCGCTAAAAGTGCTTCCTAAATACACAGCTGTATTTTGCGTAAATTTTAAGTTATTTTAATGAAACAAAAACTGGTATAAAACTCATTATATGCAGTATACATGTACATCATCAGCAATGTTGAGTTGCATTTACAAATCGTTGAAATGGCACTATTTGTTTCACTGTGGTAAAAAGTTAACTTTGCTTTGTCGAAGGCGCCAAATATAATTTCTCGGAAAGAAACAGAAGTGGACCCATTGTATGTGTGAGCTATGCGTCAGCAAATCACAGTACAATGTGAAATAGAACACTACTGTATGCGTGGTTTATGAGTCATCAGAATAAAGTAGGTTTGCAATTTTTCCTTACACGTGTTTCGTAACTTGGATATAGCTTACAGGCTCCGTTTGTTTCTTTCTTGAAATCCATACGTATACTTTCCTGCTTGTAGCTGAAGTGAGAAGCTTTTGAGTGTTACATCTCAGAGCTAAAACATGGCATCAATAAGCAGTGTTGCACAAAGGTTAGCGAGTGGTGGAAGTGTAAGGGCTTCTGAAATTACACACGATAATGTGGAGGACTTCTTGCTGTGTGACAGCGATTTGGATATTGATGGCGAATTTTCCGAATTTGAGGGGGGTGTGGAGGATATAGGTACGAGTAGCAGTGAGGAAGAATGTGACCAACTTCCTTCAGGTGTTCGTGAAGAGTCAGCATTGTGGAGTGCTGAAAACAATTGCAATACAAACAGGCACATCTTCACGAGCACAGGGTCTGGTGTTCAATCCCAGGCTCAGCTGACTTCTGACAGCCAACCAATTGACATTTTTACAAAATTTTTTACTACCGACTTAGTGTCTCTCATTGTTTCGGAAACAAATGTATATGCGTGTAAGGTGAAGGAAGACCTGCTCTCTAAAGGTAAATTAGGGCCTAAGAGCAGAATTCAAAGGTGGACAGAAGTAACACTCAATGAGATTTACAGGCTAATTGGTCTAATTATACTTATGGGTGTTATTCGTAAACCTGCATTATACATGTATTGGTCCACAGATGACATGCTAGCTACTCCTTTTTTTGGAAAATGCATGTCAAATAACAGGTTTACATCAATTTTGCAGTTCCTTCATTTCACCTGCACAGAGAATGTAAATGACAAACTCCACAAAATTAGGCCTGTTTTCGATTATATTATTTCAAAATTTAAAGAAAATTATGTGCCTGGTGAAAAGGTCACTGTTGATGAAAGCCTAATGCTTTGGAAGGGCCGCTTAGGTCGGAAGCAATACATCAAAACAAAAAGGGCTAGATTTGGCATAAAGAGTTTTGATGTTTGTGAAAGTAAAACGGGATATCTTTACAATAGCTGCATTTACACTGGTCAAGGGACTGACAATACTGGAGACAAAGATTTGGGCTTATCTGGCTCCATAGTAATGCACCTAATGGAACCTGTGCTTGATCAGGGTAGGACAGCTGGTGTAGATGTGGTTCGATTTCCCTGCATGCACTCTTTGTTTTTACCCTGTAATATTCACAAATTGGATGAACAATTATGTTAAAAGCTGTTATTATTTTAATTTGTAATTTTTTATTTCCATTTTATGGTATTGTTGTCTATTGAGATATCTCTCCTGGTACAGATGCTGAGTTGCTTTGTACATTGGCTCTTGCTTCTCCGTAGATAAAAAACATATCAATGTTTGAGAGGTAGAACTGGAACTTATATCAATGTGTTTTTCGAATAAATGATGAAGGTATGGCACAAAATATGCAATGGCTTACTTGTGGAGAATAAAGAGAGTCAGCATTCTAATAACTAGGGCCCAGATTTTTAGGTTTTTAAAATCAACTTTTTAGTTATTTTTGCATCTTAAAAAGTTTTTTTTAGTTTTTTTAACCTCCTGAAATAGAATATATGGTTGAAAATGGAGTGACAGATGCAACAATCAAAGTAAGTGTTCTCAACAATGAGCTTCATTTCTGAAGCATGACGTGCTGTGTTTCAACTAATCATCTAGAAATGCTTCAGGACAGCCGTTTCCCTGTAGGAGGAACCTGTGCTAACTGGACTGGATGAGTTGGAGAAATCGGCATGGAAAACGGTGAACTCCACTGAAATAGGCTTCAACGGTTGTCAACTGCCATAATGAACTATCAGTGTGTGAAGTATAAATCATAGACCAAGTTCTGAAGCAGCAGCTGACTCACACAGAACAAAATATTGAAGAAAAGGAACCACAGCAACCAAAACTACATTCCATAAGGCATTAAGTGACTTGGATGCAGTAAGAAGAGTGAGTGAGTGAGTGAGTGAGTGAGTGAGTGAGTGAGTGAGTGAGTGAGTGAGTGAGTGAGTAGGCCCATGCAGTAAGAAGATACCTGCATTCCTTTCACACTGACAGTGAACACTTAACCGTGTGAAACATGCTTAAAAATGAACTTTACAATTTAAATCATTTGACAAAATTAAACAAGTTTACATAATGGATTGGCTGAGAAAATGTTTTGAAAGTCTTGACAAATGTATTTATTCAGTATTCATTACTTATTTAGTTGTTTGAATATATGTAGTATGTTAATTTAAATAAAACTGCAGGTGTCAAACTCTTCATTGATTTTCTTGATTTTATAACATTTTTCAGCGGAATGAAGACAAGTGTAAAATAGGAATTTCACTGTACGTAAGTCAATGTATGTGTAGTATATGTTCATTATAGGCTCCTAGACCCTTGTACTCATTTGGACCTTATTTGGCAGGACAAGAACAAAAATACTCTGGGGATAGTATTAAAAAAAAGACCCCAAACAGAAGAAGGGATGGAAAATATTAGGCAGGGGGAAATTTTGAGAATTCTCAGCATTAATGGGCCTGTTTCTGAATACTTTTGCCAAAAATAATGCTCTCATTCTTTAAGGGACAGTTGAAAATTATTCAATTGGAGAAATTTGGGAGGATTTTCAGTGTCAATGGGAAATTTGACAGACATATTTTTCAAGACAAGTGTAAAATTACTCTGGGGTTGCTAGCACAAAAAGTCACTCCTAATGAATAAGGGACAGAAAGTTTTCAGCAGGAAGCAGTTTTAAGACTTTTCAGACCTGTTTTCTCAATATTTCTGTGGAATTAAAATGTAAATCATATTTTCTTCATTCCTTTAGGGCTGGTACAACAAAACTCAGTCCCAGCAGGTAAGGGGGTGGGAAAATGTTTAATGGGGAGAAGTTTCAGGATATTCAGCACAAAGGAGCCAGTTTTTGTCATTAACGAAAGGATAAATGTTGCTTTCTGCATTCCTTCAAGGTTGGTAGTGCAAAAGACCAACCCTTATTAAGGATGGGATTGAAAAACGTTGGATGGGAGAGAATTTGGAGAATTTTCAGTAATAATATGAAATTTGGTACAGTGAAGATGTGATCAAACTAAAAGAATTGAATACCAACAATGCTGTATTTGCTTTACCTCATTCAAGTGTAAATAAACAAACATTTGGAAAATTCATGTTTTACGAGGGTGATTCAAACATAAAGGGTTATTTGAGAGGTAGAATTGGAGCTGAACAATTCAATGCCACAGCTGGGATTTGAATTTTTCAGTTTCAATTCTACCTCTCAAACAATGCCCACACATGGCTTGTGTGTTTAAAAACACCAACAGTAAGTTTGTTGGCATAAATAAACAATGAAGGGTTATTTTGTATACATTTATTGATTATGTTCAGTTTTTCTCTAAATAGCCTCCTTCACACTCTGCACACTTTTGCCAATGATTTGGAAGCTTGAACATTCCTTCTTCCAAAAACTTTGGGGGCACATCATCAACCAACTGCACATAGGCTCCTTGACATCTTTATTGTTTTTTGAATTGTTTCCCTCCAAGAGATTCTTTGATGGGTGCAAATCGAAAATAGTCAGAGGGGAGCAAACCTGGACTGTAGAGAGGGTGGTCAAGGGTTTTCCAGAGCATATCCTCCAATATGACCCTTATCAAATTTGCAATGTGAGAGCTTAGCATTGTCATGGAGAGGGATGACATCTCTGATGGGCATGTGTCTTTTGTTTCAATAGGGAACTTTTGCCAACATTAAGAACTGGCAATAGTAAGCCACGTTCACCATACATCAATCATGAAGAAAAGTAAAATTCCTCCGCAACAGTTTTTCCAGCTGAGAGGTGGGTTAAAGCCTTCACTCGGCAAGCTTTATCCTTACTTTGCCACTCCTTACTCACCATTTTGAATTGCAGAGTGTAATGATGGATTCATCTCTCATCACATGTGACGATGCACCTCCCTTCTTGCTGGAATTGATTCAGAAGTCTCTTACAGATCTCCAATCTGAACACTTTTGCTATTCAGTTAACTTTGGAATCCATAGAGCACTAAGTTTTCTAAAGCCAAGATCTTCACTAAAAATGGTCTGAGCACTGTCAATACTGATATAACTTTTGATGTTAATTCTTCAACAGTGCATTGGTAAACATCTTTACTAAGCTCTAGAATGGCACGGATATTGTCCTCTGTGAGACGTGACCTTCAGCATCGAGTATCATCTTCGTTTTCTACAATTTCTCGGCCACTCTTAATTTGTCTGCCCCAAGTAACACTCAGTTCTGGGACAGTGTATCATCCCCAAACTGTGCCTTCAAACAAGTTAAGATCTCCAAGGGTTTACCCCTTCATTGGCTAAAATCTTTATAATAATATGCTCCACAACAGACGAAAGAACTTCTTGTTCACTTATAGCTGCACAGAGAACAGAACAGAGCAGAACAGCTAAACAAGCTGATTCCTAACACAATGACCTTCAGCCCTCCACTCCACCTTCCCACATAATTGCTTGCTTAGCACACCGGCTTACCATTTATATTTAAAGTACCCTCGTACCAAAACTGTGAAGGGTCCAGCTAATACCAAGTATTTCTGCTAGTTTTTACATACAATGTTTACTGGAAATCAAACGGAACATTTAATACTTACTCCTCTAAACTTGTAGTCTGCAGGTGGATGCTTGAATTTTGGGCCAAAATTGACAGAGACTGTTGCGCTTTTATGCAGTGACAGTGTAGGATAGTAATGGCCACCATATATGTCTGTAAATGCCACACCCTGACATGTACCATTCTTAAAGAATATGAGCTGACTGCCTGGTAGAACTTTAAGATTCTTTAAGCTCTCCGGGACCCTGTCCTTTTCTTCATAATACAGGTGACTCTTGAATTTCACTAAAGGCTGTAGGGAGAAAAGTACATTATTAAATGTATCACATCTTCTGCAGTTATTAACAAGGAAATGCATAGTTGAAATCCCTAAATTTCAACCAATTATTTTCCTAATTTGTATGCTACAGGGCTCTACCAATATGTTACATATGATTCACAACCCGCCAGGGTTGTCTTCCCTGATTGAGGTTTTTCCCAAATAATCTTTGGTCTTCATAACTGAGGTACCCTAAACTTACCCCAATTATGAGGGGTGTCTCAGAAGTTACACTATTTTTTTCAAAAAATAACAAAATGTTTAAATATTTTAAAGAGGGTATATTTTGAAAGCTACATTCAATACCTATTTTTCCACAAAATTTTCTTGAACCTCAATACATTTTTGGTACCATGGTAACAGCTTCTTTAACCCAGTATCAAACCACTCTCCCACCAAACTGGCTAGCCATCTTGCCACTTCTTGCTTTAGTTCGTCATTTACGAAGTGCCTTCCCCCAAGATGTTGCTGCAGCTCCAGAAAAGGATGGTAATCACTCAGTGCAAGGTCAGGTGAATAAGGTGGATGACCAAAAATCATCTCCCTCATCCTCAAAAAATTACAAAGATTGCAATGCGACATCAACTCTGCTCCTTGTGTTGTTCTGAAAGCATGCAAGTAACCCATCTTGCGCAAACTTTTGATAGACACAGATCCTCAGAAATAATCCTGTGAAGTTATGCACGGCTTATTTCAATATAAGGAGGAGTTCAAACAAAACTCACCAAGTGTAAGGTGCCAATCTGTGTCTATGACTCCTCGAACCTCGTCAACAATATCCGGAGCACGGGAAGTGGAGGGTCGGCTGCTTCATTGCTCATCGTGTAATGTTGTTCTCCCTTCAATGAACGATTGGTGCCAACAAGAAACCAAGTCTTGACATAATGTCTTTACCATAAACACTGCACAAGTTGTGATGAATTTCAGTCGCACATTTATTTTTTCCCGTAAAAAATGGATTACAATGCGAACTTCACAATCGACGGTAGGAACGAGTGGAGTCTCCATTGTTACTGTCTTTTAATGTCCAAGCAGTAGACGTAGTTGCTTAGGAATTTTACAGTGCTGCTACTACATCCATAACTATATTCCCTGGGACTTTTGGACTTTTCACACCTACCCGTGGATTTAAAAAAATAGTTTAACTTACTTTTGAGACATCCCTCATATCATTTCATTTCATCTTCAGTGTTTACCACCTGTGATGTCATAATATAATTTGAAACAGTATTAAACACTACCCCACCCTAAAAAAAATTCTGGTGTGTTACAGATATTTGACTACCGCTTAAGACTACTGTATTCTCCTATGCCCACTGTATGTAGCTGCAAGGAAATATGTACTAAAATCATGTCAGTTAAGGTAAAGTAGATAGAAGGATAAGCATTTGTAAGAAAAGTTTATGCAGGAGTGTGTGGACAAATTCATGCGAGTTGACGCAAACGCTCCTCTCCGTCGAAGACGTCGCCTTTAAGATCTATAAGATCTCGTGTTTGGTGTCCGAACTAGCTCTAGCAAGAGGTCTTAATCTCAGGGTATGCGCGAGTTATAGTAGGAATGGAACCAAACGAAGAATTAACCAACATATCACTTTATTTGTAAATTTCCAGATTTGTAGAGAACTGCCGACGATATTTAAATAGAATGTAACTTTGTAACTTCAAGTACAACGTTAAACACTTTAACTTTGTCACCCTTTAGCGACCGCTGAATTATGTATACGCGCTAGCTTACGTACAAGTCCCAAGTTACACGTGTACTCTCGGCTCGATTCAAGACGAGTGTGTCTTGCGTTGCATTTGTTTTTGCGCGGGCAACAAGAAGGAAGCGATTTCCATTGGCTAACTTTAGAGCACGTCATGGTAAGATAGGAATCAGCCCGCTAAATCGTACATACAACAATTGTAACCTTATCACTCATTTAAATCTGCCTTCCATTCTGGCTTCCATTCTTGAGACTTTAACATATTCAGCTTTATTACGTCTTCCCCTTAACTATTGACTAGAATCTCCTTTTGTTTCTTTCCATTATCAAATATATATTGACATAATTTCGGTTTCAGAGTGTGACATCAAATTTTTTTGCATAAAGCATACTGTCTGTTCATCAGCTCAAGGTGTACAGGGAATGAAGGGTATGGGAGAGACATTCCACGCAGTGTAACCTGAGTTTTGTAAATTTCCGCACAAACATTGCTCTGCTGGTCACGCTGCCAACTTACCTCCGATATTATTCATGCTATGTTTACTTGCTGCTAATTTCTCTTAATTTCAGTGTACAACGTATGAGTCACTAGTTTTGTTGGAAGTAATGAAAAAGGTAGAAATAAATAAACCACCACCTAAGTGTGCTGTGAAATCTGTTATGATATTTTGGTTGCAGACCAAGGGGTTCAGAGTGACAGTTCTATGCATAAAGCATCTTTATAGGATGATTGAATCAAAAAAACCTAAAAAGGTTCTTAAAGTGTGCATACTTTTTTATTGGGCCACACTGTCATTTACTTGCCCCCATACATCTGTGATCTGGATCCCATAAAACTAGTTTAGGCCAAGATAAAATGAATAGTTAAAGAAATGTAACAGTTAACTTATTTTTACAGCAATAATTGCACTATATACCGGTCGAGAATATATCACTTAAAACCGAAACAGATTGGCAATGTTTTCGAAAAATATAGAAAAGGCAGAAAATGATCAGTGGAAAAACGATGGAGTAGTTGAAAACATTGTTTACGTTTTATAAGCTAAATACATTGCATGAACTGAAGATAACATTTAAATTGTGCTATTTTGAGCAAATTCTTTGCTTTAATCTAGCATGAATACACATTTCAAGGTTGGCAACGTTATCGTAAATGCGATTAGAAACACAACTCCACTTGAGGTATCTCTGTTTATCCGGATTTGTTTACTCGCATAATGGCTGGCTGCACTCCTGCCAGGGTCCATGAGCTGATGAACAAACTGTACATTCACAATAAAACATTCAATTGTAAATCTGCTTGCATTCATCATAGGCTTGGTACACTACATTTACTACAAAACTTGGCCGGCAGATGCACAGCCCATGTGACCTTCACTACATTTCCCTGCTTATGCATGCTGCTTATAGGAAAAGAAAGGTAAAACAGACTGTGCTTACAGAACAGAAATTAGACAAAATCAGCGAAAGGTTAGAATGGTCACCTCGAATGTCTCTTAGGTGCCTTACACAAGACAAAATTAGAACAAAATATCAGGAGAGAAATTAACTATATTTTGGAAGCTGAACCAATGCTTGTGAATGAAAATTTCCTCACAACCTGCCATAGATGTATTGATGCACATAGATGGCATTTCCCAACATCTCGTATGATAAGGCATGTTTTGTGTTTATTCTGATAATTGTTAATGTGATTTGAGATTTGATGTCCATACATGTGTGACTGGGAGACAGGCCATGTGACTGCCAGCCAAGTCATGCAATACATGCCTGGGAGATGGGTTGTGCCTCTGTTGGCCAAGTTTTGTAGTAAACCTACCATATAACATTAACATTCACTAAACTCTTAAACAGGAAAGGTGCTAACTATTACTGCCCACAGTATTTGCGGGCAGAAAATATACCTCTCTGCTTAGGAATAGTTGAACGTTAGTTTGCAATTGCAACATATGTGTTATTGCAATGCAAAGTCTATCCAACATAACTTTGTAATATCACTATGAAATATACTGATCAGATGCATTATAATAAATTTATTTCTGAAGATATGCAGTGAACACTTTGATGTGCAATGCGTTTAGGACTTACCCTATCTTTGTACGTATGTGGTATGTAGTTGATGTCTTGTGACTCTGGCAGAATAATAAGAAAGCCAAGGAGGTCACCTTCACCATAACCAGGGCTGTAATGTGTCCCTCTGCACTCATGAAAGCGTGTACCTTTCCTAGAAAACAAACATTTAAATCACAATTCTGTGCTTATCAAATAAACAGGCTCTACAGTAAAATAGAAAAAAAAGAAGCTCTATTAACTGAGAAGTTATTTTCATTTTAATTTAACTTTAAAACATGAATGATTTTTTAAAACATCATTTAACTTTAAAACACTTAAAACTTCACTTGTGTCAAGTTGTAAATGTACTTTTTAAAATTAAATTAGAAAGGTTGTACAGCACATGCCAAGATATTAGTAGAGACAAGCAAAAAATGACATTTCATATCATCCTAAACCAGATTTGCCATCATTATGTGAATAAGTATCTTTATTAAAAGTAGAAAATGAGTCAATAACTCAGAACAACACATGCACACCCCTGCCCCCCACCCACACTTCAGATTTCCCAGAATATGTTTTAAAGGCTAGTTTCCTCCATTATCAACCAGACATCAACTTATCTTGATTGGTGAAGCAGAACCTTCCGTAGAGTGCTCTGGCAGTGGTTCTAGGAACTTGTAAAATAGGTCGCTCTGAGGAATATATAGACTTGAATACTCTATCCTTGTTCTTCCAGGTGAAGATCTGTTCCCATGTTGACAATTCCTGATTCACTATTATGTGTTGTAATCGTTTTGGTTCCAGATTAACGTCTTGATTTTTCTTCCAAAATGGGTGGCAACTGCTGATTTTTCTAGGTGTATGTGTTTTATACATCTGAAATGTTCTTTAGTCCTTATCTCCAAGTTCCTCTTAGTTTTCCCTATATAGATTTGGTTGCAGATACTGTATTCTATTTGACAGATAACAGAATTACTATTTGAAGGTATGCTGCCTGTCAAAGCAGAACCGCTTTTTATGGTGTATATATTAACTGGGGCCTGTTGGATGTTGTGTTCTCTAAAAATCTTGTTGAGTTTGTTGAACATCGTGGGTGATATGTGAATATTTTAAGAACATCTTCTCTTCTGTTATGTTGAGTGTGGTTTTTCTTTCAACAATTTTTGCTTTTTCATTATATTTTTTTGTCTATCACAAATTTTTGGAAACCACTTATTTCTGAAATTTCAAAGACTCTTTTATATTCTTTCCCATTCATTTGCTAAAAGTGGTATGTTCATGAGCCTATGCATTAAATTGTGAAAGCTGCCTGTTTATGTGATCTTGGGTTGTAGCTGTTAGATTTGGTGTAATTGTCTGTCCGTCTGTGTTGACTTTCTGTAGATCCCAAAGAAACTACCACCATTAATTGAAAACTTGCTGAAATCTAAAGGAATATCTATAGGAGAAATTTTGGAATACACTGAATTAATCAAACTATGCATAGCACAAAAATTTTTCCAATTTCAATCCAAATACTACCATCAAACATCAGGATCAACAATGGGCAATCCACTTTCCCCATTACTCACAGATCTCTTCTTGAGTTCACTGAAAACAAGAATTTCCAATAGTTTTCCTAGATATTCAAAATCTAGCAGCAAGAAACCCACTGGAGACGCACTAAAGCTTTTAAGTCTAAAAGAAAAAAACCAGAAAATTCACAAAAGGAAAAAGATGGACAACTTTCATTTTTAGACTTAAAAAAATTAAAAATACAAACAGAATAAACTTAGGGATCTACAGAAAACTAATACAGACAATTACAAGGACAATTTGCAAAGTAAGGTCCAATGTTTTATACACATCAAACCAACATAGATAATTGCAAAAAAGTTGTTTTATTTAATTCCTTACATCTTTCTCTAATCTTCTACATAGTTTCCATATTTGTTTAAACATTTGTCATAACATTCTACAAGCTTTTGTTTGCTAACGTCGCAGAAATCAGGCACCTGTGAGGATAACTAGTCATTGGATAACAAGTGGAAATAGTTCATTGCCGATCATCATGCATCTTTTCATCCACACTACTGACCAAATCTTCTGTGATCATTGATGGCTGGTCTGATAGCGGTTCATTATGGACATTGTCCTGTCCACCCTTGAAAGCTTTCACCCACTTATGCACTATGCTGTCACACATTGCAGTGGTGCCATACACTTCACTGATCTGTCGGAGTGTCTGCTACTGAAATGTTACTTGCTGCCAAAAAATTAATCATAGATCATATTTCATAGTCGGCAGGACCAACAATTGTTTTAAACATTTTGAACTGACACTGAACAGCACATTGCAACACTCCCAATGCAAATGGCATCATTTTACACACAAGGCATGCTGGGAGTAGTGCACATGCACATTTCAATGTTCACACAAAATTTGATGAGCTACACCCATTCAGATCTTACTTTACAAATTGCTCTCGCACATCAAATCTAACAGCTACAACACAAGATCACACAAACAGGCAGCTTTCACAATTTAACACACAAGCTCATGAACATACCACTTTCAGCACAGGAATGCGAAACAGAGAGTACAAAAAATCTTTGAAATTGCAGAAATGCATTTCCAAGTAAATATAGCAAAAAAAGAAAAAAACTGTTAAAAAAAACATGCTCAAAAGATATCCTTAAAAAAATTCATGTATCACTCACACATGTGTGACAAATTCAACTAGATTTTCAAAGAACACAACATCCAATTGGCTCTAGTTGACAAATATACCATAAAAAGTATGTTACTTTACCACTAAAGATGGCATCCCTTTAAATAGAATGCAATGAGTGCAGCTAAATCTACAGAGGGAAAACTAAGAGGAACCTGGAACCAAGTGCTTAGGAGCATTTCAGGTGCATAAAACACAAACACGTAGAAAAATCAGCTGCTGCCACCCATTTTGGAAGGAAAGTCAATATATTAGTCTGGAACCACAAATATTAAACACATAACAGGGAATCAAATTAAATTATTTTGTTGTTTAATGACAGTCAATTGCCAGGATCACATCAGCATCACCGGTGTGTCGGAATTTCATCCCAAAGGAGTTCTTTTACATTCCAGTAAATGTACTGACATGGAGCTGTCGTTTTTAAGCACACTTAAAAGCCATCGGTCTGGGCCGGGTTTGAACCCGTGACCTTGGGATCAGTAAGCCAGTGTCTAACCAACTGAGCCACCCAGACCAACTCACAGAGAATCAAGAATTGTCAACATGGAAACAGACCATCTGGAAGAACAAGGACAGGGTATTCAATTTTGATATTCCACAGAGCGACTAATTGTAAAAGTTCCTAAAACCATCACCACATCAGTTTATGGAAGAATCAGCTTCACTATCCAGGATTCGTTGATGTCCAGTAGATAATGGAGGAAACTAACCTTCCAAACATGTTCAAGGAAATTTAAAAAGTGAGTGTTCTTCTGTGTTATTAATTGACTCATTGTCTACATTTAATTTAACTTAAACACTGTCATTAACTTCCAGTATTTGAAGATTAGTATTTTTATGTTAAATGTGTAAAATTAATGCATGTGACAAAAATTTCATATTATTTTGGTAAAATTTCATACTTTATGAAAATCATATTTAAGAGGTGGAATCAGGACTGAAAAATTCAATGCTATAGCCAGGATTTGAACCACGGATCTTCCGCTTATCGAGCAGCTGCTTTAACCACTAAGCTACCATGGCCAACTTGCCAGTACGACATTAAATTCCCCAGCTGACTCGTACTTTTTCCCGGTTAGACCACAAGGGAATCTCACATCAGAGATAAATACCCCAAGGGCGACTTACAATTGTAAGTACTTTATGTTCTGGGTTTAAGTAACCTTCAGATGGTAATTATTATTTATTTATGCCAACAAGCTTACTGCTGGTGCTTATAAACACACAAGCCGTGTGTGGGCAATGTTTCAAGAGGTGGAATCAGGACTGAAAAATTCAATGCCATAGCCGGAATTTGAACCACGGATCTTCCACTGTTTGTGTGTTTAAAAGCACCAGCAGTAAGCTTGTTGGCATAAATAATTATCATCATATTTCTTCAGATTTACAATTTTTTGCTTTTAAAATAATTTCAGCTAGCGATGAACCAGGCTTTCCAGATAGTCTATTCTGGCAGTTGTATGTGAAAAATCAAGTCACTCTTTCCAGGAAACACATCTGTAATAATGCACATCACCCTTTCCAACAAGTCAAGTCAAGTTCAGTCGAGAGTCCAGACAGTAGAATTTCCTCTGTGTGATGTCAATTTAAATGCCCTGTATTCTTGAGGAGCTTTTTATTTCTGCAAACCAGTGCTTTTAGTAGCATATTCTAATTAGTACTAAGAAAGAACAAAGAAAGCAAGCAGCAACTGCTTTTTTTTTTTTAAGTTCAAGGGGTTTCACGGTGATTTAAATCTATGTAATTTGGTATTTCATTTGATATTTTATTATTAAATATGGACAAAATCTACGAAGCCAACATTTTTAAAATACTTAAGTGAACCTGCTCCAAACCTTTAAAGTATAAAGATCCTTGTACATGACCAAATTTTTGTCAAATTAAATGCTTTATAAGACTTTCCAAGAATTGTCACAACTTGCAACTTTTCTTGTCAAAGTGCTTTCATACTTTGAAAGTCTAAGAGCAAATAAGTACATGCTCTAAATGATCAAAGATTTGACATCTTGATAGCTTTGGTCAATGAAATGTGAATATTTACAGTACATCAGGAAATCTGAAATATGGCTGTAAGCGAAAAGTAAATAAAAATGGCACCTGTGCAGGGGATGTCATATCTGAGTTGATCAGATTATAAGAAAGCTGGTCATGTCTGTGTGTTGTGGGCTCCATGGATTACCACAAGGTGAAGAAGACGACAGCATATGAAGAAATTGCCACGCAAATTTTCAAAGTATACATCATACATTAACGCAATGTTTTATGTGTAAGGCAGTTAATCTACCAATTTGTGTTATTTCCATTGTATTCCTTAATTGTAATCTGATTTCATGGGCTTTAATATGTGACAATGCTAGGTAATTATTTAAAGAACAATACTTCATTGCAAATTGTTATACCATGATGCTAATAGTGTATTACTTTGCATATGATAAATTATCAATGTGTTCTGAAGGGGTTCTGTATGGCAACAGGACGAGTAGAAACTGTTTACTCAACGGGTGTGCAGGTCAGCCGCTTCCTTTGAGGAACCGTCATAATCATTTTACAACACAGTCCCTTCCTCTTAAGTCCTTTCAGGCAGAGTTGCAACATCTTAACATGAACCTTTGTAGCTATGAAATAAAAAAAAAACTGGAATTAAGAATTTTGGCAACTGAGACTCCAAGCGGGGTCAACATGTAACTGTCACTCCCTTAAAATTAGGGTTGCTATTGGTCTTCAAGGGCAGGGATAGAGGTTTGCCTTTTCTGAAGTGTGAAGATGGATTTATGACAGTCATTAGTTGTGGGTAGCACACATTTCCTTTGTGACCGAACTGCATATGCGTTGACTAAACAGACTCTAAATACATACTTATGACAGTATCAAGTCTTGCCCAATGTTATCAAATATTTTTTAATACCTGACAACTCTTCTTGAATTGAAAAACAAGTTTGATCACATACATGGGAGCTTAAGAAGTTTTAGCTTTAAAATATGTATTTCATCATTATTATTTATTTATGGCAACAAACTTACTGTTGGTGTTTTTAAACACACAAGCCGTGTGTGGGCAAAGTTTGAGAGGTAGAACTGGAACTTAAAAATTCAATGCCACAACTGGGATTTGAACCACAGACCTTCCGTTTACCGGGCGGCTGCTCTAACCACTGAGCTATTGTGACAAACTGCCAGAATGGCATTAAATTCTCAAACCAGTTCGTATTTCTCCTGGTAAACCACAAAGGCAGTCTCACATCAGAGACAAATTACCCCCAATGGTGACTTACTATTGTAAGTACTTTATATCCCAGGATTAAATAACCTTATGCCAACAAACTTACTGTTGGTGTTTTTAAACACACAAGCCGTGTGTGGGCAAAGTTTGAGAGGTAGAACTGGAACTTAAAAATTCAATGCCACAACTGGGATTTGAACTACAGACCTTCCGCTTACCTGGCGGCTGCTCTAACCACTGAGCTATTGTGACAAACTGCCAGAATGGCATTAAATTCTCAAACCAGTTCGTATTTCTCCGGGTATTTCTGATGTGAGACTGCCTTTGTGGTTTACCAGGAGAAATACGAACTGGTTTGAAAATTTAATGCCATTCTGGCAGTTTGTCACAATAGCTCAGTGGTTAGAGCAGCCGCCCGGTAAGCAGAAGGTCTGTGGTTCAAATCCCAGTTGTGGCATTGAATTTTTAAGTTCCAGTTCTACCTCTCAAACTTTGCCCACACACGGCTTGTGTGTTTAAAAACACCAACAGTAAGTTTGTCGGCATAAATAAATAATAATTACCATCTGAAGGTTATTTAACCCTTTCATGCCTGAATTATTTTGCTACATATGCTGTTCTTCCTCTAATTCGAAACCGGTTTAGATTAGACGGTCTGGGAGACCTTCAGCCTGCTGGCTCGGATAGCCATGATCGTTAAGGCAACACGTAGTGCACTGGCCATGCACTCAAAGCCTGAGGTCGTGAGTTCGAGTCTCGGCAACCGCAGTCAAATGTGCCTGTGGTAAAGGACAGGGAGGGCCCACGTAAAATAATTGGTGTGATGGCACGCGTGGATGATGATGGGGTATCATTTGACTGCAGTTGCATGGATTTTGCTTCTTTTCTTATAAAAAAAAACACTACAATATAAATTGTAAAAAAATAATTTTTTACAATCCAAAACATCTCAAATATGTATTTTTAATTGGTGACAGACAGTATAACAAGAATATATCAGAAAAAAAAGTTAGAACTAGTACAAATAGGAAAAAAAGCTAATGTATCTTATAAGACACACCAGGCAATAAAGGGTTAATCCTGGGATATAAAGTACTTGCAATAGTAAGTCACCATTGGGGGTAATTTGTCTCTGATGTGAGACTGCCTTTGTGGTTTACCAGGAGAAATACGAACTGGTTTGAGAATTTAATGCCATTCTGGCAGTTTGTCACAATAGCTCAGTGGTTAGAGCAGCCGCCCGGTAAGCGGAAGGTCTGTGGTTCAAATCCCAGTTGTGGCATTGAATTTTTAAGTTCCAGTTCTACCTCTCATGTATTTCATCATGTTATGGGATTTTCTTCTTTTTTATTACTTTAATATTCTGGCATATTTTTCTTCATATTTTGCTTGTCTCTAGTTATTAGAAGTAATAAACAGTAAAACATTTTAATATTATTGACATTGTGAGTAGATTGATGACACTTCAGTTTTACTTTCAAAGTTTTCACTCAAAACACATTTCAAAGATGTTATCTTCATTGTTAGCCACATATCCAATGACTCTGGAAGGGGATGTCATAATTCAGGGCCAGTTGTACTGCCACCTAGCTGTCTGGTGGAAAGTTTCACTATACTGTTTACCAGCAGAAAAATAAAGGGACGTCTACAAACCAGACAGAAGGAACACCTAAGACATTTAAAACTTAAGCAAACAACAAATCTACACCATCTTTGTTCAACAGAAGATGATGCCAAACAGGAAATGTTTTTCAGATATGCCAAAATACAGACTGAACATGCAGAATGAAAAAAATTCATGTCACCAAAAATTACACAGTAATGAATTAAGAAATTCTGGCAGTGAAGTTTTCCACTAGAAAGATAGATGACAGTCCAACCAACATTGAACTAAACCCTGTTCAATATATCTTTGGCTCACATCTCTTAACTGTCACATGTACTATAAGCCGTACGGAATAAGAAGGCACATGAGGCAGAGCTAGAAGAGGGTGTGTGAGAGCAAGTAGCCTATCCTAGAGAGGCGACGTTGCCCAGTTCGGTAACGCGCTGTCAAGCGCAATATTTGGTTTTCACTTTTATCCTTGCACTCATCAAATCCAGCAACGGCTCATTATTACAAAGAATTCCACTGCAAAGAGCTAGAAATGTTGAAGCTCACTGTCCAAGAAGCAATATTTTAGGTGGCCTGTAGCCCAAGATATGAGTGATTGAAGAAACGCTGTGCTCAGTGATAGCAAACGACACTTGTATTGCATCATGATTGTTTATTTATCATCTCAAATATCTTTCTTCTCAAGGAGTGAGATGTCTGCAGGAAAGGAATTTAGTTTATTCTTATGTGTGTTCCATGTCTGACATATATGTACAGTGTTACCTGTGTCTTATAATTACTGTAACTCGTTTTGTTGCTAAGAAACATGGTATTATCAAAGCCTGGTACCACTCAAGGTGTATAACCATGGAAAAAATGATTGAGTGAATTAGGAGAACAGAATATTTCTAAGTTCCACATTGTGTTACAGTGTCGTACAGGGGTCTCCGTCTAGGCGATATGTGAATGGCGACCACAAGGTACCTAAGCTGAGCAGAACATTACTTCCACTTACTGGTGTTTTGCTCCTCACTGTAACTTTTCTATCTGACCTTACCTTGGTCATCTCTTGTTCTCTTCCGACCCCGATGCTATTAGGGTTCCCGAGGGCTAGGAGTCTTTATTTTTCCAACCTCTCTATTTCTCTAAAATATTAACCCCTAACATGCTGACCTGTCATGGCATGTAATACGTCCTCTGATTGGTAATCAGAGGATATGGTCGGTGAATTTATTTTGATAACTCTCCCGGTCAGGTCGGTGAGACCCGTAAACCAACGACAGGTGTGGTCCTCCAGACATTCTGGGGGTTGAGAGAGTGATGTGACCGCCAAAACATAAAAATATGGTGCTCTTTAAAAAGCAGTTACATTTACTGCTAAGTCTCTTCAATATTTATGAAATATGACTCAAGGGGTAAAATGTTCCAGAGTTAAAATAGTCCCCCATTCAGATCCCCAGGCGGGGACTACTTCTCAAGAACCAAAAATTATATTAATAGAAGATCTAACATCAGACTTCTACAATGGAATGTGGGTGGTCTCACCCAAACAAAAGGAGTAGAACTCAATAAAATTGTATTTGACTATAACATAGATATATATTATTTATTTATGCCAACAAACTTACTGTTGGTGTTTTTAAACACACAAGCCGTGTGTGGGCTTGTTTCAGTTCTACCTTTCATAGATATATATTTTTAAACAAGAAGCAAATCTAACAAATGATCAACTTAAATACTTCAATTTTACTGGTTTTCTGTTACACCTACCACCCAAAAATAGACAGATAAGTAGTGGAATATTAGTTGGAGTCAAAAAGGATATTAAATCCTCCTCTGAAATTGTTAAAGAAATGGATAACACAGATAAAAGTGAATTAATAAAGCTATATTTTTGGGATAACAAAACAATCTACATTTATACAGTATTTACAATCCTCCCAGGAATGAACCAGATCTCTCACTTATTGAACAATTAAATAAAACAATCATAATTGGGGATTTCAATGCCCATTCCAAAAGATGGCGTTATGAAAAAGTGGATTCTACAGGAAAGACGGTGGAAGAATTTTTGAATACCACAACTTTTGAACTGATTTATAGTAAAGAAGATCCCACAACCTTCATACATTACTCTGGAGCAGACAGCAACCCAGACCTCTTGTTAGTTACAACAGATTTTGTTTTAAAAATTAAAAAACAAGTTATAGAAGATCCAAGTTCTGGTCACAGAGCAGTTATTACTGACATAAAACTAGAGAATACAAATTACAGTCAAAATCAGACAAATCTGTATTGCAACTTCAAAAAAGCAGATTGGAACAAATATAAAACTGAACTGGAACATAAATTTAAAGAACAAACAAACTCACAGCTGCATGACCAACCAGATCATATGAACAAACATTTCTGTAAAGTCATCCTACAAACTGCAAAAAAAAAAAAACATATTCCTCGTGGAAGAATAAAAAAATTTCAAACCCTTTTGGAACACCCAGTTAGAAGAACTGAAAAAGCAAAGGGATATAGCTAGAAATATAGCTGAACAAACAAAAAACACATCGGATGCACAAATATGGCGGAAGAAATATGCCGCACTAAAAATAGAAATTAATACTGCTAAAAAGAATCACTTTCATAATTTCTTAGAAAAAATGGATTATAGGGCAGATGGTAACAAAGCTCATAAGTTCATAAAAAATCTCAAGGACAGGAAAGAACACAACAGCACACCTATCATACACAACAATAAAATATTAGTAATGATGCAGTCATAGCCGAAACATTCAGTAAGTATTATGCTAATTCACATAAAGTAACAAGAAATAATAAAAAGGAACGTAAAGAATTTAAGAAAGATTTGAAACAAGAAAGAGAAGGTGATCTTAACACTCACTGCAATATCTTTTTTCAAAATTTTAATATGCAAGAACTGAACATTGCAATAAATAATCTAAAAAACAGAAAGTCTCCTGGACCAGATTACATACATCCAGAGTTCATAAAAAACCTTGGAAAAACACCAAAACAACTACTAAAACTCTACAATCTATCCTGGAGAACCACTGTACCTGCTGAATGGCGAAAAGCAATAATTGTCCCACTCTTAAAGAAAGACAAAACAGCATCAGAAATAAAAATTTATAGACCAATAGCTCTTACCAGCATAATAGCAAAAGTGATGGAAAGAATGGTGTCAAATAGGTTAAATTGGTTTCTAGAATCAAAAAATTTAATTTCCCCATGTCAAGCTGGATTCAGAGAGTTCCACTCTACAAATGAACAAGTCTTACTTCTCAGTCAAGAAATCAAAGACTCCTTCAATAGAAAAGAAGATAATGTATCAGTTTTTATTGACTTCCAAAGTGCATATGATTCTATATGCAGAACAAAACTACTAAAGAAAGTAAAAAAAAAAATAGGGATACAAGGTCCAATGTTTTCATGGCTTTGTCATTTCCTAACACAACGCTTTATTGCTACCAGATATGGAAGAAATATATCTAAATACAAACAAGTACACTGTGGTAATTATTATTTATTTATGCCAACAAACTTACTGTTGGTGTTTTTAAACACACAAGCCGTGTGTGGGCAAAGTTTGAGAGGTAGAACTGGAACTTAAAAATTCAATGCCACAACTGGGATTTGAACCACAGACCTTCCGCTTACCGGGCGGACGCTCTAACCACTGAGCTATTGTGACAAACTGCCAGAATGGCATTAAATTCTCAAACCAGTTTGTATTTCTCCTGGTAAACCACAAAGGCAGTCTCACATCAGAGACAAATTACCCCAATGGTGACTTACTATTGTAAGTACTTTATATCCCAGGATTAAATAACCTTCAGAATGGTAATTATTATTTATTTATTTATGAGACTGCCTTTGTGGTTTACCAGGAGAAATACGAACTGGTTTGAGAATTTAATGCCATTCTGGCAGTTTGTCACAATAGCTCAGTGGTTAGAGCATCCGCCCGGTAAGCGGAAGGTCTGTGGTTCAAATCCCAGTTGTGGCATTGAATTTTTAAGTTCCAGTTCTACCTCTCAAGTACACTGTGGCTTAACACAAGGCGCAGTGCTCAGCACTACACTTTTTAACATATTTATTAACGATCTGCCACAACAGATACAAGAATCAGGTGTGAAGTGTGCACTATTTGCTGATGACTTAGTAATGTGGACTTCAAAACCAAAAAGCAAAAGTACAGAACTAGAAAAAACCATGCAACAATCCTTAACCAATTTACAAAGGTAGACCAAAGAAAATTTAATGACTGTTAATACAGCAAAATCAAACTACCAAATCTTTTCACTCAGAAACAAACCACTAAAAATAAAAATAAATTTTGAGGGTCAACAATTACCAGAAACAAATGAAGCAAAGTACAATGCTGTTAGTTTAAGAATTGGCTCTAGCGACAAATGCTGCGCTCCCGCAAGTCACCGCTCGCTGGCTGATAGGATTTTACATGCCGGAAGAAACTGGCGAGCACTTTTCATGCGTCTGTTAGTTTTGGCCTTGGCATGCAGTAGTGGCGCGACTTATCAGATGGTTGGCCTTCGTTGTTTCTTTTTATCAATCACACAACCTGTTTCCATAAACTTTTTCACTAACTGGCATACTGAATCTCTGTGAGGAACTGGGCGATCAGGAAATTTACATCTGAATTGTTGCCTGGTTTTACAAACCGATTTCTTTTTCAGAAAATAGCTTTTCCCTATATATGCATGTTCACTTACTGAATATTTCACCATCATGCAAACAACAGGTTCACCCATCTCATAAGTCACGCCACTACTGTGTGCCAAGGTCGAAACTAACAGACGCATGAAAAGTGCACGCCAGTTTCTTCCGGCATGTTAAGTCCCATCTATCAGCGAGAGGGCAGTGACTCGCTAGAGTACGGCATTTGTCGCTAGTGCCAATTCTTAAACTAACAGCACTGTATTTAGGAGTTACATTTGATACCAAACTTACATGGATCAAACAAATAGAAAACGTAATACAAAGAGCAGAAAGGCGCCTTTCACTGTTAAAACGTCTAACAGGAATGAAGTGGGATTGTTCCAGAGCAACTCTTAACACAACATACAATGTATATATAAAGCCATTATTTACTTACTGCAGTGAAATTCTTATAACAGCAAATACAAAAAAAAACTTAAATCTTTCAAAACCAAAGTCTGAGATTAATTACAGGTGCTATCAAAACCACATCAATACCAGCTATGGAAATACTAACCAACCAATACCCCATTGAATATGAACTAGAAAAAGCAGCTCTTACTCAACACGAAAAGTTGATCAGATTTCCATTCAATACATGGAACAAGAGAAATTTTACACATACACTAAATACTTTCCAAAATTCAAGACATCAAGAAGAATATATACCTTCCTAATTCAAAGGAAAACTTCATATCTAAAGTCAATCCTACACAAACATTAGACATCACATATTATTTACACCTGACAGAAGAAGTTAAGAAAAGTGATACTCCAACTAGTGTTCTCAAATTATTGGCAGTAGAGACAATCTATACTAGATTTCCAGAACATGAATGGCTCCATATTTATACTGATGGATCACTGATATCAAACCGAGATGGAGCAGGGGCTGGAGTCACATGTCACCTCTTTTCCTATTACAAATCTTTAAGTTATGGAACTACAAACTTTGATGGAGAAATTGAAGCAATTCGAATGGCCCTACAAAATCTTTTGTATAGAATTTCACATTTTCATCAAGCAGTTATTCTCTCAGATACCAGGGCAGCAATTATAGCAACTACTTCCAAGTTGTCACTAAAAAACCAAACAATTATAGAATGTTGGAAAATCCTTACCCATCTAACCGCACTTCAAAAACACCTAGTCTTCCAATGGATACCAGCTCACTGTGGACTGAGTGGTAATCAGAAAGCTGATTTTCTTGCTAAAAAGGGTACCGGCAATGTGCAGAAATCTATAGTTAATCTACCATTTTATGCAGCTAAAAGAATAGTCAACTCTGAATTTAAAAAAATTATTGCAAAATATTATTATGAAAAATCAAAAAATAAAAGATGGGAATTACCAAACATTCAAACAGTAATTTTTGTAATTTAAAAGGTGAGTTAATTAACAACACTGAACAACACTTACAACATATATTTCCGGGACGCGTTTCGAAGGTTAACTTTCCTCCATTATCAACCGGACAATAACTAACAATAACAATGAGTTATTGTCCGGTTGATAATGGAGGAAAGTTAACCTTCGAAACACCTCCCGGAAATATATGTTGTAGGTGTTGTTCAGTGTTATTAATTAACTCACCTTTTAAATTAAATGAATTACAACAACACTGTTTTCAAACTTCTATGAAAGGAAGATATTCAGACAGTAATTTCTGAGTATCCTCGAAAAACGGCAGTTGCAACCTTCAGGTTGATTAGAGGACATGATTGTCTGGCAAAGCATTTAAACAGAATTGGGATATACTCCACCACTCTGTCCTCTATGTGATCTGCAAGAGGAAATGGATCGAGACCACCTTCAAATATGCCCGGCCACTTCTAGTGCCCCATCCGTCAGTGAAAAATATTGGAGAGCAAGAGGATTAATGGCTTCATTGTCAGAAATCCAGCATTAGCTAATAACATATTTCCAACATGCAGCTGAGACTGTTAATAAACTCAGCTGCATGTTGGAAATATCGAATTGTGTAAACCACGCTGCAACACAACGTGGGACTAAGAAATATTCTGCTCTCCTAATTCAATCATTTTTTCCATGGCTGTACATTAGCCAATTAAGGGAAATGGGAAGGAACTATACATATCAGTGGGGCAAGGTTATAATAAACAGAGTACAAGGTTGCTCTTCAGACATCAATGGATATACAACTTATATCTTCAAAACACATTCTGAGTGAAAACTAAGTAAGTGAAGCTAAAGTGGCATCAACCCACACACAATTTCAATTAGGTTTTACACAATTTTAATAAGTAACATTCAAGTCAATTGGCATAGTTGTAGACATGTAATTTATAACTTGTATGGCTGACTAGTTTCAGAGTGTGAGACATATGGCACTAAATTTGGGTATCATGGTTGTTTGTGTTATTATTACTTGAATAATAACTCTAGTTAAGGTATCAATTGTAGTATCCATTTATTTAGAAAACAATTCTTCCAAATTATAATTAAATTCACTTAAATCTCTTCCTCTTTCAGAAAAATATATGTTTCAACAATAGTGAAATAATTTGTGCTTCTTAATTATTAAACTAACAATGCAAATGTAATCACATTTCTTATTGTTTTTTTAAGAATAGTGATCAACTTTTACTAACTCTACTAACTTTTTAGCTGAACAATTAGCTTTATTTATTGTTTCACTATGGACAGTATCAATATTACATATATCTTCCCTTAAAATACAATGTCTCTTCCTTGTTTCCCCAGGAACAAAATCTCAAGAAATTGCTAATTTTTTATACATGCATTTCTTGTCTAAATGAAATGTGATTATTTGAAAATTATGTGACAATACATGCCCAGTGCAATGAAATTTAATAATAATTCTGTAGTATTATTCAGTTTCAATTCTACCTCGCAAACGTTTTGTAGTATTATTTATTTACTTTACTTTATTATTGTACTTTTTTATGCATGGGAATAATTATTATTTATATCATATTTAGCAAACCTTAGGTACTTCTCCGTGTAATGCAAATTCTTATTGGGGGAGAACTAGTTAATTGCATATGAAGCTTATTTTCCACAAATGTTTTACTCTCATCTAGTAGTTCTCTTTCTTCACCTCTACCACTTGTAAAATTAAACTTCAAAACTTTTCTCGAATCTCTTCTGCATCTTGAATCTTCCGTGTTGGCATATATAGTTACTTGTTATATATAGTTATGCTTCATATATAGTTACTTAAGTGTTTCATGAAAGCCTGTTGTTCGCCTCTACCTCCTATAATTAAATGCATTGCTGACTTCCTTCCATTTCTCAGCCAATCCACTGTCAATATTTTCTACATTTTTATATTATTTATTTTATATTACAGGTTATTCATTAATATACTCTTAAGTTGAAATCATTTTGACCCTTGAGATTTTGTTTCCAATTTTTATATTATCTAATATTTCTTTAATACAGTAAGGTGGCTGTATTCATTCTTTAAGTAATTTTCATGTTACTACTTTCTCTTCTTCTTTTTCCCTACTTGTTTTTCACATTCATATATAGAATTTATACAATTATCAAACCAACTAACTTGTATCCAATTAAATACTTTTGCCATGATTCATTTTATTTGGTGCTGATGATCTAGTAGTTGAGTGCCCATAGCTATACATCATCACCATCATTGTCATCATCATTCCCTGCCAGGAATTTTGATTCCAAAAATGTACAGTGTTCTTGACTTTAGTTGTTCTGACCATGTCATGGTTGCCCTCATGATTGAATCTATTTTCATTATTCTGTCTGTTACTATCACACGTATGTTACCTTTCTTTTGTTTGAAACGCAGTAGCAATTCAATCACATCTGAAAAATCTATAGGTTTTGCTACTATCAGATTGTTCCTAATATTTTTTAGAAGGTGCCAGGTTACCGTGCAAATAATTTCTTGATTGCTCATAGGTGTATCAGACATTCATGCTTTATTTGCTATACATTTTCAGTATGATATAATCAGCCATTTTTAAAATGCTTTTGAGATTGTACTTGCCTGTGGCCCATTCTATTTTGGTTTGGTTTTGAACCGATTGCCCCCGTAACGTGTTAGGAATAAATTCTTAACATGCTATAGGTTTCATCACGCAATAGTGTCACACGTAACTATTCGGCTTATGTGCATCCTCAGTTTGTATGGTATAATTTTTATTTCAATGGAATTGCTTTGTATAGTAGCCCTACTCATCATCAAAAGTTGGAGCTACATCTCGTACTTAGATGCTTGAAGTAGACTGCACTGCTAGGTGAAAACTATGTGTGAGGTATGTGGTTTATGTTTGTGTTTCCAAGATACATTTCACAAGTCTGTGATGACCTGTAATTGCTGCACATTTTCATGTTCATTATTGAGTACATCCTCAGTATCATGGTTCACATTGTTGACCATCTTTTTAGGTACATGGCAAACATGAGTTGTGTCCCCAATCTCTTGTACAAGGTGCATCCATAAAGTAAGTCCCGATGACCGATAAAGAGAACAAAAACATCACTAAGTAAGAAATATTTATTGGAATAACTATATAGACTCACTGGATACTTTTCAACATAGTCACCACCTTGTTGAGGCATTTATCGCAACGATGCACCATTAATTGTATACCCAAGTCATACGATTCTGCCGCCAATGTCTGCAGTCATGAAGTCACTTCATTCTGCACCTCAGCGTCCTGCGAAAGCGTTTTCCTGCCAGAAAACGCTTCATGAGACGGAAGAGGTGAAAGTCACTTGGAGCGAGGTTGGGGCTGTAGGGTGGATGTTCGAAGACCTCCCATCCAAACTTATTCAACACATTTCGTGTGGCATTGACTGTATGAGGTCTTGCATTGTCATGCCCAAGCGTAATGCCTCTGGTTAACATTTCACGTCTCTTGTTCTGGATTGCCCGCCTGAGTTTATGCAACATCTGGCAATATCAATCAGCATTTACAGTCTTCCCTCGCGGTAAAAAGCCGCACAAGAGGACACCACGTCGATCCCAGAAGACAGTGCACATGATTTTTGACAGAGGTTGTCTGCTTGAATTTGATCTTCACAGGTGAACCACTATGCCACCAATGCACTGATTGTTGTTTTGTCTCTGATGTAGCATTCGCCACCAATATTTCATCCCAGTGACAATATTGCCGAGAAACTGGTCACCTTCCATTGCGTATCACTGTAGGAATGTCAATGCTGCGGCCAGACGTTTGGTTTTGTGTTCATCTGTCAGTTGCTTGCACACACTTTGTGAAAACCAAGCCATCAGGAGACAATTTCGTGCAAAAGCAAGCGAGATATCTGGGGAATCTGACAAGAGAGTTCTGAAATTGGGAAGTGCCAGTTCTGCACAATTGCTTGCCGCACCTTCCAACACTTCTGGCGTCACCAGGGACGGTCAGCCATTACGGTCTTCGTCGTGAATATTGGTTCTTCCTTCCGTGAATTGCTTGCACCATCGTCTTACCTTACTGTCACCGATGTCTTGTCCATACACATGACACAATTGGCGATGGATCTCTGCTGGAGATTGCTTTTGAGCATGCAAAAATCGGATGACGGCACGAACCTCGCATTTGGCGGGAGACAATGTCGCAGCAGCCATTTTCTCCTAGCTCAGAGCAGTAACTACTGCCTTCACAAAACTGAAACTTGACTGCAATGTTACCATATACTTCATCTCTTCTCCTGTGCACGCGCATTCCTATCCGACTGGTGGTGCCATCTCTGGAAGCGACCGGGACTTACTTTCTGGATGCACCTCGTAATTCAATTTCTCATTAGACATTTACTTTTCCTGTGATTTCTGTTAACTGTTACCAGTTTCTTCTTCAATTTTGCTTTGGTTATCTGCTACTTTAATAACTAAGTCTTGTTGAGCACACATTTCAGTTCTGAGAGCACCTAAGCTTTTATCATTGTAATTTCTTTAACTGGCGGTACCATGTAACAAAACACATTTGCTGTGGCCTCCTTTTTCAGTTGGTTCACTTGCTGGGGAGTTGAACCCAAAACATCTGCAATTCCATGCAGGAACAGTGCTCATCACACTTCACCACAGTTGTCACAAATTTGCTTGTAGAACACTTTTTGTTGCAACCGCTGACTCGCTAACATACCCACTGACGTAAGTACCCACTTAACAAGATTCCCTCACTTGCAAATACTGTAAGATTCACTTTGCCAGACTGCAAGACTCGAGACTTTCTCACTCCCCGACTGACTCATGTATCAAACTGATTCTCTTTTATAGCCATAGGAACTTTCCAGAACATTGGCAACTCCCAACATCCAGAAGTTTCTAGTTCTCTGGGGATAGCACTTATCTTGTTTAGCTGGGCAAGGGCACGGCTTATCGTGTTTACACTGGGTGAGCATGTGCTATATCTTGTTCACGATTCCAACTGTCCAGCGCTGACCTCCTGATAATCTTGGACAAAGTTGCTGCATCACAATATCTTTTATTTCAATCATGGTTTCTGTCTGAAATTTAAGTGGCTCAGATCTGATTTTTGAGATTTTGACATTTACATCAGCTGCTAACTGGCCATGTTCGTTACTGATATCAGTAGCAAGCTGAACCTGTTTTATTGAGATTTTCTTAGCTATCTCTACTTATTTTACAGACATTTCTTTTTGATCACTGGCCAATTTGTTTGCTTTTCAGTGATCTCCCTAGCTAATTTGTTTGCTTTTTTTGTGATCTTCCTAGCAAATTTATCCTGCATTTCAGTAATATCCTTAGCTAATCTGTCCCGCTTTTTACTAATATCCTTATTGTTAGCTAAATTGTCCTCCTTTTCACTGATGTCCCCAGCTGACTTTTTCTGCTCTGTTATCTCCAGTTTCATCTGTCTCAACGAAGTAATAATGTTCAGATGTTCCTGGCTATGTTCTCTATAAGATTGATTTCTTATTTCTTATTTCTCCACTCACCTTCTTTTATTTAATTTGTACTATTATACCGCTTCTCACAGACGTTAAATGTAACTACTAATTTTCAACAAAATATACAGGTTGTAAATTGTGACTGTTTTAAAGTTTTATCTTGATACTGTTGTCAAGTTCTAAATGTCTCCAGCCTCAGCTGGGAATCAAACTGGGACCTCTGGGTTGTGGAGCCACAACAATGACCACTCAACCACAGAGGCAGTCCTTTTTAAGTTTTGTAATTACTCTCTTGTCTAAGATAATTATCCAAAAATTATGTGGTGCTACATGCTTGTCGCAACAAAATGTTATAACAATTCTGTATTATTATAATTAATTATTCCTTCGCCTATATAGTTGCATAGAGTAGAAAAATTTGCATTACGTTAGAGAAGCACCTAAGTTTTACTAACCACAACGTAAATAATAATTATTCCTATGCATAATTTAGTAGATTATCTTGAACGCTAAATAATAAATACAATTATCATCGCAATTTACTTGTGCCAAATGTAATACCATTACACAATTTAATAACTTAAATTATTTCACTAATTTTATAGACTACAGAATATGTCTGGAATATCTAATGTGTTACATTCACATGAGTTTCTCTACCAATTCTTCAACAAACTACTGTTAACAAAATTTATTCTTCTCTCTACTTTGTGTTAACTGAGATAAATGTTTAAGAAATTTCTTTATTACATATTTTCTTGCAGGTAGAATGGAATAGGGGAATATAGTAGGCTTTAGTGAAAACATATCTTTTAGCAGCTGGTTGCTATGTGATAGCTCTGAAATTCCATCCTCTTTGCATGACGAGAAAAAAAATAAAAATAGTTTGAGCAATGGATAGGTTTGAAAAATTCAAACCAATAATAAGGAACATCTCAGAAATGGTTAATTCAAAAAAATGTATCTGACAAACATACATTGTGCTTTAACAAGATCTAAATGTTTTGTACAGTAAGATTTTGTTAATCTCTTATAGTTTACCAGTTATGCAAAAGTCACTCAGAATGAAGAGGACTTCAGTGGCTATTCCCAGAAAATTTAAAAATCTGTCATAAAACATCTTTAACATTTATGGTATTTTAATCAAAATTGTTAGAGCCACTTTCGAGAAAATCAAAATATTTTTAGAATTTTCCATGCAAAGGATAGTTTGGAGTACAGGGATTTTCTTGAAAAATCTTCAGGTTATACTCTTGGAAGACATTAAACTTACATATAAAGCTTGGTATTTAACTGGCTATTTGTTTTGAAGTTATATTGTTAAGACACAAGGACCTTTTAGTAAAAATGCCTTTTTTTTTCTTTGCATTCAGGGAGTCCCAAAGGTGTATTTCTGGTGAAATTTTGATATCAAATTTTTGATTGGAACTCCAAAACCTTCTCTACCTGCTTAACCTTCCTACTATATACACCCATGGACAAAAAGATGAGTCATGTCTAGAACACTATGCTACTTTAAAGGCAGAGAACAATTCCACGAGTACCAAATAACTTGCAGTTCTCATGAAGTAGGTATGTGCGATTGTCTATCTGCCATGTATGGCTGTATGTCTATGTAGGCACACATATATGTATGCATGCATTCCAGACATTACTCATTTTTTTTGTTCATGGGGGTACATGTAGAGAAAGTACAAATGTATTAAAATTGACTCAAAGGTTTCTTATTAAAGTTAATGTGTACCACTTGCAGTCTGGATTCTGATACTAAGTTGTACAGCATGTCTTGAAATTGACTAACCTTGATCTCCACGAATAACCAAACTTATCATAACCTAGAGGAGCTTGCAGGTTGGCATATTCTTGAGCCCAGCCTAGACGTGTAGCAGAACCTTCAGGCATTTCCTCTATTAATGCTTCCCAGTACCACACTCCTCTGCTCACCGCTGAAACACAAAGTATTCTTTCATTAAAATACTAACAGGATATGTTTAAAGCAATTTAAAATGAAATATCAGTGCTGAAGTAATGCAAATTTTTGTAGCCAAATCATTGATACTCTCATATAAAAAGCTATTTTTCTGTCCACTTGCACAGTAAGTTTCCATTGAAGCATTTTAAAATTACACTACAAAATTACTCTACAAAAAGCAGGTGCAATACTCTACATTGCAAGTAAGTTGTTTATCATAAGCTCAAAAATGCAAGTTTGTAAATATACAAGTAGCATTACATTCCAGATGCATTTGCAACATTTTGAGTCCTGCATTCTGGTACAGCAGAATGCCTGAATAGCATGGTTCGAAATAGCATGGTTTCAGATTTAACATGGGGGAAAGTGTGTCCCCCAAAAATATACCATACTTTACATTTATTTTTTATTTTTGAAAGTTGATTTTAAAATTTTCTTCAAAGAGCAGTACTGGAACATACTTTCCGCTGCCCCTAGCATGGATCTCAGTCACTGCAACTGCTGCATTCCTAGCATCGACCTTGGCCACTGCATTACTCACTGGAGCACTTGGCTAAGTACAGTTTTGTACTATGGAACAATTATTGATTTATTCATTGTCCCAGAATAAGGCAGGCATATTCATCAACACTGATATCCAGCTGTGAAATATTCGTCCACTGATACACACTCCTTTACTCATTCAGTTTATAATTTTGAAGATTAATCTGTAAGTACTCAGGGGTCTCCGTCTAGGGGATATGTGAATGGCAACCACAAGGTACCCAAGATGAGCAGAACATTACTTCCACATACTGGTGTTTTGCTCCTCACTGTAACTTTCCTATCTGACCTTACCTTGGTCATCTCTTGTTCTCTTCCGACCCCGATGCTATTAGGGTTCCTGAGGGTTAGGGAGTCTTTATTTTTCCAACCTCTCCATTTCTCTAATTTTTCTATAAAACCTTAACCCCTAACATGCTGACCTGTCATAGCATGTAATACGTCTTCTGATTGGTAATCAGAGGATATGGTCGGTGAATTTATTTTGATAATTCTCCCGGTCAGGTCGGTGAGACCCGTAGACCAACGACAGGTGTGGTCCCCCAGACATTCTGGGGGTTGTGAGAGAGCGATGTGACCGCCAAAACATAAAAATATGGTGCTCTCTAAAAAAAAAAAACGGTTACTATTACTGCTATTGCTCTCTTTTCTATGTGGACTTCAAAACCAAAAAGCAAAAGTACAGAACTAGAAAAAACCATGCAACAATCCTTAACCAACTTACAGAGGTGGACCAAAGAAAATTTAATGACTGTTAATACAACAAAATCAAACTACCAAATCTTTTCACTAAGAAAAAAACCACTAAAAATAAAACTAAATTTTGAGGGTCAACAATTACCAGAAACAAAGAAGCAAAGTATTTAGGAGTTACATTTGATACCAAACTTACATGGACCAAATAGAAAATGTAATACACAGAGCAGAGAGGTGCCTTTCACTGTTAAAACATCTAACAGGAATGAAGTGGGGATGTTCCAGAGCAACGCTTAACACAACATACAATGTATATATAAAACCATTATTTACTTACTGCAGCGAAGTTCTTGTAACAGCAAACACAAAAAAAATTCAAATCTTTCAAAACCAAAGTCTGAGATTAATTACAGGCGCTATCAAAACCACACCAATAGCAGCTATGGAAATACTAACCAACCAATACCCCATTGAATATGAAATAGAAAAAGCTGCTCTTACTCAACACGAAAAGTTGATCAGACTCCCATTCAATACATGGCACAACAGAAATTTTACACATACACTAAAGACTCAGGAGAGCTTTCTTTCCAAAATTCAAGACATCAAGAAGGATGTACACCTTACTAATTCAAAGGAAAACTTCATATCTAAAGTCAATCCAACACATACATTAGACATCACATATTATTTACACCTGACAGAAGAAGTTAAAAAAAGTGATACTCCAACTAGTGTTCTAAAATTATTGGCATTAGAGACAATCCATACTAGATTTCCAGAACATGAGTGGCTCCATATTTATACTGATGGATCATTGATATCAAACCAAGGTGGAGCAGGTGCTGGAGTCACATGTCACCTCTTTTCCTATTACAAATCTTTAAGTTATGGAACTACTAACTTTGATGGAGAAATTGAAGCAATTCGAATGGCCCTACAAAATCTTTTGTACAGAATTTCACATTTTCAGCAGGCAGTTATTCTCTCAGATTCCAGGGCAGCAATTATAGCAATTACTTCCAAGTTGTCACCAAAAAACCAAACTATTATAGAATGTTGGAAGATGCTTAGCCATCTAACAGCACTTCAAAAACACCTAGTCTTTCAATGGATACCGGCTCACTGTGGACTGAGTGGTAATGAGAAAGCTGATTTTCTTGTAAAAAAGGGTACCAGCGGTGTACAAAAATCTATAGTTAATCTACCATTTTATGCAGCTAAAAGATTAGTCAACTCTGAATTCAAAAAAATTATTGAAAAATATTACTATGAAAAATCAAAGTATAAAAGATGGGAACTACCAAACATTCAAACAGTGATTCCTGAGTATCCTCGAAAAACAGCAGTTGCAACCTTCAGGTTGATTACAGGACATGATTGTCTGGCAAAACACTTAAACAGAATTGGGATATATTCTTCACCACTCTGTCCTCTATGTGATCTGCAAGAGGAAATGGATCGAGACCACCTTCAAATATGCCCGGCCACTTCTAATGCCCCATCCATCAGTGAAAAATATTGGAGAGCAAGAGGATTAATGACTTCATTGTCAGAAATCCAGCATTAGCTAACAACAGCAACATATTTTATACAATTACATTTTTAAAGTTAGATAATAAAATAAACTCGAGCATTAAAAATCTGAAGAAAAAAAAACAAATACACTGAAGTTTATTCAATATTCTCAGAAAAAATCAGAATGGAGTCTCTAATAGTTCAGTTGTAATTAACTTACAAATCAGTGCAGCGGACTCGTGTGGCAACGGTGACGGCTACCGTAACCTCGCACAATTGGCACCTTCCATTACGGCAACTGTTCAC
Organism: Tenodera sinensis; assembly: GCA_030765045.1. Lineage (NCBI taxonomy): Eukaryota > Metazoa > Arthropoda > Insecta > Mantodea > Mantidae > Tenodera > Tenodera sinensis. The sequence goes on along the minus strand of CM060962.1, from coordinate 285,514,895 downwards.
TGCATGAACGTTACAACAGTACAGTAAGGAGAACACTGCTAGCTGACAGTATTATATGTACACTATTAGCATCTTCAAAATGTTTTAAAATATGCATTTTAAACTAATGTTTCCACACAACACAAAACTTTAAATTTCTACTCGTCTACCTCCTTCTTTGAAAGAAAATTGTTTCACTAAAGCTTCAGTTTTTGACAAAGGAATGAAGGAATGTAATTTTAAGGTGCCAGTTACTGGTTTAAGATTCTGATATCGAGACTGCAAATTTTCAGATAGCATTTTATGCTTGTTCAAACAACAAAATAATGATATATTGGAAATATTTTTTTGAGCCCAATCAAACAGTTCTTTCAGTGTTATAGGATCCTGGCCAGGTTGTAGGCTGGCTCTAGTAGCAAGTCTTTTAAGAGTTCCTCCTATGTCATCACAAGGACTTTTACTGTGTGATGTTGCAAAGAAGTGCCATTCAGCACTAATAATATAATCATCTTTATGTAAGCAAATGTTTTTGAAATTTCTTTTTGTTTTTATATTGTGCACTAGAGCCGTCGGAAAAGTAGATAATTTTCTTTATATTTTTTAATTTCTGCTTTAAGAGACTGACTGCTTTGGATTGAAAAAGATGAAAGGAATCTGTGTCATGCTTCAAATTTTCAGAGATAGCAACAATACTTTTATGACAAATTTCTGAGTTTTCTTTATAATACACTGAAAATTGGTGTATTGTGGCTTGGCAGTTGTTCCAATGCACACCCTGTGCCGAATCTTGTATAATGAAAGAGTAATTTTCAGAATAATCTGCTATAACAATATAATTTCCAGGTTGTAACTTATCTTTGCATTCAACCAAAAACTGACTGTTGCCGAGCTATGAAAACATGTGGCAATAATGAAATAAGTATGTTTGACAATTTCTCTAAAAAGTCATCAGTTGAAAACTGGAGCATTTCCAAATTGGTGCGATCTACTGTAATCCATTGTTTGTATGTTACATGTTCTACTACCTCGGTGTCAAACTGTTGTTGAATGTGTTTAATTATATTGTCAGGCCCTGCACAACTTGAGCATTGTTTAATATAACAATGATGTGAGGGTGGATTACAGATAATTTGTGATAATGCATCTTTATAATTCTTGATAACCATGTTTGAATTTGATGTTAAAAGTGAGATGTTTGCACTGTCTATAAGTAGTTTTACATTTTCATGATGGGCGCAAACACAAACAGGAGCTATTGGCTCCTGGCAGAATGCATTCTTTTGGTCTCAGCTCTGCAAATTTGGAAAAACTTATTTTTACTACTGGATATTTGTCCTTGAAGCACCTGTAGGTCTCCTTAGGGTTACATAAAATTAATCTTTTCTGTTTATGAACTTTTTTACCTCTTTTTTTCACACTAACAAAATTCTTTTTTCCTGGCATTACCCTACTAATTTCATCCGTTTTTAGAATTCCAACACCTTTGTTACTGTTGACTATTCTAAAGATTTACCATTTTAACACCAAGAGTGGATAAAATTCCATTTTCTTTAGCAAGTCTCTTTGCCACTCTTGTCATATGATCTGACACTTCAAAATGCTTAATTTTACTGTATGACCAATCTTCAAAAATTGTTAAAATTTTAACTTTTAATGTTTTATCATCTGTTGTGCAGAAGGATTCAATTAATTTTGTAATAATATCATTATTGTCTGATTTTTCAGTGGACGTTGCTGCATTACCCTGAACATGAAAAACTTTCTTTGCTAGGGAACTTGTCACCTTCTGAAGCTTTTCTCGGGGATATCGCTTTTGTATTATTATTTTTTTTTTAATATATAGGATTCGCCTATTGAAACTAAACTCTTATTAATATTCTCAATATTATCAACATCTTGCACAGTCACAGAACTACCTGAAGAAGAAACGGAATTTTCACTTCCTTCGTTTGCATGGCATTCACTTGATGTATGTTTAGCATCACAAGAACCAGAGACTTTAGATAACGGTTCATTTATGTAGAATGAAATTTATACACTTTTATGCAGCATGAATTACATATTCGCATATCCGGAGACACCGTTAAATTTAGTTTTGTCAATAAATCACGACTTAAGCGCCTTAGATTGGTTTTCTTAAAAGAGTGCTTAGGAAGATAAAAGATTTAAACATTTGTCATATCTTATTCGATGTTCACTGCCACTCATGTTGTAAATTTATACCACAAGTTTTAATGACATGACCTTCTCCCACCGAAATTAAATTTGTGACTGGTTAGTATTTCATCAGAATTGTAGCTGGACCCATTGTTCTTGGCCCCTGGCCTTGACTGGAAGTCCTGTAGGCGAACCCGTAGCTTTTGTCTCTTTCATCAGCTCATATTGTACAATTCTGCGAATGAAACCATGAGAGTCCAGTAAGTCGTACTGTCATACTCAACTGGCATGGATTCTGGGATTTTTTCTTGGTCATCTGGCTGCACATAAACTTGTCTACGAAAACTAAGAATATGGGCAAACCCTGGTTCTGACATATCCACTCTGAGGAACGTTATTGTTGATCCCAAACAAATGTTTAGACTCTGCAATTCATGCTCCAATACACGGTGAGAAATTACGGAACACACATTTGATATTATTATTCTGTGGAATTTTGTTAACAAAGGCCGGATTTCTATAGATATGTCTGCAATGCTTACCCTGGTTTTATCATCAACTAGTTGCTGCACTAATTCCTTGTTTGCTAAGTAAATGCAGGTATGATTTCTGGTGATTCTGGAGACAAAACATATATTTGTAGGTTTAATTAGCTTACCAATAGCATACATGTATTCCTTTAGGGTGAGTCCATCTACAGAATCCAGAACAATGGCTTGCTCTTTCATAGGAAAAATATCTTTCTGTGCAGCACTGACATAACTTTTAGATGGCTGGGTTGAATGAATTTTCGAAATGGTGGCTGCTTGGTCGGAGGTCATTTTGATAGAATGATTGGTTTTCTTGCTTTACTTAAGCAGGTTATGTACGCAGGGCCTTAGCCTCCTGACTCGTATTTAACATAATTAGTTGCTTTCAAATAAATAACTGCAATGAAAGTCACTTATAATGATACATGTATTAAACACATTATTCTAATCTTTTTGCACGCAATTTTAGCTGTTAATTGCTTAATAACTCTGTAAAATAAGTACAGAAACATGCAGAACTTGTTTACTGAAAAACAATTGACAGCCAAATCGTCCAAGATTTTATTTACTTTTAATGGTAGCTTTCACTAAGTTTTAAACTATGCCGCTCTCAAAAGTTAAAGGCATGCGAATGCTGGCCAATGCTCAAGCAGAGCGCTGTTGCCAAGCGTGGTGTGTGTACCGAAAGAGGTTCTGTACATAAGAGCGTGTGAGATGCGTGTACCACATTCAGCAGCACTGGTAGGAGGGGCAAGCTTAGGATTCACTGGAGTCTGCAGTACGGCCCGCCTCCATATGCCTTTAACTTTTGCGAAGATTATAGGAAGATATATTAAGGAATACCCAGCTAATCCTATAATTTTCAAGTACATACTACCGGACTTGAGATAATTCACACGCTTAAAATATGTTTAGCCTATTTAAGGCTTAATACAGCAGATAAAAGTTTGAATACTCAACAATGAAATCAATCCCTCGTCTCTCACATGACAAGTGCACACACAAACCTGATAATGGTGCTTTGGAACATTTCCCTGGGTTCCATTTTAGTTGGACTCTACTTTTAATGGATATAAAGATTAAATAAGAACAAAAAGACAACTATTTATAAATATATGTATTTAGGCTTTCACGGTCGGTGTCTTGACTATTCGAAATGTTTAGTTCTTTCGGGCTTGTAGGCCGTGGTCTAGAAGGCATAGTAGATACCAACATTTCGCCAAGTACTGCACTTGGCATCATCAGGGTAACACGATCCTCCGTCTGCACTGGTCAGAGTCAATCAACTAATAAATAACTGATTGTTTTAAACGCAAAAGCTCTGTGTGGGAAATGTTTCAGAGGTAGAATCGGGACTGAAAAACCCAATACCATATAAATGCATGTGGTACTGTAAGAAAGAACAGGAAGGAAATGCCTAAAATGACTGAAAAACTAAAGAAGGGACAAACGAAATCTAGACACATTGATAACGTGCTAGCACTAAGGTGGATGGACAGACGAGAAGTGTAGATGTTTACCACTTTACATAGTGACACAATGAGACAGGCAGAGAAGACTGACAGAAAGACACTGATAGCCAAACCTGACTGTGTCATTGACTATAATAAGAACATGGGTGTGGTGGACAGGACCGATATGATGGTTAGTTCTGTTGAATGTGTCTGCAAGTCTACCACAACAAACCACATAATCTAATGCAACTGTGAGCTGCTATCACAACATTTTTCCAGGGAATCACACAAGACTTGTGTCGTAGAGTGATTGGAAACATTGCAGTTCATCTTAAAGAGGTGGTACATCAGCAAGGTGGACATATTGAACATGTACTGCATGCCCACTGAGCATACACATTCTGATAATTAATGTTGTTGTTGTTGTTTTCTAGTGCCTTGCATCTGGCAATGAAGCCATTACCATTCGTGCTTTCCAATACTTTTGAACTGTAGTTTCTTCTGATCTTAATGCTTCACAGGTCTTCAAGTGTTCTTCATTCATTTCTGCTGGATCGTTACACAGGACACATATTGGTGAGGCTGAGATACCTATTCTGTAGAGATGACTTGCTAAGCAGTCATGATTTGTCAATAGTCGGAAGGCTGCAACAGCTGTTTCCCTTGGTCTCTGGGGGATTATATCTGGGTTGGAAAGTAGTGTAATCCATTTTTTATCTTTGGCATTTGTTTCTATTTCTTGTAGATATGAATGACAAAAATTTTTTATGATCAAGCGTTTTATTGAGGAATATGAGAAATTGATAATTAATGTAAAAAAGAAAAAATTGACATATTTTGCTTCTTGAAGTTATATAAACAATTTTCAATGTATGACTTTTCATGTGCTACCCTGTAGTTACACTGCCAGAGGACTCCTTGAAAATATTTGTATATCTGGGCTACTTCAATTGCCTACACAGTGCGACATAAGATTAAGTTAAAAAGAGTGCAAATGACAATACAAATGGGTATTCTTACCATGTGTAGCCCGCACCATGCAGTACCCCTTTTCTCCAGTAACTACTAAACGATCCTCAGAAATACGCAGTTGAGGAGCCCTGTCGTGTAGTGCTAATAGTACGGAACTTGGGCTAAGTGTGCGATACAGCCAACCAGGGATGGGCTTGCCTGCCCAGTCACTACTTTCATCAAATTCCTTTAAAATATAATATTATATCACTAACAATTCTTTTACAATTTATTAATATATTTATCATAAATAAGTCTTTACATTCCCATACTTTGGGTTTCAAAATAATCTATACTAATATTATAAAGAGAGATAATTGATATACCAGGTGGTCTGTCAGTGTTGTACTTTCTACCTACAAGTCCACCAGCAATGATTGTGAATGGGATCTGTGGATCAGTGGATTTCAAAGGAGCACTTCTACTTGCTAAGTATTCCTCAGTGCTACCATTCTAACAGGCTTCCTCACATTAATGTTCATTCCATGCTCAAATTTGCAAGCTGGTATTTGGTATAGCAGCATTACAATTGCTGTCAATAAACTGACAATGGCTGGAATGTTTAGTAATGACAAACACAAACACATAATTTTAATCTATGGAGAAGCAGGTCAGAATGCGCCAAATCTCACAGACCGTACACAAGAACCTTATTTACCTGGATATCTGGTTTATCCAGATTTATTTTTTGCTGATCAACATTTGCTTACTTTACTTTATTTCTTCTCAAACACAGCAGAAGTTTGAAACTTATACACTATTTCAAAAAATAAAGGTGAGTACAGTAATGAGTTAAGTGCCAAAAAGTGCTTTTCTTATTTTTGTTAGTGTCAAAGTAAATATTTGTAAAGCTTTTTGTCACACCAGACACACTAGCTGGCTGACTAACTCACTTCGTGAAAGTGGTCACTTTGTATAGCTATAGGAAATTTCCATAGAACTCCAGAGCATTCAAGAAAGTAAAACTTCTGAAAGGTTCTATTTACTGGTGATAGCACTCCTTGTGCTTACACTGGGTAAGTGTGCAGCTTATCTGTTTATGGTTTTAACTGCAGGGCACTGACCTCCCAATAACCTTGGGCTATAGCTGCTGTACCACAATAATTTAAGTTCTTTTCTGTACTTCACACAATGGATGCTCACCCTGAGTAAAGTCATTTCTTTAACATTTCCAATTCCACATCCCATTCTTGCCTATGTTATATCCTCTTTCCTCCTTATTTATTTACAATATAATTTTCTCTTTCCCCATACACATTTCAACTTAACACAATAACTAAAATCATTTACATTTATATCCATCTTCTTTTAGACCGGTCTCTACCGAAATATCTAATTTTGCCACTAAATGATAAGTTCCATTAGCTAAACTTAGTTAAAAACTACATTGACATTTAAAAATACATTTTGCTCCAACTTGTTATTTAAAGCAGTACTAGTTTCGGAGAGGGTCCTCTCCATCATTGAGCTGTTCGGTCGACTAATACAACATCAGGTAATTGCCTCCCCCTTCTTTCGTTGCCTGGCCTGCTGCTTGTCCTATTGGTCAGTCGTAAGACATTGTCTATGGTTGGTGTATCAAAATTCATTAACCGATATCCATCCTTAATAATATAAAGGTTTTCCCATACTGTTAACTCCCAATATCTTTTACTGGTTTTAAAAGCTTGATATTTTGGCTAACATGGTTACATTACCAAAAGTGATGAGATACGGCTGATTTATCTGTCCCTTTGTATTTAATATTTCTGACGTGTTCCTTCATATATACCAACAATAGAAGATGACTTACGACTGGCCAATAGGATGAGCAGCAGGCCAGGCAACGAGGGAAGGGGGAGGCAGTTACCTGGCCAATCAGTCGACTGACCAGCTGAAGATGCAGAGGACCCTCTCTGAAACTAGTACCGTTTTAAATAACAAGTTGGAGCAAAATATGTTTTTAAATGTCAACATGGTTTTTAACTAAGTTTATTAATATGCTCCACTGTTTTAAACACTTCATTATCATCAGTTTTATATTCCATTATACCCCGGCCGCTGTAAGTTTGCGCTCAACAGCTGGCATTTAAATTGGTACACTTGCAGAATAACAGATGAAAAGCGCTGTCCTTCCTGAGCCAATCACAGGGCAGCATTCTGGTCGGTCACAAAGCGGAAACGGGAGAGGGAGACACTCTGTTGCCGGATATCACTGCTTCCAACCACGTGCTTCAGTTTGTGATTTCTATAATGTGCGTCTAGTTGTTCTTTGCGAGTTATATTTGTTATTGTTGACAGTGTTGCTGGTGTTTATTTATATTTACTTTATTTAATGTTTATATACATTATTCATATTATATACACAAAATTTAACGTGCAAGCTAGTGCCTCAGAAGAGACGCCGTTCGCCAAGTGATTCACGAAGTGAAAATCCTATACGTCGAGGTGTGCCACTGAAAAGTCAAGCATTGGAGTTATTAAGAAGAAGATGGGGAATTTTATAAAAAAGAGAAGGAATACTTGGATATCCATGGGCATTCCTCTATTCCTGCTGATGAAGTTATAAAGTGGACTTCAAGAATACTTGGATTAAGCAGAAGAACCATAATCAGCAAGGGAGTAGTGCTTCAAGAGATGGAAGACAAGGTTGCTGGACTGTATGGGACACAGCAGGTTATTTTTTTCAACTCCAGGGAAGAAAAGAAACTGCATTCATCCTCACAGAGCTTGATGCGTTCGAAATAGATGCCATTCAAAGGCATATTTATGACTACTACGGTAGAAAGGAGTACCCAGCCGTATGTAAATTACTTTTCACTGGGGGCAAAACATTGCAGAAAACAGTGTTGAGATTGGCTTCCAATATAAAAAGGTAAATGGATGAAAAGTGCTGCTGGAAAAGACACAGTGGTGGTGCGAAACGTGTTTTTGCATAAAATCCTAGTCTAAGACCTCCACAAAATTGTGAGGATGGACGAAACATGGGTCAATGCGAAGACACAGTGATAAAATACCTGCATTTACCTTCAATTATTAGTAATAACAAAGTAGTTTATTGTTGTTCATACGTTCATAGCTTACGTGTACTTTTTATGTGGTTTTGTGACACAACAGAAAGCTACGTCGTCTGCTACTGTGTATTGAAAATGTTGCAAGCGCAGAATAGCCAACTTGAAGCAAATCCATGCGAGCTGTCAAGTGCAAACTTACAGCGGCCAGGGTATAGCTATTTTGTTTATTTTTAACCCTTCACAATTCTAAAAACCACAGTGCCTTTCTTTTTCTAGCAGCTATTGAGAGTTTTGTCTGTTTCTAAACACCTCCAATCAGTTTTTACTTCTTAATTAAATTCCTTCTGTGTCTGTGACAGAAACTTATTCAGGACTATTAAATATCCACACTCTCCACATACTTTCTCCTCCTTCCATGGCTTCTCCACTGTTCAGCTGCCAATGATTTCAAATCTCTGTTTGTGATTGTTAGACTCGGACTGCTAACACCTCCTTTTGTGACGGTAACTCAACCTTCATTGGTGAAATCTCCCCAGATGGCCCTGATGTACCTTGTGACCTCATCCATGTTGAAGGCCTGCCATTCAGCTGATTGTCTACTACATACTGCATATTTCTCTCTCCCTTTCTTTGCTTTGTTCCCCTTCGCTGAATTCTCTCCCCCTCATCTGCATCTGCATGTATTATGATTTAAATACATTTTTAATGTTATACTTATTACATGGTGCCAGAAGATACTTATGCTAGTTAAGTGTAAATATGACTTAAATAGTAGTCTATAAAATACTGCATTAAAGTTAGCAACAAAATAATGGGTCACCTGGTTCACACCAAACCACCATGTGCTTCAGACTGCTTGCAACTGTTTGTGCTGCAAGTGTAATTTATCACTTTAATTTGTGCTGGATCTTACAGACACAATTATTTTCTCTCTTTATAATATAATTATTTAACATACACTCATAATGAACTCACAACATACTGAGAAAATACAACAAAAATGTCTTACATAAGGCTTAAAAAGTTTTGGCATCCATAAACTTCACTACATGCATCTGTGGAATTAGAATTAAAGTTATTCAAATGTTGTAATGCTAAATCCTGTACGCATCTGCAGTATTTTAAATCTATATATATATATATAAAATAAAAATTACTTTACTTTGAGGCGCAATCACACAAAAACTACTGAACGTATGTATCTATGTGGGACTATAACCATTCAAATTGGAAACGTTTATAGATGGTTATAGGCTATACAAAAAACAAAAACACTACAGTTTTATTGAAAAAATTTAATATTTTGCAACATGACAAAGCTTGCGGCTGGTCGTCCTAAAGGTCTCACACAGATTGCCTCGGCTGAGATCTTATCTCGTGGGTGTTGAAGAAATAATAACCACAGTTTTTATTGTGAAACCTTTTTTATTCCAGTCCACAGTAAATGCTACTCTTCCTACCATATATCCTTTGTTATTGACTTCGTCACTGACTTTTCCTCGCGGTACGGGACGGCACTGATACTAATGTTGCAGGGGTGTTGTAATAATGTCGGAGTGTGTTGTAGAGCTCTCGGTGTGTGTTGTAGGACTCGCGGGGTATGTTGTAGGCCTCCCGGGGTGTATTACATGACTGGCGTGTATCACAGGACTGGGGTTTTAAAATGCGTGTTTGCCGGTTTTATAACTTTCCCATTTCCCCTGACTATACCCTTACCTTCTGTCCACGCAGTTTGCAGTGATTGGTGGAAATTCTTATTGTACGCGCGGCTCCCAAATTTCCACCTATAGGCATGCCTTGTTGTGGCGGGAGTTCCAGAAGGGGATTCCGCCTCACTGCACATGGCGTCCCTATTAGCCTAACAAAAGGCACAAAAGGATTTTTCGCCTTTTGTTCAGCATTGTCTGCGTCGTCACCTTAATGATGGTTTTACCCTGAGTTGGAGCAAATTCTAGCTGATACACGCCTCTACCAGCCACACGGAATGATCGGTTGGCGAATATTTTGTTTAAGAATTTGCTTTAGCAAATGATTTGATTTATCCCGCTACAAGCTGCAAATAATTGAATTCTATTTATTTAGGTTAGTACAGCAAGAAATTAGAAAGAAAAAAAAAGAGTCAATTAAACATATATAGCAACCGACTAACAAAAATATCTAGCGCTAACACAAACTAAGCTAACAATCCTGCCACTATATCTATCTACATATGTAAAATGAAAGTGACTTTTCTTTGAGGTGCAATCATGTAAAAACTACTTAATGTATCTATATGGGACTATCACCATTCGAAGCAGAAACATACATAAATGGTTCTAAGCTACTTTGTTTTTCTTTTTTTTTGTTTTAATTCCATAGACCCTTTGTCATTTTTTAAAATTTGTTTTTATACAGATTTGCTCTGCCTACTTATGCCGTTCTTCCTCTAATTCCTAAACCAGTTTTCATATCCCTTTCAGAGGCACCTGAGACGAAACAATTTGAATAGCTGTGATCGTTAGAGTGATATGCAATGGACTGGCCATCCATTCAAAGCCAAACGTTGTGAGTTTGAATCCCAGTAACTACAGCCAAATGTGCCTATGCCAAAGGAAGAGGAGAATCCACATTAACCTCTTGAGCGATGGCTATTTAAACGTCTGCGAGCCGAGAACTGCTAGCATTTAAATTGTTAAATGCGCTTCATATATACACAGCTGTATTTTGTGTAAATATTAAGTTATTTTAATGAAACAAAAACTGGTATAAAACTCGTTATTTGCAGTATAAATGTACGTCATCAGCAAAGTTGAGTTGTATTTACAAAACGTTGAAATGGCACAATTTTGTTTCACTGTGGTGAAAAGTCAACTTTGCTGTCATACGCATCTAATATTAGTTCTCGGAAAGATTCAGTAAAGAAACACCCATTGTATGTGTGGCTAATGCATCAGCATACTGTGTAATAAATCGCTACTGCATGCATGGCCTCTTGAGTCATCAGAATAGATCAACATTACAACTTTTGCTTACACGAGTTTCATAACTGAGTAGAGTCCGTGTCTTTCTTTGTTGAAATACATATGTATTCTTTCCTGCTTGTAGCTGAAGGGAGAAGTGGTATAAAAAGGAGTTTTTGCACCAACTGGATATAACCATATACAATTGTTTGGGGATTTGGACAGCTCTCTAAACCCACATAAGACAATGACCGACCTTGACTACCGACTATAAACTTGCAGCCTAATTGAACAATACCACGTTGGGGGTTGAAAATCCAAAACCACTGCACCCCTCAGACTTCAAGGAAAACATTATCCTAAAAGGATACCACCAACAGCAAAGAAGTCCCGCCCATTTCGAAAGTGTTTCGTGTGCCGCAAGAAGGGAATTTGCGAATGTGGAGATGTACGTACCCTTGTGTGTTTATCCCTGTTTTGAGGTAAATCACTGCAGAACGAACATATTAAGGTAAGCCAATAAAGTATATAGACCTTACTAAAATGTTTCATAAAGGGAAAATTATAATAAGTTGAGTTGGATAAGGGATAAATAAGGGTTAAATGCTTAAACGCACAGGACGCCCATATCGCTCATCTGCCATTTTAAATGGGCGTGATTTCACGTCGATATCCCTCAAGAGGTTAAATAAGCATGTTTTGTTAAATGTTGATAAGCATGTTTTGTTAAATGTTGGGTCATTTATTTATAATTATAATTAATGCCTAGTGAAGCGGGCGAATGATGACTTGTTAGAGATAATGCACACATGCCATAGCATTATAGGGATTTTGTTTTACTGTTCTGATTTTCTTAGTTGCTATACGTGACCATTTATGTATATTGCTTGGAATGAAATATTCACAGATTTTGTATTAGTTTTATATACATTTTCTTGTGGAGAAACAACAACTATTTTCAACACCATGGCATTCTCAACAAAAAGTTAAATCCATCTTTGCAAATCCAACAAGATAGTATTCTGGTATCTAAATCCTTAAAGTTGTTTTAGGTATCTTATTAAAAACTGTCTGATAGTGTAGGAAGGCCATTCTTTCAATGGCAAAAGAATTTTTAAAATTGGTTGAATGGTTTTCAAGATTTTCCTATATACACATTAACACACTTTTTCTCTCTCTTTATAATATTAGCATAGACAACATACATCTTTAGTGTCAATATTTACTCAAACAATCTCAGCATGGAATGATCTTTCACAAGCAGAAACAATTAAAAACAACTTGCCTGTCTGAAGGGGGCATGAGGATCTGGCTCTGCAAGAATGTATCGATACCCATCTTTATTGTATGGATGCTCCAAGGGATAACCATGTGCAGGTAACTTTGGTGCTGTCGTCTCTCCTCCACCTCGGCCCTTCTTTCCTGACCCTGAACTCTGATCTCCTCCAGGCACCTTTCTCTTGGTGCTCCTACCTTTAACCCCACCTGTCAAGGGCACTGCCAAATCAGAAACAATGCTGCTTTTCATCCTCTGATGTCATCCAAGCACAAAATGTCCTGGTGCATCATGAGTACATAAATGCACAGTTCTGAAGTATGCATTAATGGTAAAAATTTAAAGTTTAAACCCTCAGTTGTATGGCTGCTTGCTTATGAGTGGAATGTGTATGAATCCCTTCTATTTTTAGTAGTGATTAACACCCATTCTTACCACAAACAGCACCACAGGTGTCGGACACTGATGATGAATTCAATAAAATTATATTTGTGAAATGAATTTTGGTAAGGTAAACCTGGAAAAAATCCCTGTCAGGGAGGATGGTCCTGGCAGTACTTGAACTGCAGAACTCCTAAATGCAAGCCTCACATGTTACCATGGAGCCTCCTTTCTCAGTGCCCTTTCCATTCAACTTCCAGGAAACTTCAAATTTCTTCAAATTTATGCATAATCTTAACATATTTTACACTTTGAATCTCACATTTTTAATCAAGTCAAGAAACCCTTGCATTCTTCAGGAAAGAAGGCAGGCAATATATGACTGACTGTTTACAATGAAATAAAATGGTAATCAGAAAAACCAAGAGGAACATAAGCATAAAATTTAAAGAACACTTCAGAAACAGATACAAAAAGAGATATGTAAATCAGAAGTAGACACCTTCTGCAAGAAAATTATTCCACTGAACAAGATGCCAAGCTAGCAAAAGTAGAAAACACAACCATTAGCACTGGGATAATGGGAAAAGGCAATATGAGATATGATAAAAAAATTACCGGGATTTTTTAATTTTGCGGGCATTATAAATCAGATTTTCAAAACTTTTTTTTATCTTGTTGGTACACATGTTCCTGCCAATATGGTCATACGATCAATAAACAATACTATCTGAAAGTTATTTGCAGTTTATGTAAAGCAATCCAGTGATCATAAGTGTGACAAAAATAATTTATAGAAGTCACATCACAACAATGCTCCTGCTCACACTTCACTGCTCATTCATTATTTTTTTTAGTAAAAACAAAATAGTTGTTGCCTTAGGCACTGTATTCACTAGACATGGCCCCCCGCAACTTCTATCTATTCCAAGGCTGCAGAGGACAATATAAGGGCAATGTGTTACCACTGCTGATGAGATAAAAACCGGGTAATGTTGCCAAATATTGGCTTAGGGACCACTCAATGCAGGGTATTGCAGGGTATGTAATGTATGAGAAATGAAAGTAGCAAGCAATAGCAAAACATAATGTTGGAGTTGTGTAGATGGCAATGCATAAAAATGAGAATGGAGATTGTTGTTGTAGTGTTTAACGCCCGCTTTTACTACTATGGCACCACAGGCGGTGACACTGATGATACATGGAATGTGGCGGCGCCGTGGCCGAGCGGTTAGCGCACTCGCCTACCACCTAGGCGGCCCGGGTTCGATCCCAGGGACCCGCATGTGGTATTCGTGGTGGACGAAGCGGCGTCAGGGCGGGTTTTCTCCGGGTACTCCGGTTTCCCCCGCCATCTCATTCCACCGGTGCTCCATCTTCATGTATCATCAGTGTCACCGCCTGCGGTGCCGTAGTAGTAAAAGTGGGCGTTAAACACTACAACAACAATACATGGAATGAAGATGGAGCACCGGTGGAATGAGATGGCGGGGGAAACCAGAGCACCCGGAGAAAACCCGCCCTGACACCGCTTCGTCCACCACGAATACCACATGCGGGTCCCTGGGATCGAACCCGGGCCGCCTAGGTGGTAGGCGAGCGCGCTAATCGCTCGGCCACGGCACTGCCCCGAGAAAGGACATAACTTCCAGCAATGTGTATACATAGGTGGCAAAAATACAAAGAAGGCGAGAAACTATTCTCATTCATAATGATGAATTTCAGAAACTAGAAGGTGGGGAACTCTATTTTACTTATTCTTTTGTTTTGTAGTGTTTAACACCCGCTTTTACTACATAGGGAATGCTTCAAACATCAGATTTTACTGGAAATAACTACAGCAAATTACTGGTGAATTCAACATTATTTGAAATGCAGATTAATAACAGCTGAAGGGGAATGAGGAAAAAGGACATCTTTACTTCGTAACACATTCTGGTGTTGTTACGTCTCCTTTATTTACAATATTCCACTATTTAGTTCACGCTTCTATTCCACTGTTTCAGTTTTAGATCCTGCTTTCACTCCATTACCCATGCTCCTCTCTGATTTGTAGTAGCCAACCTTTTTGTCTGGTAGTGTATATCATGTCAAGGTGACATGGTTTAGCAACATTGTGCATCAAGAAGCCCATAATCAAGTGCTTTCAAGATTGAAAAAAGTGCTGGCACAAGCATATATCTGATGGAGATTACTTTGAAAGCGACAAAGTTGACGATGAATAAACAAGATTCTTAAATAAAAACAAAAATTCCTATTAGTTTTTGATAATATCTTGTATATTATATCATTCCATAATGTATCTATCTGTGGATCCTATTGTACAGACGTGGACATTACAAGAAACATGCCTTGCTACTTGGATTGCAGCAACTAGCAATACTTGATGGTGTTTGATGCAGTGGTGAATTGCTTGAAGAGTCAAAATTTAAAAATCTTAATGATGAAAACATGACGGAAACATTCACAGGTTGCTGTATCTAATGTTAGTCAACAACAAGAATACAAAAATTAAGTAACCCAACTAAACTAGATTTACAAATAACTGGAGTATAACTACTATGTTCCGACAATTATTGATTGAGCGTGCAAGCAAGAGAGTGAGCGAGAGTGTGTGAGTGAGTGAATGAGTGAGTGTGTGAATGAGTGCGTGTTAGTGGAGTTTAAGGGTCCATTGACAACTAGATCATTTGGGCCCAAAGTCAACAAAATAAAAATAGGAAAACCCGCATACTTTTAGTTTCAACTTAAAAAGTGAAAGTCAATAAAGTTAAAAAGTGAAAGGTAAAGAACAGTAAACAATTAAAATGCAAAAAGGTAAACCTGTAGAATGTTAAAAAGGTCATAATCACACCCTAATAGTCTAAAAAGCTTCGAAAGATAAAATACAAGTTAGACTTGCTTAGCAAACCCAATACTGGCGGCAAACTGTAGTGCCTTATATACAGCTACAGGGTCATTGTCTATAATTGACTGCAGTGTAAAACCCAGGTCTGGCACTCACGAGTGTATCACAGACAATGAAGCACAACATACAACACGAGTATATTGAGCGATGTTTAAAGTATAAAAAGCTAAATATATAATAACATTCTAAAAATGTAACAATGATATTCATTCTTCTTCACTGATACAGTTGGCTAGTTTTGACATTAACAGTCTACAGTCTTTTGTGACATTACAACTCAACTGTTTTCTTCTCATAACCTCGACTCTGTCCTTTCATGGTCTTTCTTCATTTTCTGTCTCTCAAACACTAATTCTGATGATACAATCACTCAGCACTCACAACAGCTTCACTATCTTCCCTCGTGACACAAGCAGCTGGCACGTACACAACATGTTTACCTCTTCTTCAAACCTGAAGAGTTCAAATAGTCAAATCATTATATGCTGGCATTGCAATTCTATACTCTTTGCATGATTTTGCAAGAAATAACTGAGTAACCGAATGCTGACTGAGCTTCAAAGTATGATAAGAGTAGGTATCAAAAAATTCAAACCAAAAAACGCAAAATGACTGATGCATGCCAAAAAAAAAATTTATTTGGAATAAATTGTGTTTTAGAGATATACATTTGTTATGAAGTAACTTTTTGTTTGCGTATCTGTAACACCCGATGGACCACCATCCATGGTTGGCGAGAAGAAAGGATTGATTAATAGATTAAAATCTTTACTAATGGAAAAAGGGAGATATATCTTTTATACACTAGGAGGATTTGAGCTTAAAAGTAGCATAATTATCTCTTATGATTTACCAATTATATAAGAATTACACAAAATTCCTCCGAATGAAGGGTACTCCCAAAAAATACGTGTCAGCTGTACGCAAACTAAGAACTGACTCATGTCTCACTCACTACAACTATCTTTCTGCTTTGCCTCCTTGTATAGCAGGGATGATGTCTCACGTCCTTTCTCAAACTTCTATAAACATGCCAGCTGCCAGACACTTCTCAAATGTTCCAGCAATCTTGTTTTGCTGCTCGACTGCTGTTAGTCACGTATACACAAGCAGTTGCGCAGGGCAGCCTGACCTTGAGTGCCTTTGATATGTGCTGCACCAGCCCAGCCCTGACCATCCTTTGTTGAGCACTGCGGCCGGCATCACAATGACTAATAATGTATATGTTGAATTTAATGGGAGCACCCTTCATTCGGAGGAATTTTGTATCATTCTTGTATAATTGGTAAATCATAAGAGATAAACAAAAATTATTATTTATTTATGCCAGAAAGCTTATTGCTGGTGTTTTCAAACACACAAGCCGTGTGAGGGCAGTGTACAAGAGGTGGAATCAGGACTGAAAAATTCAATGCCATAGCCAGGATTTGAACCACAAATCTTCCGCTTATCGAGCAGCTGCTTTAACCACTAAGCTACCATGGCCAACTTGCCAGTACGACATTAAATTCCCCAACTGATTTATCATACTGGCAAGTTGGCCATGGTAGCTCAGTGGTTAAAGCAGTCGCTCAATAAGCGGAAGATTCATGGTTCAAATTCTGGCTATGGCAATGAATTTTTCAGTCCTGATTCCACCTCTTAGATAAACAAAAAGTTACTACAAAACAAATGAATATCTCTCTAAAACACAATTTATTCCAAATAAATTCTTTTTTGGTATGCATCAGCCATTTCACATTTTTTGGCTTGAATTTTTTAATAACTACCCTTATACTTTGAAGCTCAGTCAGCATTCGGTTACTCAGTTATTTCTTGCAAAATCATGGAAAGAGTATGGAATTGCAATGCCAGTTTAGACTATTTGAACTCTTCAGGTTTCCGTATTCTCTTTGTACTGGTATATGAAATATGTAATAAAGCCATTTCTGTAACAGTTTAACTCAATTAGATGAAGTAGATAAAAAAATAAATATTTAAAAAGAAGAAAGTAGCTTGCATTAAATGTTATAAAAATAAAGCACACTACCTAAAGAAAGTCATATTAATGTAAAACATCACATCCTTTTTTATATTATAAACTCCTAAATCAGGTTCAGTAAAAACAGTACTTTACTTGCACTTAGGATTGTCTTGTATTCGGAGAAATATGACACACATCCTTAGCATTAAATTTGACAGCTTTAACATACCATGCTGGATACCCATATCCGTAACCTTCAGATGACCTCCACGGATCATAGCCTCATAGTTTGGTTTAATCTGTGTAAGCTCTGGTGCAAGTAATCCAAATAACAATTGGCTATCATTCTCTTCACTGACAAACAATGTTCCCACATCCTTCTGCAATGCTCTGTGAATCTATGTAAAAAGAAAAGAAAATCTGCATAAGTAATTACACTCAAACTTTGATTTCACAAACCAAACTTATTCCCAATTTTTATGCAAGGTTTCCAACATGGCAACTTTTATTTCATTTGATAAGTGCATCTTAAAATTTGATTTAATTTCTGGTTCTGCCTTGGAAAACCCACATTTAGTGTATAAAATAAAGAATATTTTCACAAAGTATCATGATTTTAGATTTAAATTATAAGAAACAAACTGTTTAACAAATTAGAAACATGCTTATCTGGCACGTCACCCCAAGCCATCAGCATTGTTACTGGCTTCTATCAGAGTCCATACTGACGAATTGCCACAGCAATATGTATGTTTATTCAAGTATAGGGTTATTATTAAAGCGGATTTCTAAGCAAAATGCTTAACTTTTTCTACAGCTTTAAAGGTAAGCAGAAGGGCTATACTTCATAAGACACACCTAGATGAGCAATTTTAACTATTTTTGTTTGTGTTTATTTATCTTCTTTTGCAAGAAAACGTTTTTGCTTACTTATTTTACGATGTTTAATTAAAACAGCATATTTTACCCAAAACTGTAAATTTAAAAGTGCATATTTCACAGTTGTCCATGATTTATTAATGATTCGCTATTTTCTCTGCTAAATTTGTAAGAAACACTAGGATATAGACCGGTGTTGTGAAATCATACTGCGAGGAGAAAAATTACTTGCTGCGATTAGTAGAATGAATTTATCAGTCATGTATCACCTGAGATAACACAATGATGTCATAAACAAGCATGATGATTCCCCGAGTTCCAAGCTGCAGCATAGTTGCATGCATTTGTTTTTGCTTTTTTTGCTGCTTATTTTTGTCATTTTTCATGCTTATTTGCTTGCTTATTTTACTATTTTATTTTGCTTAGAAATTCAGGCTTTAGTTATAATATATGGCAACCCACTGTGCACGCTCTCTCCACTGGGCAAGAGTGTCAAGAGATGATGGGGAAATGGTGTAAGCAGTGGCACACTAAAATCCTTATACTACATGCCTGGAAATATTTACCTTCCGCTCTCAAAGAGGCAGCATATCTCATAAAAATGTTCTTGCTCACTTGCCTAAGCTCAGCAGCAGGAATCCTTGGGATTTTTAGTGTGATATCACCAAGTTCCTGTACTGTATGAGGTTTAGAACTATACACTTTCAAAGAAACCTATAAATAAAAATTGCAACTAGTTTGGTCTCAGGGGAACGAGGGGACCACAAACCAACCCTTATAATTCTCTCATGAAACACTTTTCTTATTTCATTTAACGATTTGGTAGCCATATGCACTGCTGCAGAATCTTGTTGGAACCAAGAATAAAATGTTTCTTCTTCTATCAAGCAATTGAAAAATGGTCCAAGAATTAGTCTCTGATACTGCTCTGCATTGTTTCATTAAAGAAGGAAGCTGTTACTCTTCTAGCACTTAATGCACACCACACTCCAATTTTCAGGTCATAGTGAGGCATTTCATGTACACAGGATTTTCTGAAGTCCAATATCAACTGTTGTGAGTGTTCACGCCAATTTGACTAGTGATTCTTTAAGTCACCGCTCTCAACTAGCACTAATTTCATCTAGTTTATTTTCTGTTAAAAGTGGTCTTCTCTTAGAATGTTTGTCTAACATTGAACTCGAAGCTTCAAATTGATTGATGATCACATTTATAAATTTGAATTATTTATGGACGCTCTTCAACTGTTATGATGTTCAGTGTCCCATGCTGTATTGGGTGTGTAAGACCATTTAATTTTGCTCAGAGGCCTCTTTATCAGGTTTGAGGTTCTTTTACATGCCATAAGTCTAAGACAAAGGACCACTGGTTTTACTTCGCTTCGGATGGAAGACATGCTAAGGATTTTTATACCTGAAAAAAGTCCATTGTCCTACGCCAGGTTTGAACCTGCAATGTTGAGAACCAGAGACTAATATGTTACCACTAGGCCACGGATGACAACACCCTATAGTTTTTCTTGCAGGTAGTACAGAATCTGGATACCTTCCAACAAGCTCCCTGCACATATGGCAAGCAGATTTTTTGTTAAAGTAAATTTTACAAACAAACACACTACTTCCATGGATGATGATGCACAATGTTTACTGCAGCAACAGAAGCACCTTACTGACTGGACATGACGCAGCAGTAACACTGAGACATGGTGCCAAGCAGGAATTGGCAATCTTAGGTCCTGCTAGATGGCGAAGGAAGAGAAGAGCACCGGAAGGCTGTGACAGAGTTACCATATTATATAACGACCCTTTACTAAATTATAGTCGTGGCTTGATTTCACTCCTGGCTCTCCATGAAGATCTACCCTAATAATAAAAATTAAAATCTTGCAATAGTAGAGCCTTAACTTAATAATTTTATTTATTTATTGATCCTGTAGAGTAGTGCTTTTCAACCTTTTTCATGACATGACCCCCCTAGTATCAAAAAATATTTTGCAACCCCCGACCCTTTTTTTCATGTATGTTAAAGATATATAATCCATAAAAAAATGTTAGGCTTTTGCGTTATTAGAATTCGGATATAAATATATAATTAAGTACGTAAAACACATAATTTTAAATCAAATACATAGCCAATTGATAACTAACAAACAAATACAAACATATTTTAGGGCCGACACTCCCAGCGCCATTTGTTGGTAACACTCAGAACTAGTACAGGTTGCAAGAAACGTCCCCAAGTTTCAACACATTTCATTACGCTTTGAGATGATACTCGCTAGAATGCGCTGGCCTATAAATAGGGCAGTCGACCACGGCCACAGCAGTTAAGTGCAAGACCATGAAGCAAGTAGAATCGGAAGCAAGACCGTGATAAGTGGAAGCGATTCCGAAGTTAAACTACGGTGTTATACGGACTGTGTGTAAGGTGCCTTGGAGTGGAAGTAATTGTAAAGTGATTTGTGAGCATAAAACACGCGTGGTTGAGTTGTTTGTTATAATTGAAAATGGATATATTCCTGAAAAGATCATCAGAACCATCAACGTCTAGCGGGAGTAGTGGAATAAAGAAACAACATCATTATGACAACAATTATTTGAAATTTCGGTTTACTGAGGTTGAGAATAAACTGCAGTATGTAATTTGCTTGGAAATTTTGTCAAGAGAAAGCATGAAGCCATCGAAATTGGTACGCCACCTAAACACAAAACATCCTAATGAAAAAAATAAACCTGTGGAATTTTTTGAGTGAAAATTAAAGAGCTCTTGAACATCAAAAAACTGCTATAGGACAAATGTCCAACCTAAATGAGAAAGCGTTGCTCGCTAGCTATCAAGTAGCTTTTCGTGTGGCTAAAGCAGGAAAACCTCACAGTATTGCCAAAAATTTGATTTTACCAGCGGCTTTGGATATAGCAGAGATTATGTTTGGCAAGCAAGAGGTCGAAAAGCTCACCTCTCTCTGACAATACCATCCAACGCGGGATAAGCAATAGGGCAACTGACATTCGTGATCAAGTCATAGAAAAAGTGAAGAAAAGTTCCTTTGTATTCTTGCAATTTGATGAATCAATGGATATTGTGGGTTGTGCACAGTTTGTAGCTTTTGTGCGTTTTGAATTGAATGAAACATTAATGGAAGAAATACTATTTTGCAAGGCACTTCCCATGAATACTACAGGTCAGTGCTTGCATGACATGTTCCTTGAGCTACGGAAGATATGAATATCGATTGGGCACAAAAATGCATTGCTATTTGTAGTGACGGAGCAAAAGTCATGACTGGTGCAAAGAGTAGATTTATTGCTAGACTGAAAGAACAGATGCCAAACGCTTGTTGGATGCATTGCTTTCTCCATCGCCAAGCTTTTGCAGTCAAAATCTTGCCACAAGAATACAGTCAAGTTCCAAATATTATTATTAACATTGTCAATTTTATTAAAGGAAAAGCATTGCAGACCCGATTGTTTCAAATCATTTGTGAAGATATGGGGACATTACACTGCAATTTGCTTTACCATACAGAGGTTAGGTGGTTATCAAAAGGCAGAGTACTGACCAGAGTTATGGAACTTCATGCTGAACTATTAGTATATTTACAGCAAGTCAAGTCACATTACTCTGAATTCATTTGTGACCCGGAATTCTTTTTGAAATTGGCTTTTCTTTCTGACTTATTTGAGCATTTAAATAACTTGAATAAAAGTCTTCAAGGGCGGGATGAAATGTCATTACAGCAAAAGACAAACTCCATGGCTTTATAAAAAAAATTGAATTGTGGTCATCATCTATAAATCAAAACAACTTTGATTCATTTTCGTCGGCACAGTCTTTCACTGAAGAAGTCAGAAGTGAGATACACAGCAACTCATATATATCTGGTATGAAAATGGTGTTAGATAATTTGAAGAGAGAACTGTGTCATTACTTCTCAATGCAAGAGATATCGGATAGCACTGGGCAAAGATGGATCTTAAATCCATTTATAAAATGCAGCTGTAAATGAGGCAAATTTAGCAACTAAGCTCACTGCTGGAATTATCTCCCAATGGGATGTTACACTTGGAATTCAAGTCTAAAAATTTGCATACCTTTAGGTTAAAAAAAAACAGAATACCTGGAATTAAAAACTGAGGTTTTGAAGTGTTTGATTCCATTTTCTACCTCGTACTTGTGCGAGTTGGCATTTTCATCGATGGCCCAAATAAAAAGTAAACTAAGAAATCGCTTAAATTTGGAAAATGATTTAATACTTAATGTTGCAAAAACAGATCCACGATGGGAGAAATTGATTGAACAAACTCAAGCACAACCTTCACATTAAAATGAACAAGTACTCTAAAATTTCATTTTTTGTTAATGTGTTTGTATATATAACATAACGAGTATTGTTTTAAAATTCAAAAAGAGTTTTTCGGGCTGATTTGCCGTGGTCTGCTGGAGTAACTTGGTCCAGACGTTTCGTCCACTACTGCGGTGGACATCATCGGTAGCGTGGTCGAAGTCTTCTTGGTGAAGGTACAGTTGCGTCTGAGGCGTTGACTGTCTGGGATGCGGAATTTATACAAGGAGGGGTCTTCTCTGATTGGCTTGGGGCTCGCTGAGGCAGTGCGGTTGGTGGGAGGGGGCTAGCTGCATCTCAGGCGCTACTAGATTCTGATTGGTTTGTGTTGCTTGACTGTCTGTGTTGTTTAATGTTATCGATGACAGGGTACCAAGTTTTGTTGAGCTTAAGGGCTTCCTCTTTCCTATTGAAGTTATTGGCATGTTTATAAATTTCTATGGCTTCGCGCTGTAGTCGAGCAAGGTAGTGTGAGATGTTAGATAGAATGCTGGTGTCCTGAAACTTGATGACATGTTCCCCCTCTGCTTCTATAGCATGTTCAGCGACCGCTGACTTTTCAAATTGTCCAAGACAATTGCTCAAGGAATACAACATTGAGCTAGCAGCAGTAAACCATTACTCCATAAAAAACCTACTACTTTCAAACATCAAAGATGCTATTCCACCTAACAAAAAATCTGGCATATACCAAATTGAATGCAGTGATTGTAATGAAATATACATAGGAAAAACCAAAAGAAATTTAGAAATTAGATCCAAGGGACACGTTAGAAACATTAAGAGTAAACAATTAGAAAAATCAGTGGTTGCATTTCACTTTTGGACAAAAAATCATTACATAAAGCTAGAACCGAAACTTCTCAAACACATAACCGGAAAACAAGAACTGTCCACATGGGAACAAATCTTTATTTTAAAAAATAGAAACCGAGTATTTAATTTCGACATTCCTCAGAGAGACATTTTCAGTAAGTTCATTAAACCGCCACCAGAAGAAACACCAGAAGAAGCATCACCATCTGCACCATGAAACACCATGGAAACCCAGTTATTGTCCAGTTGATAATGGAGGAAAGTTAACCTTCGAAACGCGTCCCGGAAAAATATGTTGTAAGTGTTGTTCAGTGTTATTAATTAACTCACCTTTTAAATTAAATTATTTTATTTTTCTACATAGTCATTACCAAATCTAAACACTTGTTCAGTCGTGACACCAGCTTTTAGATACCGTCATCACAGAACTCTGCTGCCAATTCATTTAACCAGTTGCTTTCAACATGCCATCAATTTCTAATCTTCATTCACAAAGACATTCCTTAAGTTTTGGAAAAAGGTGGAAGCCTTAGGGTGTTAGATCAGGACCGTAGGGTGGGTAGTCCTGTAATTTTCACCGAACTTGCTTTATTGTGAGCCCAAGCATTGTTGTGAAGCAGAATGAGAGTAGTCCACACCGATGGTTTTGAATGGCGTACTTAACCTTTAATAAGGTTACACAACACATCTCAGCATTCACTGCCACTCCTCTTGGCAGGAAGTCTATCAAAAGAGCAGCTTTTTGGTTCCAGAAAACTGTGGCCATGATTTTCCATGTTGATTGTTTGAATTTTCTTGATTTTGTGCTTGTTTGTCCTTCAACAAATTTTAAACATAAACTCTATGACTGGATTATTGCTATACCTTGTTATTCTTTACAGGAATATTTTGAAATATAATAAGTACTGATTTTTGTATAAATGTAAATGCATACAAGGGGTACCTGTACAATATACTTATACTTTGTAATTAACCTGTATTACTTTGCATAAGACAGCACTTTCAAGTTTGTACATACTCTGCACTATATAAACATAACAATATTTTGTCATTATTTTATTGTAACACTAATGTTATCTGTAGCTGTAGATATACTAATAATCAATAATGTTGTTTCTTGTTTACTTACAGTGGAATGCCAAGACTGTGTCACTCTTCGAGGCATAGTGGTCATTCCTTCCCAATGTGAATCAATGAATGGTATGATCTCACGATCCTTTGAAAACATAGTACGAGGATTGCCCTCTTTGACTGCAGCTTGCATCAGGTTACCAAGTGCAGTAACACACATCTGTGGAAAAGCTGTAAAAAAAAAAACATTCCTGGGTAGCATTAAGTTACAGACAAGAAGTTTATTAGTAAAACTTCAAAGATGTAAGTCCTCATTGAATACTCAGGCCCGAATGACCTAGTGGTCGATGGGCACTTAAACATCACCACTTACTCACTCACTGAAAACTGATGAGCCGTCCATCAATGTTACAGAGTCGGTTAGCGCGCTCGCCTACCACCTAGGCGGCCCGGGTTCGATCCCAGGGACCTGCATGTGGTATTCGTGGTGGACGAAGCGGCGTCAGGGCGGGTTTTCTCCGGGTACTCCGGTTTCCCCCGCTATCTCATTCCACCGGTGCTCCATCTTCATTCCATGTATCATCAGTGTCACCGCCTGCGGTGCCATAGTAGTAAAAGCGGGCGTTAAACACTACAACAATGTTACAGAGTGATAATCAAAACTAAAGTAACTGACATTGCTCTCGACTGGGACTGTTTTATATGTTTCACAAAGGTATATGAGGGGCAAGGTATTAACTCCCTGTGGATGAGAGCTTGATCACATACACACACAAGAAAGGAAGCAATGCCAAACTCCTGTGACATTAATTTTAGCTGAAGTATACTATGTTGACTCATCCTAAGGAGCTTACACAGTGCATTCATAGCAGCAGCACCAGACCGGACAAGGACCAGCATGCCCTCTGCCAGAGTTACACATAAACAACAAGGCAAGGGTACAAAACACTAACTACTGTACTAACCTACATCATAACAATGTCAAAATTGATTATCTTCAACACAAATAGATTCCCTATAGCTTCGAAAACAATTCTGGTGTACCAAAAATCCCCATATTATTCCCCACGCAGCGGTGTCGGTCTGGGTGGCTCAGTTGGTTAGACGCTGGCCTACTGACCCCAAAGTCGCAGGTTCAAATCCAGCCCAGACTGATGTTTAAGTGTGCTTAAAAACGACAGCTCTATGTCAGTAGATTTACTGGTATGCAAAAGAACTCCTGCAGGATGAAATTCCAGCATACCGGCAATGCTGATGTGATACTGGTAATTAACAGTGTCGTTAAACAACAGTCTCTGATGTGAGACTGCCTTTGTGGTTTACCAGGAGAAATACGAACTGGTTTGAGAATTTAATGCCATTCTGGCAGTTTGTCACAATAGTTCAGTGGTTAGAGCGTCCGCCCGGTAAGCGGAAGGTCTGTGGTTCAAATCCCAGTTGTGGCATTGAATTTTTAAGTTCCAGTTCTACCTCTTAAACATAACAGTTGATTTATATATTTATGTAAATTCATTTTAAATGACTATTCGAAATGTTTAGTTCTTCCGGGCTTGTAGGCCGTGGTCTAGAAGGTATGGTAGATACCAACTTTTCGCCACGTACTACACTTGGCATCATCAGGGTAACACGATCCTCCATCTGCATGCATGGATACCGGTTTTAGATAAACTTTCAAACACACACAACAGTTGTAATAAAACCCCACCTACAAGTGGCCAATCACTACCATAGCCAACGCAACAATGCCCCGCCCACCCCCACTCATATAAATAACCGTAATGGACTAATTAAATAAGGAAAATTGAAGCTATTAACAGTGAAGCAACAAGATTCTAAAGTAAGAACAAATTAGAAACTAAAAACTTCACTTATCTTAGTAATGTTGCATGTTCTTTTTGCACAAACTTTGTTAATGGACGTTAACGGACATTACTTCCACTACTTCTCTGCTTCCACATTCAAACTCTGACCAGTGCAGATGGAGGATCGTGTTACCCTGATGATGCCAAGCGCAGTACTTGGCGAAACGTTATCTACCATACCTTCTAGACCATGGCCTACAAGCCCTGAGTAACTAAACATTTTGAATCGTCAAGACACGGGCCTAAATACATCTATTTTAAATTTTTTTTCTGCAACTAACTAGATTGAAAAATTGTGTGGCTGGTTTCAGCAGGATTCAGCTATAGATACACTCAATGCATGAATTGGGAAGTGTGTATGGTAATAAAATAATTAGTCGAGGATTGTGGCCACCTTGTTCCCCTGACTTTATCTCTATGCAATTTTTATTTTTATTTATGGGCAATGTTAAAGAATATAAAATAACCATCACATTACAAGAACTGAAGGACAAAATCACAAGAGAAATACACGTAATCAGTCAACGTGAACTTCTGCGAGTAAACCAGAATTGTTTTCAGAGATATAGGGAATGTGTTCGTGTTGAAGGTCATCAATTTCAACACTCGTTATGACTTACGATACAGGTAAGCCTAATGTAAGTACAGTAGTTAAGTGTTCCATACTCATGACTTGCCAGTTGTTTACGTGTAACTCTGGGGGAGGGCATGCTGGTCCTCATCCAGTCGGTTGCCACCATGGGGCAGTCCAGCTGATCTATAAATGCACTGTATTTATTTCTATCTCCTATTTAACACTAAGCACACTGTTATTACAGATACATTTGAAAATGTTACCAAAGTGCTTTCTGGCAGGAAAGTAAACACAGCTGTGGGAACGCTTTGCATTGTCATGTCACCCTAGGTTGTATGTTTATATGACAGCTCCCCCCTTAAGAGAAAGGTTGTAGCTGTGTAAAGACAAGTTCAAGCTTTAAAACATCCATCCTTTTGGAGGCAATGTCCTATACTGCTTTTAGACTGAAGAATATACAAAATTCTACTGGAGACGTAATCTAATTTCCTCCTCAGATGTAGACTTCATTTCAAAGTCCTGGTCTGACCTTTTAGGTTATGGGTTTACTAGAGGTAACCCTTGATAACAATGTCTATCAAGGAGTAGCACAAACCTATCACTCGTCCCACTATTGACCTTAACATTAACTAATGCTCGCATGTGTTCACCTACTGAGTCAATACACCCTTTAAGTGGACACTGCTTAAATAACCAAGTGCCAAACTCTCTACAATACTTCTAACTACATCTCCAAAGTACAAAATAAAACCTACGCATAGTACTCCAAGCAGAATATGCAAAATCTAACCAATCTCCTGGTTTACTGGTTTCTTCTAGATCTTGCTCCTTAATTAAAGTCTGCACACCCTTAGTTGGTGACTGACGTCTCAACCAGCGGAGACAATAGTGTTGCCACTTTTAGCACCACCGTCCATGTGGTGACCAAATGCATAGCAGAAACACAAATAATGCTGCGCAAACTTGCAGGAATTAACAATGACTGTACACAATAATGGATCATAAGGTTAAGGCAACAAACACAGAGAATGAAGATTAAATTCAAATGTTTAACCTCTTGATCGCTATGGACGTGAAATCACGTCCATTTAAAATGATGGATGATCGTTATGGGCGTGTATACACGTCCTGTGCGTTTGTGCATTTAACTCTTATTTATCCCTTATCTAACTCAACTTATTTTAATTATCCCTTTATGAAAAATTTAAGTAAAGTCTATATACTTTACTGACTTACCTTAATACGTTTGTTCTGCAGTGATATGCCTCAAAACAGGGATAAACACACAAAGCACATCTCCACATTCGCGAATTCCCTTCTTGCGGCATACGAAACACTTTCGAGATGGGCTTTTGGCA
Organism: Tenodera sinensis; assembly: GCA_030765045.1. NCBI lineage: Eukaryota > Metazoa > Arthropoda > Insecta > Mantodea > Mantidae > Tenodera > Tenodera sinensis. The sequence continues at coordinate 285,486,402 of CM060962.1, read as the reverse complement.
GTATTCTTTTAGGATAATGTTTTCCTTGAAGTCTGAGGGGTGCAGGGGTTCTGGATTTTCTACCCCCAACGTGGTATTGTTCAATTAGGCTGCGAGCTATTGATAGTCGGAAGTCCCGGTAGGTCATTGTCTTGTGTGGGTTTAGAGCTCTCCAAATTACCACACAATTATATATGGTTATATCCAGTTGGTGCAAAAATACCTTTTTATACCACTTCTCACTTCAGCTACAAGCACGAAAGTATATGTATTTCAAGAAAGAAACAAACGGAGCCTGCTATCCAAGTTACGAAACACGCGTAAGCAAAAGTTGCAAACATGCTTTATTCTGATGACTCATAGACCTCGCATACACTAGTGCTTTATTTCACATTATGCCTTGTTTTGCTGATGCAAGGGTCACACATACAATGGGTTGACTACTGTTTCTTTCACAGAACTTATATTAGATGCGTTCAACAGAGGAAAGTTAACTTTAAACCACAGTGAAACAAAATAGTACCATTTCAACGATTTGTTAAAGCAGCTCTACTTTGCTGATAACGTACATGTATACGGCCTATAACAAGTTTTATACCAGTTTTTGTTTCATTAAAATAACTTAATATTTACGCAAAATACAGCTGTGTATTTACGAAGCACTTTTAGCGCATTTAACAATTTAAATGCCCAGCGTTGGATACTGGTTAGCAGTTCTCGGCCGTGGAGGCTTTAAATGGCCAGTGCTTGGGGAAGCTTGCCTTTAATTGGTGCCTCCAGTGATTGCTACAAGACCAGAGTGACACTTTAGCCCCCTCCTTCCTCCCAGCTAAAGTTTTCAGAGCACATTAGCACGTGAGCAGGAAACGTCAATCACCAATTAAGAGTGCGCCAACTATAATTTCTTAACTTCATCTATTTTATAACCAGCCAATTTTAAATCTGTCACTGAAGACATTATATTATGTAAAGGAAGGGTTAAAGGAATTTTCTGTATTTTTTCTTGATCAGGAAGTGTAATACAGCAATTGATATCCAAAGGAGAGAAAGGAATAACATCTAACTTAGTATTATTTGATCCAAAATGGGCCATTGAGTATAACACACCAGTTGCTGTTAACCCTTTACAAAATTTACCTAAGATACTAGTCCTCTTCCTAAAAGTCCAGGTGACCCACATTTTTCACTACAAATTGTAAATAATTCCACTTGTGGCACAATGTATAACCACTCATTACTCATGTACAAGGAGATTCAAAGAACATGAGTTAAAGGTAAGTATTTAACACAACAACTTTGAGGTAATACTATAGTGTTGGGATGCAATAAAGTGACTATACAGTCCTGAGCCTGAACACACACCACAACGGCCATTGCTTCTGAACACACATAAGTTACAGCACTTTTCCAAGTCCATAACTATTAAATATTCATATTGTTGCCTTAGACTGTCCACAAAAATAGCACTGGTCAACAAAAATGAAGTAGTTTTAACCCCCAGAGATGAAACAAGATTTTACAAGACCAACTTTCTTAGCTGAATTTGGAACTGTTTTCAGTTTTCTTCTATCACGTACAGTTTTTCAACTATAGCTGACTTATGTAATCAACAAATCACACATTTTAAAGTAAATACATTATCTGAAATTTATTATTTTATGAGCAACATACTTAATATAAAACTTAAAACCATAATTTTTCCTATTAAAGTCGGCGCCCTGAATCCAAATCTGTTGTTAATATTTCCACATCATTACAAATTATTGAGTAATATCCAAAAAATGTATTACACTTTTTGAAAAATATGTGAAAATGTACATGTTACATTCCATTTACATATGTGCTGGCCTATCACAGCACAACAGCGTCCCTCAGAGGCACATGAGGGGAAGGTCGGTGGATCTAAATACCACCTATTTAGTCCTCCCGGCTAGGTCCAATGGACCCGTTGACCAACGATAGGTGTGGTCCCCCTTGCAAAATGGGCGTTTAAGTTGGGTGATGTAACTGCCACATTGTAAAACTGGTGCCCGTTAAGAAAACAGTTACATGAAAGCCACGTGCATGAGTATGAGTCCTAAAGATAAACATTCCGGAGTTAAAACTGTCCCCCAATCGGATCTCCGGGTGGGGACATCTTTAGGCAAATTTCATCACAACAATTCCAATACTTTAAGAATTCTACAATGGAATGCAGGAGGCATGTCCCAGCCTAAGAAACAAGAGCTAATGAAAATATTAAAAGACCAAGATATAGATGTCTTTACAGTACAAGAAGCCAATATATCAGAAGAACAAGAAATATACTTTGAAATGGATCAGTACACTACACATATACTTCCAAAAGCTAGTCAAATAGCAAGTGGTATTCTTACAGGAATTAAAAGAAATATGAAAGCTACTATTCAAATCCAAAAAACAATGAAAGAACAAGATAAATCAGAAATAGTTAAAATTTAAGTATGGAAAAGTAACTACCACTATAGAATTTACAGTATCTACAATCCTCCAGACAATACACTAGATCTAAATTCTATTCCCATAGAACCCAAAAGTATTTTAATAGGTGATTTTAATGCACACTCCCCTAGGTGGGGCTACAGAGATATAAATTCAGCAGGAGGAGTCATAGGAGACCTATTAAACTCATCAACAATGAAATTAATATTTAATCCAAATGATCCACCCACTTACTTTCATTATAATGGTTCGGGTACAAATCCTGATCTTCTGATGGTGTCATCTGACATAATTGACAATACAAAAAGAGAAATAATAGAAGACCCATGTTCAGGGCACAGAATCACCATAAATTCCATAAGAGGTCTAATAAATAAAAGTAACAAACCAAAAATTAAAACTTCTTGGAATTTTAAACAAGCAGATTGGTCCAGTTTCCAAAATGAGATAGAAGGGAAGTGTAATATACTGTTAGAATCAGAGTTCAAGTCAACAGATGAAATTAATAAAAAAATGTGTGAAATATTATTGACAGCAGCCAAAACACATATCCCCAAAGGAAAGTTAAAGAAATATAGCTACTTTTGGTCTCCATCTTTACATATAGCTACTTTTGGTCTCCATCTTTATCTAAGTTAAAACACAAAAGAAATATAGCAAGAGTCAAAGCCGAAAGAACTAAGTGTCCCGAAGATATACAAAACTGGAGAAGAAAAGCAGCCATTTTTAAGAAAGAATTAATTACAGCAAAGAGGGCCAGTTTCACAAATTTTGTAGAACATATGGACTATAGGAAAGATGGAAATAAAAAATACAAATTCCTTAATAAAACAAAATTATCAAAAAACACAACTGAACCATTAAAACATAACAACAAAAGCTTAACTACAGATAGGGAAATAGCAGAATCCCTTAACAAGTTTTATGCTCAGTCACAAAGAATACCCCAAGCATATAAAAAACAAGATAAAGCTATCCAAAAAACTATCAGAGAAACTAATAAGCCAAAAGATATACGAAATGATGTTTTTATTCAGGATTTTAACGAAACAGAACTAGATTTAGCAATAGAACAATTACAGAACAGAAAATCTCCAGGACCTGACAAGATCCACCCAGAGTTTATTAAACACATTGGCAGGAAGGGAAAAGAAATCCTACTTAAACTGTATAACACGTGTTGGAGAATGACTGTGCCTTCTGACTGGAAAAAAGCCATTATCATCCCAATTTTAAAGAAAAACAAACCCTCAAACAATATTAATAGTTTCAGACCAATATCTTACCAGTGTTATTGCAAAAGTGATGGAAAGAATGGTGGCATCTAGACTTAACTGGTTCCTAGAATATTACAACTTAATTAATAGTTCACACACTGGCTTCAGACAGAATCATAGTACAAGTGAAAATATACTCCTACTAAGCCAAGACATCAAGGAAGCTTTCAATAGAAAGGAGGATACCTTAGCAGTATTCATTGATTTTAAATCAGCATTTGACTCAGTCTGGAGAAACAAATTAATTGAGAAGTTGCAATCAATAGGTGTGAAAAGTAACATGCTTAAATGGATAACTCAGTTTATTTCACAAAGATTTTGTGCCACAAAATATAATACATACATTTAGAAATATAAACAAACACACCGAGGACTTCCACAAGGTGCTGTTCTGAGCACAACACTCTTTAACATATATATAAATGACCTTCCATCAATAATAAAAACTTCAAAAACCAAAATTGCTTTATTTGCTGACGATGTAGCCATTTGGACTCCAGGCTCTCCAAAAAAACCTGAATTAATTAAAGACAGAATAGAAACAGCCCTAAACAAAGTACATGAATGGAGCTCCAAAAACCTCATGACTATCAATGTGGAAAAAACAAACTATGAATTATTTACACTAAAATACAAACCAGTTAATATTAACATAAATTATAATGGTAAACCACTCAAAGCAGTTGATGATACCAAATACTTAGGCATCACTTTCGACAGAAAGCTAAGTTGGAAAAAACATATAACAAACATCTCAGAAAAGATTGAAAAGAAACTACAAATCCTGAAAAGGTTAGCTGGTACTAAATGGGGCTGCTCAAGGAGAGTCCTTAACACAACATACAAAATGTACGTTAAACCAAACCTCTTGTACTGTTCTGAAGCTTTAATAACAGCAGCAAATGCTAACATCAATAAACTTGAACAAATACAAAATCAGGCTCTTCGCCTAATCACTGGAGCAGTTAAATCCATACCTATTGATGCCATGCTTGCCTTAACACAGACCCCATCAATAACAACAAAAATAGAAGAACAAGCATTGCTCCAACACGAGAAAATGTTACAACTGCCAAACTCTAAATGGACAGAAGAGAATCTCCCCCCTTCAATCCTTAAAACTCATAGTGGTTTCCTAGAAAAGGTAACAGAGATTAAATCGTAACGTTCTTCTGTTCTGTGATTGTCCAATAGGCACAGGAAGCAGCAGGATTTTGTAACCCCCCCCCCCCATTGCACTCCCAATAGCATGCCTAGAATTTTCAAATCTCCACAGATATTCCACTGGTGGAAGTTGTAATTAATCGCTTCTAATACCACACTCATGTTTTCATAACCTTCCTTTAGATAGAATGGGCAATGGGTACAGAAGGCTTCAGGTTTCCATTATGTAGAAGAACCACTTTCAAACTTTTCTGAGATGAATCAATAAACAATCTCCAATTCTATGCACTGTACTTTTGTTTCAGTTCTTCAAAGAGGTCATTCATATCATTACAGATAACCACTGGACCACCTAAAGAAAAGAATTTTTCCAAAACTTTGCTTCTTGTCCTGTAAAGAGAAATCCTGACATCCTTCTCGGGCATATTTTTCTCCTTCAGCCTAGACACTAGTAGTTCTGATTTGTCCTTTAACCTCTTGAGCGATGGCCATTTAAACGCCCGCAAGCCGAGAACTGCTAGCATTTAAATTGTTAAATGCGCTTCGTATATACACAGCTGTATTTTGTGTAAATATTAAGTTATTTTAATGAAACAAAAACTGGTATAAAACTCGTTATTTGCAGTATAAATGTACGTCATCAGCAAAGTTGAGTTGTATTTACAAAACGTTGAAATGGCACAATTTTGTTTCACTGTGGTGAAAAGTCAACTTTTCTCTGTCGAACGCATCTAATATAAGTTCTCGGAAAGATACAGTAAAGAAACACCCCTTTGTATGTGTGGCTAATGCGTCAGCATACTGTGTAATAAAGCGCTTCTGCATGCGTGGTCTCTTGAGTCATCAGAATAGATCAACATTGCAACTTTTGCTTACGCGAGTTTCGTAACTGAGTAGAGTCCGTGTCTTTCTTTGTTGAAATACATATGTATTCTTTCCTGCTTGTAGCTGAAGGGATAAGTGGTATAAAAAGGTGTTTTTGCACCAACTGGATATAACCATATACAATTGTTTGGGGATTTGGACAGCTCTCTAAACCCACACAGGACTATGACCGACCTTGACTACCGACTATAAATAACTCGCAGCCTAATTGAACAATACCACGTTGGGGGTTGAAAATCCAAAACCCCTGCACCCCTCAGACTTCAAGGAAAACATTATCCTAAAAGGATACCACCAACAGCAAAGAAGTCCCGCCCATTTCGAAAGTGTTTCGTGTGCCGCAAGAAGGGAATTCGCGAATGTGGAGATGTACGTACCCTTGTGTGTTTATCCCTGTTTTGAGGTAAATCACTGCAGAACGAACATATTAAGGTAAGCCAATAAAGTATATAGACCTTACTAAAATGTTTCATAAAGGGAAAATTATAATAAGTTGAGTTGGATAAGGGATAAATAAGGGTTAAATGCTTAAATGCACAGGACGCCCATATCGCTCATCCGCCATTTTAAATGGACGTGATTTCACGTCGATATCCCTCAAGAGGTTAAAAATGAAAGGTCTCTAACAAGATAATTTAATTCAGACTGATTAAATTTCTGTGTTTCAGAAATAGAAACAACAGGAACAAAATCAGGATCTAGGTCCACAGGATCATTATCAGTTTCAAGTCCCATTTCTTGGAGCATGTTATGTTATGAGAATCCTTTAATATTCACACAGCAAAAATAGCAGTGGTCGATGTGGTTCTTCGGTTCCCGCCTAATCAATTAGTACACCAAATGGCATCAAACTTTTCCTTTTCAGCATCCATACCGCTAAACCTGTCACACAAAGTATAGCTGGTACAATTTCTTCTGTTATGTATGCCGCTGCGATTTAGGTGTGAATGAACCACATACGTAGCAATAATTTTTTGGGTGATTGACATATTTTTGGGGCATAGTAATGGAAGGCAATCTGCGAAAACTTAAAAAAATTACTGATTTCACTCTCATTTCTAAGATATATATCTAGAAGTTGCAGGCTAAAATACGTATTTGTGCACAACGTTTCCTGGCAACAAACATGACACTTACTGAAACTGCAGGCAGGATACTTGCTGTCTGGGATGTATTGCAAAGGAACTTGCTTACATTCCTTGGTGAATCATTGCTTAAGTGCACTGTAATAGGACACATAAGAGATATAAGATCGCTTCATCTTTCCCTTGTGATGTGGTACAGCAAATAGATTCTACAGCCTTTAAGCAGAGTAAAACATAAATTGAAAATTACGGATAAACAGGAAACTATACGTGACAGGAAGCAGATGAAACCAGTTCTGAAATCAGCGCAATGAACTTCACATCTTACACCAATCAGATTTTCTGGCGGAAATTCTTTGTTGACCAATGTAGTCTTTTTGATAGTCAATGAACTTTGCAGTCACATTTGCATAATCACTGGAAATTGCAAAATTTTAGGCAATGAAATTGTTTCATGCAATACTGATCCCTACGTATAAATTGTTGGTTGGATCAAGGACAAAAGTTGTGAAGGGAATGGAGGGAACATCGTTAGACTTGGCATGCTTTCCTTTTTCAAAAGCTCTCTAACCTTTTGCATTGTTATAATTTGAGGTCGCAAAATTCCCTTTTGTGAATTAAAATATACATTAATGAGAAGATCAAAAGTGTGTTGATACTCTTCAATCCCTCTTTGAATTTACTGTATCAATTCATTTATTAGCATTTGTCTTTAGTTCATAATGTACAACTGCATTTTGTCTTTTTGTTTCTAATGACAACCACTCTACACTTCTTTAATTTTATATTCATTTAAGCCCACTTCTTTAATAGCGAAATTCAAAGTGACCAATGTAGATTATTTTAATACAAGCAACTGTTCTTAAGATATATGAAAAAAAATCATTATGATCTGATTCTAAATGTCATATGTTTTGCATATCTTTGAAGTTCATCTTCAGTAGCTGTTACAAAAAGATTTAATGCATTACCAATAAAATTTAGAGGGCTGTGCTTGTGTCTATAATTCTGATTCAGTCACACTAAGTCTCCCAAAACATCCTTTAGCCCATCTACCACTTTACCCCTTGAATAAAGATACAGAATTGAAGGTTCATAATCAGCATCTAGATACCACCTTTCAGTTTTTATCCTTTCACATGTTTGCATCATATTTATGATCTGTTGTTTTGTCTGTTTTCATAGATGTTTTACAGGTTCTAAATCTACATAGGTTAGGTATGTTAAACTTCATTCTGCTGGATAGGAATACGATGTTTCTACACGATCGAAGTAAATGCCTGTCTGATTTCTAGTTACTTTTATCTGAGCTATTATATTGTTCTTCAACCACACTTCCTACCACTTCTCCCTGAAGCTGTTCCCACCACATTAATTATGAGGGCTGATCAACAACGACTGAGACTGACTTTTTCCTGTAGCTTCCATGATAGTTTCATATCTCTAACATAAATATTTGAAAAGAGTGGGTTTTCATGTATAATGTCGGTAGGCGGCAGCACTCTCATATTGGTAGGTTGGTAGTAATGCTCTATTTTGTAGACCCTATGTGCATTACGCATACCAGACAATGGAGGTGACGCGAGAGGAGCAGTACAGCGCAATCAATTTATGTTTTCGCTTAAACCATACAGCCACCAAAACTTATGAAAAGCTGAAGCAAGCGTACAGTGAAGATGCACTACCTCATGTAACAGTGTTTAGGTGGTTCAAGGATTTCAAAGAAGGCCGACTTGTCAGTATTAAACAAGGTGGGCCTGTTGTTTTGGTTTATGCTGTGACTGAAGTCAACATCAACACGGCTGCTGTGATTGTCCGAGAGGATCGGCATATAACATTACGTTAACTCAGTCAACTGTTGAGAATTTCATATGTCAGTGTGTTTACAACTATGCACGACCATCTCCATATGACCCGAGTTTGTGCTCGTTGGGTGCCACGTCTGTTGACTCCCGAACAAAAGGCTGTGCGAATGGAGACAAGTCGTGCGGTGCTGCGTCTCTTTGCTGATGGAGGGGATGCATTTTTTAAATTGATTATCACCGGTGATGAGTCATGGCTGCATCATTATGATCCTGAAGGAAAACAAGCCAGCACAGTGTGAAAATCGCCAGGTTCTCCAACACCAAAAAAGGCAAAAGTTGTTCCATCTGCAGGGAAAGTGATGGTGATCGCATTTTTTGACTGTAATGGAATGATTTACCAGCATGCAGTTCCCCCTCACACTACTGTTACAGCAGCATACTACACATCACTATTGGCTACACCGAGGAAGCACATTGCAAAGAAACGACCAGAGCTTTCTTGGACTGGGTGGCAACTTCATCATGACAATGCACGGCCTCACGTCGCAAATCAAGTCATGCAGTTTCTGGCTCAATTCAACATTACCTGTGTACCACATCCACCTTATAGCCCCAATCTTGCACCCTGTGACTTCTTTTTATTATTCCCATTACTAAAGGCAAAGCTTAGGGGTATTCGATTTGAGAACTCTGAAGCAGTGCTCAAGAAAAGTGAGGCAATTCTCAAGGACCTGACAAAGAATGGTCTGCAGCATGTGTTCAAGGACTGGCAGAGATGCTATAAAAAGTGCATTGAAGTAGGAGGGGACTAATTTGAAAAAGATCATGTAAACATTGAATTGGAGTATTAAACATCTGTGAAAAAAAACCAGTCTGTCTTTAAGAGGTAGAACTGGAACTTAAAAATTCAATCCCAGTTGTGGCATTGAATTTTTAAGTTCCAGTTCTACCTCTTAAACTTTGCCCACACACGGCTTGTGTGTTTAAAAACACCAACAGTAAGTTTGTTGGCATAAATAAATAATAATTACAGTCTGTCTTTGTTGATCAGCCTTTGATCAGAAAACTAACTCTCACACTGGTCTTTCAATAGACACCAGCTCACTGTGGACTGAGTGGTAATGAGAAAGCTGATTTTCTTGCAAAAAAGGGTACCGGCAATGTGCAGAAATCAATAGTTAATTTACCATTTTATGCAGCTAAAAGATTAGTCAACTCTGAATTCAAAAAAATTATTGAAAAATATTACTATGAAAAATCAAAGAATAAAAGATGGGAACTACCAAACATTCAAACAGTAATTCCTGAGTATCCTCGAAAAACAGCAGTTGCAACCTTCAGGTTGATTACAGGACATGATTGTCTGGCAAAACATTTAAACAGAATTGGGATATATTCTTCACCACTCTGTCCTCTATGTGATCTGCAAGAAGAAATGGATCGAGACCACCTTCAAATATGCCCGGCCACTTCTAATGCCCCATCCATCAGTGAAAAATATTGGAGAGCAAGAGGATTAATGACTTCATTCTCAGAAATCCAGCATTAGCTAACAACAACAACACTGAGCACACCTGCAAAATCGGTTTGGCCCTATTAAGATGCATCTGGATTCTATTTTTCCCTTTTATTTCCACCTTTTTCTTCAACAAAATGTTTTAGCCCTTTACCTTTCTCACCTCAAGGTACTTTCCATAAAGGATCTAGTTTCCTTCTTGCCCATTACATAGTAACACTAAATCTCCTTTGTCATACACAGATACAGCTGAATTAATAAAGCTAAATTTTTGGGATAACAACATTTATACAGTATTTACAATCCTCCCAGGAATGAACCAGATCTCTCACTTATTGAACAATTAAATAAAACAATCATAATTGGGGATTTCAATGCCCATTCCAAAAGATGGTGTTATGAAAAAGTGGATTCTACAGGGCAGATAGTGGAAGAATTTTAGAATACCACAACCTTTGAACTGATTTATGATAAAGAAGATCCCACAACCTTCATACATTACTCTGGAACAGGCAGTAACCCAGACCTCTTGTTAGCTACAACAGACATTGTTTCAAAAATTAAAAAACAAGTTATAGAAGATCCAAGTTCTGGTCAAAGAGCAGTTATTGCTGATATAAAACTAGGGAATGCAAATAACAGTCAAAATCAGACAAATCTGTATTGGAACTTCAAAAAAGCAGATTGGAACAAATATAAAACTGAACTGGAACACAAGTTTAAAGAACAAACAAACTCACAGCTGCATGACCACCCAGATCATATGAGCAAAAATTTCTGTAGTCATCCTAGAAACTGCAAAAAAACATATTCCTCGTGAAAGAATAAAAAATTTCAAACCCTTTTGGAACTCCCAGTTAGAAGAACTGAAAAAGCAAAGGGATATACCAAGAAATACAGCTGAACAAACAAAAAACATATCAGATATACGAATATGGCGAAAGGAATGTGCCTCAGTAAAAAAAGAAATTAATACAGCTAAAAAAAATCACTTTAATAATTTCTTAGAAACAATGGATTATAGGACAGATGGCAACAAAGCCCGCTAATTCACATAAAGTAACAAGAAATAATAGAAAGGAACGTAAAGAATTTAAGAAAGATTTGAAATAAGAAAGAGAATGTGATCCTAACACTCAATACAATATATTTTATCAAAATTTTAATATGCAAGAACTGAACATTGCAATTGATAATCTAAAAAACAAAAAGTCTCCTGAACTAGATTACATACATCCAGAGTTCATAAAAAGCCTTGGAAAAACAGCAAAGCAACAACTACTAAAACTCTACAATCTATCCTGGAACACCACTGTACCTGCCGAATGGCGAAAAGCAATAATTGTCCCACTCTTGAAGGAAGATAAAACAGCATCAGAAATAAAAAATTATAGACCAATAGCTCTTACCAGCATAATAGCAAAAGTGATGGAAAGAATGGTGTCAAACAGGTTAAATTGGTTTCTAGAATCACAAAATTTAATTTCCCCATGTCAAGCTGGATTCAGAGAGTTCCACTCTACAAGTGAACAAGTCTTACTTCTCAGTCAAGAAATCAAAGACTCCTTCAATAGAAAAGAAGATAATGTATCAGGTTTTATTGATTTCCAAAGTGCATATGATTCTATATGCAGAACAAAACTGCAAAAGAAAGTAAAAAAAATAGGGATGCAAGGTCCAATGTTTTCATGGCTATGTCATTTCCTAACACAACGCTTTATTGCTACCAGATATGGAAGAAATATATCTAAATATAAACAAGTACACCGCGGCTTACCACAAGACGCAGTGCTCAGCACTACACTTTTTAATATATTTATTAATGATCTGCCACAACAAATACAAGAATCAAGTGTAACGTGTGCACTATTTGCTGATGACTTAGTAATGTGGACTTCAAAACCAAAAAACAAAAGTACAGAACTAGAAAAAGCCATGCAACAACCCTTAAACAATCTACAAAAGTGGACCAAAGAAAATTTAGTGACTGTTAATACAACAAAATCAAACTACCAAATCTTTTCACTAAGAAAAAAGCCACTAAAAATAAAACTAAATTTTAAGGGTCAACAATTACCAGAAACAAAGGAATTATAAATATAAAGTATTTAGGAGTTACATTTGATACCAAACTTACATGGACCAAACAAATAGAAAATGTAATACAAAGAGCAGAGAGGCGCCTTTCACTGTTAAAACGTCTAACAGGAATGAAGTGGGGATGTTCCAGAGCAACTCTTAACACAACATACAATGTATATATAAAGCCATTATTTACTTACTGCAGCGAAGTTCTTGTAACAGCAAACACAAAAAAAAATTCAAATCTTTCAAAACCAAAGTCTGAGACTAATTATAGGTGCTATCAAAACCAGACCAATAGCAGCTATGGAAATACTAACCAACCAATACCCCATTGAATATGAAATAGAAAAAGCGGCTCTTATTCAATACAAAAAGTTGATCAGACTCTCATTCAATACATGGAACAAGAGAAATTTTACACATACACTAAAGACTCAGGAGAGCTTTCTTTCCAAAATTCAAGACATCAAGAATGTATACGTTCCTAATTCAAAGGAAAACTTCATATCTAAAGTCAATCCGACACAAACATTAGACATCACATATTATTCACACCTGACAGAAGAAGTGTTCTAAAATTATTGGCATTAGAGACAATCCATACTAGATTTCCAGAACACGAATGGCTCCATATTTATACTGATGGATCATTGATATCAAACCGAGATGGAGCAGGGGCTGGAGTCGCGTGTCACCTCTTTTCCTATTACAAATCTCTAAAGTTATGGAACTACAAACTTTTATGGAAAAATTGAAGCAATTCGAATGGCCCTACAAAATCTTTTGTATAGAATTTCACATTTTCATCAAGCAGTTATTCTCTCAGATACCAGGGCAGCAATTATAGCAATTACTTCCAAGTTGTCACCAAAAAGTCAAACAATTATAGAATGTTGGAAAATCCTTACTCATCTAACCGCACTTCAAAAACACCTAGTCTTCCAATGGATACCAGCTCACTGTGGACTGAGTGGTAATGAGAAAGCTGATTTTCTTGCTAAAAAGGGTACTGGCAATGTGCAGAAATCTATAGTTAATCTACCATTTTATGCAGCTAAAAGATTAGTCAACTCTGAATTCAAAAAAATTATTGAAAAATATTACTATGAAAAATCAAAGAAATAAAAGATGGGAACTACCAAACATTCAAACAGTAATTCCTGAGTATCCTTGAAAAACAGCAGCTGCAACCTTCAGGTTGATTACAGGACATGATTGTCTGGCAAAACATTTAAACAGAATTGGGATATACTCTTCACCACTCTGTCCTCTATGTGATCTGCAAGAGGAAATGGATCGAGGCCACCTTCAAATATGCCTGGCCACTTCTAGCACCCCATCCGTGAAAACTATTGGAGAGTAAGAGGATTAATGACTTCATTGTCAGAAATCCGGCATTAGCTAACAACAACATATGTCCTTGCTTTTACACTTTCATGAATTTTTTCATGCTGTTTTTCTTTCCACTCCTCTAAATTAGACCTTGCTTGTTGCTATGCTCATGCTACTTGGAATTTCTGTTTAATTTCCTTTACTAAATCACTGTAATTATATAATGGCTGAGGCTCTCTTTACAATATTCCTAGAAGATTTGCCTTCCTACCAGATAACTATTCATAAGGTTAGTGGACTGAAGCACTAACATACCTGCTTGATTTTTCTTGAAGTTTTCAAGTCCTGTTGGAGAGCAGTTCTTGCATACAAAGAAATAGTTCATCATAAAGGGAACCAGCTTTCCTAGTTGGTAACCAATACATGATTCATGAAACCATCGCAGACAGTTGGCACACAGAAGCTCTACTATATTCAAGTTGCGGTCCTTCCCACTGCAACAACAAAATTTAGTTTATTTAATGCCATTCTGAAGCACTTCAATCATGCATTACAAAACACCACTAAAGATCTATTTCCACACATTGTTCTCCCAAAATGGTCCATGGACAACAAATCATAAACATTACAACTAACATAACACTCCTGAAACCAACAAAACAGTCAACAGATCTGGACACTCGGGAGAAGGTTCTAATCTTAAAACACAAACACCGCTTAGTGAATTTTTAATTGTCACCACCAAATCCACTATGGAAGTTCATTAACCCACAGCTAGATGTCACCATGAACAACCACTTCCAATGATGGGAGCAATAGCTCTTGAAACCAGTCGAGGCACAAAAAGGTTTAAGTGAAGTAAGTGTGCCAACATTCAACTCAATTTACCAATAAATTAGATTCACATCACAACTACTAGCTTATTCAAATGTTGTATACAACACCATGTTTATTTTTCCTAAACAAACACCAGTAAAGCTGAAAACGTCTTTTTTTTCCTTTTTTTTTTTCTTTTCTTAAACAGTGTTTAGTGACACTGACGATACATGAAATGGCAATTGGGAAGGGAAATTTGGGAAGGAAACATTTCAAGTTCAAGTTGAGGATACCTTCCTGGCATTTGCCAGTTGAGCAAAACCTGGAAGAAACCTTGGGACAGCCCTGGCAGAATCTGAACCATAGACCTCCCATTCATAAGTTCATGGCACCTATACAGCGTAAGGTTTTAGAAGGCACATGAGCTCAACCAATGTGTGCATGTGGTGGCTGCACTGCTGCCAAGTGGTGCGCCAGAGAGTGGAAGTTACGGGGAGGGAACAAAGAAAGAAACATTTGTCGTGTCACAAACTGTCAGAATGTAAACTTACGCAGCAAAGGATGATGATGATGACATTATAAACTGTAACACTCAATATTAACGTAATTATTTACATGCACTTCCTCAGATGCCAATTCCTTTAAAAATAATATTTCTGGCCTGAGAGCAGACTACCTTACCCTTAGTACCTGTGCCAATGGTACCAGGCTTTGAAAGTGACATTGTTAACACTTCACTAAACACAATGTAAACATGTGAATTTTCTGCTTATTGTCACAGTTACACAAAGCACAATTTGCATTATGGATTGGTCTTGAACCGAACTAAAGAATTTGCACGCGACTGTAGTGATCCATGCTCAGTTAATTTATTAACTAAATATGCGCAGTTCCTAACGACACTTTGTAATGTCTTACTCCGTAATTCTGCGTAATGAAAAGGAATAAAACACACAGGCAAGATTGAAAGTTGTATACATGAGCATAAACACGGGAGTCAGCTGTTTATTCTCGAAGCGATAACTCGAGAACACGTCACAGAAAAATGGCCTTTATACAGGCTGCCTCAAAAATTCTCGCTGCATACACCAAGGCATATTAGAATGTCGAATTTCCAGTAATAATTTTGGGCACATGAAAAAGAGAAATCTCTGTCCAAAAATCTGTGGTCCCTAATCATAGGCATCAGATTTGTTTATGAATTAGAAAAAATTTCCTTTACAACAGTCCATATATTATTATTGTTTTGGCCTTTTACAATCTATTTAGAACAGTATTCTTTCTTTAATGTTCACTTTGAATTACTTCTTCGTTGCATGCTTTTTACTCCTGGATTAATTCAAGAAATGGGTTAGTAACTTTGAGGAATGGATCTGCTAGTTTGGCAATCATTGAGTTCTAGCTACTCTGAAGTTTCAGCTACATTCTGTCACTGCTTCACAGTTGCAAAGGCTCCACTCCTCTTCTTATACAAAACATAAATCGGTTATGCCTTGCAGCCTAGGGACCTCAATGTTGGCAACATGTGGTCAGCTGTGACAATGCTCCCCTGATGCACTGGGTGTGACATATGTGATGCCTGTGTGAAATTACTCATATTGCCAGTATAATTGCATATAATTGTGCAAAGTGTGTTTCATGATGTTAAATATGTAAAGTGCAGCGTTAATTAATGTTCACAGTTTGTCGTGACTGCCCCCAGGACATATGTTTCACTGCACTATCTCTGTGAGGAGAATACAAAATGATGGAATGGAGCTTGCATGTGGGACACAAGGGGTAGAGTTAGGTAAATAAATTCACAGCAATGCATCAATTTGTCACCTAAGATTATTTTATTTCTTATTTATACTTTGTTATAACTACGTTATAGTACAATTAATGTTCTTCCACACAATAGCCGTGTGTAGAACAGCATTGGAAAGGGTAGAGCGAGACTGAAAAATTCAATGCCATGACTGGGATTTGAACCACAGATCTAGCAATTACTGTCCGGCTACTCTGACCACTAAGCTATCATGGCCAACACGCCGACACTAAATTCTCCAACTTACTCGCATTTTCCCCAGTAAACCACACAAGGAGATTCAATTCATATGAGATAACATACCTCAATGGCGACTTACAATATTGCAAGTATTTAAGTCCCAGGCTTCTAGTATAACCAACTATAAGGTCAATCAATGCAATTAATGTTCTTTCACACAATAGCTGTGTGTATGACAGCATTAGAAAGGGTAGAGCGAGACTGAAAAATTCAGAATTCAGTGTCCTGTTGGCCATGATATCTTAGTGTTTAGAGCAGCCAGACAGTAACCAGTAAATCTGTGGTTCAAATCCTAGTCATGGCATTGAATTTTTCAGTTTCGTTCTACCCTTTCCAATGTGTTATAGTAAATGACACATGAAAGGAATATCTGTTTATTTATATTTTAAAAGGAAGAAATTCACAACATATGCATCAATTATGTGATAAATTTGTTATTTCACTGCTCTCACATTCACATGATGTCCATAGATTTATTATTTGTTTATTTTAAAGGATGAGGACAGAGAAAGTATAATTTGCACATGAAATCACATGTTATTAGGTCACAAAGCAACCAGGCATAACAGAAAATATGTGTGACAACTAAGTTTACATATTCAGCTGTCGCAGGAAGAGCGTAAGTAGTGTCTGCCCAGCAGAATAAGGTAAGCTGCAGGAATGTACAATGTAAACATATGCTAGTGATTCACATGATGTACACCTGCTGTAGATATAACAGTAGTAATCAGGTCATAACGAAGGCAGTTTAATTCAACAGTCATGAGAAATTATATATAACGTAATAAGAGTTTTGCAACTGAAAAGACTAAAAGTCTGCCTCATGTTCAAGAGGTTCCAACTTAAAACTTTGGTCAGGGCAAGTTATCTGGATAAGGTTTTTTTTTTTTTTTTGGGCGGGGGGGGGGGGGTGCAAATGTTGGGTAACTTTAAGTTCTACTGGACCTTGGGCTCATTTGAACATCATTTCACCTATTCATTCATCGTCCAATATGATCTACCGGATTAAAGGGTGTTATAGTTTAAAAAAATAATAAAAAACAAAGAACTGCTGATAAAAACTAGAAAAAGGATTGATTATAGAAAACTAGAAGCTGAGAGGCTGACGATTTCTTTAGGATGGATAGCGACAATGACATTGAGGCATCTTTCATTAACAGGACAGTGCTATGAAACATTTGATATTATCTACAACTTTGCTACTTAAGTAAATCGCCTTTTAAGAAATTATTCCAAGTGAACAGATTGTTCACACTTCCACAAATTACAGTTTTATTATCATGCGCTTCCTATAGTTACAAAAGTTATTTAATAAGAAAAATTTAGTGACTAATTTGGTTTGATTTCTTTCTTTTTCCTGCTATAGAAATTGCAGAAGTTAGACAATGTTTAGCCTCAATGCTTATATACACTTTTTCAGCACACATCTGGACATGATCTTTGCACTGCGATAAATTTATTGATTTCGCCCAAGCTCATTGAACTGACTCTATCTTCAGCAATCTCTTCCTGCTTTTGTCTTATTTTGTGTCAATCACCGAAACCTGGCATTTCTCATCTTTTCATTTTTTTCTTACATCCAGTTCCACATTTTCCTATGTTCATCCTGACGACAATATAATCTCATCCCACCACCTTAAATGAGGTTGGATTCCTGGCCAGTATCCCATTAGCCCGAAAAAAAGTTATTGCCTTTTCGGTTGTGTTGAACTGGACTGTAATTTCAAACAGGTCCATGCCGTGGAAATTTGTTGTCACAGATGATAGGTCCAAGATCAGATAGAATAATGAACATAGCAATTGTATTGTATGTATGCACAAATGCTTCAAGTCGGCAATGCATGGTGAGAAGGGGGCACTTACGTGGTGTCAAAGAAGGTCTGCCTTCACTTGTGGTGGGGGAGTGACAAAGTGTCACATGGTGTGATCAGGAGTAGAGAACGGGGAAGTGACTGAAGCAACTATGGTGGAGGAGTGGTACACTGTCACATACTGGGTACCAGGGACTTGAAAATTCTGTAGTTACCAACACTGGTGGTGAAGGAACAACTTGGTCTGAGGGGAGGTTGAACATGAGTTATAAGACGGGATTCATTGTTGTTCACTATCTTCTAATACATCTATTATAAACCATTGCATAGCTTACCAATAGCAATTTCCTTCTCTTTCCACCTGCTGCTGTTTCTGTGCTCCAGCAGAAGTACTGGCTGCTGGTTTTTCTTCTGACGTCTCTTGACTTCCCGATGCTTCTCCTGCCTTAACTTCATCCTTCGATTGCGAAGAGTTACCTTCGGTACCAGGACCTTGTGATGTTGAATCTGCCCCTGACTTAGAGTCCACAGGTTCCTTTTTGCTTGAAAACAATAAACCATAACATTACAATCGATAATCTACTCACAGACGCTTAGTATTATACACAGTAATTTTAAATTCACATACTTCAAACTCGATATAGGTGTATATGCGCATTAGATAGCGAATCCGGGACCATGCTCTATACGGAACCATAACCTAATTTTAATGTGTGTTAAATGTTTGGCATATCTGGACAGGGTAACCAACGGAGCATTATTTGTTTTTCTTGTACTTTACCTTCCACTCCCTTCCGCCATATTTCGTTTTCGTCTCCGACCCCTCCGGCCTCTCCGACGCATGATGCACACCGTCCGATTAAAATTTAAAATGTAAATTGCAGGCTAGGCAATACACAACGCAGCTTGCGTATGTGTATCGTCAATAAAGTCCGTGTTCCTTTGGGCTTGACTCGTGCCCCGTTTTGGTGCTTTCTTCTTCCGTGTTCTATATCAGTGAACTGATTTTACTTTTATTCAGCGTATATATTCCAACCTCCTTTTACAGAAACCACTGTTCTATCACAAACACGTTGGTTTCACTGACGAGCCGTGGGACATGAAAACATACTGCTATTCAGGCAGCAAACTAGAGCGGCACGTTCAAAGTGCGTCTACTGCTATAAGAGAGGGCGCACACCACCTACTATGATGATTGATTGTAATAGACATCATGTATTCTAATCACAGATTCTAATAGAGGCAAGCAGACGACCTACCAAATAGTCGGGCCAATAAAAGCGATGAGACATGTCCTATTTTCTTACCGACTCGACCGATCCAACTGTTGTTGATGATATACGCATTTACTTGTGTATCACAGGTACGCGCCGCCCACACAATTGACCAAAGAACGAAAATGATCAGAAATCGTTGATTAAACATTTCACATTAACCACACGTACATTTGCAGTAAACAGAAGTCGTTTTTCGGTCATAATAATCTAACACGATTTAAATAATTGAATAGTCAAAGTTTGTCTTCACTCTTCCAATTTCTAGATTTGTACACCGAACAATATTTTCAATAATGTCAGTCAAAATATTCACATCTGCAGCTGGGCAAAAATATTAATTTCTTCTTCTGTCCAACTGGGATTCCTAACTTGTACACAATCCCTACAAAAGTAATTTAAACTACCACTAGTTAAATTCTAATGAAGTAATAAACAAATAACTAAGGGAGGTAATACTGCTGTCCTTATCCACAAACACTAGAGACACAACTGCCATCCCATTCTGTACTGATGTCATTGCGCCTTTCAGATGTAACAGTGCTGCCAATGTCTCTGCTAACGGCCATTCTACGCAGTCTAACAATGGGTTAGGTGGCTCTAAAGTGCTGCAGAAAGAACTTTTATTAAACTCTAATGAAGTAATAAATAATTAAGCAAATCTAAAACAATTATATATACTTACATAACAACACTAGTGGTATATTTGGTTCACCAGACAGATGTCAAAGCGCATTTCAGATGTAACAGTGCCGACAATGTCTCTGCTAGCGGCCATTCTACACACTCCAACAATGGGTTAGGTGGCTCTAAAGTGCTGCAGAAAGAACTTTTATTAATCTAATGAAGTAATAAATAATTAAGCAAATCTAAAACAATTATATATACTTACATAACAACACTAGTGGTATATTTGGTTCACCAGACAGATGTCAAAGCGCATTTCAAATGTAACAGTGCCGACAATGTCTCTGCTAGCGGTCATTCTACACCTGTAATGATAAGGTATTCAAAATTAAGCTAAAGGAATATCTTCTTAAGCATTCATGCTATACCATAAATGAATTTAACAACATCTAATGTAACCATTAGATCATTTTATGTTTATAATATTAATCCTGTTTATTGTAAATATTGTATAACATATTGACATGTTCCACATCCTGTTGCCAAGGCAAATTGTAGGATCTATGGAATGCAAATAAATGTATGTATGTATGTATGTACTCCAACAATGGGTTAGGTGGCTCTAAAGTGCTGCAGAAAGAACTTTTATTAAACTCTAATGAAGTAATAAATAATTAAGCAAATCTAAAACAATTACATATACTTACATAACAACACGAGTGGTGTATTTGGTTCACCAGACAGATCTCAAAGCGCATTTCAGATGTAACAGTGCCGACAATGTCTCTGCTAGCGGCCGTTCTACACACTCCAACAATGGGTAGGTAGCTCTAAAGTGCCGCAGAAAGAAATTGAATAATAGAAGTAACGTAATTAGTTAATGTGGTGTATCTTGTACACCAGCGCGTGTACTTAAAAATTAAATGGCACACGACCGTCAGTGTTGGGTTGCACAAACGTCCGCCTTTGCACGATACTTCTAGCGCAGAATATCGTGAAAAAAGCTATGGGAGGAAGTAATGTGTGGGACTGATCGGGAACTGGAACGGTTTGGAGTTATAAGATAAAGTAAAGCGAGGTAAGAAAATTCAGCACAGCAGCTCGTCGAACGACTTTTAGGCATCTGATGCTTATATAAATCCTCGCAGGCGCGGATCTAGAAATATTCGATGGGGAATTTTCCTGTTCCGGTCCAGTACCACTTCAGAATAATTAAATTCATGCTAACACATGCCTAGCTAAATAGTTAACTACTAGGTGTTCTCACCTCCATGTGATGTATGTTGCTTGCAACCAATGGCAGCAATTGTGCCGGAGTGGCCTACCTTCTTTCTCTAGTTACCTTGGAGCTACTGCATCGGCAATGACAACGACAGTCTCGAACGAACGAAGCGCTGTCAACAACTTCTTTCCGCTTTGCCGCCTTGCCGCTTTCCCATTCTTGAAGTCGTCGGCAAAGAACAGCAAAGGTTTTTCTTCGGACCTATATATAGATTTAATTTACACTTATTAAAATCGTCTGCGGCGGCAAAAATCAAAAGCTGAATAGTTTAATGTGGCACGTTATAGTTTATGATCAAAAGAAATGCTATGTAATGCACTGTAATATGGAATAAGGCATAATACTTATGTATTAGCATTATTTTTCGTATTATTATAAACAGCTAGTAGAGGTCGCAGCGTTGCTCGCATTGTTGTCTTTTATCGTGGACACATTTCCGTAATTCTCTCTTTCTCGTTTGCTTCTTCTCTTCCTCCCCATTTCATTCTCCTTCACTTCTCCTTCTCCTCGTTTTTACTCTCCTTACCTTCTTTTCATGATTGCCCTCCCCTTATGTAGGACTTACAAACCAGTACTTAGGGTCAGACGTCTGTCGGGGAGCACAGGAACCTATGGACCAGACAGAGTGAAGACCTGGAAGCGGGTGGTCAGCCAAGCACTAGATATGGTACTGAGGAAGAAAATGAGATGAAATGCAAGCGAAATCGATGATTCGAAAGGTGATAATGGAGGAATTGGTAGAATGAGTGGCGGGGGAAACCAGAAAACCCGCCCAGACGCCGCTTCGTCCACCACAAATACCACATGCGGGTCTCTGGGATCGAACTCGGGCCATCTAGGTGGTAAGGGAACGCGCTAACCGCTCGGCCACGGCGCTACCGGTTACTCTCCTTACCACTTTTTCATTCTGATTTCATATAAATTTATCTTTATCTACCTCCAATTGTTTTGGTTGCATTTTTGCAATAAATGCGGAGTAGCAATAATAATAATAATAATAATAATAATAATAATAATAATAATAATAATAATAATAATAACAACAACAACAATAATGATGATGATGATAATAGTAATAATAATAATAATAATAATAATAATAATAATAATGATAATGATAATAAAAATAATAATAAGAATAATAATAATAATAATAATAATAATAATAATAATAATAATAATAATAATAATAATAATAATAATAATAATAATAATAATAATAATAATAATAATAATAATAATAATAATAATAATAATAATAATAATAATAATAATAATAATAATAATAATAATAATAAAAAATGTGTGGTTATTTAACGACGTACTGTTTTGAATCTAACCCCAATAGTTGTCACCTGTTGACCAGTTGTTATGTGCACTTCGTTTAATATCAGAAAGTCTACCCACCTTAGTCTGACACATTGTCACATTTATTAAAATGCTAGTGACTGCGCTGCGGAAAGATGTAAATCTTGGGTACAGAAACTCAAAGTTTAACCAACCCGCGTCACCGACAGCAGTATAAAAATATGGAGATTCTATTCTATTAGTGAGGTTTTGAAAACCATTAATAACTTTTCAAGATTAATGTGAATTTTAATACATAAAATACTTCACAGCGCACTAATTGTGTCCGTTCCGTATGGCTGTTTAAACGTTCGTTACTTATATAGCGATGTTGCACGTACCCGCATAGCGGTAAAGAAAAATTCCAATAACTCTTTAAATATTCATCCAATCGAAATGTTGTTTATTACAAAACTTAACATCGTGGGTAAAAACATTTGCTACGGAACATTTTTGCAAAAACTCCCCAAAAAAGGGAAGTTATTTCGATATATTCGATTTGGGCCCCATTAGAAACCTTCCACCTCAGTGGTCTATTCTTAAAGTGGGACCAACTACCAAAGGTAGTAATACACCAATTTTCATAGAAATCGGTTTGGCCATTTTGCGTGATGATGAGGTAACACACATATGGTATTTATAGCAATAAAGTAGGATATGACAGGGGGGGCGGGCCCCCTGGTACCCCCCACCCCTGGATCCGCGCCTGAATCCTCGTGTAATGTATGAAATTGCTCCTTAAGTAATCGTTTGCTGACAGTTGAATGGACCCAGAAATTTCAATTTTGTCTTCTTTGTCTATATCTCAGATAGCTACTCATCGCAGTTGTGCATTCATCTTTACTCACAACTACCCACAAACTGTCGATCGTATGCGCGTTCCCAAAAGCTACTGACGTGCACGCTCATAGGTGTTGGCAGACATTTTTCTAGGGGGGCAGCATGTTGGAAGTTTGCAACCAAACAATATTAATTATTTTGCTGTCAAAAATTATAGTACATGTTGCAGTTAAGCGTATTAATTAGTGCTAAATAAAAATTGTTCTTTACATCAAAATTAAAATAATAGTCTAATAGCCAGTAATTGACTACACATTAACATAATTAATTTCCAAGGGGGACCATCCCCCCTTGCCCTCCCTTCGCGAAGCCCATGTGTACGTTTATTCGCCTACATTTCAGTCTTCTTCTTCTTCTGCTTCTTCTTCTGCTTCTCCTTCTCCTTCGCCTTCTCCTCCTCCTTCTCCTCCTCCTTCTCCTCCTTCTCCTTCTTCTCCTTCTCCTTCCCTTCCCCTCCCCTCCTTCTCTTTCTCCTTCTCCTCTTCCTCCTCCTCCCTCTCCCTCTCCCTCAACCCCCCTCCTCCTTCTTCTTCTTCTTCTTCTTCTTCTTCTTCTTCTTCTGCTTCTCCTTCTCCTTCGCCTTCTCCTCCTCCTTCTCCTCCTCCTTCTCCTTCTTCTCCTTCTCCTTCTTCTCCTTCTCTTCCCCTCCCCTCCTTCTCTTTCTCCTTCTCCTCTCCCTTCTCCTCCCTCTCCCTCTCCCTCAACCCCTCCCACTCCTCCTTCTACTTCTTCTTCTTCCCAAAATAAATCCCAAATCATAACAGTTATATCAGATTTAGCTATGTATTTATCCAATCCTACAATTATAAATAGGTTGTCAGTGAATTCAACATCATGCACACATAATTAACTCATTATGGCACGTGTGTCAATAGTGACAATTAGGTATTTACTATAGGATTTATAAATATTATTTATTAATATAAAATTATATAATAACGCTATTCCAAGTTGTCTTGGCTTACACAAAGAAGATGGAACCATTCTGCGATTTTGTATTCTCTAAGCAATGAAGATGCACAAAGTTCTGTACATTATTAAATATAGAATAATTAACATCTGAAATTATAATTACTTACTCAGCTGTTTTTATTTATTTATAAAGTCCCAAGGAGCATATTGCTTTAGGCAGGGACTTCCCTTTACAAGCGAGGTGATAAGCAAATTACATAGAATATAAGCTCAAAGGGAAACAAGGTGTTAGCTACCTTACACCGCTGCTTGTAAACACGCGGCACGTCGACAATGGAGCGGTCAAAACAAAGACGACAATGAGCGCAGCAGAACAAACTGATTACAGACTGTTCGAGAAACTTCCGACTGCCGGCTTGTTTACGAGAAGATCGAGAAAATGTGTATTTTGCAGAGAATTCGCCTGGTCTATATAAACTAGTTGGGACAGCGAGAGAAATCAGTCTTCAAGTGTTGAGCAAGGCTTGTTAAGAGTTTTAAGTGAAGCAGTTTTAGTGAGTGTGATCGTTGAAGCCAGCCATTTGTGAGACAGAGAGTAAAAAGACAGTGAAGTGTATGTCAAGGTTACAAGAGGACAGAACAGCTGTGAATTTAAGACCATGACGAACTGTAAATTGGTTAACTATAAATCAGAGGACTGAGCTTTTGTGATTCAGTTTAGAGAAATAAAGTGGCATTAAAAGTAACTGAACTTTGTTAATTGTCACAATATATATATATAGTTTAAACCCATCTTGTGGGGTCTGACTAACATTTATTAAATATTTCAGCAAGCACCACCACAGAGATCTTGTGTTGCTGTGCTAATGCTAGGCTACAACACAGTCTGTAATGCCTGATCATTTCTCTCCCAGGAAGCACCTGTCTTGTTTATCACTTCAGTATGCCAGGTAGTAACAAACAGACAGGGAGCGAAATCCCAGGGGGGGAGGGGGGGAGATGGGCAGGATTTCTGCCCACCGATGATTTTATACCCAGAATTTCCCTCCCCCCACTAAAATATCCCAAGGGATGGTTTATATAATTAGACAAACAGCGAAACATACACTACTGAAATGCTTTCCCCCACCAACTTTTAATGATTTTGCACTCTGGTAACAGATGAAATGCAAGGAGTGAAACCAACATCTCGTAACATATGAAGATGTTCTCACATCAGCTATGGATGTCAAATTATTTCTGAGTTATTTCCTACAGTTTATAATGCTAGGATTCCATAAAATATTGTATCCAACTCATTGATAATCTTAACATGACACTCCTGAAAACTTTCACTCATGCTATAATCATCAAGATTATGCACTTGTTGCATAAATTACTAACTATATAATCATTTGACGCCTTTCTCACTTGATTTCCACATCAAATACAAATTAATTAAAACTGCAGCCAAATGAAGATATGAAATCAATTAATTTTAGGTGACAGTTTAACATGTCATAGACATTGCTAACATTTGTATGTTTTGTGCAAATGTCTTTCATGCCTGACATCTTGTTTTCTTTTAACTTTTTTTTTCATTTTCTGTAAAAAACCATCTCTGACAAGCATACTGTATGAAGGTGCAACTAAAAAGAGTAATAAAATGAATTTTTTATTTTCCTTGGAGATTTGTCTCACAAACAAATATAACAAAAGAAGTTCATTATTTAGTTGATGGTCAGAGCTATGATAGCTGCACTGAAAAGAGAATCGGCATGGAATGCTAAAGATCTGTCATTCAGAATCCAGTCAAGGTATTAGGCTTATTTTACAGTGAAAGTTAGAACCAGCATAAGACATGGGGGCAATAGCTATTGTACCATTCACAGGAATTCGGGATCTCCATACTCTGAAGGAGCCTAGTGTTGGGGGTACAATAGTACAGTTTGCCGATGAGGTTAAACATCTAGGATTAATTTTGGACAAAGATTTAACCTGGAGGCAGCAGGTTGATAAATGCATAAATAAATGCTCTAGGGCAGTGGCGTGTGGTGATCACACAATTACCCCAGTGGTATAGGCTACGGCACTGAAAAATCATCCTACACTTTAAAATAAATAATCCTTATTCCAAAATGGTCAGGTTATAAATAGTAGAGGTATTTGTTATCCTAAATACTTTTCTGATATTTACCATATGCTTAGCACATTATAGTCCATATAAAAATGGTCTCTTTTGAATATTGTCTATTACACAGTCATTCACATTCATTTTCAATGAATTCACCTGTCACATTTACTAGATACTTCAACAGAAACACATATAAAACAATGCACTCTTCACCTTTTAGTTTCCGCAGGGTGCAAACGAACTTTCAAACTTGTGACAACAACACTATATAGTCTGATCTAATCTGCATGATGACTAACCTATTATATTTTCCCCTGTTTATTTCCATTTTGTTAATGGAGGTCACTTTTGTAAATGCACAAAGCATTTCTTAACAATTTCTTAACAATATTTTTAATGTTAGCTAATAGTTTTATGTATATGCGCTTTTCATATCATTTGCATTATTGTACTATGTCCTATAAAAAGACACCATTATTGTAGGGTTGCTACGCTTGCGTGTATCACTATCTCTCATTCAAGCTTTCCATATTGATATGTAACCGATCGACTAGGCTCTGTTCTATGATGTCAAAGTCTAGCTAGCTGCAATGAAACTGAACTAACCAATCAGATACACACTTACCTCTACTATCGGCTGGTGCCATAGCTAAGCTAGTAGGACTCTATACAGAATACGCATGCGTCAATACAGCTCTTGTAGGCTAGCTGGTATTTGAGAGGGAGTATTCCTTTGGAACAAGACAAGTCGCCAAGAGCAACAGCTGACTAGTGGCGGGATGGGAGTTTGAACCTTAAGTACTGTAATGTTCAAGTTCGATGTGCATATTTGATTGAGATATGAAGAAACTATTTTAATTTTGAACTTGCGAATAAATCAGTTACCCCAGCAGCGCTGGGGTAGCTGGGGTTGAATGCACGCCACTGCTATAGGGCCTTATGGACATGTAGAAGCATGTATGGCAAAACATGGGAACTTCAACCCAAGATCATTTATTGGATCTACATAACCATTGTTAGACCTATTATTTCCTATGCTGCCTGTATATGGTGGCCTAGAGTAAAACTACTGGTCTACAGGACCCAGCTTTCTAAACTACAAAGAATGACCTGCATCGGCATTACAGGGGCTACACCTGCTATGGAAGTTTTGTTAGACCTCCCTCCTTTGCATCTGTGGATCGAGGCAGAGGCTAGTATGGGGTACTACAGACTCAAATGTAATGACATGAAGAACTTAGATTCAACAGGCACTGGACACCTAAACTTTCCTAAAGACAGACATCTGGATCAAGTTTTGTCTATGATTCCAGATCGGATGGCAACAAGAAAGAAAGGAAAGTAGCATTTACTGTAGTCTACCCTGCAGTAAATGGGAGAAAGAGAAAAACATGATACAAAGTGGACTGGTATGGTTCACAGATGGATCCAAAATGGACAAAGGGCATTTATGGCTGTGGCAAGAAGTTATTCTGGAGCCTTGGCCAATATGCCACGGTCTTTCAAGCAGAAGTATTTGCCATTATGGCAAGTGATGGGAAAGTATGAATAAGGGTTATGAAGGTAAACATACTACTATACTCTCAGATAGTCAAGCAGCCCTTAGGGCTCTTAAGGCGGAGGAGATCAGATCAAGATTGGTCTGGGAATGCCAAAACACTCTAATAGAACTGGCTAAGACCAATTCAGTGTTACTGGTATGGGTGCCAGGACATAGAGGAACCTATGGCAATTAGAGGGCAGATGAGCTCGCTAAAGCAGGATCATCAGTCCAATTTATTGGGCCAGAACCTAGACTATGACTATCATATGGATTTGTTCCAGGGGTTCTAAGCAAATGGACTGACAAAAAACATGAAGCATACTGGTTGTCAGTTAAGGGCATAAATACTCAAAGTCAACTATTAAAAATATTGACAAAGGCAGAACTAAGGAATTGCTAACAATAGATAAATTGAAACTTGGTTGGACAATAGGTCTGCTGACAGGACATTGCCAACTAAAGGTGCATCTATACAAGATTAGAATAGATGTAGGTCCTACATATAGGAGATGTGGCAAGACACATGAGATGGCCACACACTTGGTGTGTGAATGCAAAGCACTGGCGAGGAAAAGAGTAAGAAGTTTTTAGAAAGGTTTCATACAACTGCATGAGCTTGAAGAGGTCTCTGTGAAAAGACTTGCTACCCTTATCAGGGATACAGGTTTTCTAGGAGACTGGGAAACGAAGAAGAGCACAATAGATCAGCATAGCCGGGGTACATATGGCATTAGGTTGACACTCCTTAATAGATTAGATTAGATTAGAAGACATGGGGGCCACTACTGCTTTGGGTTTAAAGCGTTGAGTGAAAGTGGAGAAACTGTGTAAATATAATGCTGTTACTCAATGTTTGAATCAAACTTTCTGATGAGGGGGGAAACTTAAGGTTGTGCTATATTCATGGCAATAATGGTAGTAATACCAGTGGTAGTAGCATTGGTGTGTTACATAAAACGTGGCGGCAGCGGCAGCAATATGCATTTTACTGTCTTTAAGAGCACCATGATTTTGTATTTCTGAGCAGTAGAGGCATATAACTCTTCCAAAACTGTTTGATTAAAGTTAGGAGCAATTTGTTTTCCATTTTTCCAATTTTATTTTGTCTGCACATCCCCTGGTTAGTGTAATGCACTTACTCTCACTATTTTTGCTAATACATGTCATTTCAATGCTGCCATTTTTAGCTGAGAAGCATAATATTAATATTACTTGTAGTTGAAGCCTGAGATTCAAACATGAATACATTACTGTCGTTACTTTCTGTGACTTTTTGCTTTCCTGTCACAGATTTATCCAGGCTGACAAACAATAGAACAGTGAGTTGCAAGAAACTGGACTGAATACTGTAAGCTGCAATTGTCATTACTGGTGCAGAATTTCTGGAATTGTGACCCTGAATCTAACTAATGAACCTGAGAATTGTTTATTGTTTAGCTTACTTGCAATATGATACCTTTGCTTACTCATAACTCACACTTGTACCATGTAGACTGTGCATCGAAAGTGTTCCAAGCCTTTTTGTATTTTCAAACAGCAGTAATAGTAAATACTTACATTAAAAGGAAAAAATACTTCCCTGAATTTTCTTTGATTAGCCGGGGAAATTATTTAATGAAAGGAGGAAATCCCCCCATACCTGCCATTAATTCAAACCCTGCTGTTACTTCTCTTTGGTTAAAATAAATTAGTCAGAGCTGGGCAGGGGCCAAAATTATTCTTAATGAACCACTTTTAAATTCTATAAAACATGTTACTTCCATTGACACATATCAAATTTAGTGTGGATGAAGCAGGCTTGAAAGTTTCTACCAAATTACAGTCCCATTTAGAGTGCCTTTAGTTAAATTTCTCTTCCTCACACAAGAACAACTAACAGTAGTTCTAAAAGTGATAAATTAAAGAATAAATATTTTGAAAATAGATATGGAACATTCTTCAGATCTGTTATTTAAAGTTCCAAACTAGAATAAAATTTATACTGAACAGTGTTTAAAAACAATATTTTGAATAACTATAAAATCTTATTTTCTGCACTCCAATATTGACACCTTTTAAGAGAATTATAATGAAAACCAAATGAGCCATTACAGTAGGATATCAGAAGGCTTGAAATGAAGAACTCAGGAAGATATAACTAAACCGTGGTGCTCAATTAAACATACTGGACATTAAAGAAATATTGAAGGCAAAGAATTTGTGTAGAAATTAAACAAAATAAACTTCAGGAATCTTCTGTTATAATACAATCTGTTATTTTAAAGACATTTTTCTATGCATGAATAAATTTACATTGTAACTCTACTTTGTTTCGCTAATGATTTATCATACTATTGTTAAATTATCTATGCACTATTGTATATACATCTTAGCAACAGTCTTTGTTGTTCCATTGATGTTCTTATGTGATGCATTTTAATATTGTAATATTTTGGTGGCAAAAAACCACTGAGTTATGCAACCTTAAATAGCTTAAAAGAAAGCTTTGGAAAATTAATATATAGTGCAATCTTTTGCTTTTTGATTTGTTACTGTAAACATGAAATTAATAGAACTATTCACTATAGTGTTTCAAAAACATGTGTGTGCATGCACGTGCGTGTATGTGCATGTCTTGTGAGAATTTGTTTTTTAAATTGACATCCTTTAACCAAGTAGGTCATATCAGACAGTGGGTGAAATGATTCTCAAATGAACCTGGGGGCTTAAAGCTTTAAAGTTATCTGACATTCATATTTTCAGGACAAGGGAAAACCTAACTCACCCTAACCAAAATTCAATTCAAGATCCTTTGAGTGGGAAACAGACATGCTACTCCCACATCGCAAAGGTGGGCTTGGATATTTTTATTTTTTCCTGGAATGAACAATGATATGCAGATTAGAGAATGTAAATTCTATTTCATAAAATAAAGGAGAAGAAGAAGAAAAATAAGAATAAAACTTTGGAGTCAGTATAAGCAAATTATTCAAGAATGTGAATTTTTAAGAAATAGTATGAGAAACAACTTAAATATACAGATTGCAAGTTTTTCATCCAAGATAGATTCAAAAAATATTTGAATTAATTTTTAACAACCCTGAAAAAATAAGCTGCTTATTGGTCTTGGGTTCAAGTCTGAAAAACTTGCATTGTATATTTTAGCTACTTTCACTCCATTTCATTCCCTTTGCATAGCAAGGGGGTGCTGACCACATCCCACCCTCTAGTACTGCAACCCACTCATACTGCCGGTAGTGGGCAGAGGTGGGGGACATAGCTGCCAGGTAGAAAGCTTTGGCCCTTCATAAGCTGTTGCACTGTTTCTTTTTTTGCATGACAACGAAAAAAGAAAAACAAACAAATAACAACTTTCCACTTGAGAAAAGTATAAGTATTTTAAAATGCAAACCAATAACAAGAAATATCTTGGAAATGTTAAACTCCACACAAATAAAGAATGTATTTGACATAAATTCTGTGCCTTAATAAATTCTACATTTCTTATGTAGTAAGATTTTGTCTATGTCTTACGGTTTACCAGTTATGCAAAAGTCACTCAGAATGAAGAGCACTTCAAAAGCTTTGCTCAGAAAATTCCAAATATACATTTGGAATAATTTTAATAATCTTAATAAATATTTGTTGATTGTTATTGCTTCACTGTTAATAGCTTGAGTTTTTTCGTTTCAGAATATACATTTAATTTGTCATAACTTCACACATAGGGTATTTTAAACAAAATCATATGAGCCATTTTTGAGAAAATTAACATTTTTGCAAAATATTTGATTAACATATAGTTGGGGGTATGGGGATTTGCTTGAAAATCATTTTGTATCATTGGAAGACACTAAACTTACATATTTTCTATTAATGGTATTATTACATATTAGTATTTATCAGACTTCATTTTCACACACACACAGACTTTTTTTAATTTGTTTTAAATTCACTGGGCTTAAAAACCTTGATATAAATTTTTTGGACAGAATTGCTATTCTACATAGTAGAGAAAGTAAAAAATCTGATGTAATACATTCACATGACTTTTTCTGCTGCTACTGACTCTTATAACAGCATATTCTTCTCATAACTCATAAGTTCATAACTCATTTTATTCATCCTTTGTCCTTTGAATACAACAGTTAGAGGTCACATCAGATTTACATATAAATATTTACAACTTTATTTACATTATGTTGCTTAATTTATACTCTTCTAAACCATAAAAAACATCTAGTAAATATTTTTTATTGGCTTTATTCATATTCAGTTTATTAGCCATAGACTTTCATACAGAATTATGGGCATTGTCAAGATATTTAAGAGTATAAGACAATATTTACAATATGAAGATTACAAATAACTTATACAAATTATTATTTAACTTGGAAGCATTAACATAATCTGTAAAATCATATATCACAACTCAGTTAAACAGAATATTTATACTAACACTGACACTAGTATTACTCTTCAAGTATTTTGGCCGGTTGAAGATCTCCATTGATGATCATGCATTCTCAGTCACATGAAAAGATTAAGAATAAAATATATTAGTTTAATTATGTACATACATGTAAATGATGTGTTTACAATTTTCTTGAATTATATTCTAAATATTCATTTACTGAGTAAAACTTATATTTTTTAAAGAATTTGTGTAGTTCTGTCTAAACTTGTTTACAGAAGGTGTGTCATTTAGCTGACTTGGCGAGTTGTATAATTTTAAAGCCATATATTTGACAGAGGTCTCAAACAGTTTAGTTTTATGAATATAGGTGTGCAGTTTGTGTCTTACGTGTGTTATGAGTCTGTATTTCAGCATTTGAGATCCTCTTTCGGTAACTTATTGAATAGTTATTTCCCCATGCCCTTTACTCTGTTGTTTAAAGTACCCCTAAGGGTTGATCTAAAATATTCATTATTATTTCTTAAATAATATTTATGAACATTGTCATTTGTTTTGCTCCTCTTTATCTAATATAATATTTTTGTATGTTTTCATATTTATATATATAACCTCAGATAGTACAGTATCTTGGATAAACTGTCAGTCTTTACCTTGGACAATCAAGGCTCTACTGTACCAAGTTTGGTTTTTAACTGGCTTTTCCATTTCAAGTTATGCTGCTGGGACTGAGAAACGTATGCTTTCACAATCTGATATGTATTGACTTGCTAAGCAATAACTCAGCAAAACATAATTTAATAGAAATAGTATTTAGGCAGAATTTAAAAGTTGTACTAATGAACCCACTAGAGTGACCAAACAAGCTAACACTTGTATTGATGATCTATTCATAAACCTAGCTGAAAATAAATGAGAAATAAAAATAATAAAAAGTGGGATAGGGGATCATTATAGGCAACTCTTAAAAATACATGTAAAACTAGGAGTGCAACAAAATCCTTTTGAATACAAAAGGCAAATAAGTATAATTTACATAAACTTAAGGATTTTTTCTCCTGTAAGTTGGAAGGATATACACAGAGTTAATAACATTAATGATAAATATAAAATTTTTAATGATATAATAAAACATGGATTAAATGTAAATGTACCTTTCAAAAGATTAAGATAGAGTCAGATATGAATCATCGTAAAGATGAAAAATGATTGGCAAAAGGTATAAAAAAGTTCTGGAAAAGGATGAGATTTCTAAATTCAATAAAAAAATCTGCATATGGAGATGAATCATTAAAATATAAAAATAACTATAATGTAATACTTGGAAAGGCAACAGAAATGACCAAAAGAGTAATAACAGGGACTGTGATAAAATCAGAAAATAAGACAAAAGCAATATGAAGCATAGTAAATAATATTCATTTGCAAAGCAAAAGTAAAGAGAAGGAAAATATTGTTATTACAACTGGGGACATGGATAGCAATAGTCCATATGAGATATGTAACATCTTAACAGCTACTATATCATCATAGCAAATTATTTAAATGTAAAAAAGTCAATAATTATCAATTCATCTAATTCAATAAAATGTTGGATCAAATAAATTCTATGGAAATTTTTGAAATAACAGAAAATGTTATACAGGAAATAAGCTAACAGCAAAAAAAATTTAGTGGTCTGTATGAGATATAATAATAATAATAATGTTTATTAGCCCATAGACAATTATACAATTGTTTCGAGCATCGTCAAACTACAAATACAACAAAACAAAAATTACAAAATAAGACTTAACATAATCATATTCTATGAAATACCACTAAGTAGAGTTATATACAGCATATTTACAATTCCTCTATACAGTATAAACATTTTCCTATAAGATATTTCCTTAGTTCTTTTTTAAAACTTTCTCCTTGCTTAGCTTTAATAGTATGTGGCAATTTGTTATATAGTTTGACACCACTGATATATGGATCAGATTCACTTGTTCTTTTATTAACATTAATTCTATGTATATTACTCATACCTCGTGTATTGTAACTATAATATTGATTATTACTTCTAATAATATGTACATTTTTACTTACAATATGTATTATTACTTTATATACATATAATGAAATAATAGTGAACAAGTTATTATTTTTAAAAATACTGCGGCACGAAGTCCTGTTATTAAGTTTATACACTGTTCTTATACAATTCTTCTGCAATATTAACAACCTATTTAAATTTTGTTTACTAACATTTCCCCAAACCTCGATCCCATATTGAAAGTTATGATATATTACCCCAAAATATACAGAATATAGGTAGAATATTTAGAACAAAGTGCTAAAACATCTCTAGTATGATGTCCTAACCCATATGGTAAAAACATCACTAAAGCAAGGTGCATTTCTAGACATATTAAAACAAGTAATTGTTTATTATACAAAAAAAAGGAAATAAGATGAGTACAGAAAGTTACAGACCAATTACATTATGTTTTACCTTTTCCAGAATAATAGAAGGCATGTATCTAAAGCAACTACAAACCTATTTTAAAAAATATACTATAATATCAGAGTGGCAATTTGGTTTTCAAGAACAAAAATCAACAATAAATGCAACAGGTAGAGTAAAAAGTATCATAATAACAGCAATAAATAATCATGACAAAGTAATCTCCATCTTCCTAGATTTGTCGAAACTTTGGTTGTGTAAATATAGATATATTAATAGATAAACTAGAAAACTTTGGAGTTCAGGGATTAGCAAAAGATTGGATCAATTCATATCTAAGGAACACAAATCAGTGTGTTGAAATAAATTACGGGAATGAAGATGGAGCAATGGAAAAAACAAAGTCATGCTATGAAACTATTAAACAGGGGGTTCAACAAGGTTCAAAACTAGGGCCATTCCTATTTCTCGTATATGTGAATGATTTATTTGAATTAATTTTAAGAAATGGTGACTTAGCCATTGGATGTGCAGATGACAGGACATTAATAATTAAAGCCAAAATAATAACTGATGTAGAGGCAAAAGCAAATTCTGTACGTAAAATAATGCAACAATATTATGTTAGTTTAGATATGGTATTAAATGTTAAAAAGACAGACTGAATGAATTTTTAGTTAAAAAAAGAACTCTGCAATTAACAACATAAAAATAGAAATAAATAGAGAAAATATCCCAGAGACAAATCATAGTAACTTTCTAGGAGTAATAATTGACAAACAACTAAACTGGAAACCATAATAAAGCATATCAGAAAAAAATTAATAAAGGTATCTATATAATGAAACAGGGAAGGAATATTATGGATAAGGAAACTGTTAGGCAGATCTACTTCGCTTTCATTTATTTACACATACAGTAAACTGTGGAATTACACTTTGGGGAAATATCACAGAAGTACACATGAAAAATATATTTATGTTACCAAAAAATCTGATGTGTTGCACTCACATGACTTTCTCTACTCTTGCACTAACCATTCTCACAAACTCCTATTCCTATATCTTCTTTGTGTTAGTTGAGATAAACATTTGTACAAATTATCTTATTGTTTATTTCCTTGTAGATGTAAGAGGAATATTAGAATACAGTAGGCTTTGAGCGATAGTCAAATATTTTAAAACTTTGAGATTCCATTCTCTTTGCACATATAAAAAAAATGAACAACAATGTTCCATTTCACGAAAGTTTTTAGTTTTCCGAAACTGATACAAATAACAAGGAATATCTCCGAAATGGTTCACTCTGCAAAAAAATTTATTCAGACATAAATTGTGTGTCTTAGCGAGACCTACATTTTTTGTAGAGTAAGATTTTGTCTATCTCTTACGGTTTACGAGTTATTCAAATCCAGAGTAAACTGGACTACATAGGCTATAGCCAGAAAATTCAAAATATACATTGTATTTGTCATACAAATATCTTAAACATATGACATTTTAATCAAAATCATTAGAGTCATTTTCAATAAAATCAAAATATTCGAAAAATTTTCCATGAAAAGGTATTTTAGGTTGGGACTATTTTCTTCAAAATCTTCATGTCGCATGCTTGAAAGACATTAAACTTAAATACCAACTTTGGTTTTTAACCAAAGTTATGCTGTCCACAGACACACAGACACACACACACAGACACACCCACAGACCTTTTTCTAAAAATCTGATGTGTTGCACTCACATAACTTTCTCTACTCTTGCACTAACCATTCTCACAAACTCCTATTCCTATATCTTCTTTGTGTTGAGATAAAAATTTGTACAAATTATGTTATTGTTTATTTCCTTGTAGATGTAAGAGGAATATTACAACACAGTAGGCTTAGTGCGATAGTAAAATCTTTTAAAGCTTTGAGATTCCGTTCTCTTTGCACACTTAACATACAAAAAAATGAACAACAATGTTCCATTTCACGATAGTTGTTTACCGAAACTCACACACATAATAAGGAGTATCTCTGAAATGGTTCAACGTTCAAGAAAATTTATTTGGACATAAATTGTGTATTTTAGCAAGATCTACGTTTTTTGTATAGTATGATTTGGTCTATCTCTAACAGTTTACCAGTTATGCAAAAGTGGTCCAGAGTAAATACGACTACAGGACCTATAGCCAGAAAATTCAAAATATACATTTCATTTTTCATAAAAATATCTTAAACATATGACATTTTAATCAAAATCATTAGAGCCATTTTCAATAAAATCAAAATATTTGAAAAATTTTCCATGTAAAGGGTATTTTAGGTTGTGGCTATTTTCTTCAAAATCTTCATGTCGCATGCTTGAAAGACATTAAACTTAAATACCAACTTTGGTTTTTAACCGACTTTTCGTTTTTGAGTTATGCTGTCCACAGACACACAGACACACCCACAGTCCTTTTACTAAAAATCTGATGTGTTGCACTCACATGTACTTCCCCTATTTACCAGTAGATAAAGTAAAAAGAACAACTTAAATAAGATCTGAAGCTTTCCTGGCAATGAAAATATTCTGGACATTCTTGGGCTTCGAGCCAGGTGCAGTGATGAAGAGCCATTGACGTTTCAGGAATGTGCATCTCTCCCATCATTAGATGATGAATGACTGACATGAGTGAAATAATCGGTATGTATACCGTCCACTAGTATGGACCTGAAATGTCAATGGCTGATCACTACACCTGGCTTAAAGCCCGAGAATGTCTAGAATAAGAACAACTTAGAATATCACAAAAAGTAGATAAACAGCATTCATGTAGACCAATTTTCAAAAAATTGTAACTGTTCTCTGCATATGTGTGTATATGTGTATGTATAAAACTATCATGGGTTGCATAGCAACATAGTGGTGTGAGGTAGTTAACCTTAAGTCACCACGACAATATGTAGCTCTTTATAAAACACAATTAAAATGGCTGTTTTTGTGGCATTAGCTGCTTCTGAGATGTCAGTTAATATTGGTTTGAATTTCTGAATACTTTGTTATTATTTAAAGTGATGTTGCTATTCAGCCATTTCTCTCAATGTCATGGAAAGGATATAGAACTTCAAGGTTCATTACATAGATCCGAGAGTGGAGGGGACACCTCACACCTCGAACCAATGTGGATGTTTCATGCTTAGCAACCCCGGGAGGAATAGATGAGATTCATGGACGCTGTTTAACTCAGCATCCCATTTTATACTGGGCGTGAAAGGCTGCTTAAGTTTCTTCAGAGCCCTCTTTATCAGGCTTGAGGTTCTTTTACGTGTCATAAATCCACAACACAGAACCAACGGCTTTACTTCGCTTCTGAAGGAAGCCATGCTAAGAAAAAAAAATCCTTTGTACTCCGCAGGGATTGAGCCTGCGATCTCGGGAACCAGAGGCTAGCATGTTACCCCTAGACCATGGACGACAATAAGACATTTCACTGGGAAAAAAGAATGAAGAAAGAAACACTGTTAGGCACAGGATCTGTGAAGAGCATAACTCAAGAACAAAAGATTGGCCAAGTATAAAACTTGGCATTCGTGTTCAGGATCTTCCAAGGATGTGTCATGAAGACGTTCAAGAATATCTCCTCACCTAAAACTACCTTTTACATGAAAGGTTTTTTGAAATTTTAATGATTAATTTTAGTACTTTTAATTGAAATGTTTAAGATATTTTCATTACGGAATGAATTTTGCATAACTGGTAAACCGTAAGAGACAGTCTTACAAAAAATGCAGATCTCATTAAAACACACAATTTATGTCATATATGTCCCAGAAAATTCAAGCCATACCTTTCATTTGTCATGAAAATATCTTAAAAATCTGGTATTTTAATCAAAAGCATTAAAGCCAATTTTGAGAAAATCAAAACTTTCAAAAAAAGCACCACATAAATGGTCATCTGCATTGGGGGACTTTCTTGAAGAACTTCATGTCGCACTCTTGGAAGATGCTGAACTTAAATACCAAGTATGGTGTTTAACTAACCTTTTGTTTTTGAGTTAAGATGTTCAAATGTAGAGCAATACTGTTTCACGTATCTTGGAAACAGCTCTAATGAATTGGCTCAAATTTTGTATACAGATAAGCCTTTGCTTTTTAAGTTTGTCTACATAGGTGTC
The DNA here is from genome assembly GCA_030765045.1 of Tenodera sinensis. Classification (NCBI taxonomy): domain Eukaryota; kingdom Metazoa; phylum Arthropoda; class Insecta; order Mantodea; family Mantidae; genus Tenodera; species Tenodera sinensis. The sequence continues at coordinate 285,447,217 of CM060962.1, read as the reverse complement.
TCTCCTGAAAAAATGTGATTTTAAACAAAAAAAATGTTTCTTTATTCTCTCTTTTACGGAGCAATTCTTGTATATATATATATTGGATATCTCAGAATCAGCTCTAACGGTTTGGATCAAATTTTGTATTCGGATAAGGTTTTGCTTTTTAAATTTATCTATATAGGTGTCTTTCCAGAAAAAATGTGAAAAAAAAAAAACATTTTTTTATTCCCTCTTCTACATGTGATGCCATTTTATGTTTGGAATAGAAATGTTACATATTACATTCAGACTATTTTCTGTACTCACTCTTAGGTAACACATTCACATCTCTTTCTCTACTCACTCTTCTACTAACAATTCATATCTTCTATATATACAAAATGGATGTTGGTATGTATGTAGGTAGCCATTAATCTCGAAAACTGCTTGACCAGTCACCATGAATGTGTATTTTTTCATGGAGAAGCTTTTATGCTTTCCATTATACTATACAATATATTACTTTCACATGGTTTTCTCTATTCGCTTTTCTTTTATGTAACATACATATACTCCTCTATACTCACCCTTCAATATACAATTCACACAATTTTCTATGATTGAAATATAAAGGCAACACATTACATTCACATGGTTTTCTCTATTCACTCTTCTTTTAGAGACACAATCACACTTCTTTCTCTGCTCACCCTTCAGCATAAAATTCATACAATTTCCTGTATGTTTGAAATAGAAATACAACATACTCCATTCACACCATTCTCTCTACTCACTTTTGTTTTACGTAACAATTCACATGTTATTCTCTACTCGCTCTTCAACATACAATTTATGCAATCTATGTATATAAGTGGATGTTGTTATGTATGAGATTGATAAACGAACTCCAAAGCAGGCTGACCAACCACCATGAAAATTGGCACATCTAAGTGTTTTTTCATGGAGAAGGGTTTTATGCAATCCATTTTACTATGCAACGTATTACATTCACGTGGTTTTCTCTACTCACTTTTCTTTTATAAAACACAATAACACTTCTTTTGCTATTTCCTCTTCCACAAACAGTTGATACAATTTCTATATGTTTAGGATAGAAATGCAGCATATTACTCTCTCCTCCCTCTTTAATGAATAATTCATACAATTCTAAAAGTCTTCCGGGCTGATTTGCCGTAGTCTGCTGGAGTAACTTGGTCCAGACGTTTCGTCCACTACTGCCGTGGACATCATCGGTGGCGTGGTCGAAGTCTTCTTGGTGAAGGTACAGTTGCGTCTGAGGCGTTGACTGTCTGGGATGCAGAATTTATACAAGGAGGGGTCTTCTCTGATTGGCTTGGGGCTCGCTGAGGCAGTGCGGTTGGTGGGAGGGGACTAGCTGCATCTCGGGCGCTACTAGATTCTGATTAGTTTGTGTTGCTTGACTGGCTGTGTTGTTTAATGTTATCAATGATGGGGTACCAAGTTTTGTTGAGCTTAAGGGCTTCCTCTTTCCTATTGAAGTTATTGGCATGTTTATAAATTTCTATGGTTTCACGCTGTAGTCGAGCATGGTAGATGCAGCTAGCCCCCTCCCACCAACCGCACTGCCTCAGCGAGCCCCGAGCCAATCAGAGAAGACCTCTCCGTGTATAAATTCCGCATCCCAGACAGTCAATGCCTCAGACGCAACTGTACCTTTACCAAGAAGACTTTGACCACGCCACCGATGATGTCCACCGCAGTAGTGGACGAACCGTCTGGACCAAGTTACTCCAGCAGACTACGGCAAATCAGCCCGGAAGACTCTTTTAGAATTTCGAACACTGGCCGTGAAAGCCTACACCTAATTCATACAATGTTCCATATGATTGAAATAGAAGTGCACATTACATTAACATGGCTTTGTCTACTAGCTTTTCTTCCTGTAGTATTTGTTATTGTCAACAATGCTTTTGCATAGTGTTTTTGTAAAAAATAAAGAAATATTGAGATTCTAAGGCTTTTACGGCCGGTGTCAATACTAGAAACAATATATTCTGGGCTTATGGACCGTGGTCTACTGGGCCTCTTCTTCTTCTTCCCAGATGTTTCATCTGCGACTATGGCAGACATCATCAGTTGCTGTTGAAATCTCCACTAGGATACTTCAGCTTTGCCGCCAATGATGATGTCTGCCGTAGTCACAGACAAAACGTCTGGGAAGAAGAAGCCCAGTACACCATGGCCCATAAGCCTGGAATATATTGTTTCTAGTAATAAAGAGTTAAAAATAGTAAAATTGTCACAATTGGTGTCAAGAGTATGGTGAAAAACCATGATAAGGAGCAGTTGAAGAAACAAATGTTAGCCAAGATGGGCATAATGGGAAATGGAATTAATTCCGGAATGTGGCAGAGGGAAACAAAATGGAAGCCAAATTGAAAAATGCAAACTCCGGAATAGAAAATATGAAAACAAAAATGGAAAAAAAATGGAAATTGAAAAATGTAAACTCAGGAATGGAAAAGATGAAAGCGGGAATCTCTGATATGAAGATAGAGCTATCAGAAAAGATTAACAAGCAACTGGCCGGGATGAAGGAAGACGCAGAAGAACTAGGTGGAAAGATGAAGGACCTTGGGCAACATGTTAATGCCCTGGAAGATACAGTCAACAGCAGCACCAAAGAAATGAACTTCATGGTGGAATAACTGCTCGACAAAAAACTCAAACTAGGTGGATGTCTAAAAGGGAGGCTTATTCCACTAGTCTTACGGTTGAAATGACGATGATGCTGATGAAACATTTACATGTATCTCTATATCTCTTGTATCTCGGAAACAGCTCTAATGATTCCGATGAACATTTATATTTATTTAACGTTTTGCTTTTCAAGTTTATCTAAATAAGTATCTCCTGCCAAAAAAACATGATTTTGCAAAAAAAGAAAGAAAGAAAAGAAAGGGAAAGAAAAAACTGCTGAGCGAAGCTCAGTGCCCCAAGTACTATATATAGTTATAGTTAAAACCCGTGCATGGTAATCTACTTCAAACACATTTTGTTAGGCAATAATTATTACTTTGCATACTAAACCTGCACTGGAAAATGGGAATATTCATTTTGTGCCCTACTGTGAATAGACATGTTAAGACTAGGCTATCTACAGGTGGTCCCTCCCACTTTCCTACCAAACCACATAACACAGCCATCTGTGCACTCTCAGTTAAGGTGCTTTGGTATTCTGAACCAAGCTCTGGCCATCATATATCAACCATCTCTAACACTTGATTGTCTGTTAAGCCTACAGTATTCCCCTGTTCCCACTGTATATACAAGGAAATACGTAATAAAGGCACTTCTACAAATATTTTATCTTGTTTAGTGTGAAGTAGATAGAAGAATAAGTTTCTTTAATAAAAGTTTAAGGAATAGGTAGAGAAAGGCATGTGAATGTCACATTAAAGCCTTTTTTAACCTCATTATTACATGTTCCTTTTTTTAAATGCCTAAACATCTGGCCTCTAGTTATTACTAAAATGGCAACAATGAAATTGCCTTTGTTCATCATCATTTTTTCAAATTTTTTTTTAATCCATACACCTCACAGCCTGAATTGGTATGGATTTATGATAGATTGATAGATTTATTTGTACAGCCATGGAAAAAATGACTGAATGCATTAAGAGAGCAGAGTATTTTAAAGAGGTAGAACTGGAACTTAAAAATTCAATGCCACAACTGGGATTTGAACCACAGACCCTCCGCTTACCGGGCGGCTGCTCTACCACTGAGCTATTGTGACAAACTGCCAGAATGACATTAAATTCTCAAACCAGTTCGTATTTCTCCTGGTAAACCACAAAGGCAGTCTCACATAAGAGACAAATTACCCCAATGGTGACTTCTATTGTAAGTACTTTATGTCCCAGGATTAAATAACCTTCACATGGTAATTATTATTTATTTATGCCAACAAACTTACTGTTGGTGTTTTTAAACACACAAGCCGTGTGTGGGCAAAGTTTGAGAGGTAGAACTGGAACTTAAAAATTCAATGCCACAACTGGGATTTGAACCACAGACCCTCCGCTTACCGGGCGGCTGCTCTACCACTGAGCTATTGTATGGTAGTGCAGTTTACACAGTCGATGTTCCAACATGCAGCAGAGTTTATTTATAGTCTCTGATATGTACGTAATGGCTTGTTGGACACACAGATAACCTGTGTCTTGTTTCACCACTCGATAACACATGGATCAGAGAATATAAATAAACTCAGTTCCATGTTGGAACATCGATTTGTGTAAATTGCTCTGCAACACGACATCATTCTGCTCTCCTAATGTGCTCGATGATTTTTTCCATGGCTGTACATTCCTTTTCATATGCATACTTTACATATTTATTTTCTCTTTGATCTAAATAAGAGCCCTTGATGTTTCTTTCCCTTTGACCTCTCTATGATAGTTTGTCCAGATCATGGTGACACTACATGCGCGAGAGAGGAGAAATTAAGGAGAAGTGACTGGAGTGGTGGGGAACAAGCAAGTGATGTCAGAACTCAGGCAGTCACATACACAAGCGGTGTATGTTTATGTACTATAAACAATTATCGTGTAGTTATCACAGTGAGAGCGAGAGATGCACCGATCCCCACCTCTCTTATTATGCAAGTGGGCATGCCTCTTCTATTGCGCATCTATGCTTTAGGAGTGGGGGAGTGTCACAAAGATCTGGGCAAACTGTACCTGGCTCACTGCTTCTCAAGGTCTCCTACTAATCTCCTAGCTCCCCTCTTCTTTTTTCTTTCCCCCACTTATTACTTTTCTATTCCATTTTTCTTTCGCCTTTCTTCAGAAATCTCCCATACTTTTATTTTTCTTTTCTTTATTTCCTGTCAGCATTTTTTTTTTATTTTTGTTACTACTTTTTACTGATGTTATCCCATTTTCTTTCCCATGTTTCTTTTCTCCAATCATCTTTACATTCCGTCATGAAATGTTCATACTTGCTCTTCCCCACGTAGTTCACATATTCCCATTTCAGCTCCTCTTAAACCCTTTAGATATACGGCACCTGTTCTCATCCATGGAGTTCCCTCCCTTCTCCTCTTTTGCATTGGTCTCCATTCCTATTTCTTCCAATTTTGCTTCTACCCCTGCTCACCATCTATTTTTATTTTTGATTATTCCTTTATTGCATTATACACCTCTTTAATATCTCCTCCATTTTTATACACCTGTACCAGATTTTTAGCAATCTTTCCATTACTAGCCTGTTTTTCCTTGTTCTTCCCAGTTCCATCATTGCCACTTCCCCCAGTGTTGATTGGCATAGTCCCAACACTTCCTTGCAAAATGATGTAAAACTTTGCTCTATTTTCTCATCAAGTTCTGAGATTCTCCTACTTCAATTGCATACATTAGTTTAGCTTCTACCACAGCCTCATGTGTCTGTTTTAGCAATTTTGTTGATATCTCTGAACTATATTTACATGTTCTTAACCCCACCATTGCACTATTTCCTTTTGCTATTACCTTCCTACTATGAGCCCTCCATTCCCCATTATTGCCCAATCTTATGCCCAGGTAATCAAATTCTTTTAGCACCTCTATGTTTTTCCCATCAAGGTACCATTTTTCTGCTCCTGTTTGTTTTATCCCCCTTTTAAAAACTTTTGATTTGTTAATGTTTATTCTATCCCCCAGCTTTCATAAAACTCTGCACTGCATCTATTGCTTTCTATAGCCCAGTCACTGTTATGGCTCCCACCATCAAGTTGTTTGCATATCTGTTTGTTATTACTCTACTACGTCAATTTTTCTTTTTAATCCCCTCTAATATATCATCAATAAATAGACTAAATAGTATTGGCCTTAAATTTAAATTCTTGACTCAGTCCTAATTCCTGTTCTTTCATCTGTTATTTTGTTATTTTCATATGTGAAATTTTATAACTCCTTTTATTTTCTCTGAATTTTAGCTCATTCCTTTTTTCCATAGTTTCTCTATCGTATCAAAAGCTTTTTTCAAATCTGTAAAAAAAACATGTAAACCCTTTCCTCTCTTTATACTTAAATATTTGTCTATTATGAATTGGTATGGATTAAGAAAGTTTTACTGCACTAGCAATATATTAACTGGTTGAACAATAGGAGGAATGGATATGGTGTTACAAAGAAAACAACTTTTTTCAATTTAAAATAATTTTAATAGCCTATTCATAAAAAAGTCTGACTTCTTTGTTGTTACAATTAATCTGATAGCATTCTCTGCTGAAGCATTTCAAACATCTGCAACTGTTTGCAAGAAGCACATTTCTTGCATTTCTATATTCAAATGCATAGATAATCACTGCTTCTTACAGACTTAAGACCAGTACAATTTCATACATGAGGCACCTTCCCAGCCTGACATTACTATACAACATTTCAAGTCCCTTTAGGCATGCCCTCCGTCCCTGTAGCCATACGAGACATCAAGCTATGCTTATAATATATTTATATACTTAAAATATATCTCACTAAATGTCTATTATAATAATCATAAGAAAACATCACAGATACCAAAAAAAACTACTTGTATCTTAATGAAAAAGGACTCAATGCCTTGGTTATTACAAAGTTGTCCCAGTTCTCTTCGGCAGCACACACACACTCATACACACATCCATACATTTTCTCTCACTGGACAAAATAAAGCCTTAAACAAAGCATGGTGATGGATGATTCATTTTCTCTATGTATTGTAAGTTCAACTGGTTTGATAGCAGAGCCAAAGTGTTTCTACTGCTGGTGATGAAAAGTTCCTGATAATTCAGTTACAACCTTCCTGTGATTTTGGTTTTCACTGTGATGCATAAAATATAAATAACTGCATAATGTTCTCAGGAGTAAAGTAACCCAACTGTAGAATTAAGAAAACAAAAGAATACAAATGTGTTCACATACAAATGAATTGTAATAAAATCTCAGGAACCACCACAAAATCCCTGCCTAGACATCATCCATCCATTCTCTCCACTGCCGTACCATTGCTTTGTTAAACTCAACAAGGGACTTCCATCACATGCAGAAATGACCAACTCAGAATACTAAAATTTTATACAATTAATTTAATAGTTAAACAATGATTTTCTAATGAAAAGTCTAATGATTTGAATGCAACCTATGCACTTTACCATGATATGTCCATTGTAAAAAGCAACTTTTTTTTTCATTGTAATGACTGTAAACTTTTAAATGATCATTTCTACATTAATACAGCTCATAAAATTAGTGAACACATAAAGAGAGAAACAAAATACAAAACATATAATACACTTTAAGGAGTTAATGCAATGGTTTATATATATTCTCTATAATATATATATTTTTATTTATATATTTATTATTTTTCAGATTTTTTTTCTTTTTTTGGCTTTAAAATGAGTTTGGTTTTAATTACTTTCATTCATTTGTGTGACCAAGGCATTTTGGCATTTCACATTTCAATGCCCAATTTAAAAAGCCTACATAGTTCATCACAGAAAACAACATTAATTATTAAAAACAAATTTCTCATTACAAAGTATAAACAATTTTTTTTCAATCTAGAGGTAATACTGAGATCACACTGAGGGAGGGAAATGTGGGGAGTAATGCTATAGAGAGCTAATAACTGAAACTGCCACTTCTCTCTCATTTGGTATTCTGTGCCAGCAGAAAGTTTCGATAGCTTGTGCATTATTTTAGAGAAGGAAACCAAGACGACTTTATCTTACGCGAGAGGCATTAAATTAAAATACAATTGTTTTATAGTAAATAAATTAATTGCAGGACAACACAGTTTTTCTCATTAAAGCAGGACAATTACAGAAGTGGCAGTAATGTGACAATGAGATATTTTTCTTTAGAGAAGACACATTTCTAAGGAGCCACTCCCCATGGACAATCACACTCTGAAATATTGCAGGAGGAGCCTTTTCATTCAGTTCTAATCCTCATTCTTTTCTACGCCTTGCTTCGCTAGAGAAATTACTTCTTTGCTTCACAAGTGGAAGTTCATGTGAACTGGTTGCATCTTGTATTAAGATCTTAAATGATATACCTCATTGCTTTTAAAATTCATTACAGCTACAAAATACTTGCAGAACTTAACCTCTTAACTTAAAACTGAAAAATTCTTGGCTGTTTTGTTCTTTTTGTGAAGGATTGAAACGCCAAAATATTTGTGGGAACTAAAGAGGTAGCATCTAAAATGTGAACGTTCTAACTTTGAATGGTTTAAATGCATCACAATGTGTAGGGTGTTCAGCACTGCATGTACAGACCATCGTTACTGTAGAAAAGCACATTGCTTGTGTACATCCTTATGGCACCTCCCTGTTATATGCTCACAGCTCGCCTGTACCCATGCAACATATCAATTTGAGAATTATGTTGAATAAATTAGTGGATTTCAACATTAACAGCAGTATAATAACTAATTTTAATAAGAAATAATTTTAGAAACAGAAACCAAACAAGGAAACTTACTTTTAAACACGATAGCATATACCTTCTGAACAGCCTATATAACCTGAATGAAATTATACAAAATTAGAATCAGTATACATTTTCTAACAGAATTTAGAGTTATTTATGTGCTGGATATCAGAACACTTATATCAAAATTATCCCTAATTTCTTTAGTTTATCAGAGCAGTTTGTTTTTCCTTCCAAGTCGCCTGTGCCCAACCTGTACAGTAGTGCACATATGTATTTACTATTATTTCAGAAAAAACACTTTCATTTTAACAGGTTATTAAATTACTACATTGTCCCCCCCCCCCCCATAAAAATGCAATTTTGGTCCTACTTTTAACTGCAAAAATTTGAGCTGCAGCTTAGATTTGTTACCTTGACTTTTTATATACATTTGCTGTTAAAACTTTATGCTCGTTTGCAACAATATACTGCCACCTGAACCAAAAACTGGCCTTTTTATTACACAACAATGCAAGCTTTTACCAGCATTTTGGTATCAACATTGTGTGTATGGTTCTATTAGCTGCACACTGGTAAGAAAGCTTATTTTTTTTGCCATAATAAACCATCAATGAGAGCAAACAGGTTCACCAAGTCAAGGTATCTGGTGTAATTATGAGAGTCAAAAGCACAGCACCATTCACCAACCATTATTAAAGGTGTTGAGCTTTAGACTCTTTTGTTATCTCGGGTTTGAAATAAATATTTACATAAATAGACAGAATATGTGGTCAGACCCCAAAAAGAAAGTATTTATGTAAATATTTATTGTAAGTACAGTTTATTTTTCATGCTGGTAAGGATTTGTAAGTACTGAGAGTGTATTACCATTGTCTCATTGTTGAGAATATTTGTTTAATAACGTCATTAATGTTAAGTAATATATTCAAATTTAATATGTATAATTATAAGAATCATTTTATATTTAATATTAAGAGTGTGGAGAGGATAAATTGAGATCGCTTCCCCAACATTCCGGGAACTATTTAACATGTAAGATGACATAATAAGAGACACCATAGGAAATGAACATATGCACGTATGGATACACATGCATTGTTAAAATAAAATGTTAGATTTTAGCATCCTAGCTCTAAGAAGAGAAGACATGTTTTAGATACGTGCAGGTTTAGGTGCTAAAAGTGTGACTTAAAACGATGAGAAATGCGAAGAAACGTTGAGGAAGTCGGTTCATGTGTAAGGAATGTTAACTAAAGTGTCACGCGTGTAATATTCAACGAAAAAGGTGCAAATAAAATGTGAAAAAGTTACAACCTGTGTCCGCATTATTTCACCCTGTACCACGACCCAAGATAGCGAAAGAGTCAAAAATTGGCTTGCCCAAATGCGTGGCTCGAATAAGGATGAAATAAAAGTCAATGAAAAATGGACATGTGCGAAACTTCAAGAGACGCCATTTAACAAATCACCGAAGCTAGAAATGATAAGAGACACCTGTTCACCGACACGGGAAACATCGAGGGACGCCATGTGAAATCTGCCACAGAGGGAATTGACGTAAGGAAAAAACCTGAGAAAAAAGAGGCAAAATGGGTCACTTGTATATTGTATGCATTATGATACCCTGCTCTTGTGGATCATTTGGAGACAACAATGCTAACATCATGTACCATGCACCGGAGGAGGCAGACACTATTGTTATTTATTTATGCCAACAAGCTTACTGCTGGTGTTTAAACACACAAGCCGTGTGTGGGCAATGTTTAAGAGGTTGAATAAGAAACTGAAAAATTCAATGCCATAGCCGGGATTTGAACCACGGATCTTCCGCTTATCGAGCAGCTGCGCTAACCATTAAGCTACCATGGCCAACTTGCCAGTACGTCATTAAATTCCCCAGCTGATTCGTACTTTTTCCCGGTTAACCACAAGGGAATTTCACATCAGAGATAAATACCCCAAGGGCGACTTACAATTGTAAGTACTTTAGGTCCCGGGTTTAAGTAACCTTTAGATGGTAATTATTATTTATGCCAACAAGCTTACTGCTGGTGTATTTATGTTGGGGTATTTATCTCTGATGTGAGATTCCCTTGTGGTTAACCGGGAAAAAGTAAGAATCAGCTGGGGAATTTAATGTCGTACTGGCAAGTTGGCCATGGTAGCTTAATGGTTAGAGCAGCCACTCGAAAAGCGGAAGATCCGTGGCACAAATCCTGGCTATGGCATTGAATTTTTCAGTTTCTGATTCAACCTCTTAGACACTCTTGTGCTTCTAGATATACTGACCCCAAGCAAGCTCCTGGTTCAAATATTAAATGGCACAGACCAAACACTGACCTGGAAAAACCACATACAAGGGACTTTCAAGGATGCTGCTGATACGGAAGATCTACTACTCCTGAACGAGCTCACTGAGATTCTGATCTCGATCAGAGAAAAATTAATGGCAAAGGGTGAGTATCCAGCGGAACTGTTAGAAATGACTAATAAAACTATACCTCTTGCTGATCTTGCAACAAGAATAAACACCACTTTTGAGCATCATAGGGCATATTTAGAGAACAAAAATAAGACCTACAATACCGATGATGCAGGACCTTTTTCTGAGAGTCAGGCCAACCATACAAGCAATAGAACCAGGAGAGGCACAGCATGGATTGTCGACGGTTTTGGTGCACAGCCTATAACGGTTGAGGGTAACAGAGAATGGACATCTAGAGACACTGACACCTGTATATGATACTGTAATGCAGGTTTCCTCATAGAAGGATGCCCAATAGATGAGACTTGCCGAGAGATCCATTCTAGGGTGAAGCGGGGTTGGTTCACAAATCTTTTCAAGGGCAAAGTTTACAGGACCTACACTCTCCCTAGGTTGCGAAGGTACAGGTCTTGTACAAGCCTAGGTCTATCAAGAGGTGGATCTAAAAGTGTGATCTAAAACAACAAGCAATGCAAAGAAACCGTTGAGGAAGCTGGTTCATGTGTAAGGAATGTTAACTAAAGTGTCACACGTGTAATATTCAACGAAAAAGGTGCAAATAAAATGTTGTGAAAAAGTTATATCCTGTGTCCGCATTATTTCACCCTGTACCTCGACCCAAGATAACAAAAGAGTCAAAAGCTCAGCACCATCAGCAATACTTTAATTAAAAAACCACACCAATATTGTTTATATATTTTGCTTGGTACCTTTAACTCTGGTGTGCAATGAATTACCATCTTAAATACATTCTGTTTACAACAGTTGAAACATTCCTGTAATTATGGGCTCAGGAAATCTTGTAAAATAAAGAAATAGCATTAATCTTGACAAGCATAATTTTAAGCTACTTTTGATTGTAAAAATAAACTTTTCAGGTTTAGAAAAAGATTGAAAACTTTTAGAATATTGCCTATGAAATAACCATAAGTTAAATAATATTTATATTCATGCAGTACAACTACTGTGTAAATTTAAAATCCTAAGCAATATTGCTGTCAGATATTTCCCTTTTGCATTAATGTTGTTTTAGTCAACATGGAATGTAATTCATGAGGGGCATTTGTTTATCACCCAGTCACATGAACCTCTATGCTACATGAAGCACAGTGGAACGATATTTTATTCTGAAATGTAGAATATAACGAACAGAGAAGTGAAGATTTCTCAGGTATATTACTTCTCCTGCACTCAAACCCAAGGAAAAAGCTTGTAGGAACCAGCATAGCAAATGCCTTTACAATTACACAACTCTGATAAAAACTTTACCCCTTTTCTTAATACTCCATCAACAGTTTTAACATGTTTTAAAACACTACCATGTATCAATAGCAATGTAATTAAAAAAATCAACATCAAGTGTTCCTAAGATGACAAATAAAAGATACCTCTCATCTACAGTAATTAATTAGTTATTGATGCTTTCAACTATATTCACATACAAAGCTTCATTGAAGCGATAATATTACATAGTAAGTCAATTGGTTACTAATCCTCATATATAACACCGTTATTTAAACCAGTTTTTATTTTTCTGTCAAAGAGCTACCTTTTGCAATAATATATTCTTGTCCTATTAAAAGATTTTCTCAGCGACTAGGCCTCCCTTAAACTAATAAGCCTAGAAAATGTTTAGCAGATTCACACAAAATTAATCTTTTCCCTCCAGGAGTCCAAGTCTCTGGTATCAGCATGTGCAACGATAACATCAAGCTGTGGGTTTGGCAATGGGTTGCTGTCAAGGGACATTTAACACTGGTTGCCTATCAGCTGGGGTAACAATGAACAGCAATTCTTACAGTAAAAGCACTTCTACAAGCATTTCGACAACTGAATATATTGGAAACCAATTAAAGGCATGCTTTGTTGCTGATTTGCGAGACTTGAACTCCATATGTAGGGCTGGTGATGATTCAACACACAAATTAACTATAATGAAAGATCACAGTCATCTGTGTGAACAACGATAGTTTTGTGCAGTGCATGCAATGTACGATTCTCATCTTACAGTAAGGAAGAAGGGGTTCCATATACATCATGTTATTTTCACTCATCCCTATGGAGGAAAAAAATTCTGCAAGTAACTAGATTCCTGTACGCATACTAATCATCCTTTCAAATATTACACACCTATTTGCTGATCCTCATTAAACGTGCTAACATATGATAATTTGATTAATTAATTATTGTATAGTAGAAATGTATCCTCTGTTCGCTTTCCACACACATATCCAAGCACTTGCTCACTCCACAACAGCACTTTAGTCTTGAAGAAGCCATGACCTACGTCATGTAACGCATTACAGCTCTCAGTGCATAGAGCAACTCTGCCTGCATACGGGCCTCCAGGACCATCAAATTCACATGCACCTGCAATCACAACATCATCATCTGTCACAACAGGTTCAACAGTAAAACAACAGTAGAACATTAGAGATGTCTAGTTTTACATTTTACTCAAGAGGTAAAGAAAGTAATGCATTCCAATCAAAAATTTCACTGGCAACATTTTATTAGAGGTATAAAGACCTGAAAATTATTAGCCTCAAAACTAAGTTTTGGTTATTGTTATTTTTTATGTCAACCAACTTACTGATGGTGTTTTTTTTTTAATTTAAACACACAAGTGTGTGTGGGCAATATTTGAGAGGTGGAATCAGGACTGAAAACTTCAATGCCATAGCCGGGATTTGAACCACAGATCTTATGCTTCACGTGTGGCTGCTCTAACCATAGCCACCATAGCCAATTTGCCATTAAATTCCCCACCAGTTCATATTTTCCCAGTAGACCACCAGGGAATCTCACAGCAGAGATAAATGCCCCAAGGGCAATTTACAATCGTAAGTACTTTATGTCCAGGTTTAAGTAACCTTTAGGTGGTAACTGTTATTCTTTTATGCCAACAAACTTACTCCTGGTGTTTTTTTTTTTTCAGTCCTGACTCCACCTCTCAAACACTGCCCACACACAGATTGTGTTTTCATGAAAAATATGCATAAAACACCACCGACAGTAAGTTTGGCATAAAAAAAAAGATTACCATCTACAGGTGACTTAAACTCGGGTCATAATGTACTTAAGATTGTAAGTCGCCCTTGGGGTATTTATCTATGATGTGAGATTCCCTATCAGTCTACCAGGAAAATACAAACAGGTAGGGAATTTGATGTCATGCTGACAAGTTGTCATGGTGGTTCAGAGATTAGAGCAGCTGCCTATGAAGCGGAAGATCCATGGTCCAAATCCCAGCAATTGCACTCAATTTTTCAATCCTGATTCTATATCTCAAATGGTTTAAAATTTGCAATTCCTGTTTTCTCCACTTTCACCCTTAATGATCTAATTGTCCACAGACCCTTAAGCCATACACTTACATACTCCAATTTCATTTGTTTCCATTGCAAGTACTGCAAATAAAAATTTGAATGCTTATCTACATGTAGAAAATTAGCTCATTACTTAAAGATTCTCATGAAAGCCCTATAATAAGCATATATGCTGTAAATTTTGAGCATTAATTCTAGAAAATCCTATCTTATAACATATTATAGAGCCCATATAGCAATACTCTATGGTGTATATTGTCCAATAATTTTCTACGTTGCTCTAACCCAAACAGATTTTCTGGTTCAGGCAATAGTGGATAGTATTAGAAGCAAGGCTTGGGGAGCGCAGCAGCTTAGGTCATTAGCACCCTGCTAGTGGATGAATAAAACTGTGTCTATAATATCTTAGTGGTGCTCCAAAGTTGCTAATACAAGAAAGGCAATGTACCTTTTCACTATGCTTGAATTCTCGCAGTACCCTATCGTAGTCTTTCTTTGTTACTCTCTCTGGATAGCAGCATGCTAATTTAATGAAAGCCTTCAGCGACCTCTCTAAAAGTTGGTTCACTTCTCCATAGTCATAATCATCATGCCTGTAAACAAACGAAGAGTATTAATAACATTATCATCCTTCAATAAATTTACTGGTTTACATTAAGAGAAATATAGACAGACTGCAAGTAATTGGTTTCTCCCAAGTTTTTCCATGACAGTTCCTTGGTAGTTTCACAGATATGTTTGCAAATAACACTGTATTTTAATCATCCTTGTGTCATGATGAATATATCATCAAAGTGTCATCATGATTGTATCATGATTAATATATGATCAAATTAAACCTCTGACAGAAGAAACTTACACAGTGAAACCAACAAGATTAAAAAATTGTGAATGGATCTAAGTGCCATAATTTTGCAATGACAAATTTAGAATGTGTAAAATGCTCAGTGAAGTAAATGTACAAAAATCAATGCAAAATGAATGGTACATCCAGGTTATATAAATTCTAGAAGACCTGGTTGTACTGATTCTTTTTGTCTGAAGTGTTGAAATTCTTCCCACTACACAATAAACATGTAGCAAAAATCAACACTTCCTAGGCTATACAGAGATTCCTAGGTCATATTTCATACTTCATTACATTCACTGTAAACAGAAACTGTCACAAAAAATGGGAAATTTAACTGTAATGTGAATAAGAGAAACATTTTATGTTACCGAATGTTCATGTTTAGTAACTGCTAGTTACTAAAGGTTACTAGTAGTGCATCTAATTTTAAATCTGCATGTTATAAATTGTTCCTCCCATCAACTTTGCAGGCAAACCGTGAAAGTTGACAAGCTTGTGTAGCTATGCCATATTTATTCCGCTTTATGAACCCTTCTTTTTTTTCTCTCTCTCTATTTTCACTTCCAAAATTAGGGGAGGGTCCTACAGGTGCAAATTCATAAAGTCAATCAGTTTGGATAGGAGTAATTAAAAATTAAGTCATTGTATTTTAATGCTATTTATGACATTTCACTGAAATAAACAAAGTTATTTGATCAACAATTTATTGCTCTAGTACAGTACATTTACTACAAAACTTGGCCAGCATGCGCACGACCCATTTGCTGGTCATGTACTGCACAACTTGACTGGCAGTCGCACGGCCTATCTCCCAGTCACCATGCATGGATGTCAAATCAAATTTCATATCACATTAACAATTATCAGAATAAACACAAATCATGGCTTATCACAGGAGATGTTGGAAATGCCACCCATCAGCATCAATACATCTACAGCATCTTCTGAGGAAATTTTCATTCACATGCATTAGTTCAGCTTCCGAAACAGCATTAATTTCTCTCCTGATATTTTGTTTTAATTTTGTCTTGTGCAAGGTGCCCAAGAGATTTTCGAGGTGACCATTCTAAGCTTTCTCCGATTTCGTCTAATTTCTGTTATGTAAGCACATGCCTTGTTACCTTTCTTTTCCGATCACAAATTGTTATTGTCTCACTGAATTTATTTACAAACGAATGGTCTCTCTACTCAGAACATGCATGCCAGGATATTTAGTTTCAAATTGTCTTTACAACTTCCCTACAAGATTATGTAAGCACATTCGCACTTATCACCACACATAAACATTCTTTGTTGTACTGTATACTGCAATTGATTAATTTTGAAAGCACTTCAAGCAAAACTAAACGCTTGTAAACACTTCTAATGTCATTCACGTGTGAACTGGACTACAACAGCATAAAACACCTACCTAATAAAAGACTGACAGGTGCACGTGTAATGATTACACTCCTGCAGTTCCTGATACCCATTTTACAAATGTTCACACTCACACTATACATCGAAGACAAAGACTAGACCATAAGGAAAGTGCATATCAAGCCATATGAGTGGGTGGGAACCAAGAAAGGTTCTTCTGTGATTGGCCACAGCCTGAAAGACTAATTGCCACTGGGTTTTGTGTCATTTGCTTGTCAGAGAAGTTAATAAGGCAACTTAGTCAACTTTAAATTGACATAAGAAATTCTGTTTCTTAAAATTTTTAATTTAATTTTGACTCTCAAACATTCAGGAAGATACTATATGTGATGGGGTCCTACAGCCAAGTGAATACGGTACATATGCCATGAGAAACATGTGTACAGGTGGGTCAACTTTCCCCCTATGTTTTTTCTGGAACATTCTTATTTAATATAGCACCTAATATACAGCTTCATCAGATTTTGTAAATAATTGTTTAATAGTGTGCAGTCTAAATGCAGCTTGAGATGTCACTCACCTGATGCCAAACATGCACTGAATGTAGTTCCAGATAGCACGCCTGAACCTGGAGGTGTCCACATCTTTCCTTCCTCCCATAGTGTAATATGTGAGATTATAAGCAGTCTTAAATTTCTCATCCAGTAAGTTACCAACATCGTTATATAACCTATTGACTAGTGAGTAACCATGGTCATCCCATGAATAGTCCTGCAAATATACAACACATTACCATTTAGTTCCTTATTATTATGAGTACTGTTAAGATATATATTCAAATGCATATTTGAAATGAAGTCACATATCTTAATAAAACTTAATAATTATGTTTCATTGTAAAGTAAAACAACTGAAGTGTTTGTGCCTGCACATTTTGGATGTCTACATATTCAACAATAACAGTACTAATTTATTAATATTTTGAGCAGAATATATAATTTATAATTTTGTGTAAAACCCATGGTGAAGTTGGCAATACTGTGTGGGAAGCAGATGTATGCTACCTTTGTCTCCTTATTTACTGTTCAAGATAGTGCAAACAAAGTAATTAGGATGCCAAACTTGCTTTCGAGAGTGCAGAAACAGGAAGTGGAAAAGGTGACAATGATATAAAGAACAAAATTATAAGTATCTGCTCAACTTCTCAACATGTGATGCTAGAATTGTTCTAAGTCCAATGTGAGGGGTAGTTCTTCCAAGTACAGCTTCACATTTTGTGCCCTGATATGTATTTAAAATTACTTTTTAATGTAATATGATGTTGAACATTTTCTTAACATAACTTAAGAATGCAATGCAGCCAACAGTCTTTTTTAATCCCAATGTACACTGACTGGCTAACTTTGTACATTGCTTGTCCCTAAATTAAACTATGTGCACTAAATGCTAATTTATTGATTTGAAGGATGTGGTTGGGGCCACCAATTTTACGGTTGCAACATAACGGGTCATCAATAACTTTCCTGCATAACACGGTGGTGTCTATTGCTAGAGATGGTGTTGCTACTCCTAGATTTTCCCCATTCCTATCCAAAGACCGACTGGTTGTTGTTGCTTCCAGCATGTTTATCACATGTAATCATTGGGTATCAGACGAGTTGTTCTGATGTGAGTATTGATGGTATTGACATGTGTACAGGGTTATCCACACTGCTGTCACCGGAATTCCCGTCTCTAAGGGAATCTCCGTTATAAGAGAGCTGCAGAGCGATACTCGATGACCTGTTATAAGTGTATTGGAGATCATGCAAAACTGTCAGATGCCCATAAGCTCACATACTATTCTTGTACCCAAAACTCCATTACTATTTTATGTCATATGACTGCATACAATAGGATTTGTCCGAGCAATAACTCTTTCCAGATTCAACCACATTTATTTGCACACAAGCAAGCACAGTCAGAACTTTTCAAAAATTACCAGCTGCTAATTGGACCACACAATCATGTGAACATGTCCTGAGTTCATTTTCTTCTTTTTTTAAGCAGAGGTTGGGTACATTTGTTACAAATGTGCATGTTGGCTACCATATAAGAAAGAATAGAAATTTGGGATGTTGTTTCAGTCTGCTTGAGGCATTGGCGAACCTTTGGGCTTAAAAAATGCTCCATCACATGTTCTAAGTTTCTCTGCATCCATCTTTCAAAAGAAAAATGTATTTAAGAAAATTAGCAAGTCCTTCAACATTCTGATGGTGATGTGGACATGTTCTATTCATGAGTATATTTTTATGGACAGGAGGAATTAGCTACATCAAAAAACCTGGGAAAAAGTATTGTATACCAGTTTTATCAGTGGAGGTTAGAAAGAGTAGGTAGGAGTAAATTGTGAAGGGTTCATCACAATGCTGAATAAGTAATATTTTATTGCTAGTGTCTGCACTAAACAGCATATTAAAGAGCATATTTGGGCCATATACAGAGCATATTTGCAACAATTATTAGAATGGTATAAGTGCTGCTGTGGACAGAAAGTCATCTGAAGAAGACGTACCTGCACCCTGAATGTGGGTATGTCGGACACTTCACCACGGCGAGCAAAGTCCTGATACAGGAAGGTGGGATCGTCCACAAATTGGCCAATATCTGCCTTTAGTTGCGTGGTAGGCTCCATACCAGGGGACAACTCTACACTCTGGTTCTCCACGTGCTCAAACCTTTTGGTCTTCTCTTCTTGGGAGAATTCCTCTTGTGCACGTTCTGAAAGACTCTTCATGCGTTGCATCAGCTGCTCTACGCCAACCTCCTGCTCCACTGGGGAGAGTGATGGCAGCCACGGTTCTGCTGGATCAAACAAATTATCATCAACTTCAAATTTAAAATGTGCAGAAATAGCTCTCACCTGAGTGAATTAACATTTTCACTAAAACTTATATAAGGAATTAACAAACATTTCTTGCATTCTTTGCCACCTTGTCTAGGACATGTTTCTTGTGTGTTTATCTGCAGAATTACCAACTGTCACTGACTTCTGGTAAAATTCCCAATATGTGGAGGTCTGGTGATTTAGGGTTGAAAGCTCTGGAGCATCAAAACTCAGAAGTGTGACACATATTTTCTGATACACATTTTTTCCCCAAAAGTTTCTTGAAAGATTCCGAAACCTATATATCAAGTCTGGTATTTAACAAAACTTTATTTTTGAGTTATGCCATCCACAGAAATATGCACAAAGCTCTTTCTAAAAATGCCTTTTTGGGTTTAGGGGATCTTAAAACATATTTCCGATGAAATCTCAACACTGAATTTCAGACTCCCACAATTTATGAAACTATTTAGGGAAGACAAAAGCAAACATTGACCACATTTTGAAGGACATCTCAGGAATCCTGTATATAAGCAAATAGAACAACCAGCAGTGTCTGCAGATTTTTGGAACAACAGCCATAACATACAAAATGGCATCTACTTTTTAAAACATGTTCAACATAAAAAAGAACTGAATGATGCGAGAACATGTTCATTAAGTAACACAAAGCAGATTTGATGAATTTTGAAATTCCTGCTGAGGACAACACAATTTCATCAGTGGTCCAGCAAAGGAAATCTGAGATTAGGAGCCAACTACGTTTCCAGAAGTCAGCCACAGCAACAAAAATTAGTGAAGTTAGTTAGCTGCACATTTAACAAAAATTAGTATTCTCTAAAGCATGTAACTTTGACACATGTCCAATAAAATTATCATTTTGCTTCACTGTGCTCTACTTCCAGTTTAGATTGACATTCTTAAGTATACATTACTTTCACGGTGACATTTTAAAATTGTTCTGTTTCTCTATCCAAGTTCCCAGCAAAAAATGTGAACCTAACTTTCCTGACTTTTCCCTGAGTTCCCTAACCACAAGTTTGTATTTGTGCACTGTTTAATAGCCTCCTCCTATTGGCTGCCAACACCCACCTTTAAACAACATTTATTGCTACCCTGATACTCCATAAGCCAAAGTCATTAACAGTAGGATTCAGACTGAGTGTCCAGTACATCACCAAGCTATTCTACAAACTCTGGATTAGGCAATGAATCAGCCACTGATTATTGAACGTTGGTTTTTTTGCCACCACTCCCTCCCAACTCTAAAAATGTGGAAAGGGGCAGCAGATCACCCAAAACTGCAGTCACATAAAAGTGCAAAAGCATGTCAATTCCTCTACGTATAATTTGGAACTCATCACTTCAAGGTTTGGGAAGGGAGTTCAGGGAGCAACAAATGTTGGAATTCTCTTCAATATTAGTAGGAATTATCAGACACGTAAGAACTTTGACCAAATCTCCCTGTCTTTCCAGGTCTCTGGAAACTCTGTTGTAATATTAAATATTTCCATGGAACTTACTTTCATGCAAATTTGAAGGGGGGAAAGGTAATAGCAGACTAACTTACCATCTCTGCTGGAACGTGGTGGTGCATTTATCGGTGGAGTAGGAGAAGATCCAAGTGGAGGAGGTGGGGAGGAGCCATTATGGTGCCCTCCATCTTGATCCAACTCTTCATTAACACCACAGCCAAACACAAAACTTGATAGGGAGTGGAAATGTGCCAGCAACACGATGGCATGTACCACTTCAGCCAGAGACCAACTGTCCTTCCCTTTGGTTAGCTTCTGCTCAATGACAAACACAAAAGTTTGGCAAAATCCTTACAGCTTCACTTTCACAAACATCAATAAACATTCATGGTCTAAACTTACCTCAATATGAGATTTATTGAGTAGCCAAGGCCTATGGGCCAGGATCTTGTTGATGTCATACAAATCCCTCAGTTTCTGTGGGATGCGAGACAGCCCTTTGAGCCAAGTGTGGTCCCCGCCCTGCAGCAGAAACTCTTGTTTCTGCAGGTTGATAAGGTAGCTGCATTGATGCCTTCCTGCAGCCTGCAACAATGCGGTAAAACCTTTGGTCACATCTTCCACTTCTATACTCCAAACAAGAGGTAAAATATCATCAAATCTTCATACCATTTGGAGAAAATACCACCAGTAATTTTTGTTCAAGTCCCTACCATCAAATTTAAATATCCCAATTCATCAAAATTGCCAACAGGAAATTTCAATTTGATACCGACAAAAATTCCATACGGTAAAACTGAATATATGTGCTCATGTGTTACACAATACCTTACATATTCACAATTTCAATCTCTCACTCATTCTTAATGTACTGTAGTCTCCCTTAACCCATTGATGGCCTAATAATTGTATGACCTTTTGCATTTCTTCTCTAATTTTCAAACCAAAGGAAAACAAAAGCTGCAAAGCAAATTAATTATTGAAATAAAGAAAATGGGTTACAACGCACTAATACATGATAGGGATAAATTATTATACTACAACCCCAAAATGATTTCAGAGTTTCCCTACAGATGCCACCCTCCAGGTGTTCAGTTATTTTGAAAATGCAGATCTGCCAGCTTGAGGTAATTATATCAAGCTCTTTCACTTTTATCATTCCTGTAATTCAGAACCAAGTTACACTAGTTTAGCAGATAGTTAATAACATACACAAACTAAATTGCTTTTCCTGCCCAAGAGAATATTTTTCTAATATTTCAATATTTTCTTCAGTTTACTAAAAAACATCAGATTTTAGCTCAATAGTTTCCCAATCTTTACCATACATTTCTTGAAACATTCTTAAGTTAACTTCTAAATTCAAAACTGTAGGTATGTGATCTACTTATATCTGTTAATGAAATGCAGCAACAAAGAATAAGGTTTCTCAGCTATCCATGTTCCCCATACTACTCTCCTTATTGCTTAATCATCACAATCAGCTATGAAACTGCACTTTGTACTTACCATGATGGCTATGAAATGACGATAATCGTATGGAAGAGGTCCATCGCCGCGCAGGATGAAATTTTGTGTGCGCAGGAAAATGTCCAGGTAAGTTGGATGATAGCCCATCACCTGTGTTACGTGATCTAGACGGTTGTTCTGAAGAAAAGCATCGATGAACAGCATGTGAGTCTGTAAAACAAAAAATAAAGCATTCATCAGATATTTGCACTGAACTGTGCACATACAGTTTGTCGTCCCCTGCCTTCAGAGAAAGCCCCAAAACCATGTCAAGGTTTCTGCCACCTGCATAAAATGTACATGATCATGCCCTTTATTGTGCAAGTTATCAAACCTAAAATGGTACACATATAACACATAAACACCAAGTATTCATTCAAGACAAAAGAGAAGAAATCAAACTGAACCGCAGGCAATGGCCAGAAAATTTGATAGCACATCACAGGATAGCTTGTATATCCACCATTATAACATTATAGGGTTCAATTATGTGTTTTCTGTTGAATGAATTTAATTATTCGACCACAATCTTGGGAAGAAGAGGCAGAAAAAGCTTATGGGAACCCTACCATACACTCCATTTTTACTTTCTCTACCCTGTAAGGTAAGTAGGGAAAGTACTCAATTCCAATAAAAAATTTGAGATTTCATTGGAAATACATGTTTGTGACACCAGAATCCAAAAAGCATTTTTAGAAACGGGTCTCTGTGCGCGCGCATAGTTCCATTTCTTGGTTAGGCCACCGTTAATTACAAAAAAAAAAATCTGATGTGTTGCACTCACATGACTTTCTCTACTCTTGTACTAACCATTCTTACAAACTCTTATTCATATCTTCTTTCTTGTTAGTTGAGACAAACATATGTACAAATTATCTTATTGCTTATTTCCTTGTAGGTGCAAAGGGAATGTTAGAATATAGTAGGCTTTGTGCGATAGTAAAATGTTTGAGATTCTGTTGTCTTTGCACACTTGACACATTAAAAAAAAAAATGAACAGCGATGATCCATTTCACGAAAGTTCTAAGTTTTCCGAAACTCACACACATAACAAGGAATATCTCCGAAATGGTTCACCCTACAAGAAAATGTATTGAGACATAAATTGTGTATTTTAGCAAGATCTACATTTTTGTATAGTATAATTTGGTCTATCTCTAACGGTTTACCAGTTATGCAAAAGTCGTCCAGAGTAAATACGACTACATAGGCTATAGCCAGAAAATTCAAGATATACATTTCATTTGTCATCAAAACATCTCAAACATATGACATTTTAATCAAAATCGTTAGAGCCATTTTCAAGAAAATAAAAATATTCGAAAACTTTTCCATGTAAAGGGTAGTTTAACGTGGGGCTATTTTCTTCAAAATCTTGGTGTCGCATCCTTGAAAGACATTAAACTTAAATACCAACTTTGGTTTTTAACCGACTTTTCGTTTTTGAGTTATGCTGTCCACAGACTGACACACAGACACACACACGCACCTTTTTCTAAAAATGCTTTTTTTGGATTCAGGGGGCCTCAAAACATATATTTCCGGTGAAATCTCGACATCGAATTTTTGGGTGGAATACAATACTTCCCCTACACCAGTAGAGAAAGTAAAAATGCGATGCGAAACGACCCAGGAAAGTTTTATGGAAGTACTGTTCTCATTGCTTACAATTACATAAGGCAAAACCGAGTGCCCAGTTTTCCCGCGAGCAAGTTTTAAAAAGCACTAAACTGTGGGGCACACTTCCGTAATTGAAGTGACAGTAGAGTTGTGAAACACGGCTCATTCTTCTCAAACCTTTTGCAACCTCCTTCAAGCTTCTGTTTTTGCCACTCGCACGTGCGTTAGCACCGGAAGGCGGGGTTGAAATTCGTAACCGATTTCCACTCCTTGCATCTGTGGATATCACATTCGCATTCCCATTCGCAGAGGAAGAATGAGAACCCCATCAACTTCAACGTTAGCTCCCATTACATTCGAAAATACAGCAAGCACTCTTCACTTGATGGTAACTCCACATCTTCTTTAGAAACCTTGATTTCAATACTATTCGAGAAGCCCTAATGAAGTAACTCTAGCTGTGCTCTAGCTGCAGTTGAGGGTGGCACCCGCTACCGGTGTTCCAACTTTATAAAGCTTTGATTTCAAAAAAATTTACACATAATAATCAGGGCTCGTAAGTTAAAGACCTAGAAATTGCCTAAAAATCTGCTAAAAAGACCAGTGGGTGTCAGCTACTTTTTCTACAACAACATGACCAAATGTAAGTCTACTTTTAAGATCAAACAATAATTTGTTACTTGTTATTTTGATTGCAGTTTCGGTGGCGGTGGTAAAATTGGTTCGTAATTAGTAGAATGTGTTGAAAGTTTCTAATTTTTTTTTCCCAGTTAAGGTATCTTTTATACCTTATATCATTGCATTTTGCTACACTTTATTAATTATTGCTTAAGTGTTTGCGCAAAGGAACTGTCAGTCAATGCTTTAAATGGAATATGTCAAAACGGGTTTGAAGGGCTCACTTTCAATTACTGTCTGAACTGCGCGCGCTATTGTGCCGGAGTGGCCTACCTTCTTTCTCTAGTTACCTTGATGTGTGCAATTCTCCAAATTGTGTTATTTGTGGATGCTTTTATATATCCGCATGACTACATTAATTTGTAGTGCCCTTTGAAATAGAGTTAAAGCATTTCCACTTAAAAATGCAAAATTCTAGTGATAAACAGTGCGAAAACTACTCGAAAACTCGTATAAATAAAATACAACTTATTTCAATAATGTTTTTGATTGCTATATTAACCTGCAAACATTACTGTAGTCTGTTCAAATTCAGAAAGACCAGTAAACATGTAATGAAAAGAGGACGAAATTTCAGAAAAAAAAATAGTCAAGACTCCAAGACAGGCTAAAAAGAGAAAAACGCCTAAAATGACCAAATAAGACTAATTTTCTGGCTAGACTGATCCAAAATGAAAACCGTCTCGTCTCATCTTCGGACACGAGAAAAAATCTGACGTGTTGCACTCACATGACTTTCTCTACTTTTGTATTAACCATTCTTACAAACTCTTATTCCTATATCTTCTTCGTGTTGGCCCAAATGAGCTCGTTATCGACGGACCTTTTTCTAAAAATGCTTTTTTTGAATTCAGGGGTCCTCAAAACATATTTCCGGTGAAATCTCGACATCGAATTTTTGGGTGGAATACTATACTTACCCTACTTACCAGTAGAGAAAGTAAAAAAGGGTTTTTCCTCAACTACCAAACAATAACAATAATAATAACAATAACAATAATAATGATGATGATGATGATGATGATGATGATGATGATGATAATAATAATAATAATAATAATAATAATAATAATAATAATAATAATAATAATAATAATAATAATAATAATAATAATAATAATAATAATAATAATAATAATGTTACCTGGAATGCTTGAAAAATGCTATTCCCGCTTCTATTTTATCAAGAATACCTCCCCTTTTCCTATTGTGGGGTTAAACCGGAAGGTCTTGCGTGGATGCCCTCTGTTAGGAGGGTTAGTGCTTCTCCTGCATGGCAAATTATAGTTCCACTCGCTGCTCAAGATGACAGCTCAACAACGTAACGGTTTGTGGTACTGAAGGCCAATATATGACACGGAGGTAATTTTACCATACCAGAGATTGTCAACCTCTCTCTCTCTCTCTCTCTCTCTCTCTCTCTCTCTCTCTCTCTCTCTCTCTCTCTCATGGAATGACATTTCTGAAAGACTGCAGTGAAATCACGTGCCAAACGGGGAAGGAGGGGGGGCGCTGCTATTCTCCTAGGTTCGGGTCTTGGACATCGATCGAACAGCTGATGATTTCCATGCAGCTGGCTAGCGAGCACAACGCTCAAAGGGTTTGCACAACTCTGCCGTTTGAATGAAAACCTATTTAGCCCGCCCCCTTCATTCATGCCGATCGTTTGCAAATGACTTTCCTCCAGGTGAGGTTACGGTGTCCGTTAAGAGCCCCTGTGCTTTTGTGTCTCCAGTTACGGAATTAACAATAGCCTTCCAGCTGAGGCAATGCGTTTACCTTCCGTACGGCTGCATTCATGCATTTGCAGCACTCCTTTCGAGTGCATTCGTCATTACGTCAAGGGTTACACTAATAATCATACAAAGTGAAGTACCTTGGTTGGAAAATAACATATTGCAAAAATAGTGGTCTTTCGAAACATTTTACCTATTTTCCTTGTTTACGATGCTGATTAATGATGTATGTTGCTTCGCTGCCTAATTAATTGATATATTTTAATGTGCAGCTAGATAAACGCTGGCATTTACTTTTCTGATGGGCAAAACTAGGGTACACAGTTGTGAATTTCGGATCTATAGTACTGTTAGGTTTTAAATTAGAAATTCGAACTAAATCCTTGAAACGGCAATATTGGAGTTAGGCAGCAGTGATAAGGTTGGTTATCAATGTTTATCACCCACAACTCAATTTACTTTCACTTTCTGGAAGTCAATTTATTGCTTACCACGCTGATACGAAAGCCTGAAATATCCTTTCTATTTACTTGTCATTCCCTAATTGTTCTAAGCTTGTTTTGGGTAACCTTAAGTATATTTCATTCTGCCCGGTAGAATAAAAGATACACCTTGTATTTATTTATCAGTAATAAATGATGGGAGCAGTATTGCTAAAAAGGTACAATGGATATTCATTGAACCACCTTTCAACACTTTTGAAGAAAAACCAAATGAGTTTTGCTGCAATAGTATATAAACAGTATGACTACGTTTACGTAAATAAATGGATGTGAAAATGGGATAACAAAAGCTTTCGTTCCACCTCTGTGGTGTGGGGATTGCGCGTCTGCCTCACATTTAGGGGTTCCGAGTTTGAGTCTCGCTTAGGGTAAGTTACCTTGGTAAGGTTCTTCCGGAGTTTTCCCTAATCTTGAAAGATGAATGTCGGGTAACTCTAAGTTCATTTGAGCTTCACTTCGCTCGTTTCATTCATCGTCCGATATGATCTAACAATTAAGGGCGTTAAACCTTAAACAATAATAAAAACAATTTTTTTTAAAACAAGCTTTTATTTAAATGATCTAAAACGATGAAAATGAACTTTAAATTAAATAAAATCCATCAATTTATTACATTACACAATTTATACGGTATAAAAGCTTGTGGCGAGATTTACCTTATTTTATAAAATATTTTTTCTTAGATTATTTATATCAAGATCAAGTTACATATTGTATTCTTGTTTATCTACACAGGTAAATCTCGCGACAAGAGTTTATATTATATGAAGTGTAATGTAGCAAATTGATGGATTTAATTTAATTTAAAGTTTATTTTCTTCTTTTTAGAGCATTTAAATAAAAGCTTATTTTTAAAAATGATTTTACTATTAGTTTTTTTTCGTATTCTCAGCAAACCCTTTCATTTGATACCCATATCTTGGAGTGCATAAAAAAAAATCTGATGTGTTGCACTCACATGACTTTCTCTACTTTTGTACTAACCATTCTTACAAACCCTTATTCCTATATCTTCTTCGTGTTAGTTGAGATAAGCATTTGCACAAATTATTGCCTATTTCCTTGTAGGTGCTTAGGCTTTGTGCGATAGTCAAATGTTTTAAAGCTTTGAGATTTTGTTGTCTTTGCACACTTAAAATATAAAAAAATGAACAACGATGATCTTACGAAAGATGTAAGTTTTCCGAAACTAACAGACATAACAAGGAATATCTCCGAAATGATTCACCCTACAAGAAAATTTATTGAGACATAAATTGTGTATTTTAGCAAGATCTACAGTTTTTGTATAGTATAATTTGGTCTATCTCTAACGGTTTACTAGTTATGCAAAAGTCGTCCAGAGTAAATACGACTAAAGGGGCTGTAGCCAGAAAATTCAAGATATACATTTCATTTGTCATCAAAATATCTCAAACATACGACATTTTAATCAAAATCGTTAGAGCCATTTTCAAGAAAATCAAAATTTTCGAAAAATTGTCCATGTAAGGGGTAGTTTAGGGTGGGGGTATGTTCTTCAAAATCTTCGTGTCTCATCCTTGAAAGACATTAAACTTAAATACCAACTTTGGTTTTTAACGGACTTTTTGTTTTTGAGCTATGCTGTCCACAGACTGACAGACTGACACAGACACACACACGGACCTTTTTCTAAAAATGCTTTTTTTTGGATTCAGGGTCCTCAAAACATATTTCCGGTGAAATCTCGACATCGAATTTTTGGGTGGAATACAATACTTCCCCTACTTACCAGTAGAGAAAGTAATAACTGGACTGCCATTTTGGACGGTCCGCCATAATGGATTACTAACCATGCATTATCATCTAAATTAATCGTGTATGCAAAACTTCAGCTCAATCAGTTGAAGATAAGTGCTTTAAAATTCAATTGCAAGATTTGACCCGAACAAACATTGCAAGTTAAATAAAAGCTGGTAAAAATGAAAGTTTTCGCTTTGCGTTTTCTGTTGGAATATTTTTTATAGTAACACAGAAGCAGCAAAGATGCTTTATGTTAGTAACAAAAGACTGAAAAGCATCGCTGTTCAAGTGCCATGCGTAGAGCAAGTAATTATGGGCTCCGAACAGATGAACTATGATTCCTTAAATAAAGCATATGCTCCCTCATCTAAACTTTCCGATTCACGCAAACTTATATAGAATAGGAATTCCTGTTGAACGTGTCAAGCTCATAGTGCTGTCATGCACTATACAACGAGCAGTTTTTCTTCCCACTCCTGCAATTGATACAGCATGAATATAACAAATTCTTCCACGATTTTGCAGCGAGCATAAGCAGAGCCGAACAACGTTTTTGGGGTCCCTGTGCAAATGTCCCTAAAAAGGTTCATGTTGAGTATAAATTAGCCAATATGAAGGTAAAACACACCCTATGCAAACTCGAATATTTTGATGGTATTAGGACTCTGAAGAGAAACAGTGTGGAATAAGACAAATGTTGAACCAAGGGCCGGGAATTCTTGAGAGTGAGGCAACTATGGACCACACAGCGATTATATAGTTCCCAGGGCAGATGTTACATTGCATTTTCGGCGAATCGGGTCTAGTACAAGCCATACATGGTTGACTGTGGTTCGGATTCGAGCCCTGCAGAGGAAGCCTTCCACCTCTCCACTTCCGGCAGTTCTGGTTCGTGCTTGCAGTGCCCTTGACCAATATAATCCACTTCCGGTGGTTGTACCTTCATCTTGAGAGACACGGGGAAGTTAAAAGAGTTCATTTAGTTTGTCATGCTTCACGGCAGAAACTCAACACCGAAACCAGAGGGGTATCTACCACTTGTAAGTGTGCTTCGCTGGGAATCACACGCTTTCCTACGACATCAAATGTTCAGGAAATGAACAGCTTCTTTTACTCTATTGACGTAATGCTTAAACAGAGGATATTGAACTTAAAAGAGTTCAAAAGTTGTTTGTCGCCAGCGATATCTTGCGCCATGTGATTTCCTGTATGTCCACTCATGGCGGATATCATGTTTTCTATCGCATGATTAACGATGTATAGCCGAAAACAGATAGGTCACAAAGAAAAGCGATTGCTAAGGCAAGTCAGCTAAACAAAATTTTTTAAATGTAAGTAAGTTTGATATAGATTAGTTTTATGCCCTGGCATCTAAACACTATCTTGTTTCTTGATACGGTATTTTCTACACCTAGACAAAGGCATCCATGTTAGTTGCGTCAGTCTCTAGGCTAGGTGCAGCAAACGAGGCCGTTGTTGATAACCCTTCAACACCACACTGACGCAAACTGTCGCTGGGCAATTCGTGATCGAAAACAACCCCTCTGACCTCCAACAACCAGCTCAAAGTCCTCAGTATTTTGCATTCAAGCGCTTTCAACAATGAAACCGAAAGTGCCAAGTCATAACTTCACTGTCGTATATCAGAAAAATCCAATGTGTCGCGTTCACATAGCTTTCGTTACTCACTCTTCTACAAACTATTCTGCTGTCTACTTCTTGTTAATCGAGATAAACTTTAAAATGCGGATCACTATGTGATGGCTTTGAAATGACAGCAACTTCACACTTCAAAAAAGTACAGCAACTATTTGAAAATTCTAACTAATCTCGGAAATGGTTAATGCAACAAAAAGTATGACATATATTGCATGGTATTCAACCTTTTTTCTCCGCGTACCCCCAAAGGCACAATTCTCCATTTCAGTCTGTACCCCTCTGCCTAGCCCTGGAGTTATCCTTAATTCAAATTATACATAACCATATCTAAAATGATTACAATATTTATAACTTATTTAATACTACACAAACAAGGATTAAATTAAATTTTCCGTGCCCCCTAAGAAGCCAGGTTGAATATCACTGATATATTGTGTGCTTTAACGAGACCTCCATTTTTATGGAATATTTTTTCTGCCTCTTGCAGTTTACCAGTTACACAAAAGTCATGCAGAATCAAGAGATATCCTTATTTCCAGAAAATCCAATATATACGTTTTATCTGCCATGCACATAACTAGAATATACGTTATTTCAATCAAAATCATTGACAGTTCTGAGGAAATCAAACACAATGAAAAAATGTACCATACAAAGGAGAGTCAGGTGGGGGGAGGGGCCTTAATAATCGTGTCATATCCTTAGTTCAACCGACTTTCGTTTGTGGGTTTTGTGGTTCAGACACACAGTTTTCTTTTTGGATTCAGGGAGCCTCAAAACATGTATTTCCAGTGAAATCTCGGTATCGAATTTTTGAGTGGAATGCAACATTTTAACACAGGTGAGTATTAGATAAAGTAACAATCTCTGTTGTGTTACATTCACATGGCTTTCTCTGCTCACTCTTCTATCTATTCTTGCGAATGTTGACACTTTTATCTACTTCATGTTTATCGAGATAGGCATTTGCACAACTGCTTTTAATACATATTTCGTTGTGGGTATAAGAGGAATGCTGCAGCGATGTCAAATGTTGCATATCATTATGTGATGGTTTTAAAATTACAGACTTTCTGCATGATTACCGGGGGAGACTTGTGGCAGTAGAAGTATTAGGAAATTCGAAACCACGAATATTTCTAAAAGCTAACTTCACACACACACACACACACACACACACACACACACACACACACACACACACACACACACACACACACACACACACACACACACACACATACTTTATATTTTTTATTCAGGGAGTCGCAAAACATGTATTTCCGCTGAAAACTCGGTAGCCCGGGCATGGGACCGGTGCCCACTCAGCATCGTGAGGAAATTGAGGAGTTGCGATAGGGAGCGATGCCGGTCATGAGAGTTGACGATGATCCTCCACCTCTGCCTTATGTACCACAGTGAAATATTGCACCATAGTGCAAGTAAGCTAGATGAGGTAGCAAGCAAACATAACTACTGTAACTGACAATGGTAAACGAATTTAATGGAGATACAGTTAATGTTATTTAATGAATTATAAATCAACTTGGAGCCAAACAGTTAATTTTCTCGTCATTTCCCTTGAACCGTGAAACAAAATAATGACAAAAATAAGTGTTGTTCATTAGTGATGCTGGTAGAAGTTATTAATGTAAATTTTTATCTTTCTTGACCGAATTGTCTTTCTCAAACGCCATCTGAGATGTATCAGACTTTTAGAGCTAATTAGTGAATAAATTGTGTACTTCGCTGTTCTTCATAAAAACAAGTCTTTTTAACTCAACCAATAAGAACTCCCTTTTCAATAAGACAGAAACGGAGAGAATTACTTTAATCCTAGATTAAGATAAATATATTCCCAAATGAACTTTATGAGAAAATTCATAACTTTTCTTCAGAGTTATTCCTCCTTTTAAGGGGAAAAACATATCTAAAGAAAGCTCATATTGGAACTAGTTTTTGCTAAACTCCTACAAGTGCCTTAATAAATGTCAAACATCGCATGTGATGAGGGTTAATTATCTGCATTCAAGGCCATTTTTAAACATTCTAGCTGGGAAATTGCTTCCGCATAAAGAAAAGTGATCATGTGATCAACCTAACGAACTGCTTCTAAGAATCAACTCTAGCCGATTAAAATGTATTTAGAAGTGGTAGCTTTCCATGTTGGCATATCTTCATCGTGACCAGTGGCGCCACTCGATGCATCTTCTGCCGCTTGTCATTGATTCCTCATTGCGTCCAATTTCTCGTCAGTGACCCGGGACCAGAGGTTCAAATGTTAAATTTGCAATCAAAACTGGGCGCGCTTCCAAAACTAATCTGTGCCCCTGTATACTATGTGACCTCGTAAGAGATTCTTCTTTTTTGATGTCGGAGGACCTTCCACGAGCAATGTACGAAAGTGCAGTATTGACTTTCTGGTATTTCTGTTAACACTGCTTATGAAGTGCTTTACAACGAAGTACGATTTCCCTTTAATAATACAAAATCTGATGTGATAAACAGCACATTAGTACTCCTGTACTAACTGTTCTTACAAACTCTTATTCCTTTATGTTCATGTTAGATGAGATAAACATTTGCAGAAATTATCGTACTGCTGATTTTCTTACAGATACAAGTGGACTATGGAAATACAGTAGGCTTTAAGCGATAGTCAAAGTTTTGAATTTCCGTTCTCTTTGCACGGCCAAACAGATAAAAAAGTGAATAATGACCTTAAGTATTGCAAAACTCACACAAATAACAAAGAATATCTCCGAAATGGTTCACTCTACAAAAAATGCATTCAGACATAACTTTTTTGTTTTAGTGAGATCTACATACATTTTTTGTACGATAAGTTTTGGTCTATCTCTTACGGTTTACAGATATACAAAAGTCATCAAGAGTTAACAGGACTACATGGACTATAGCGAGAAAATTCAAAATACACATTTCATTTGTCATAAAAATATCTTAAACACATGGCCTTTTAATCAAAATCGTTAGCCAAATCAAAATTTTCGAAAAATTTTGCATATGGGTACTTCTGAAGTTTCTTCAAACTCTTCGTGTTGCATCCTTGAAAGACATTAAACTTAAATACCAACTTTGGTTTTTAACCATTTTTCGTTTTTGAGTTAAGCTATTCACAGACACACACGCGGACCTTTTTCTAAAAATGCTTTATTTTGGATTCAGGGGGCCTCAAAACATATTTCCGGTGAGATCTCGACATCGAATTTTTGGGTAGAATACAATACTTCCCCTACTTGCTATACGTAGTAGAGAAAGTACAAAGATCTCACTTGTGGTTAATATGCTTATATCGTAGTTTCATTTATGTATATCTAAGTGTCACCTGTCGCGTCACATATGGTTTACAGATTCTATGTTTTCTATGATGAGAACTAAGGCATTGGTAATTGTTTGTATAGCTACCATAAATGTATAAAATTAGAGTGTGATAACACGCAGAGTTGGCAACCCTGTGCATCCGGCAGGTGCCGGAAACCAAACCAAGTGGGCGACAGTGTCATGCTGATACATGTTAATTGGGCTAAATGTGAAGGCGTCAACAGATATTGATGTGTGTGTGTGTGTGTGTGTGTGTGTGTGTGTGTGTGTGTGTGTGCGTGTGTGTATGTCCATGTTGCTTTATTTTTACTACCGCTAATTTGAAAAATAATGTAATGAAACATAACCGGACACTTACTGATATTGATGTTTTGGGGTGAGTGAGTCGGGTTTAAGGGCCCGTCGATAGCGAGGTCATTTGGGCCCCTAACGTTTTTGAGATCCTAGCGAATCGACATCTGCAAGATTAATTCCGAAATAGTTTCCAATGCCACATTTTTAAAAGGGGTAAATTACACGTAGACATAATTTACTTTCGAAAGCAAGAGAATCTCATACATCAAATATTTTATTCCTTAAAATGCGATCCAAATTTTAGACTTAAAGACTACTGGACTTCATGACCTCACTCGTTTTCCATACACAATTCGTTTTATATACACACATACACACACAGTCATGTCCAAGGCGGGACTAGAACCCGCGACCCTCTGCGCGGCGGAGCGCCAAACATACACGCTCTGGCGACCACGGCTACACTGTTACATGTAAAATTCAAGGTATACATCTCATGAGAATTCTAATTTTATTATGAGGGTTAAATAAATCGATAAAACCTATGCAAACACCTACTTTCCAGGATCTATATGGATTGAATTTTAAGCATTTCTTATATATTAAGGAATTACAATAAAAAGCAAGAACGAATCAAATGCTCAATGAATGTGTTAGTGTTTTTTGAGGTTACGCCATTAGCGGACAAAAGCGATAGCTGAATGATGAACTTGGCACTTTGAGAAAAATTGGATTCCGTGTTAATGTAAATAAACGCTACTATAAGGTTGCACTGGTCGGAACCGGGGATATCATAATTACCGCTCAGACTGCGAGCTGCGCTCGGCAGCTTCTTCTGAAACTGTTTTGACACGCGACTTTATCCTCCAAAGCACAATTAGCCTGCAATTTCGCGACATACACCCGTGTGGCAGATGTAGCATCAATGGCTGTAATGAAGAGTCATCCCACACGGCTTCTACTTGTGTATGTGAATCATTAACTCTACACTGACTGGCTGGACCATAGAAAAACATGTTGTTCTTGGCTTCAAGCCCAAGGTTACGGAGAAAAAAAAACTGATGGAGGGAAGGGGGACTCCTGATCCAGCCGCACAAGTGATTTCGTCACCACCAAAAATTAAAGAAGCACTTCGTTTTCACCCTTGACGCCCGAAAATAAATTCATCCATCACTTTATATTAACGTGGCACGTTACTTAATGCAGTTTCAATGAACAATGTCTAAATATTACTGAAATCCAGATAAAAGCACTTATTTTCTATTTTTGGTTAGAAGTTGTCCCGCTTATCGCTAGGATGCGCCATTATGATGTTCGATTTCTTTTTTCCCAGAATAAAAACAACAGGCTACGTATATTTCCTTTTTCTTTTGTTTCCTTCCCCTATTCTTTTCTACATATCCTCCTAATGATGTCCCCCTCTACCTCTCTTCCCTGAACACGTTTCCCCTTTGGAGGATGGGAGGGGAAAACAAAGGAAAGAAAAAATTGTAAATTTTAACATTAAGGTGTCCAATGGTTCCCAATCGCAGATAATGTTCTACTATTCTAACAAACCTGTGACGGCACGATGCCATCTGCAAACGTGAAAGTATGCAATACAGTATCAAGATAACTCCTCATGTTTTGGGCACAATACCTAAAAGAGAGATATTTTACTTTGTGCTTCAAAGATATGTCACATTTTCCTGCATTCTGGAACATCAAATACAGGAGTACAGTTCTGCCTGAGGGGAAAGGTACAACATGCAATTGTACTGTAGTAGAACTCCAATTATTCAGATTGCTTTATTAAATCAACGAGTTAGTTTTGTTCGACAGTTAATAATAAAATAGTTTTAAAGTACTATATATACGTTTCTCCATCGTTCTAATGCATGAAAAGACAAAATCTTTCAGTAAACAAGGAATATGTAAGTTGCGAGCATTATTCGACTCCTCCCGTCCCGCTGTGAATGGTGTAGTGGCTACCGCTACAGAGGCAATTAGTTCATTGTTGTGTTTGGCAGTGTCTTTATCAGACTTTCGTAACCTTAACCTAGGCCTGTTTTAGGTTAGTGCGACAGGAAACATGTTGACTTATTGTTGGCAAACAAAATTATTGAACAATAAGACAAAGGAGTGACTGTAAGCAGATAGCCGAGATGTTTAGTATGAGGACATCAACAATTTCCGACATAAAAGGAAGAAGTCCTCAGTTCTAAACTGTCTGTCCTTGAGAAAGACGAGGGTCCGTCGAGAAAAGCTAATAATTTACGCCTCCGTAGAGCGCCTGCCTCTGGCGCGGAGAGCCTGGGTTCGATCCCTGGTATAGGCGTGGCGATTTTCTGAGGTCTGGCACGGGTGCACTCAGCCTCGTTAGGTCTCTGAGGGGCCAACTGAGAGCTACTTGATAAATAGCGACCCGAAGTCGCGGAGGCCGCATTACCGGCCGGGAGAGCTCGGGGAACTGACCACGTCCCACCCTCCAGTTCTGCACCCCACTCATGGCACCCGTAGGAGCAGAGGTGGGGGACGTGACAACCGAAAGTAGACATGAAGAGGCCGTATTCGAGGGTTTTGCAGCGAGCAAACCCTTTTTAAGGGCCGATTATTTGCGAAAATAATTTTTGTCCAGAAAATCGACCGTTTGTTTTAAGGCAAGCAATGGCTGGGTAAGGAATTTCAAGGCCTCAGTGTTGGACTTACGAAACTTATCAGCAGACACAAAAACAAAATGTTATTGAAAGTATTCAAAATTGACGCAGAATCTTATGACCCTGAATTTTTACACAACGCAGATAAGACGCAAGGCTCTACCTAAAACAGTTTTAGCTGATCAAAGGGAAAGATGTCTCCTGGCCATAAGGTGAGTAATCCCACCCTTCTGTTAACAGGCAATTCGAAAAAACTTCGGCCTTTTAAAAATGTGAAAAAGCTTCCCCTCTTTTACAAGAATCAATCACAGGCTTGGATGGCTGCTGCTCAGTTTACCGAATGGAACGATATAATTTTCATACCTGCGGTAAAAAACAAAAACATACCAAAAGGTCCTAGGGAAGAAGGCGATTTTAACTCTACACACTGCACTCTCCCAGTGCCTTCTTGATAAAGAACATGGGCGTTTCAAAAACTTCCTGTCGCTAAAAGTAACGAGCTTACTGCAGCTATTGACATTGTATGCAACTATAGTATTGTAAAAAATGTAAAATAATATTTTGTAGTCATTAAATTACTCTACATAAATTTTTCTGTTTTAAAGTGTTCTTTTTCATGACTTATCCAATTATCCAGATATTCGATTATCCGGATCGGGTCCGGTCCCAATTAGTCCGGATAATTGGAGTTCTACCAAAATAATCGACGAAGGCTATTTGGGGAAAGACGCAGAGGTGGCATTTGATGCAGGGTTGCCAGATCTCTGGGCCTAGTCCAGAGTGCCTGGTTTTATTTCATTTCCAGATGAACGGCAACTCCTTTTGAAATTTCAATCAGTAATTTAGTGAAAACTAACTCGTCGCGCTAGTAATACTACCGATAACTATGTCCATTTAATTATAAAAAGGATCATCTATGCCAAGCTTCTAGTGACGCAAATGGACAGCCGGAGAAGTGAACTCTGTGGCAGGACTGATATGGGCGCGCGTCTGACCAACCGGGTCACTGGCTAAGCACTATGTCATGTTATGCAACAATGACAAATTGCTTAAATACACTAAAACGACAATTTCCAATGTAATTTTATGTGTGTGTGTGTGTGTGTGTGAGAGAGAGAGAGAGAGAGAGAGAGGGGGGGGGAGGGGGGAGAGGAACGGAGCGTTTGATGTGCACTGAAAGGGAAAAAAGGCAAAGGGTAAACTAGAATCGCGGAGGGACATCTGGCGCACTGTGATCTATACATATCTGTTGTCTACTAACACCCCCCGCAGGAGTAAGGGATGAAATGAGGGAACCACAGGAGGCAACAGGCCGCAGGCAGACCGGCTATGGAGACGTGCGGAAGACCTAACAAATGCTAACAGTTGTTCATCCCGGCGCAGTTGCCAACATCTTCAGTCCGGTCTCGAAGACAGTGAACGCAACGCCGAGAACAGTATTTACAGTGCGCAAGCATTCACGCCATCTGTCCGGCACCGCCATACACCACGAACCTAGAAGCACATCTGAAAGATCATAAGGAAATGGAATGAAGCGAAATGATGGAGATGAAATCGTGGTATGAAGGTAAGCACCCCACCATTCGCCTGCGTGAGAAGGGGAAACCAGGACAAACCTAATCAGAGTGTGCGGTCGACGGGGGTCGAACCCGCGACCTCCCAAATCCAAATCGCACACGTTACCGCGACGCCACCTCGCTCGGTTTTGATGTGCACTGGGTTTTTGATGGGTCTGGCTGGCAGTGTGTGATAAACTACTTGTAAACAGATGCACTGGAAGGAATGATGAATGGAGAAAATAATTCGGAGCAGAAGATAAAAATGTCCATGGCTCATATACGAAGAAAGAGGAATAAGGAACATAGGGAAGACAGAAGAGGGTGGGTTGGCACCGAGTGTCGACCCTTAGGCAGAATACTGTCATATCAATTAATTATATTAATAACGCTTTTTATCAGAACTTTTCTCACTGCTGAAAATTGATTCTGGGTGCGTGCAAAGCCAAGAGTGATATTCCCATTGTATATACAAAACAGCGCAATAAAGCACCCACACAAGAAACAAAAGCGCGCCACTTCCCTGTTACGCCACTACGCAAGTCAAGTTATCTTCGCATCATCCATCACTAATGTGCACGCAACGACCGCTACAACACTCTCCTGTGATTCAGGGAGAAAATATGCTTGATAAACAACATGTCCGACTAATGCGTGAAGCGTATTATGAACCCTGATACATTTGAGATCGCATGACTGGTAACAAATACTGCATGAGGGACATTTGCTGCTGACACCACTGAGAAACGAACCTGAGCCACCTGAGTCCACAAGGCCAGCTCGCCTTTTTGGTGTCACGGTCCAACGACAAACTATTTCTGTTACCAACCGGTTGGACCGGCTCCTTGTTATTCACATATCAATAAAACACTTTTTTTTTCAGGCACCAAACAAACATCTTGCGAAGGGCCATTCTAGAACTCGCAACTGTCGCATTCTGTTCGAAACAATCCGGAAGATTCTTCGTCAAAATGTTTGAAAATAATCATTTTTAATTTTTCTCTCTAATCACGGTGTACGATGCATTTCATAAACATTACAGGCCGTTCGGGTTGGAAAGAGTCATACACGGGCTACTTATCTTAGAGGCATTCCACAGTGTAACAAATTAGTTTCATATATGTACAAACTTCCATCACACATTCGCTGTAACGAACACAGTATTTCCAAACCCAAAAGAAGCTTACATAAGTTTCGAGATGCTCAAAATAACAGATTCTGAAATCCGTCTGCAGCCAGTTTGGACAAGATGCCGAGTTACATTCGTAAGGCTTCCAGAATAGCAGGAAAACAAGTTACATCGACACAACAATATCCGATAGCTAACCTTCACTCAGTTGGTTTCCTAAATGTGTGTATTCTCTTTAGCTAATAGCGTTAGTATTTGCTCATGGTCGTCCGATGGATCTTAGCTCTGTAGTATCTCGGGCCGTGTCAATCCCTGGTTTTTATAGGGGTAAATAATATAGGAAACACCTTGGATGTTGTAATGCAAAAATGAAAACTTTTTCTGTAACTTTTAAATACATTCTACAATCAAGGGAGTTTTGCATCGTCATTTTTGCAGCATCAGAAACAGAATTTGCTTGGTAACAGTTAAACGTCACCATAATGTCGCTTAGGTAGCGGCAGCGAACCAAGTGTGAGATATCTTGTTCCAACATGATGGTGCACCACTTCACTGATGTGTTTATTTGAATAACACATTCAGCACCAAATTGGTGCCTTGTAGTGGATCAATAATGAAACCCTTGTCGCCCAGCCGCTGCGTCCCCCACCTCAACCCACTACAGGCGTCATTGGTGGGGTGCAGTACTGGAGGGTGGTACGTAGCGTCCCGAGTCCTCCCAGCCAGTTATGCGGCCTTCTCGACCTGGGGCTGCTACTTCTCCATCGAGTAGCTCCTAAATTGGCCCCTCCGGGACCTAACGAGGCTGAGTGCACCCCGTGCCAGACCTCCCAGTGGGGGAAAAATCCCCATGCTGGTACCGGGGATCGAACCCCGGCCCTCCGCGCCAGAGGCAAGTGGACCAATAATACGGCCTTTAAACCTCACGTAACCTCTGTTTAGCCAAAATTTTGTGCACGTACAGGAGAAAATATGTTCAAAGCCTTCGCAAAAATGGTACCTGAGATATAAATCACACTTGGGAGGAATTGGCTTCACGCAAGACCCGTGTCGTATGAGTAGTGGAGTGCATGTTGTAGTCCAAACTGAACAAAACTTTCATCCTGATGGAATTACAAATTATGTAAATTTTCATGTTGCAATGTTTATACTGTTGTTTCCTAATGAACCACCCGTATGATGTGCTGGCTGGTAATAAAAACTTCGCTCCATCAAATCATTGCTCTTTTACTGACAAACTCTTCCTCACCGCAGAGTACCCATTAGGTAGCTTCGTTCGTCCGTCAATGCATGAAACAACTTACAAACTGCTGCACATTGCAGAGACATTTCAGCTGCCGCATTAGCGTGGTTTAAATCTGTGTTGGTAAATGTTGAATGTCTCACTAAATGCAACAACAGTTAACTTAGGCAAACTTAGCATCATTGAATCGCGACACATAATTTGGTTTATATGTTTGAATTGCAGTCTTAAGTTCTTTGTAAGCGAAGGTGATTATACAAACGCGTCTTTATCTTCATATTAAACGAGATAAGCATTTGCAGAAATTATCTAACTGCTAGAAGTGCAAGGGGAATATGATAATGCAGTAGGCTTTAAGCAAGATCTGGTCTCTTAAGTGTTGGCTTTGACATTCCGCTCACTTTGTATGGCCAAGGGATCACAAAAATTAATAACGACTTCCCATTTTAGAAAAGTATATGTATTGAAAAATTCAGACAAATAAATGGGAATATTTCCGGAATGGTTCACTCCACAACAAATGTATTTGACATAAAATTGTGCGTTTTAACGAGTTCTATATTTTTGTGCCGTAAAATTGTGTATCTCTTACGGTTATGCAAAAGTCATACAGAATGAACAGGACCTTTTTGAGGACATCTCCACAAAATTCAAGATATGCGTTTTATATGTCATGAACATATCTTAAACTTTTGTAATTTTAATCAAAATTAATTGAGCTATTTTTGAGAAAACTAAACTTTTCTAAAAAACGTTCCATGCAAAGGATAATCTGGGATGGGGCCCGGGATTTCCTTGAAAATCTTCGTGTAGCATCCTTGGATGTTGCTAAATTTAAATACCAAGTTTGGTATTTTTCCGACCAATTGAGTTACGCTGTTTTCTCTCTCACTCACTCTCTCATACCTTTTACTAAAAATTCCTCGGCTTTTATTCAGGGGTCCGAAAACATGTACATATTTCCGATGAAACTCGATATCAAATTTTTAGTTGGAATGCAAACTTCCCCTACTTATATGTACCAGAGAAAGAAACTATCTTATCCTTTTCTGGTTGCTCGCAATCTACAATATTGAACATTCAAAGTAAATCCATATACAATCCATTGTATAGTGATTGATGAACTATCGCGAACACTTTTGGATACATACATAATTACAATAAGAAATACAATATTTTGAAACAGCAATAACGTTCAACATTAAATTTACTATAGAAACGCACTATTCATTATTACTGGACAAATTTATCGAAATTCATTAGGTAAACATACAACGTAAACGCACAAATTAGTCAATTTTATTAAGCTTAATATTCTTTGTTGCCCTGAATTTAGGGCGTCTGGTAGGCATACTTTCTGTTCGCTGAGATCCAGATTTCTCCTTGATTAATTCAGAGATTGAACATCGAATACCCAGAAACGCTTATGAATGAGGATGCTGGCATATGTTCTGAGATAACCTGAGAAATCCCTCGTATTAAGATAACCCCTTGAAAAACTAATTATAGCGGAGGTTTCATAACACTTGGCACACAAGACAAAGGTCCGGCGGGTCACTGTATCTCTGTAAACAGCCGGTCTTCCTCGTCATCGGCACGGCAAACACTTCAAGATCTTTGGATTTTCGCCAAGCAAAAGTCCTTCATGTCGTGCAATACGATCGTATTTTCGAGCTCTAGTTAGGAACAAACGACACATTGTCACTATTTGCATATAATACTAATTGAGGAACTAAATTAATAGTTACACAGCTATTTTCGTCTTTAATATCAAATACAACTATTACGTGATGTAGAAAAAATACTATTTCTACAGCCAGTTGGATTAGTGGTTTAATGCTAATCACAACGCTCCACAAATAAAACACTTAAAATTAATAAGTTTTCCAAAATAACTTACCTCAGCTCCTTCTATTCTGAAAACATAACAGGCACCTGTAAATTTGCCCAATATACATTCAAATATCTCCACTTTCAGGCAACTGAAAAAACCGCATAACCTTCGAGATCCCTCTCATCTGTCAAGTGCACGTGATAACAATGTGATCAGGAAAGTGACAAGTCGGTTTTATCGAGTGGTCTGGTCTAATAGAACAATCGTGAAAACATCTGATAAGTATGAGTGTGCAAAGGGAATCCTTATCAATTATCCCCATGGCTACTACCTCTTTGTGTATGCACAGCC
Organism: Tenodera sinensis; assembly: GCA_030765045.1. Classification (NCBI taxonomy): domain Eukaryota; kingdom Metazoa; phylum Arthropoda; class Insecta; order Mantodea; family Mantidae; genus Tenodera; species Tenodera sinensis. The sequence continues at coordinate 285,404,587 of CM060962.1, read as the reverse complement.
GAGGTCTATTGTGACGTGAGTAATGTGTGAACTGGAAGGTGCGATTCCTACAGAATTTCATCTAACCCACCAACTCGTCCGTTGCATTTCAGGATGTGCTGTAAAGAATTGCCAACTTGATCAAACACAAATATCCGTATTGCTTAGCGTTTATGTTTACTGTATCACACTAAAACCAGGTTTTAATGCTACATCGGTAAAATAATCATCTTTGCTGGTTTTCTTGTAGGTAGGTATACGTTACCAAGGAATCTATCATGGTTACTGTATGCAACTACCACTAGAATACTTGAACAGTGTGACGCAAGGGAGACTTATGCCTCAAAGCAAGCAAATGCGCCTTTGTTTACTTATATCTGTAATGTTAGATATAAGTTAAATTAACATGGCAATAACAAGTCCCTTTGGATTGTTCAAGGAATTCATTTCAATTGGGTATTTCTCAATATTTTTCTTTCTGGTGTAAATGATAATAACTTCTCATGGAGTGGTTGTTCAATAACTTTGTTTCTTACTTTCATTCTGAATACGTCAAAACTTAACTTGTTCGACAAGAAGGATGATTAAATTGCAACAAAAAATGCACCCAAGTCTCAAATAAACCAAGTGGGTCTGTTTTAACATTAATGCTTGTGAAAAATAAGTCAAAACATACAAAAACCGCTGAAATTCGACATCCGCCGTTCATATTGTCAGTGTTTCAAAGTGGTTGCACAATATTCGCTGCATTCCTAGATATTTTTCTTTGCTCTCAACAGTATTCACAAAGTTGGGCAAGCGTAATGTTTTATAGAGCCTGGAATATTCTACCATTGTAGAAATCATCATTCCTAGGTTTCAATATTATAAGAAACCTTTAGGATATTTAGAATCATTCCTATTTATAAAATTAACAACTCGTAGAGAAAACTAATGCGAAAACGGTTACAGTGGGTCATACGTTGGAAAAATCCAGTGAATTACGGTGGGGTAGATGAAATTCCGTTAGCACGTCTTCCCCGTCAGCCGGCCGGCTTTCTCCTGCAACCGAACGTGTCGTTGCTTGTTTCCTGACGTGGTGAAACTCAGGTAGCCAACAGAAAGCTGATGCAATCAGCTAGAAACATTGAGCTTTTCAAGTAGCGACCTCCTGCGGCCAACTTCAATCCAAGTATTTATACCCGGAGATAAAGAAGTTACAGTTATTTAATTCTCTGTCTATGCGATAAGGAAATGCTTGACATCCAGTCTGGTGACTAACGTCAGGCGATGCCTTCTTTCCTCATCAGTAGAGCGGGGATTTCCGTGACTTAGCATCTTTTTCTGATGATGTTAAGGTGGAAAATATATGTGGCTCATAAACTTTTGGGTGAATTAAACCACTTTAAAGGATAATTTTTTCAGCTTGTATAGACATTTTAATCTGATAGGGCATTCTGTATAAGTTATGAGTCATTTTTAAGAACAAGTCCAGGTTTTTATCATTTTTCGCCAGTTTGGTTGCATTAGTTGTATATTAGTAGAATCAAGTTTTGAAAATCTCAAAATTAAAAAATACTTAGAAACCTATCAGAATGTGGCTCCCCTACTCATATTTTGTTAAACATTTGGAATCGTCCAACTAAACAGTTCACGTCCATTGTAAAACATTATCTGTTATCAAAAGAAATGTAGGGTGAATTTGACATTTTTGGGGGGTCGCACCATGCCACAGAGTACATTTCACAGGGCAGGAGCTAGTTCTTTAAGGTGATATTTGTATTTCCTCATGCCGAAAGTAAAGAGAAAACGAAAATGAAATTGGTGAAATGAGTTACAAGTAATCTATGTCGTGTAGGAAGGTGAAGTGGACAAACTTGTCTTTGCTAAAATGGAAAATGTGTGCAAGATAGCTGTTGTACTGTCAGGTAAGAAATATTCTCTGGGTGAAGAAGAGCTGAAACTCAATATTTGTTGATTTAAGGATGCCCCTCTATCTTCTCATGAAGTTGAAAGAAATGAAGTTTACAGTACACAGTACTTTAAAAGTTTACAAAAGCCGCTCAATGTATTGTAAATCAATATTTAATGATAAAACTATAAGTGTAATATACAAGGATATCAACAAATGAAGGTAAATTAAGTCATTCTTTACCCTTTAAAGTCAAATTTAACAAATTTTAAGGTCATAATGTCACTTTACGGTCATTTTTAATATTCATTAGGTCATGAAAATCCAGGCTTACTCATAAGAAACTCAGTTGCCTTTATATGAATCCAAAAACATAATACCATTGCAACGGCTTTGGATTTTGCTATTTTTTGAATGGAAGGGGGTGAGTGAGTGTGTCGGGTTTAAGGGCCCGTCGACAACTTGGTCATTAGGGCCCCTGAATGGAAGGTAACAGCGATTGACATTTTTGTTGTTAATTTGTTACACATTTAACCATTAAACACGCTAAGACATTACATTTCAACATAAATCTTATAGTCCTATAATATATGTTCACAAATGAAATGCATTAAAATAACTTTCTCCTCCAAAGTTCATTGACAATTATCAATATTAAATTATATTTAAAAACTCTTTTGGTGTTCAAAAATTAGTTACAGCAAAGTAACTAGCAGAACAAAAGTTTATGCGAGCTTTGTTGACTTTCCAAGGCGTACTGGAAAACTCAAAGGAGCTGAAAGAAAATGTTCTTTGTTCTTCCAAACTGCAAGTATGTTTCATGGCTAAGCAGTTTGCAGTTTTAATTCAACAGGTTTCCATCAAATTTCATTGGCACATTCCTTAGGCTCAAACTTAAAGAAATTAACAGAGTTGAAACCCCTAGACATTAAAATTTATATTTCTAATATATAAATATATGCATTATGTACTTGCACTGCGAAATGCAGTGTCATTTTATTTACGCTTGTTCCATTAATTCAATCAATAATGAACACTAATGTTAAATCAAAACGACTACAGACTTTATATTTTTAAAGCGGCTAATATTTAGCAATATTATGATTGAGGCGCTCTTAAATATTTCGTAGCACATTCACACTTGAATTAAACATCTTATTTTTGCTTCATTGTCCTACAATACACTCTGAGCTTTGTTGTGTATGCCGAGAAGACAGACCGGCAAGCAGGCAGACCGGCCGGCAAATTCCTTAACCTAGAACTTCAACAATCTGCAAGACTTCAAAGTTTATGTACCGTCTTAAAACTGAATAAGTAATAACAGCTTAAGAGTTACTTTCAGTGTTGATGTGCACTTTGAGAGCCTGAGATACACCTACCCACCCTTTTTGGGACGCTTTCTTATATAAGAAAATTATCTACTTCTTAGATTTTCAAGTATTACTCACATACTTGTTCTTTAGGTTGACAAGACACTCAGATGTTTACCGAAGCAAACATATGAGTGTTTACGATACGAAGTATCACTTTCTCCTGCTCTTTCTATTTCGGTACAGCTTGAGCATTATTTTCTCTTGTGAGCTAGGATGATTTATCCGGTCATTTCTACTTCACTTGCCAATTAGCTGAACAATATCTTACAGCGATGTTAAATTTGCACTTGTGTACTTCTCTATCATGAATGTTAGCTCAATAGGACCTTTTAGTAACCAATTTAAATAATTAATTGCTTAAATGAGTAATTAATTGACCCATGAGAATATAACTGAGAATTGAAGACAATAAATGTTAGAATTAGCTTATATTATTTGAACTTACATTTCCGCCTATCTGGCCCATAGTTTCCTCGGGGGTAGTGGCTGCTGTGCCTTCGGCAGCAGCTTCGCCAACAGTATTCTCTGCGACGGGAATCTTGTCGCCCTAACGAAACGTCCTCTCCACAATAACAGTTGCCGCAGCAACCACAACAATCACTGCTACTAGTACTTTCCAGCAATATCACTTGGGTAGAGCAACACCAAGTGTCTCTCATCACACACGACAACAAAACATCAACCGGCAGATATCTGTGCGATTGTTGCGCCTGGCGCCCCTCTCGTCACTGCACAACAATCAGGCAACGGTCTTCACACATTTTCTCTTCACCACTTCCTCTCTGTTCCGTCGCCCGTTCCCTACTGACAAGCCGGTCGGAGAACAAAGAACAGAGAGCCGGGCGATCATCTGTTTGAGGTCAAATTGGAGGGGAGCTCTCGCGGCTTGCTATTGGTCCGCTAGGCAACCAAAGAGATGGTTGCATCAGCTGATTCCGGAGAGGGGAAACGATGCCTCCGGCTAGCAACAAGCGGAGCTGTGCTGAGAGATTGACTTTTTTAACACAAGTTGACGCTTTGATCGGAAGTTGCAGGCTTTTTCTAGGAATACAACCCTTCAACCGGTTTATTACTGGCGAAAACAGGCAAAAAACTACCGAGGTGATTCAAACTCTCTTGTACTTGGTTCACGATAAGCCAGCGGCGGTTTCTAGGCAATTATCTTTCAAACAAGCACCAAAGTTGTGGATATAGCTATCACTGACTTCATTCGAAATTACTGAAGCCCCGCTCTTCATCCTGAACCCATTTTCTTTGTGCACATCACGTATTGGGAAAATCATTTTTTTAGAAATGTATAATATCTAATTTTATTACGAGCCTCATAAAGGCAATTTAAACTTCTTTCAAGTAATTTCAGCGCGAATTTGTTTGTGTTACAAAATCTATCAGTGCTTTTTGACACGCAATGTCCCGGTTAGGCAAGACCTCAGCCTGAAAAAAATATTTTACTGTTGAATATCGAAGTAATCACATATTTCGGCACTAATGTTAAAATTTGCCTGGCGGCTAGTTCTGAAAATTTCTCGCACGTTCAAAAATGTGTCCCTTTCTATATTTATTGCCTAAACAACTAGTCCCCTAATTTTCCTTATCCTAAGACAATTGTTTTTGACCTTGGGCTCATATGATCGTCCATGATTCACCATTACCATTTACTAAGTACATCTTGCATCAGCCAAGATTCGCCACACAGGTATCCACAGAATAACTTTCCCGACAAGCGTGTGATACCAACCAATACCCATCGTGTCGTCATAATTTTTCTTAAATCTGGGAAAGAGACGAAAAACCCAACGGTGACATCTATTAAATAAAAAAAAAAAAAGACCTGTCATCTTAAATTCATACGTTTCCTATATCTTTATTTTTATATAGGTAGCTTAAAAATTGCTCTTACTAAAGCTAATCTTTCCACCATGTTAATCAAGATAACATTTGCATACTGTTGTAGGCGCAAGAGGAATACAGGACGTTGAAGCGATTGTCCAACTACCTCACATCCGGGTGTTAGAAGTAGATGTTTTAAGTGAAGATATTTTGACAATTGGTACATTATCCACTGCGCTTGTGTTTCGTTTCTCTTCGTCTAAAAGTTTTCCCACAAACCACTCACATAGTTTACTACCTGATTTTTTTTTTTTTTTTTTTTTTTTCCATGATCGTAACTACTCGCGAAATGAACAAAGTATAGACTAACAGTTTTGCTTCACACCTCAATGGGCGACCTACTGACTTAGGTAATGTGAGGTCATTGGCCTTGCAGAAACCGTTCGAACTCAGTTCGTTATTGCAGTTCCTGCCCACTCTGCTTCATGCTTTCTGTGCCATGCCTAACAGGAGGTACTAACCAGTCTGAAAACATACTACTCTTAAAAAGTAAAATCGTAAGTTCACAAATGAAGCACTTATTAATGTAATACACTCATTACCCTGTCCTGATTACCAACACAAATATCTGCACTTATACCGCTAAGTCTGTATATTGTACAGAAAACTCATACACAGTATGGCCACGAGAAACAAAAGAATAGTGACTTAACGATTCAAAAATGTATGAAAATGTAGCGTCCAAACTAATAGCGACAAATATCTCGGAAACAGTTAATTTCACTAATAGGGGGGAGGGGTAGCGCAAATGTGGTTTAACGAGATCTAATGACATATTTTGTGTAGCAAGTTTGTCTATATCTCTGATGGCTTACCAGTTGTAAAAACTTACGCAATATTCATTCAGAATCTCTAAATTGCTCTCCCTGCACCGTTTTCGAACCAACGAAATTTAAAACTTTTGATATGTTGCATTCATATGAATTTTGATACTCACGGCTTTTACAAAAGCATATTGTTCTACCTATTTCTTGTTAATCGGGAAACAATTTCATTATACATTTTGTTGCAGGTATAAGAGGAATGCAGTAGGTTAAAGCGATAGTCAGAGCATATCGTTATGTGATGACTTAGAAATCCCTTGCTCTTTCCATGACCACGAGAAAAAACGAATAAGCGACTTACCACTTGGGGAATAAAAGATAAGTATTTGAAAATGCAAACCAATAACAAAGAATATCTCGGAAATGGTGAAAGTCACAAAGAAATGTTTTTGTATGCGTAGTGTGCTTTAGTGAGATCTGCATTTTATAGCAAGATTTGGCTTATCTCTTAAAGTTTTGTATAGAAAAGTAATTCCGAATGAAGAGAATTTTATAGATTATTCCCAGAAAATTCAGCATATGGGTTAATTTGTCATGCATATGACTTATGCATGTCATATTTTAATCAAAATCGTCAGAAGCGTTTTTGAGAAAATTAAAACGAATGAACATCTGTTCATATTCAGGATAGTTTAAGTGGGGAATTTCCTTGAGAATTTTCTTATCAAAAAGGAAGATATGTACGGAATTGACTCTTCGTTTTTTACTCAAGCTCGCTCTCCCTTCCTTCCTTTCTCTTTCTCTCTCTCTCTCTCACATACACACACACACATACACACACACACATTTTTCTAAAAATGCTCTTTTGGGATGCACAGAAGTTTAAAACGTCTTTTCAGTGAAATCTCGGTATAGATTTGCTTGGAACGAAATACTGTTTGTAAGTAACGGAGAAGCTGGTTACAATCCATCTGATCTCCAACATCGCTAGCTGTTTGCGAAGCTCCATCTATATATAGGTATATATAAATGAATGTTTGTCTCCTATAGGCAGCTATACCATTGATCCGAATGCGATGCAAACTGGTAAATCTAAATGTTTTTCATAGAAAAGATTTTTTCATTTTTATTATGCAACGTATTGCATTCACATTGTTTTCTCGACTGACTTTTCTTTTAGGAAAAACCACATTTCTTTCTCTACTCCCAGTTCTACATATAATTTTCTATATGTTTGAAATAGAAATGCATCGTATTACATTCTTCGACATACAATTCATACGGTTTTCTATGTGACTGAAATACAAATGCAACGTATTACATTCACATGGCTTTCGTAACTCATTTTCCTTTTACATAACACATTCACATATATTTCTCTTCTCACTCTTCTACAAACTCTGTATTGTCGAAACAGAAATGCAACGTATTACACTCACACGGTTTTCTCAACTCACTTTTCTTTTACGAAACATTTATTTCTCTACTCCCACTTCTACATACAATTCATATAATTGTCTATATGTTTGAAACAGAAATGCAACCTATTACATTCACATGGTCTTCTCTACTCACTTTTCTTTTACATAACATTCATATGTATTTATCACCTCACTCTTCTACAAAAACCTCCTACACTTTTCTATATTATCGAAATAGAAATACAACATATTACATTCACGCGGTTTTCTCTACTCACTTTTCTTCCTGTGGTATTTGTGGATGTTCAACAGTGCCTTTGATGATGTCTTCCTGTTGTGCTTATTTATTTATTTTTTATTCCTTATAGTATCCTAGGGCTTTTAATTAAATATTTGCTTAAATGTGTTAAGTAATAGGTGCTTTTAAATGTCTCCAAAGAAGCTCAAGGTTATCGGGGCAAGTGTAGCCTAAATCCCAAAGTTTTAGGGATAAATCGTCAAACCATAGACAACGCCGGGTATTTCGCTAGTATTACCTAAGTAAAAATGCAATATATTTCCCCACTTGGTGCAATAATTGGATTTGTTTAGGAAACTGGTGCTGCAGTTCTATCAAATAAAGTTAAATCAACATCGTCAGGGACAGTGTTGTTATAGACGTCTTTAAGATTACTTGCACGTGAAGACAATGAATGTCCTTGACGTGCCCCATCAGGTCCCAACAAGAACGAGCCTGCCTCTTCAGCCACCAGGGCCTGCTATAACTGTCACACTGGAGGGGGTCCCAACCAGCTATACACAAATTTATGATTTCCAGAAAACAGTTCTTTCTGCTTCTAAGTTAACAGCGTGCAGGTGCAGCAAAATTAGGGCTACCAAAAGTCTATTTTTACACGAACGCGACGTTTTCTTCGCCTCGGGGTGGTCTAGGGGTCTTTAGTTTCTCTGTAGGAAGTATTGCATCCAATCAAAAAATTCAATACGGATTTTCATTGAACATATATGTTTTGATGTACCCTGAATAAAAAGAGGTATTTTTAAAAACAGGAATTTAATTTAGTAAGTTAATCCTAAGTAATATAAACCCAAATATCAAAACCGCCGTAAAACGAGTGAACATCATTGCTGATGAGCAAATGTTCCAAAGAAAAAGCTGCCGATATGACCTTAGATGTTAAAGGAGGCATATAAATGGGACAGTAAACCAATAAAAAAAGAAAAAGAAAAGAAAATCAAAACATCGACCAGCGGATTTCGCTTCTCGATTAGGTTAGCAGTTCCCATTGCCCATGCGCAGTAGTGGGACGATGATGTTTGTTGTGGAGATCCAAAAACATACGAACCGCTACGCGGCGTGTTTCCACTGCACTGGCGGAAGTATGATAACACAGCTGATGTACACAAGGTCACGCGGTTCACTTGTTTTTCTCTGCCCTGTAAATGCAGTATTGAGCTGACGCACTATCGTGTGGTTAAGTTCTTACCAGTGTGCTTTGTTATTTCGTCCTGTACTTAGTCACAAAGTGCATTATGGCTCATCTACTGCACAGCGTGCATTTATTTATGATTCGTATGTGTTAACTCAGTCAGCTCGTCAAGTGAAATTGCGATTTGCATTGCAGAAAGATTTCCAGGTGATCTGCAGTTTCTACCTCTGGAGTAACTTAAAATATAAAGTGCACAAGACAAAACCACACATCCACACATCCTGGAAGAATTAAAACCAAATATCCGCCAGGAAATTGCCAGCATGTCTCAAGATGAACTACGGCGAGTGATGGATAGTTTCCTAAAGAGGTGCCAAAAATGCATGAACAACGACGGTGGCCAGTTTCAGCATCTGCTTTGATTATATTGGTAAGTAAAGCCTTTAAAAATAGTTTTAAAAATGTTGTATGGTTTTCTCCGCACTGATCTATGACAGCGGCAGTCGGCGACGAGCGTGGAGCACCCGTACAGACAAAACACAGCGCAGTCAGTTCACAGTCTTTTGGATCACCCGTTATTAAAGAGAACATCCTAAAATGGTGGGTGGGTTCCTGGCTCTAGAAATAACAACATCGACTCCAAACAATACTCCCAAGGTAATTACATCATTCTCTTTCACTTTTATCACTTTTAACTCGGTCCCCAAATGCTATAGAAACGCCCCAAAGTGAAATCTCGGATAAATGACAAACTTGCATTTAAGCTCATTAGCTTCCAAGCATAATTTTCAACTTTTTTTTTTAAAGATTTAGAGGGTCCCAAAACTTGTATTTCCGGTGAAATCTCGATATTGAATTTTTGGGTGGAATGCAATATGTACTTCCCCTTCTTACTACACGTAGTAGAGAAAGAACCCCCCCCCCCCCTCTCCCATACTGCAAAACAGTTTGTAGAAGGGTGACAGAGAATCTTATTAGGAAAATAGCAAGGGTTCATTTTAGGGGAAGCAGCATGAACTACTATTTTAACAAATTCAGCTTTAAAATAAGAAATTAATTATTGTAACCACAAAGCTTGAAACCATTCTACAAATTTTCAAATAAATATCTGAATGCTTCAGAGAATAAACCATGTACATGTGGCAGCCCATCAATATAGGTCTAACCAGGTCTGAATCAATGCAACTATGATATTCTTTCAGTAAATGCTCAATTTTCATTTAAAACAAGGTACAAATTACAACATTCTCGGTCACCTACCTATATTAGGTAAAAAGTATTGTATTTTACCCATACAATTGACGCCCAGATATCACCTTAAATACGGATTTTGAGGGCCACCAGAAGCTCATTTTTTACTTTACCAGTTTACAGCACTTTTACTTTACTAGGTAGAGAATATATTGCATTCACTGGAAATACACGTTTTGAGGTCTCCTGAATCTAAAAGAAATATATATTTTTAGGTAGGTAAATGTTCGAGTGTGTGTGTGTGTGTGTGTGTGTGTGTGTGTGTGTGTGTGTGTGTGTGTGTGTGTGTGTGTGTGTGTGTGTCTGACTGTCTATGAATAGCTAACTGAAAAACGAAAAGTTGTTAAAAACAAAAGTTGGTATTTAAGTTTAATATCTTCCAAGGAATGCGACACAAAGATTTTGAAGAAAATTCCTCCAGCCTAAACTATCCTTTACATGAATTTTTTTAAAAAAATTTTGATTTTCTCGATAATGACTAATGATTTTGATTAATATGCCATATGTTTAAGATATTTTTATGGCAAATGAAATGCATATTTTGAATTTTCTGGCTATAGTCCAGATACTCCCGTTTACTCTGGATGACTTTAGCATAAATATTAAACAGTGAGAGATAGACCCAACCTTACTATACAAAAATGTAGATTTCGTTAAAACACACAATTTGTCCTTTTTTTGTGGAGTGAAACATTCCTTGTTATTTGTGTGAGTTTTGCAATACTTATACTTTTCTCAAATGGAAGGTCGTTATTCATTTTTGTATATATTAGCCGTGCAAAGGGAACGGAATCTAAAAGCCTTCACCAGCTTTGAAAGATGTGACTATCGCTCAAAGCCTACTGTATTCCTATGTTTCCTTTGCACCTACAAGGAAATTAGATCATTTCTGTAAACGTTTATCTCGACTAAGATTAAGAAGATAGGGGAAAGGGGTTTCTAAGAATAGTTGGTACAAGAGTAGAGAAAGTCATGTGAGTGCAACACATGAGATTTTTGTAACTAGTTCTCTAGATAGTTCAGAGCTGTGGCCTGCATACAAGGGTGTTACATTTGATGTAAAGTACAGCAACATTGCGTTCTGTGTTCCTTTCTGCATGACGACTTAATGTCTTACGCTTGCCAACACCTACTCACAATATTCTTTTTGTATGACCTCGGAGTGTGTACCTATTTATTTACGACCTTCTAGGAAATGTTACTTTGGGGGTTTACAGCATGCTCGCTAACTTTAAACGCACCTTGGGCAGACTGCAGATTGATATGGTGGAGGAATATTTCGTGGAAAGTGTATTTTAGTGGAAAAGTGCCATAAAACAAGGTTATGGCTTCCTTCTTCTTAGGTGGCAGTGTAACTGTCATAGCAATATCCGCTGACTCATTGCTACCTTATCTTTAACCTTCTTAACCTCCTCAACGCGTAAACTGCAATGGTTCATTTGTAAGGATAACATATTTCATTCATTCTGTGGAACAACGTCGCCACTGAGAAACAAAAAACTTGTGCCGTTTGGAGAGGACAGGGGAGACGTACCACATAGCAGATCTCAATATCATAAACTGCTCTACTCTCTATATTAGCTACAGTTTTCCTTGTTACTATCTCTACTACTAAGTAGACGAAGTATTGTATTCCACTCAAAAATTCGACGCCGAGAAATCACCGGAAATGTGTTTTGAGGCACCCTGAATCCAAAAAGAGCATTTTTAGAAAAATACCCGTGTTTGTTTGTGTGTGTGTGTGTGTGTGTGTGTGTGTGTGTGTGTGTGTGTGTGTGAACAGCATAACTCAAAAACGAAAAGTCCGTTAAAAAACGAAGTTGGTATTTAAGTTAAATATCTTTCAAGGATGCGACACGAAGATTTTGAGGAAAATTCCCCCACCTAAACTACTCTTTACATGGAAAATTTTTCGAAAAGATTGATTTTCTTGAAAGTGGCTCTAACGATTTTGATTCAAATGTCATATGTTTGAGATACTTTTATGACAAATGAAATGTATATCTTGAATTTTCTGGCTATAGCCCATGAAGTCATATTTACTCTGGAGGATTTTTGCATAACTGGTAAACCGTAAGAGATAGACCAAATCTTACTCTACAAAAAAATGTAGATCTTGCTAAAACACACAATTCATGTCTAAATAATTTTTTTGTAGGGTGAACCATTCCGGAGATATCCCTCGTTATTTGTGTAAGTTTTGGAGAACTACAGCTGTCAAATGGAAGGTTGTTATTAACTTTTTATCTGTTTGAACGTGCACTTGAATGAGCACTGGTGGAATGAGATGGCGAGGGAAACCGGAAAACCCGGAAGAAGCCCGCCCCTGCGCCGCTTTGTCCACCAAAAATCTCACATGCGATCGCCTGGGATGGAACACGGGCCGCTTTG